>OY660870.1:12252142-12853928 GCA_962446985.1 Xyrichtys novacula
TGTGACTCCTATCATGTGTCATGTGACCTTTGCCAGATGACACTCCAGTTGTATTTAAACACCAGCTTTTTTTTTTATTGTTTATTCTATATCCTGATGAAGACTCAGCTGTCATGACTCATAGACTTATCCCAGTTTATTAGAGTATCTTTATGATGTATCTGAGTTTTTATCTATTTATTACTATTTTTTTTTATTTGACCCTTACTTCTGGATCATTTAAGGGCAACTGATAACTTTGAGTTGTCATTATTTTCTCTGATCCAGCACAGCGCTCACCTCTTTCTATCAATACTCTTCTATAAAGTTAGTTGTCCTGTTGGTGTCTGACATGTTGCTTTATCCGAACCAAATTCTACCAGATCACAACCAGCTAATATAATAAGCAGATCAAGTGCCCAGTCACCTACCAACAAGCATAAACCAGCACAATTAAAAGGTCAGAGGACACACACACATAGTTTGAGAGCATATGGTGGATCTCATGACATCAATAACAGGCTAAAAAGGGAAAACGCCCTTGTATTACTTAGAAAAAGGCGATAAGCAAATATGAATCACCAGATTTGTTTGTAAACAGAGGCTGACCTACGGTGGACTTTGATAATAAAATCATAATGGTATTTTTAGAGCAGAGAAACGATAAAAGCATAATGCTAAGTGTATTATATTCTGAACAGCATTCACCATAATCACAAGAAAAATACAACTTGTTAACATTTTTTGCAAACATCAAATTGTATCACGATCGTCACAAATCGAAATCCAACAGATATTCACCATTCACAGAGTAGCTAAAAATAGTCATGTTCATGATATGAAAAAATCCATTTAGAAAATCTGATCAAGTTCTGTCAGAAGCACAATGCTGTAAACTTTCAGCTGAGGTCTTTAGAGATCCAAAAAACAACAAATCAAATCTCATCCTAACTATAAATTACTGATCCTGAGCTTCAGATATATCTCATATGACCCGAGAAGTCAATGACCAAAGGGAGCATAGAGAATACATTAAGTTTTCCTTGTGCAAGGGACAAAACCACAGACAAAGCCAGTCAGGTCACTTTGTTTAGCGGTTTAAAATATAAAAAATGATGACCTAAGACCAACCCGTTTGCATACGCAGCTCCATTACAGTGTTTAGATGCCTAATTATTTTTGTTTGGATTTCACAGCCATCTTTCATCTGATGAAATACGACCTCAGAAATATGCAACAGTACTGAGTAGACCTGACTAAATAAAGATGTTAGTGCTGAATGCCTCTCAAATAGCGCACTCCAACAAAAAAAAATGCCAGCTGTTGACAGTGTCAGCACAAAATGAACAGCTGCTTAAGCAAAGTTGAAATTTTTTCTGAGATCGATTCCATTAACTTATTTAGAGTCAATTGTTTTTAAAAGCTAAGGTGAAGAGGTCAGTAAAATAGTTTGTTGATTATCCCTAAAAACACCTTAAAGACTTAAAGCCAACACTAAATCACACACTTACACAAAAAAGGAAAACGGAAGAAGGTCAGAGGATGATGACTGCAGTAAAACTGGACATATGAATGTCTGCAGAGCTCCTTCAGCTGTATTTAAAGGGGTTTCCTGAATCATCTAAGGTCACCAGGAGAGGCTCTCTGGACATTTGCATGTGGCTCGGCCTGTTTGGTCACCCTATTCAAATTAAACAAATCTTAACTCTTGAGGTTTTGGACCTTAGGACGATGACGAAGATAAAAAAGACAAAACTCTGATATAAAGATATTTAACTACAAATGACTGTAATTTCCTCATCATACTGTTTGGTAGCTCTGTCTTTGTACAGCCACGTATAGTAAATTATCTGGACTGTACAATATGAGAAGTTGTGATGTGCAGCAATACGCAACATGTTCCTTCTAAATGCTACAGAAATCCAGGACACTTTATTTAACCACTAAATTGGTCCTTACAGTAGTGGACAGCTAGCTTTGTTGCACCAGAAGAATATTGTAAAAGCATGACTATTATCATCCAACAGGAAGAAGAAAGGTAAACTAAGAAAGCATTACCTCTACTAATCGAAAAAATCATTGAGTCCTGATAAATTCAAATGATTATTCGCAAATGCTTCCGTATCTATGAAAGTGCAATTAATTGTGCAGCTTTGGTAGAATTATAAATGCAGGTTTTATGTTACAAAATAAAGTCTATCTACTGAATTTGTAACAATAAACCCTTGTCAAACTAACGATTAACACCTTTGACTTTTCTAACCTTCCAAATACAAAACCTTAAAATCAGATGAAAAAAGCACACGTGCGTTATCGAGTTTCTTGAATAACCCTAGTTTATCAAACCTTAGTTAGTCACTCTTTTAATCGCCAGATAGCCTTCATGGGAAAAGAGCCCGGCGAGCACAAACACTCACAAACGCACAAACTCTCCTGCCTTAAAGTCAGTGGAGTAACAGTTCTGAGTGAGGAGCTGTTCAGTAGAAGAAAAGCATGAAAACTGCACCATCATCATGCTCTTACTGTCCAGGTGCGCACTGCTCAGACAGCCAAGTTTCTGACTATTCAAAGACCCGAAGCTTCATAACATTCAATCGTGTTCATGAGATTTATGCCCCAGCTGGGACTCAACTTCCAGACCGGTCCACAATAGATCCAGTCCAGCCAATAGTGAACTGACCCTTTACCTCATTCCCTCCCAGGAAAAGCCTTGTTCTGTTTCTTCCTGGTTGTCACAGAAACACTCATGCATTCTTGATACAATGAACACAATTGAGGAGCAAAAGAGCAGGAAGACATAAGGTTTTCAGCTGAGGAAAAGCATTCATGCCCAAAATATTACATAAATGTGCTCGCATTGTGACATAACCCGTACAGTGGTGAAAACAGTGAGCTGACTCCCGAGCAAAGACTCCGACTGCTGTGCTCAGACTTCAGATTTGTGTTTGTATACCTTTCATGCATTCATTCACACACCAGCCTTTGAAGCCAATTTCACAGAGTCGCCATACTTTGTAGTTACAAATATAGGGCTGTCATGTGATGCACGCTGTCCTGGAATGACTTTTCCACAACTTCGGACAATATAGACGAGACGGCTTCTGATACATTAGCTACCAAATACGAAAAAAAAATAAATAAATAACGGACATCTTATTTCTATAATTTAAGGACAAAACAAACAGGATATAAAAAAAGCACAACAGAAGTCAGGACAAATGTGTAAGTCAGATCCTAAGCTCAATCGGTTTGGTTAATGTCAATAAAAGTTAGTTTCATCAAACTGAACTGATTAACTTTTTATCTTTTACAACAGGCTACATTTTTATTTACTTTACATTTTGTTGTTTTACATGCACACAATGACCACTTTCTTCATTCAGTATAAATCCCATATACAACTCTTATGCCCCAATGCTCACTTCGCACATCTAGACCTTCAGTATATTCAATCAGTATTTGCAAGCTTCCACATAGATCTATGATACATTTCTGTGCCCTCCAATGCTTACTTCACATCTTTCATTTTTTAAATCTGTTATTTGAATCTTTATTTTATATTTTAGGTCTGAACCAGCCCTTTGGCAGTGCAGTAATTGCTCAAACAGTTTCTGTATTTTCTTGTATTTTGTACTATAGTTCCTGTTAATACTGTTGTTTCTGTTGTCCTTCTATACCACTGCTCTATGACCTTTTCATTGCCCTCCAGGAACAAATACATTTCTTAAATTAAACAGATTTTTTTGGCTTCAGCATCTAATATCTTGCTATTCTTAAAACAATGTCTGGTTTAAATTATATGCAAAACATCAAATTCTGTTCTCATCAACATTTTATCCAGTGTCCTAACTTTTGGAAAATCATAAAATATACTAACTGAAACACAGCCCAATCAGAATTTCACACAACTGTAACGCATCCATATTTGGAGAATGTCTGCAGCCCTACAGACAAAACAGATCACCAACACCCTGGGAAAATAGTCCAAGCCGTGTGCCATCTAACGGCAGCAAATAAAAACCAGCGGTCTTCTGGGTCTTGTGGATCAATGTTTTAGGCTGGAAAATTGAGAGTACCAGATTCAGGAAGTATCTCATCCCTGAACACTCCATCAAATTCATAACACTGTTATTTCTAAGCTAAGCTTATTTTAATGGATTTATGATCTATCAAATGTCAAGGTATTGATCATCCATTACAAGTCCATCACAAGTGACCATACCATAGGACGTATTACAATTCATTGAAATGACAAAGGCAACAGACAACCTCTGTTATTAAGGTTTTTAACAGCTCCTTTGAGGAACTTTTCTACAACTATGAAATATGACTAAAATTCACATAGGTGCATTTTTATGATAGAAAAAAGTAAACAACGCCATTTTATACAGTGATTTAGAAAGCCTCAAAAAAGTGTGAGAGAGTTGATGTCAGATGAGCAGCTAAAAAGCCCCGATTGGACATTTGACTGTTTACCACCAGCGGAATGAGAATACACTACTCAAGCATGTAAAGGACAAATTAAGACAAAACTACTTTGTCCACAGGGGGCGCCAAAATCGACACAATCTGACAGTTTGCTTGATATCTACAACAAGTTTTTTAACAACTACAGCTCGAAACACAAGACCAACGAACGTGGCCTCAACTCCATGTCTTCCTAAGTAACCCCCTCCCACAAAATAAGCTATAAGACCTGACTGAATATCTCTGGTTACATGATTCTTCATTTCAAAGTGCATCTATCTTTTACAGAGTGACTAAATACGGGAGGTGGCAGGGGCAGTGTTGTGGCAAGTGTTAGCTGTGTTGCGGTCATGTTGTCCAGCAGCACAGAGAGCCTTTCAAGCATTTCCCTCTTTGTTTACTGTGCTTCACCAACACCCCCAATGATGTCACATAGCCAGCTCTTAATAGCCAATCAGTGCGGAGTGTTCTACCCCCTCCATCCTCCTTTTCTCTCCCATCCTGGCCCAGCTGGATTGTTGACTGGTTCACACAAATGAATGCCCTGACACTGTACTCTTCCAGTTAATGACAAAATGAGGGGGAAAAAATAAGGGCATCCTTTTCTGGGCTTAGTTCCTGCACAGCTCCTCCCTCATGTTCTCCTTCTGAGACATGCCATTAGCTCATAGCATGCTAACCTATATCTCCAATCCAAAAGTAACCCTAACGCGCCCTTATTCATGAATGATCAAAAGGCATGCAAGGCTGCTCACACGCCTCTCTTCATGTTAGGCCTGAAACTGGATCTCTCAGTGACACACCTACAACACTGAGGTCAGGTTCCTTTTCACATTTAAATCCTGATGCAAAAGAGTCAAGCACGCTCTGTTTGTTATGTAAAAACAACAAAGCTTCAATGCTAACCTACATTTGATCCAGATAAATCTCTGCACTTGTTTTTGATAGCAGCACTAAATACACAGTAATACAAGAGCAACAGCAAAGCAGCCTAAATTTTCCACACTGGGTCACAATTGTAAAACCTTATATTACTCTTCGTGATTTAAAGTTATATTATAAGGTATTTTAATAAAAGTGTAATTACAAGTTTTTAGCAAGAAATGTCCTCTTTAGTATTCTGCTTTCAAACACTGAGAAATCAGTGTTTGTCAACTGCTCTTGTGGTGAGATATGAAACATCAGGGGTAGGGAAGGAGTATTTTTAGTGAAAGAGCATTTTGGCTGCTGCAAGGATGACTAAAGAGTTATTCGCTGACTGATCACCTGTTGGCAAATCCCACTGCAATAAAGTTGTGGCTTAAGAGTCAAAGGCATCAAACTTGATGCAGCATAAAGCACCAATGGCCTGCTGATCTAAGCGCCCCATATATTGAGACTGCAATCCTTGTTGCAGTGGCAGCAAGTTTGAAACCCGGCCACCAACTTTTGTAAAAAAATAAAAAACACACCGAAAACATTAAAGGAGATGTCACGTCTGTAGAATCAACCCTGCATGCCCAAATACCTTGATTCTGAAACTAACACCTCTGGAAGTGTTATGTATTCAAGAGTAACTTAACACAACAAAATACAGATAAAGAAGCCGGAGATCACAAAAATTCAGTTAGACACTACAACTACAACATACTGAGTCCTGAAAACACAATAGTTCTTAAAATCATCTTTCTCTGCTCCCAGGCACAGATACTAGCTGTTCTTGTGTTTGCATCTTGCACTACTGAAGTGCTACATCTCCATTTCCAGGGACTTTGTTTAAAATTTGCCAGTGAAGCCCACAGCATAGAAAGCATAGTGGAAGACTCAGTGGGATATAGACCTTTGGTGTGAAAGGTCAGATCTTCAACTGACAAAATGTGCAATAGGGTAACGGTAACCCTACAATAAACAGGCGATGTGACAGTTGTGCCTTCAGAGTTTTCCAATGAGGAAACACTTGTTTTGATATTAATTGGCATGCTCTAAAGAAACAAAAAGCTAATTTTAACTGGTTCCTGATTTCTTGTTCCTTCTTCTTTAACATCTCAAAGTCTGTTTTCTCAGAGAGCACCGTCAACTCAGGTTTTATTATCCTATTAACCTTACAGATAATCAGGACTGCACTTCAGTTTAACTGTGAATATCTACCACGCTGCTGCTGAAGCTCTATATAAGAAAAACTCTTTGTTTGGAGAGGCCTCCTCTGCAACAGTCCATGGCTGAGCTTAAGAAACAGATTGCACAACTATCAGAGCAGTGACTCCACCTTGTCACATTGAGAAAAAAGCCCTCCCAAACGCCTGCTCACTTCCCTGTCAGGACAACCAGAAACAACAGCACAAACACACACACACACACATACACACACACTCTGTAGGAATGCAGGGCACTGAGTGCGTATGTGCAAAGAGACAAAGGAATCACTGCCAATGTTTATGTGGTGTGGCAGTACCAATTCTGCTATTGTGTCTGAACATGCTCAGTGCCTGACGAGTTACTACTAGTTTATTCTTCAACAATATCACTTTTCAGATAAAGAGTTAAGTTATACAGCAGGGCCAAAGTATTATAACATGATATGAGAACAGCACACAGAAAACAATAAGAGAAAATATTCAACAATGTCGTACAAATTCACTGAAAGGAGAGAGTAGATGGATGTGAGGCAGAGAGGGTTTCAGAAATGATCCCTCTGTGTTGAGGAGGTCTGATGGCACACTGGCAGCCAGCACAGAACAGGAAAGACAGAGGTTATCAGAGGAGAGCGCAAAAATGGAGGGAAAGTTCACTCAACAGGTGGGTGGTTAAATGGTAAGGAAACAGACTACTGCTCTAAAATCTCTCTATTAATACTGACTGTTTTTATAGTTTTACTTCTCATCTATATTATTGTCATTTGTTCTCATTTGTTTTAATGACATTTTTCTTTTGGAAAAACAGAAAAGCGTGTATTGATCTCAAGTTTTTACTATAACCAGATACTGATGTTGCATTATACTTTTCTGTTTTTGCTATTTGTATTGTGTTTGCATTGATAAGTCTGAAAGGTGCTGTAGAACTAAAAGTGAAACTGACTGATTGAGCCGAGATCGATTTAAAACAATGTCCATAAAAGATATTTTTTTTTTTTTGTGGGATGAATAAAAAGTCTGCACCAGCACAGAGCGAGTAAAAACAGGTCAGGTGACGCTGGTAAAAGTCAGCAGTCTATCAGACAGAACAAGATAGGCAAAGCTGTTCATACCTGTGGGGGCATATGAGGTGCTCATTTTCATCACCTGCATATTTTCAGAGCGGGTGAGCAAGCCGTACTGTCTGTGACCTACATTACTGAAGATTTAGTGTCTCAAAATTGTATTTTTTTTGCGTACCACAGAATAAATGTTAATCTCACTCTAATGTTTCAGTTAGTGCAAGCTGCTTTTTCATGAGTGCAAAAGTGTCAATCCTGTCAAAGCATCAGGGCCTCTTTGAATGTTAAAAATAACAATCTAGCTGACTCTGATTCTGACACCTGCGTTTGTCGCATTGGTAATTCTTCAGCATTGAGATTTTATAGATTTGCTTTTGATGTAATCCATTTTTTTGGATGCAGCCCACCCTCCTGAAATGTCACCAGAACATGTCTTACAAACTGCATTTAGCTGATCTTTCTCAGTGATGGTGTAAAACTCCCACGCTACAATGCTGACATTTTCATATCCCTTTGATGATAAAAACAAATCAGAGTTTGTTCCACACCTGACTTCTACAACATTATAGAAACCCTTCTCTTTGAATTAACAGATAGGTATACTATTGTTTGATTGATGCAACTCATCAACTATAGACATCTACAGCACATGATTTGTTGGTGAGCCGATGTCAACAGAGTAAATAGTGGCGTACACTTATGTTTAAAAAATACATTTGTCCGGTAACAGAAGGGAAAATTACTCAGTTGTTTAAGAAGTATGTGGCAAAATTATAAATAAATAAGTAAGAATAACCATTAAATGGATACTCTATGTAAATCATGCTTTCCAGCCAGAAATTTTAAAGTCAAAATCACATGCCCTGACTTTTTATCCTTAAACATGGATTGTGCAAAATCACATAACTTTCACTCAAATATTCTGTCTCCATCACGTCATGATGGCACAGTAACAGTATCTTTGCATGCGATACTGCAAACGCCTGTTTTGTTTGTTTGAATTGAGTCACCACTGAGTAAACACATTAAATCAAAAACATAAATAGTGGAAGCAAACTAATCTGCAGAGTCAGCATAGACTTTTCATAAAACAATGAAATTCACCAGCTTCGTTAGTTAATATGTTGTCCTTGCACCATTTTCTTTCAGTTATAGGGTTTCAATGATGTTTTATTTGCATCACAGTATCCTAAGTGTTTTGTATTTACAATTGTTCCTTGATGAATACTATTGGTCCAGTCATCTAATTGAAAAGAACAAATTCCTTGCTATAAAAATGGGCCCTTGAAGGAAAACCTGAAGATGATGGAGGCGAACTATACGTAGCTTTTTTTGAAAAGAGGGTTTTTGGTCTTTGAGTTTGTGCAGCAGTCTGATCGCACATTGTGTTTTCTTGTGAACCAGGATTTTAAAATTTGTTGTGACAAAAACACAAGGCACCATTAGAGCTGTATCTTTGATTCAAGTGTAAAAAGGTCATGTTTGTCATTCCTAACATGACAAACATTAAGCACTGCTTTTCACACAGTAGATTAAAAGAATGTCAGGAAAAAGTTAATTTTTATCAATGTGTTATAACCTTTCCAGGTCAAACTAGAGGGATGAATCAGCAGCATTTCAAACTGCTGTTTACCATCCACCTCGGTTCATCATCATCACTACATTTCACGGGACTGGGTGGAGGAGCCTTCTATATTCTTGATGTAATATAGGCTGTATGGGAAGCTAATAATAGGAGGAAACCAGAAGACAGATCAATAGTAAGGGAACATTAGCTGCCCCGGAGGGAAGGGAGAGGAGGGTTATATTAGTGGGAGGAGAAAGAAAAGAGAGATGGAGATTGTTGAGTGCTTCTGAGGTGGACTGAGAAAGAGAGGGAGCTTGATATCAAAGTGAAAATATTTTGATAAAACCCAAAAGAGTCAGGGAAAGTTGGGAGTAGCATAAAGTGTACTTCTAAAGTGTGCACTGTGTCAGTGAGTGCTCATCAATAGAAACATTATCTGCAGGACAACCAGGAGCCAACAGAACGATGATGACGAGGGTACAATCAGCTGAAGGAAGAGGTTAATTGCTGCAACCTGCATGCACATCAAACAAGCCTGACCAAACCTGGACTAAACATAATCCGTCATCCTGACAACTCCATTAATAACCACTTTCCTCACACAGGCAGGAGATAGGAAATCTCCTGGCATGGATTGGATTGCATGCAAGCATGGACAATGCTGCACTGGGTCTGCTGGCTGTGTGGGGTAGATAAGTCTGTCGGCCAAGTGCGGTATGTAAACATGTTGTGTGCAAGCATGGCAAGATACTCACAGCTGCTACTCCAAGACTTGAGCAGAGATTTGATGCTGATCTCAAAGAAGACAGAATCCTGCAGGCTCAGCATGGCGGCGGCTCTCGAAAGTTAGGCTTCACCAGAAGGCACAAAATTTACACCGCTCCTGTGGCTTTCATTTCACAAAACCCCAAACAATCCCTTCTTCTGTGAAGCATACACCTCACATTTGCACTATCTGCTCCTCGAACACTACCCTCCACAGGTGCTGGCAAAAGGCATCATCCTGAACAAGAGTGTGAGCAGCTGCTGAGGAAAGAGTCCCAAGAAGAGTTACTGGTGTGTTTCCCTTGCCAGCTCTGTCAGCGAGGAGTGAAACTGCACTGAGAGAAGAGTAAAGAGAGCATAGTCTGGCTAGTTAGACAAGTATTCCACTCTGGCGCCTCCTGCCCACTTGCCAATCCAGAGAGTCCCTCATCCCTGTTTCAGCATGGAAAAATCCAGAAAAGCAAAAGGTCGAAACTGCATGAGAACTTTTTCTCCTGCTGCGAGAGAAACAGAAGCAGAACAGTACGCAATAGAAGTCTCAACAATGCACAGCAATATTCCCTCTCCTCTGCTCTTCCTGTGTGTTTGTGTGTGTGCCAGTCCTAGCCCACTAGCACTGTCAGCCTCCCCCCCGCCTCCCCCCTGAGCTCTCTGCCTCTCCATTCGCTCATGGGCAGCCCCTCCTCTTCCGAGCCAGCTCTTGTTCTTTTACTGATGCCTGCTCTTTTCTCTCTGAGTGAGAGAGAGAGAGAGAAAGAGAGAGAGAGAGAGAGAGAGAGAGAGAGAGAGAGAGCTTGTTTCAACAGCAAACACAGGGAGGGAGGCGGGAGCAGAGTGCGGGTGATGTCATCAAAATGCTGCGAGTGTTCCCTGGCTGTGGTTCAGCGATGCATACGCATGTCAGAGCTGCTACTGTGCTGCCTCTCCTCTGGCCTATCCAAACGACACTTCCTGTAAGCTCCACAGCAATACTGATGCGTCATCCCTGACTGCAGCAGGAGGGAGAGGAAGGAAAGGATGGGAGGATAGAAGAAAGAAGAAGAAGGGAGGAAAAATTGAAACATAACTTCTAGCATTACTTAAAGTCAGATCTCGGCTCCACAGCAATAAAAATGAAAGGTCCTGAAGCTATTCGTGCCATGTTTTCATCTCCAAAACAAACTCGACTGTTGTGTAACCTCACTCAGACACTGCAAGGATTGTTCCCATATTTCTCCAGCAGATTTCATGCCAGCCTGTAATTTCAGAAGATTGCACGATGGCGATCGTAGCTAATCTATTTGTTAAAATAGCTGTTCACACCCAGCAGAGTCATGAGCATTACATCACTGCTCTGTTCAAAGCTACCAGGCATAGTAACACACTGACTGATACACAAACTCACTGCTACACACTGCATTAGATAGAGAACAGCCCACTGTGTTTGTGTGAATGTTACACACACAAACACACACACCTGATTCTTTTTGATATCTAAGCCTGTGTTGGTATCAGCTCTCTCAGACTAGACTCAAAAACAGATCCACATGACATGAAATGATTCGTGGTCAGGCGCAGGATTAAGTTTGTTAACAAAATATTCAGGAGACGAGCAGAGCTGTGGAAGGCTGCCGAAGACAAATGCTCTTTGTCTTCTTTTAGTTTAGTCTTCATTTCTCTCTCTCTCGCCCTCGGTCTCTCCCTCTGTCACATGTCCTCCACTACACAAGTTATGCAAAATGAGGCAGAGCTCATTGCAAACAAACACAACACAAGCAGATGCTTTGTCAAGCCCTGGCTGGTGCTGCCCTGATGCAAGCTGAAACTGTGACACCCTGCCTTGTAATAAACAAGCACGGATTCTTCAGAGCCTCAACGCACATTTGTAATCATTACATATCTCATTGTTGTGTTTACATCATGAGGAGACTTTTCAATATGATGGTGTCAACAAAAGCCCCATTATTGAACTTCAGACAGATTTGAACTGATACTAGACTCAGATTATGAAAAGAGACTACTACCTAAGAGGGTTATGTCTGTCTCAAAACAGAGGCAAGAGTAGAACAAGTGTTCCTTTAGACCAGTGGTTCTCAAGTCCAGTCCTCGAGGCCCACTGTCCTGCATGTTTTGGATGTTTCCCTGCTCCAACACACCTGATTCAAATAATTAGCTCGTTATCAAGCTCTGTAATGGCTTAATAACGAGCTGATCATTTGAATCAGACACTGTACTAACTAGGGGTGGGAATCACTCGTGGCCACATGATACAATACTATCACGATACTTGAGCCACGATTCGATATCATTGCGATACAGTGAGTATTGCGATACCATATGTTGCGATATATACCTTTTTTCAACCCCTTAGCTGAATTTGCATTTGTCTTTTCTTTATGTTTGTCTTATTTGTGCAGTATTTTATTTTCATGTTGTACTTCTTGCAAACCTCTTGTGTCATGTCCATGTTATTTGTGCCCTACTCGCATTCCTAATGTCTTTCCCCCAGTGCTGCTACGTTGGATGCACTCCTGCTCTATGATGTCACCTCTGCCAACCTTACTGGACAAACAGTTGATTTTATTTTTCCATTATCAAAGACTTGAGTTAATATTAGCAATAAATATGAAAAAAATCGTTACTTGGTTAATGAGACAATACGATATATCACTAGACAAAAATATGAAGATACTCAAGATTCACAACTATCTAGAACCGAAAAGGGATGCTTGTTGGGCACCTTCTGTCAGGCAGCACGTCATTGCCCACTGGAAGCGTGTTTGAAGCGTAGCAGCAGCGTAGTGCAGCTGGACTTAGTAAACAGAAAACAACATGCTCTCAACAAGTAGCTTTGCTCTTCTGTGGTAAACTTCCTGCTAATTTGGATATTGGTCTGTGACTGTTGAGCTTCTACTGTATGCAAACAAGCAGCGTGATTTTAAAGTTTGGATTACTGCAAGTTTACTTGTGTTTGGTATGTTCCACTTTGCTGTGATGTTACCTACAGACAGAGTTAGCAGCTAAAAGTCCTGATGTGGTCCATGGATCAGGGTTAGGTGTTGTTCTGTGTTACTGATTAATCCAGAACAAGGAAGTACTTCTCATCTGATAAACATGAAATGATGAACAGTCAGGAATGTGCATATGGTGTTTTATTTTGAAATTTACTGGATTCACTATATCCTGCTTGTGCTTGACTTCCTGTCTGATGCTATCTGCTCTGAGTAGACTGATGCTTGATGGAAGCGTAGTGTATAGTTCGTTGAAAATGGACTTGGCGCTTATCGTTAGCAGAGCTGCATGTTGAGCACAGAGCTGAGACAGAGCTGTGACACATCCTGTGTGCCATACTGTATTGATTAGAATGGGAACATATTTGCTGCATAGCAGGCGACACTGACGGGACGTGCTCAACACGCATCCTGTGGGTTTGGGGCTTTAAGGTAAATCTAAAAAAATTCTTCCGAGTAGGTTCTGTTTTCAAACACAAGGGCAGTAGTGTTTCAATACAGGCACAATGATGTTATAAGAGGTGTGATATTTCTTCAAAGTGAATTTTTGAGTTGCACTTCACTTTTGGCCCTTTTTTGGTGTCATAGGCCAGAGACATACTTGCTGAGTAGCTTTGTGTATCCTTACCTATCTGGCTGCAACATAACAGTAACAGTAAATATTACTATCAATGCACTACATGTTATTTGCGGATGTTTACAGCTGCTGCGTCTGTAGGATGTCAAAAAACAGGTATGGAGACACTTGAAAAGGACTCTCATGTTAATACTGAGAACAACGCAGGAAAAGCGGCAGCAATGTAGGTGGTAACCAAAACCACTAAATCAAGCCAGACAGTTGAGTGGTGAATGGGTCAGTTGTGCTTCTAATGTCACATCCACTCTGCCTCCACCCTGCCCCTTCTGTTTGTATACATACCGAGCCTCGTGTCTACATTTTTCATTAGTTTTTGAGGACATGCTCAAACCACCACAGGAGACATGTGGCAGCTATCATACGATTATGTAAACATAGTATACAGCGTACTTATCTGTTGACATACAGTACCTGCAGATTTTAGTCTGCTACACATTTGTTGTTTGCATCTATACGACAACAGCCATTGAAGTTTAGAAAAAATACCAAGAGATCAGCCGAAACTGCTTTTAGAAAATAAAGTCATAGTGGGGAACTTTTCTGCTGATTCTGGTGATATCTTTGTATACAATTTGTCAGGTTTTTTCCAGGATGAAGACTGCATTTACCATGCGCACCATCACATACTAATGTACAGTTGTGGCACTTTTATTAGCATTTGTTAGCTTATAAAAGGAGACCAGACATACTAGGTTAAGGTCAACTATTACAGACCTGGTGTCATGAGAGATGGTCCAGTGTCCCAAACACTGCCAAAATAACATAAATGTGCACACAGTTGAACTCTGTAGTCAAGCAGTCAAACTGTCACATGTTGGTGTCATTATCAAATCCTGTTCACAGCCATTCTGCTTCTGAAGCCTTGAGCAAGAGTTTCAGGTTAGTGTGAGCTGATCAGAGCTGCTTCACTATATTTTGAAAAACAGAATTAGAGTACCGAGTTATTATTCAATACATACACCAGCTGAAATTCAGCCGGCTCTGTTTGCTGTAAACAGGTTTTATGGTGTGAGGAATGCAGGGGGATAACAGACAACAGTGTCTCTCTGGGAACATTAGAGCTAAAAGCTACTGTCCAACAGAGCTGACGTCAGCTCTGACTTGAAATAAACATCATCATAATTGACTTCCCGGAAAGAGGAGCTCACTGATTAAATAATCTCAACTAAATGCACAACCAAGACAAGTTATGCTAGCTCCATTCACAAAGTGGGAGCAGTGATTGACAACGAGTCATCCTCACTGCAGACAGTGGAGAGGAGCTGCTCCTCCCAGGAGCCCACAGGCTGGAGGATGCATTTCCTGTCCTGGCCTCTCTGAAGGGCAGTGGTGAGAACAATAATCGATAGGAGCTGTAATTCAATCCCTGACCTCCCCAGTAGTGCCTGGGCTGCAGAGGACATGCCATTTAGATCCATCGCACACGTCTGGGTACGCAGCACAACCCTGCAATCTGCACAACTCCTCATTTTCACATGCTCCCTTGAGTCAAGATCCAATTTAATACTTCCTTTTAATAATTATCAAGTTCCAAACTCTGCAGATTTAGGCAAGATTTCGAACCTTTTTTTACAGCCACATTGATGAGACCACACTTTCCTTTGCTTACTTCCACATTTTAACGCTCAGTAGGTGTATGACTCTGAATAATCAGAAACAGATTTATAAATAACTCTTTCCACAAAGCACAGACTCATTTAAACCCAGTGACTTCACCCTTCTCCTCTGAAACTCACTGCTCAGAATTACTCAAAAAATCAAGAGAGGCAACTCATTTCAGCAAGAAGTCATGCTTGGGTCAGAGGCATGACGTCCCTGTGGGATGACGGAGCAGAACACCAGTCAAATCTGAATTAAACTCAGGTACAAAAAGGTCAGCTCATTACTCACAGCACCTCTTCCAATGAGGCCTGTCTTAAAGTTGCTCAGTGTGGAGGCGCATTTACTGGGAGAGGTGGATGAGGAAAGAGCACTTACATAAGAGCTGTTATTGTACCTATAGTGGTATCAAACATGCCTCTAAAACAGTTGAAAATGTGCAGTCGTCTATCAGCTACTAGTCCACTTTACACTTAAAAAGGGAAACAACAAAGTCACAACAAACAGTTGTTTTTTTTTTCTTTTTTTTTTCTTTGCCGTTTCTTTTTTCTTCTTTCTGTATTTCTGACCATTTTTTCCTGATTTTTGTACTAATATTTTCCCCCCTTTCTGTTTTTCAGACAAATTTTAATTCTGTTTTTCAGACTATTTTTTTCCCCTAAGCAAGATATTTCAAAATCCTGCAAGAATCTCTTACCATAAGATAACATAAACCACATTCTCCAGCTCCTAGATAACTTCAACTACAGGGTCAATGAGAGTAAAGCATGTTATTAATTAAACATTGGGTATGCAAATCCTCAGGTGCAAACCAGACAAACTTATGGCGATTCCATCTATCTGACTTAAAGAAAGGAGTACCTCCCAGTGTCCAAAACCCAAAAGAAAGTAAAACTTGATTAAACTAAACAAGTGGGCCATGTTTGCTTCCAATAAATCGAGCAGAGGGGGATGAAAGTGTCTGTTTTTAAATGATCATGATCCTAGAGAGTAGGAAACAAAAAAACATTTGTCTGGAAAATAGAAAAGAAAGAAAATTGTCTGAAAAAACAGAACTTTTTTTTTTTTTGGTGAATGCAATACGCTTCTGTAGGTTTTTAACTGAGGTGAAATAATCTATTAAGGTTTCATCCTTTACATCAGCATTTGAAACCTGTACAAACAACATGGCTGATGGCCCTTGGCTCAAAAAATGCTGAGATCACAGATGCACCAATCAGCCATAACATTGTGAGTATTGAAGACTATGATTATCTCTTTACAATGGGTGGGGTATTTTCGCAAAGTTAATGTTTGGAAACCAAAAAACTGAAAAGATTAAAGATGTGAGAGACTTCATCAAGAACCAAGCTGAGATGGTTAGATGACTAGATCAGAGCATCTCCATAACTGCAGCTCTGGTTGGATATTCCTGGTCTGCAGGGGTCAGTGTCAACCAAAAGTGGTCCTAACAGAGTCAAGGGGAACAAAGGCTCACAAAGGGAGCTAAGTCTGGCCCTTGTAGTCCAATCCATCAGAAGAGCTTCTAGGCCTAAAATTGCTGAAAAAGTTTGTGCTGGTTTTGTCAGACAGGTGTCAGAACTCACAGTGCATCACAGTTTGTTGTGTATGAGCCTGCGTAGCAGCAGACCAGTCAGGGTGACCACCTCCAGCACAAAGTGTCCACAATGTGCATGAGAACATCCAAAACTGGACCACAGGGCAATGGGAGAGGAGGGTCAGGAGGGACTGGTTAAGGGTGTTGCCTTGGTTCCCTGACTCCCCAGAGCTTGATGCAACAAGTATCTGATGTGTTGAACAACACAGTGTGGTCAATGGGGTCTCCACATAATTACTTCCAGGAACTGAAGGATCTGCTGCTGATGTCTTGGTGCCAAATATCACAGCACATCCTTAGAAGTCGAATGGAGTCCTCAAGTGCATTTACATGAACTTGAGTTTCCCAGGTACAAGCTGTACCCCAGCTGTGACCATATTCAAGATACGGCTCTTATACGCACAGAGAGATAAACCTGGTTATTGATAGCTCTGTCTTTACACATGCTTATTACTTAGGTCCTGGTCCAGCAATGTGAAAAGAGAAAGAAGGCAAATAAACATGTCTTAGTGCAGAAGTTAGACGTTCTCATTGACCTTGTTAGGTTTGTTTCGCTGATAAATCACTTGGATGGAACTGCATCAGCAGCTGTCAGAAACTAAGCAAGTCTATGGCCAGACAGAGGCTTGCAGGGGTTGCTGGTTTGACTCCCAGCCACAACTCTTTCAGGACAAAGGCTTATCCCAATTTTTAACATCAGGTAAATTTTTCATCTGGCAGCTAATCCTTCGACTGCTATGCTTTATGTGAGGGTAAATGTTAAAGAAAGAAAAAGTCACGCTCCCAGCTTTGGTGTGCCAATGACTTCTCATCCTCAGGGTATTTAAATATGTAATCTCCACATGAGATTGATATTTTTTACTAGTGATAACTAATTCACACTTTTTCAGTTCTGAGTCAAATCCAAACTTGACGAGAGATGAAGTAATGTAGAATATGTTTTGCAAAAGTTTAACTAAGTAGGTCCACTGGTACGACTATACAGCCTTGATAAAAACATTTGGACGTACGGAGAAGTGCACATATTTTAGACTCTAGCACTGGTATCAGGGCAGGACTTGAAATCAGCCTTGAAACTTTGAAAGTTTCAGAGTTGGGTAACATAGTCGTGATTAGAAAGGGAAAAAAAAATCATCAGAAGATCTCTGCTATTATACGCTACATTTTCCCTTCATGCTATTTAACCAAACATCCACTGAGCAGAGTCAGATGCATCTTTATGGGCTTTTTGCTGATACAGTTGTCTAATAACTACATAAAAGACTTGATGAATTGTTTTTTTTTCTTTTTCCAGTGGAAGGGTTACACACCCTTAAAACTGTTCAGACAGACATCACATGCACATCCTTTTCTGCAAAGGTACATCCCACCAGCGCGCACTCATGCGCGGTCACATGCTCCAAACACTCCCAGATCCTGAACAGGAAACCTGCTGCACCCATTAACCAAATAGTCTCCCAATCAACCCTTTCCTAGGAACTCAGCTGTACATCCAGTGGTGGGGTGATGTCACTGTGTGCAGAGAAAGACTAATGACAGAAAGAAAAGGGGAGCAGCACCACCTTAAAAGCCAACTCAGGCTCTGCCAGTTCTGCAACAAGGGAGTGGCACAGAGCACTGATTTCAGCACAGGGCTAATTATCCTGAGGTATGAAAACACCACCCTAATATGGCTGTATACGTCCTCAACTCAACGTCTGGGAAAGAACATCTCCTCTTCTGTTGCATAACTCACCATCTCGACCCCTGCCACCATCAGCTGGATGAAAAAAGGAGACTTTTTTGTTTCCTAGTCAGACAGAGAGAATGGAAAGATTCGGAAAACTATTAGCTTGTTACTTAATTTAGAAAAAAGAAAAACAAAAAAACATGTCACTGTCTTTTAATGAGAAAATCACAGCAGTGTGAGTTAAACACAAACACAACAGAAAACTGTTTGTCCACACAACTCACCAAGTGTGGAAAAAAAAACACTCAAGCTTGCTGTTCTTATTGTGTGTTAGTTTAGCCAGCTGTCTGGTCTGATACTTTTCTTACAGGCCAGGTGAGCAGAAGAAGCAGAGAGCTCAGTCATGCTTTAGCCATGACTAACCAGAGCATGCATGCTCTGACAGGTAGCTCTGCAAAGAAACCATTCAGGGAGACTGATGAAAAGCCATCACCCCATCACTGAGTGCACATAAAACATTTGGGTACACACCTTTACTTCACCTTCAACAGCTGTAACTATAGACAAAAGCTGCTCTAGAGGATTAACACTGTCAGGAGACGTCATTCTTCAGACATCACCTCTAATCTTTGTTTCAAACCAGAATGGGGGTTATGTAATAAAGATCTTCATTATCATTTGTTGTTTTGTTTCCTATTGAGGGCAGCTACAAACACAGAAACGGAGTCTTCATCACTGGGTTTCTTGAAAAGTTTCCCAGCTTGCTTCAAATTCTAAAAAGTTACGACCAGATTCTTCTGCAAATGTCCAAAAATAAACTTTTATCAGGAGTAAACCACAACTCATCTGTCCTATGTCAGGCCTCAAACAAAACAGGATCTTCACTTGTTGAGACAGCTTCAGGGTTAATTCTTGTTTATTAGCAACCCTAAGGTTGTTCCCTTTTTACTGGAATAAAACCAATTTATCAACCGCCTGATGACATTTTAAAACAACTGGCATCAGCCAATATCTGCGTTATGCATTTAAATCCGCCTGAACCATCTTTCTGGCTAAGGTGAGCATGTATATTAGATTGTATTGTGCAGTTATGGTTATCAGGTTGTTATAGCTTATTGATTGCAAATAAAACAACAACAATGTGATATTGTCATTATACATTGGCCAATGACTGGTGTGCACCATAATCATCGGTCCCAGTATCAGCCACCGAAATTGTGAGCTATTGGAGAATGAAGGGCACTCATTCTGGCAGAACATTTCCATCAGAAATATATCAAATGTTATTAATAATAAAAGACATGTTATTGTTGTATTTGTACTATGCAAAATTACATTTGCCCTCATGTTGCTATCAGTTGTGTATTCATCATTTCATTTATATCAGTTTAATACCTCTTCATTCGATACAGCTAGGATTACAGCTATAATGTGACATCTGAGACTATCATGAACACTACAAGAATATGTCTGTGCACCAAATTTATCAGCAGGAATAAAGGAGCAACAGTGCACAACTGGAAGCATAAATCTGTACATAATCTGACAGATTTTTTTTTCTCTGACAGTTCTTCCTCCACTTTGCAATTGCAGTTGGCTTAATTTTGGACCAGATGTGTTTAACTACATATTCTTAAATGATAGTTGCTCTTTTAACAATGAGGGGATTTGTGGCAACAGGTTGTTTATGTCTGGGATTTTATATCAACTATTTCATAAAGTTTTATCTCATTTGTTGGGGTTTGTGGAGCATAATCATGCATTTTTTACTCTATATTTCCTCTCTGGTACCTATTTAATAGCTTTACATGATTTTCAGATCAAAAAAAGCCTTAAATTTCTCATAGTGGTATATTAAAACATTATTTCAGCTTCACTTCGTTTTAGCTGCTGTCCCTTTAAGGCCCCTCCACGAGCCCACTTTCCTCTGATTGGCCACCTCTCTGAAGGCTATGAGTTAAAGAGTTAAAGTTCTAGAACAGTCCCGAGTTGTAATGCAGTGTCATATACCATGAGAGCATCATATGCTTCAATCGAGCATAAACTCTGCTTCAGGCTGTCCTGAGATGCTACTGTCACACATTTGTCAGAGGATTGAAAAGAACAAGCAGCTACTTACTTTCATCTGCTGTCTACTGTAGCTTTAAAAATATTGCTGTTTTGCAACAATAATAACAATGAGGTTTGAAAAACTCATGTGCTCATATGTCTGAAGTTTGACTTGTATACCGCAGAGGATGAGAGGCTGAGAATGAAGACCCAGCTGAGTTTAACAAAACCTGGACCGGTCTTCGGTGGTAGTATAAATTTAATTTCAATTCTAAAACATGTTAAGTGTTCAAATGAACTTAAGTGCAGTGAAAAAATACATCGATCCTGCTCTTTGCCATTCAGAGGCATTTTGTTTTATTCACATCATCAAGAACTTTGATTTATCCTTTTGTAACTGTCTTACAAGTTATCAATTATTGCAGTATCCCAGTGCGGTGATGTCATTAAAACTGTAGGCCAGGTATCGAATATCTTATCATTTTATATCACATATAATTTTTGCATGTACATGAAAATGATTATATATACATTATATACACATGATGGCAGCTTGTGCTTGCCAACATATCAGCCCTATGGGAGTATTCAGGGGTGTCAGAAACCAACAGCAGACATATTACTAGATGCCTATTAAAAAATGAATTTACTCTTTATGATAGATACAGTACGTGCATTATTTATCTTGTTTTATGTCTGTTTTGGTTAGAGTCCTATGCATTTGGTCAGATGAATCTCTGCACTTTACTTTTCATGGCATCATCACTGTACATGAAAAAGAAAGACCAATAGCATGTCAGGAGGGGAAGCTCATTTTTCTGGCCTACATCATAATTGTATTTGTTTATTAGTATGTAACAGAACAGAGTCGCCAAACACAACGGCAGTCGTTTTTAATAAAGACAGAAGTCGCTGAGGATCGGTAAAGTCTCTGGAGCAGTTAAGAACAACGGAATGAATGACTTGGAAAATGCTCTGGTAGATGTTTTATTCTTCAAGATCGCTGATTCGCTTGTTTAGCTGTCAATCAAAAAAGGATTTTGCCTCAGACAGCTCATCCAATCATGAATGCAGAAGCTTGGAGTCCGGGAGAAAGTCGGGACCGCCCTCTCGCCATAGAACTCCAGTGAAGCTGCGCTTCCATTGGGCGGGACAAAGCCCAGCATTTATCCAATGAGCGTCTAGTTTCGCTGCTGGAACAACCCACTTTAAGCTTCCACATTGAAGTCAGCAGAAGCCCAGCGTCCGACTGTTTGAAGCGCTGAGGCGCTGCGAGGATGAATGAGAACGAAGTTATGCCGGTTACCTGTGATTATCAGCTTCTTATCACAGTGTCTGAACAAAAGTTGAAGGCTTTCTAGTGCGTATTTAGTTAATGAAATGTACACACAGCCGTACGTATTTCACCACTTTTTCTTTTTTTGGGGGGGTGACATTTTAAGGGAAGCCGAGCTTCCCTTGCAGTCTTAGAGCAATCGCCACTGCTGTACATGAAAAAGAAAGACCAATAGCATGTCAGGCTGTAAATTTTACAACTCAAGGCTCATACTAACACAAGCGGTCATCATTTTGACCCACAGCAGGTTCCTCCTCACAAACAAACCAACCAGTAAAAGAAAACAGAGACACAATCTGAAGCAGGTGCATGTAAAAAACATGTACATCCCTGCGATTCCCCTCCAGAGGGCTTCAGGGGCTGCAGCTAACTTTCGCTCATAATTGTTTCTCAGATAACTGAAGATGAAGATGTATGACTAAAAAAAACTTAAATCTTCTTTAATAATTAAATAAAGTAATGGACAGGAAATGTTTCAAGAACAGCCGACCACCAGCTTATAGAAAACTCTGATAAACGTGTGTCTTGAAGGTACAACGTGTTTTTTTATGGTGCTAAAAATACAAAACAAATAGTCAGACAAACAGTGGACTGACAAACTCTCAGTAAAGTATGGCTCTAGTATTTAAACACTGAGTTTATATATGTACAGAGTCTGTTTGCTAAAAAGGGGGGTCGGGATGAAGCCAAACATTGGTTGCATGTTAACAAAGCTTAAAACACACTGAGCTCAGAATGTGAATTATTAGAAGCACCTATGAAAAGGCCTGGATTACAGGATTAATATAAAATCACTGAGGAGGACTGTAGTGTCAGTTTGTACCTTTGAAGCGGGTTCGTTTACCACGAACCGGCCTCGAAGAGTTGACACCTGCATCTTCACTTGACCCTGGATCTACGGGATCCTCCTCGATAGCCTGTCCCATGGCCAGGAGGCTCAGTCTCTTGATTCGAAGGAGCCGAGGACCATTGTCCCTCGGCAATGCCCCCCCATGTTCAAAGGACCCCTCCCCTGAGATGACAGAAGGGACCAGGCTCTTCAGAAATTCCATCTTCCACGACCTTTCCTGTCTTTTATTCTGGGGTGTTGTCCAACCGCCTGTGCCATGCCCCTCTCCAACCACCTGTCTGCCTCATTTACAGACCGGCAAACAGGCAGGTACAGTCCTTTTTCTCCAGCTGCTCACTACATGCAGCAGCTTCACAGTCAAGGCCTGTAATGAGGAGTCTGAGACCTGCCCTGGCGGACTAGAAGAGACACCACCTGTCAGGTTCTCTGAAGCTGTCTGTCTGGACTAACTAGTGGAGGATAAACTGTTTACTGTAGCCAACCACGGTGAATGAGCAACTTCTTACGTTGCAGCCCTACCTGTCTGCTCGCAGTGAATTAAGAAAACAAACAGACATGGCACTTTTCATGAGTCGTGATGTAATTTTGAGTGGGCGGGGCTAGGCTGCGGGTGCCAGGCACTATCTGGGGTGGAACTAGAACATGTTCCGCAGGAGATAACACAACCCTGGGCCGGCAGCCAATCACAACAGAGACGGCACAAGGCCACACCCTGCTGGCCTGTGTTGCTCACCAGAGACAGAGACGAGGAGAAGAGGAAGAAGATTGACAGACGCTAAAAGAAGTCTCTGCCGGCCTGCCTGCTTTCACTGATAGCTCTTATCATTGCTGGGATAGTGTTGCTTGTTAGCATTCTAACACATATGCTTTCTTGCTTTTCTACGAACTTGCTGGAACAACAAAAGCACCTCCCCCTTCCTCTCCCTCGTGCTCAGCTGTGCTGAGGTATTATGAAAAGAAGCAGAATGAGAAAAGTGATGGGGTCTGTGAAATGGGCCGATGACAGACTGCTGCGCTCTGCTCGGCTGCACAGCTTGTACCTACAGCAAACTCAAACCTTTCCAAATATCCCTGAGCAGAGGAGTGAGCAGGAGGATAGCATGCTGACTCTTACAAAAGCACTCTGCCCAAAGAAATCATCAATTTACTGTTTTCTGGCACCGAGAGCAAAAATTAATTAGCCATCCAAGCACAAACATAGCCAGGCCTCCACAGCAGTACAAATCTGTGACACTCACAGAGAATTAAGGCGACTGAAGCAGCAGTGTGCAGTATACAGTTAAAATACCTTGATACTTTTTCTGCAGAATCATGGTTGTGTCAAAGCACCAAAAACAGACTGGTTCTACAAAACAACAATCATTAAGTTACTTTGCTCCAGAAATGCCTCTTGATATTAATAACTAATCAATACTCTGCATTTAAATACATGATAAAGGGATTTAATATGACCTGTGATGCAGACTAATAAGTCTAAAAGTCAAATGTTTCTGAGTGTGCAAACACATTATGGGTTTTCTGGCGGCAATATAAACTTTACAGAGAAAAGAGAATCGACCCTAAAATTCAGATATCATATTACACTTGGGCTGGGCGATATGGCCTCAAATCAATACCACAATATATTGAGCAGTTCACCTCAATAATAAATGGACAATAACTACTCCACAAGCTGCTCACCTCCTCCCACATTAACTTTGTCTACGTCAGCCGCCACTCCAGACGCTCCAACTTATGAACCATCCTCCATCTCCTCACCTGTCTTTCCCTCTTTGTTACGGACTGGATGAGGTGGAGTCACGTCTCTGATGTAGGACAGCGTCTTAAAAGGGACATAAGGCCATAGTCTACCTACACACATCCAAAACCAACTTTTACTCATATATCTGTTTGACACTGAATATACCGATATGGGCAAAATGACGCTGGTTATTTTTGTAAATTTCAGTATCGATGAA
Organism: Xyrichtys novacula; assembly: GCA_962446985.1. Classification (NCBI taxonomy): domain Eukaryota; kingdom Metazoa; phylum Chordata; class Actinopteri; order Labriformes; family Labridae; genus Xyrichtys; species Xyrichtys novacula. The sequence goes on from OY660870.1 coordinate 12,276,778, forward strand.
TTTTAAGTTTATCGCCAAGCCCTATATTACACTTGATAGCTGAACTGAAAAGATGCGCAACAAAGACATAACAAAGACATGCCTGCATTAACTTTGCACTAATACGAATATGCAACCAGCGACTTTTTAAGTAACTACACATATTGTAGACTGTCAGTATATTTGTTAATCAATGCCAGCGCTGCAGCTGACTTCTCAGCTGACGTTCATTGACGTATGATGCAGACAGAGCTAAGAGTTCATAGACAAAGATTCTTCATACTCGAGCTCACGAAACCTGTCCTCACTAATAACCATAAACAAGCTGTAACATTGGTTGTATTCTAAAATTTAAGTAGTTGCTAGTGCCTCCTTCTAGGTTTATTGAAATGTTCCTGTGGGCCTATCTTCATGCTGCATGTTGCTGGTCTATCTCAAAAACTGTCAAATACTCCCACTCTGCAAACATATTCTTTCATGTATGACCATGAATCCAGGTCACAGCTTGTCCAATAGGGGACTTCTTCCACTTCTAGTCTAAATCAGCAGTTGCGTGTATCAGCTTTCTGGCATTCAAATGCTGTGATGAATACAAAGATGAAATAAGATATTGACCACTGATATTGGTGCATTGCACATTATTTGCAGAATGGTCCAAGAAGATACAAAATTATAACTTGATGAAACATTGTGCATGCATCAAAGCTTGGTTTTGTGTCAGAGTTATAACTCAAATAAAAAGTGAAGTTAATTTTTTTGCTATAAAAGCAGCAAGTCTTGTACTGGTGGATCGTGCTTACATAATAACAATACTGAACACCAATTAAGTTTGAAAGACTCCCCCCTCTCTTTTTTTTCTGGTTACACATCCCTAGACTCAAGAAAGAAAAATATTTCTCAGACCAAAAGCTGAATGCATTGTGTCTAAAAAAACTTCTAAAAGGAACTGCTTACACCCTTTTCTGCAGCGTGTGAAAGTTTGAGGGAGGTGATGTAACAGTTTCCTTAGACAAACTGTGTCAAGAGCCTGAAAGTGGAAAGACTAAACACCATTCTCTTTTATTTCTTTCCCCCCATGTGATTTCTGAAAATAATAAACACACAACCTCTTGTTTGTTCATTTTGACTTTGCTTTTTTATTCTGTTTGTCAAGCTTTAAATCTTGCCTGCAGACAAAGTCAACAGTGGAGGAATGCAATGATACATGCAGCACAGGCGCTTTGCAAAAACTCTGCCCTCTAGAGGACAGCTAAAAAAAAACCCAACCGTGCAGCATCAACTGAACTTGAAAACTGACTGAGAAGCCTGGAATTCAAGGAGAAAAGGGAAATACTCTGTAATAAGGGTACCAGGGAATCAAAAGGCTTGTTCGCCCGTTATACGTGGACACAACTTCTTTCAACAACTAAAATACTCCAAGCAATTGATGACAAGAATTCACTTCTTTAGTCCCATGTTGGTCACAGTGATGCTTTTTTAAATCCATCAGAAAATATTTACAATCTCGGCCAACAACAGTCAGTTCACTAGACAATATTTGGCAACTTGTATACAAAAAGCTCCCACGATATTCATCAGGGAAAACTTCACTCTTATTTTTGTCCCACTTGTTAGCAGAATGGGTTGAGAGGCAGTGCTGGAGGCCATAAATGTCTGATAAATGGCCTGATTTGCAGACCACTCAAGTAAGTGACAATCAGGACTAAACAGAAAGGGTGGGTATTTAAATCACAAGGAAAAATATTTTTAAGACTGTTTCTTTTTTTTTGCTAGTATCTAAATTTGCTTGAACTTGCAGGTTGGGACACTTGGGGCAAAAGTTAAAGGCTGAGGTCTGGGCAAAGATGCAAAGAGGCTGATGCTGCAGATCCTGTAAGAAACACTAAATGAGTCAAAGAGAGAGGCAGACAGAGAGACAGACAGATGGAGAGAGAGGGAGGGATGACTGATGAGGCAAAGATAGCCATCACTGGGCATGAGCACCACAATGGTTAGTGGAGGCTGCTGTGGTTTTGCTGGGGCCAGGTCTGCGGTACTGTTGAGCTAGAACAATACTCATGCACAGGAGGCCCAGATCCCAATCAGTCCAGGAATGTGGAAGAGGAAGCTCTGCGAACAATGTGCAGCGTTCCTATGCTGTTCTGGGTCCCACCCGCCTCTGACTTGTTCTGCTTTCAAGCAGGGAAAACAGGAAAACTGGCGGGCTGGGGCCCAGAAGTCAGCTGGGGGGACCAGTCTTTACACTGTCAGCACAACTCTGCTACAGTCACTTTGATTGCTTTGAGTGTGCACACATCAGAAGTGTTACTATGCTTGATGTCAGTTTGAGGTCCATGTCAAGTAAGGTGAACAGCAAAAACAATGCTGCACTGCCCCCTGATGGTGCCAACTGTAACTGTAATCTCAAAGCTTCAATACTAACTCGCTGTGCAAAGTTCAAGTGTCACAAGATATTATGATCCAGGGAGTTTGAGATTTCATGCAACAAGCTATTACAAACAACATACTTAGATTTAGCATAGTAACACCAATAAATAGGATCAGTCTGGTGTTATTTTAACCTGAGTCCCGTTTTGACATAATCTGGAGCTAAATCATGGATTTAGCTCCGGAAAAAGAGAGAAATTATTTGGTGATAAACTCACAATCTAAAGAACAAAGCCATGCTTGAGTTTGTGTGTTAAGAGTGCCGTTACATCATGCGGCAGCATGCAGAGACACACAAGCTGTAATTATATTTAAGACCATTTGACCCAAGTCTGCAGTCTGAACCCATCCTGAGTTCAAACAACAGTTTTCTTTCATTAAAAATTGAATTTAAAGTTGCTTTTTTGTTTCAGAACATTAATTCTATTTAGACACAAACCTATGAATAGAAAACAACAAAAAAAAAAACTAAATTAATTTTGCAGTCTGTGTTAAAATTTTTTAGGAATTTCTCCAGAAATTTGATTCAGTTTACAGTTATGAAACCGACTGTTACAGCAGTAACATACTTTTTTTTTTTCAGGAATTGAAGTCTGTCTGATGAAATTACTGATTTTATAACTGACATGCTTGATATTTCAAGTGTCAGATAAAGAAGATGATCCTTACAGAGATAGATCTTTTGTTTACCAGTTGAAAAGAAACTACAGCTTGAGGTGGATGTCAAAGTCACAAAAACGATCCCACAAACTAAGAATGAGGTAGACCAACAACTTCCGAGTTCTGCAAGGTATTATAATTGTTTGTCACTGAAGTCTAGTGGGTTTAAATAGACCGATATCAAAGGGTGATTTATAAATCTCTTACTTCGCTGAAGGGTTTATCTCTATGAAATGATTCTTGCTGCTTTGATGTCAGACACTCAGACAAATAATCTAAGTCTTTTTCTATCAAAGCAGCACGTTCAAATTGTTGCATTAGTAATATCTTTAAAAAAGAAGGTAAATCCTCCCGTGCCATTTTTTATGTTTATTTTGTCCACTCACTCAGGCAAATATCTTTGTGAGTGGACTAAACATAACATATGAACCCAACTTGAGGTTGGGTAAACACGCACAGAAATTTTAAACATGATTTTACAGATTATACAACAACAAAAACATTAAATCAATCTGGAAAAATGTCTGACAAATAAGCCAACAATGACAGCGTCTTCAGTTGCAGCTCTGCAGTGTTTAATTTCAACACTTCACACTTTGTGTTCTTCTTCCCTCTGTTAGTTCACTCAAAGCCCAGCTGATGACATTATAGAGCAAAACTGACCCTACGTTTGTCTCAGGTTGATATCGGCACACAACTGCTTTGACTTTTCAGGTCTGGGAACCTTTTAGTTTGCTTTGTCTGCAGAGTCTTTCATCTGCAAATAGGAACAGGACAAAGAGCTCAGGCTGGTTCTGCCCAGTCCTGACTGACAGTTGTGAGGTAACCCACCGAGAACTTTGGTTGTCACTGCTGAAGAATGTGACCTGACCAGACCCTGCATCAAAATTATCCCACTTTCTGTCCTGACCTGTTAACATTCTGAGATAACGCTCAGTTCCTTGAGTCTGCAATAACATGCAAAGACATGAACACGCGTGGCAACTCAGCTCCACAGCATTTACAGACCCTCGGTTGAGTTAAATGACTAAACCACAATTATTTTTCATTCATATATCATAAGGATACTTTATTGCACTACAGCTCCTTTGAAATATTTGTCCGTATGTATAAAATCACATCACAATCAGGTTTAGAAATGTGGAAAAATAACTTGTCATGATGTTTTTATGGCAGGGTCGCTATAACGATTGTATCACCATGCTTTTCATGTTGATTTGTAAGACTATTACTGACTAGTACAGCAAAACTAACTTCCCTGTTTGAACATGTTAATCCCTAAAGAAAAGAAGAAGAATAGAGCATTCAGGTCAATATATCTTTATGAACAGATTGAGTCGGTAATCTATGTAATTTGGCCAATCTGTGCAATCTGAGTCCTTGACCTGTAACAAGAATGCCGACATGGATTAGACTTCAGCACACTCAGTCTCAGACAGTTTTGTTTCTTTTGAGAAATAAACGGTTATTTCAAAAAGTAAACAACAACACTCAGGTGAAGTTCTAAAACACAACTTGCTTACCTGTTTATTCATTTCACAGAGTTTCTGAGGTAGCACTCAGTTATATAACTACTTGTTTTAATAATAAATGTCCTTTACTCCCTGAATAAATTTCACCTTCTAGCAAGATTTAAAGTGACATTGTTGACATGGTAATCTAACGATATTATCAGCGAAGATAAAAAGGTAGAGTAACTCTTATTGGGTATTAAACACCCACTAAACTCAAACTTCTACATGACAAGGTAGTGCAGAATTCATACAGGCTAAATCTAGTATAGATTTATCACCTGGAAGACCTTGTTTTATTCTGCATGATTCATGTCTGACAGAAGTGCTGATTAAATACAAATCTCCACTCAGTTTGAACTAAAGGATAAAGAAGTAAGAGACTCTGGTTGTATCTGGAACCATCCACCAGTGTGTAAACTACAGTGAAACCTTGGCATGTAAATACTACCAAGGTGTTGTACTGATTGTGGGGAGATTCTCGTATACAGGCGACCACTCCTTCCGGGACACTGTTTCCCACAATGCACAGCGCTAACATTTTTCTTTTTTACATTTTATGGCGGTTGGCCGTCAGTCTTCATGTACATTACTGCCACCTACTGTGTCAGAGTATAGACCAGAATTAAAACCTCCATAACATCTTTTATCTATCTGTGGTCGCCAGTGTCCTTTTTCATACCCTGGTGTGTTTGGGGGGAGGGACACAAATCCAGGCAGGACAAACTGATCATACGAGTGGGCTCAGCTTTGTTGGCATAAAGAGGGGAGAGGACGACAAACAACTGGACATTATGGACAATGCCAGTCACCCTCTGCACACCATCATCACCAACAGAGGAGGTTTACTGACTATTGCGCCTATTATATCTTTTACTCTTTAAATTTTTGTTTCTTACTTATTTGATTATTCTGTTTTTTCTTTCTGTACATACTGATGCTGCTGGAATTTTGATTTCCTTCAGGGGAACCTTCCCAAAAGGATCAATAAAGTCTATCCAATCGAGTCTAATCTTATCTAATTAAGTTAGCATTACAAATCCCCAGCAAAGATAATAAAACAGTGGAACACGTTAGAACAGAAGAGTCATGCTACACTCTACCTTTGAGCTACAGTTCATAATGCATTCTGTGTTACCTGGTAGGTGATTTTGAATATAGCCTCTGTCTTTGTGTTTACCATCTTTGCAGTGCGCTGAATGTGTAATCTGACACCATGAGAGACAAGCTCTGCTGCTCTGCTAATACACAGCTTATAACAAAACACTGAGAGTTAACAGAAAAAAATCATAAATGTAGTTTATTCGCACTCCGCCTGAAATGCAGCAGATTCCCTCAGTGTGGTAGTTTGTGTAACCTGCAGACGGCATTAGAGCTCTGGATCCACATTAAACAATATCCTCATGTGTTTGTGTGCAAGCACAGAACTGCAACAGATAATATGTCCATATACAACCATCTCTTTGGGTGTGCACGTCATCCCATCGCACACCCTTACAGCAGAGCTAGTGTGCTCAACTCAGAAACTTTATAAAAGCAGCTGCCTCTCCAAAGATAACAAGAAGACATCAGAACTTGCCATAAAGTGTCTGATTTTTAATTACAAAATGCTTGTGTTAAGTTCTCAAACATGATGATGAAGCACACTGTCCATATTCTCAAGATCTAAAGTTTTGTTAAGTTTTTCCATACTACACAGAAACCCTGCAACAAACATATCATATGACTCATTCCTGCCATTTGAAGCCCTGACACTTAAGCAGAGGTGCTAATTCATTTATGTTGGCAGCTTGAAACTCACCTGATTTGCATTTAGCACCCTCCTAATCAGTGCCATGATATACCTCAAACATCTAAAAACACTGCATAAATCAAGAAACTGATCTTGAGTCATTTTCTATTATCTTTTTACTTTATATCATAATAATCAATCCAAGCCTCTACGTACATGCAGTTAATGTCACAAAAAATCCCTTCGCGTCAGCTGCCACTAATCAGTGTTATCTGGGTTACTTCTTTTACATAGTGCGGTAAAGCGACATCAGGAAGAGGCCCAGCTAGCAAGGCTGAAAAACACGTTAACGTGATGCTAATCAACGTGAGACATTGCACATCTTGTTTTGTTTTTATTGTATTAACTGAAAGGTCACATGCAGATCATTTCATCAGAGATAATCACACAAACAGCTCCTCCTCTTCACCAAGGCTTTGCCATGTTCATTGTTAAATATCTACAGAGTGTCACTTTAGTCTGATAGTTGTTTTATTCAATGATGTCTACTATGACTTTCTATGTCACTGCTTCTATTATTCATCTTTTTTCATGTTTTATTTTATACTCACACAGTATTTAAACGTGTACTCATCATACATTTATGTACGTATATTTATGTACATAGGTCTGATTAATACACGCTGTACACAGGTACACATTTGGTCTGATCCTGTCTTAAGAGTCAAATAAAGCCTTCTCCACCTCATGACTGCAGCATGAACAACATTTTTCAAAGGCGGACAAATTAAGATAATCCAAGCCAAGGGATAAACTATTTGGCAGTGAAAAGAGGCTGAAACACTCAAATACTGTGCTACTTTCAGAATTCAGAAAAACAAACAGAGAGATTAGTCCGACACCCTGTTCTTTCCCACAGTACTTAGCTCGGATTCTGTAAAACTTAAACCACAGCTCCCAGCGGAGCGCTGCCCAGTGAACCTGTGTGACGTACCTTAAGGCCATAGAGCAGGGGCAGGAGCTGGAAAGGGAAAGGAGGGTCCACGAGTTCACTGCACTGGTATCTGAAAAAGAGAGAGTGGAAATGACAGCTTTATCAGTGAAGCAGAAAACAGAGATACAAACCATTTGACTATGTTGCCTGAGAATGAAACATCAACACAAACTCAGAAATTATGTTTCTGAAAAGCAGCCTTCAGGTGTTGTCATTTTGGACATGCCTGAGTTTTAATTCATTTATTCTAAGGATACCTGAGGTTCTCTTTGACCTTGACACTGTTTTACCATATCCAAGAGCAAACAGAATTTTTTTTTGACTATTTTGGTTTGCAGAGAGAGGTATCAGAAGGAGATTGCAAAATTAAATGCTTGGCTCCGCCTCTTAAAAAATGTATTCTACAGAATAAACCACACTGGGCTTCTTCCTTATTGCTTTGCTAAAACTATGCCAAACATTTGACCTTGACACATATTCAGCCGTTCTTGCGATCAAGTAATATCAGACTTCTTTGTGTAGTTTAAAACCTCTAAGTTGGCATTTTAGTTTCATTCAAAAACTTGGTCACACAATTGAAGTATGTTTGTGATTTGCCTATGACGTGGCACAAAAAAGATTACTGCACAGCTTATTGCATCATGTGACGTGTGAGACACTATTGCAGAATGGATGAGCTCACAGGCTCTGAAAAATGCAGAGCTGGTTCCTCAATCTAACAGTTTCAATTGTCATTCTTAATAGGGTGGGAAGTTGGGAGAATGACAACTTTGGTACTATACTTGGAAGACCTTTATGTGCCCTAACTTTGAATGAATATAGAGTTTTCTGACAAAAATCTATGATAACAGTCGTTACTTCTGACTGTTATGTCTTGGCATACCCATCAGTGAGTCACATCCAACAGACCTCACAGGTAGAAAATAGTACGGAAGGAATATATAATATATAATAAGGAACACCACTGAAATTAGGAAACGGGCCTCACGGACGATGAACAGGGGTGACAGCGGGAGGCGTGACCCTCCTGTTAAAAAAACTGACAGTAGGGTCACACCTCCGTAACACCAGCTGATATGACGTGTCACACCTACCACCCAGTGACACTTCCTAAGAAGGCAGAAGTTTCTGCTGAAAAATGTCAAGGTACGTGAAAAAGATCACATGTCTGAGGATAAGGAAAAAAAGAAAACTACTTCCAAGGAACTGAAGACAAAATGAAAAAAACAACAACATGCATCAGTAGAATTTTTCATATCTATAGACACCGAAGATTGACTTTTTCAGCAAATATCGGCCAATACAGGTATGCCAATTAAAGTTTGCATTTGAGACAATGGTGGAAAAGATTAATCCAGATGAAACAGCCAATGAAGAAACCAAAAGCATAATGTCTGAAAAGATTCAACAAGCATTTACTATTCAACAATTTGTACATCAGAACTAAGTTGATATTCACTGCTCCCAGTTTCTCTTTATTTCTTATTCATGCTTTGGAGTAATGCACCTTAAATAGTCTCAAAAATATGACAGGACTCATAGCCTGGTTTAGCTCAGCAGTAGAATCAGGCACCCTATCTGCAGAAGATGTGGTCCCCAATGGGGGTGGGACTGATTCTGACCCTGAGCCAAGTGTCATTCCTCGTTTGATGCTTAAACCATCGTCCCATTTCTTAATGGCAGCATGAAACCCCCAAAAGAAAACATATGTGAGAGGAGGCTCAGTTAGCTGTACATAGAAATAACCGGTTTAAAAGGCCCTCTGAGGAATCTTTGAACTTAACACTGCCAAGAATTAGAGCCTTTTTACAGAAGTATCTACACTGACTGCTTGAGTAAAAACGGTGTACTTCGGCCATCTCTGTTTCAACTTCAAAATACATTTAAATAGGGCGCTAGTTTAAAAATACCACAATAAGCCTTCAAATCCTGTTCAGTATTAAATTGCTATGACACAGAACAACATCCTCTCTGATAATAACTGCTCTAAAAACCAATGCTTTCGGACAGCCCTGTGTTGGTCATAGCAAAGTGATAGGTCGACCTACTGTTGGCTTCCGCCTGGTTTGCTCTGTGCCGGGATGGGATTAAAACCTCCTCCTGAGCAGAGTAATAATCTGAAGATTACACACTTCATCCAAGAGGCAGTTACATAAGAGATCAGAGACTCCAAAACTGTATTTTCCTTCAATTTTTACTATCATAGTGGCTGAAAATGTCCCAGGTAATCTCTTATTCAGTTATAGTGTTAGCAGAATATAGTAAAGTACAGATCGGCTGATGAAAATTCAGAGTAATGGTACAAGAGGAAATAAACAAACAGTTATTAAACTGAAGTCAAACAAAAGGAAGGAACAAGCCACTGAGTCACAGCAGCTAGACAGAGAAGTTGAGGTGTGAGAACTTTACTCACACACTGTGGACGGGTGATGGGAACAGGTCAGCACAGCTTTCGAGTGAAAACAAAACAAAACCATGACGGCCTAGTAGTCATGTCACAACCACCCATCGTCGCACTGATCCCACCCTCCTCAAATACGAGGACAGAAATTCTCAGATGCAATTGCCCGCTTCTCACGCTGACAGACCTGTGAATAATACATCTGACTTCCTGTTCCAACCCAGTGACTCCAAACAACGAAAAAAGTGTAACCACAGAAAAAGGGTAAACCAAACCCTGAGCACATCCTGAGCGCTGTCGCATAGACAACCACAGACTCAGCGCACCCTTTCTATTTAAGCTCTCAACACACATTTCGCTTGTTGTGCAGGAACACTTCACCAAAGAGATCAATGATTCAACTAAAAATCAAGGCCTCTCCACATCTGTGTTAGGTCAGGCAGTTTAAACATTGATCATACATTTCGGTGTGAATGCAACATGCTAGCAGGGCCAAAGGTCAATGGAGCTGACTGATCTGATCAATGGTTAACTTGACTTCATCCCATATCATCCTGTGATGTCCTGAGTCCCGCACACAGTGAGGATGCTGCAAACAGGAGGCTGATAGTGTGTCCAGGAAATAAGAGACATCCCTGACAAAGGCAAGATTGTCCCGTCTCATTTCTGCCGTGTATCAACTTCCAGCAGCCTGCAACACTTCTCTTTAACCACAGCAATGACAGGCAGCGGTGCAACTCATTTCAACAAACTTCCTCCACAAACAGATTCCAACAAATCAACACACCTGCTGACCAATATTTCTGAAGATTATTTTTGCATTTTGTTTTCATCCATATAAGACAGCCATCCAAGACTGATAAACAAAGTGAGTGCTCTCTCCTTCCTCTCTATCTCGCAAGAATGTGTTGAAAGTAGAGTCTGACATTTGCTCTAAAGCAGGACTGAAAGGTATACTGTTTGACTGTCCTAATTGCTATGTGTGCATGTTCAAAAGTCACAATGCTGGTTGAGCCACGTCAGTCAGGTGATCTAAAAAAAGTCCCGCCGTCACTTCTTTTGTTTTGATGTCAGGCCTTCTCTCACTGGTTTCTGCTTTTCTGTGTATGGTTCACAGAAGAACTGTCAGAGTAGTGCTGCCCTTTACATAAGAACTGACTTCTAAGCATGCGGAGTCTGTATCTGTGTGTGTCACATGACTGTAAAATGTAAACATGCACACAGAGCAACTGTCAAAGATATCTAAATAATTAAGATGTGTTTTATTTTAAGATAATGGAATCCTGCTTGTTCCATTACATGAATGTTGTGGACACACAAATCAACCACTAACAGTAGGGCTGGTCGACATGGCCTAAAATCATTATCACGATATATTGAGCAGTCTATCTCGATAACAATAAATGGACGATAATTACTCCACAAGCTGCTCATCCCCTCCCACATTAACTTTGTCTACTTCAGCCGCCACAACTTTCAACTTCCATCTCCTCGACTGTCTTTCCCTCTTCGTTACAGACTGGATGGGATGGAGTCACGTCTCAGACGAAGGACAGCATCTTAAAGGGGACATGAGATCATAACCTACCTACACACATCAAAAAACAACTTTTATTAATTAATTGTTTTGACACTGAATATATTGACATGGGCTAAATGACTTTGGTTATTGTCGTAAATTTCAGTATCGTTAAATTTTCGGTTTATCGTCCAGCCCAACTAACAGGACCATGAAGTGTTTATTTTTGTGTGTGTTGGGAGTGAGAATCGCCATGTGAGTCATAATATATGATATAAAATTGTGCAATAGCATACAATACATAATATGATGTAATTTATGATAGGACATAATTTACGACATGGTACAATACGATACCATACAGTATGGTACAATATATTGTCACGGATAGGTTCCGAATCTTTTTCTTTCTTATGTAACTATAAGCTGGTTAAACAGAGGTGCAGCAGCAGTGTTATACATATGCATTGTCGGTTAATCCTGATGAAATAAGGACTACAAATCCCAGCGACACAGGTTGACAAGGAGATGTCACTTCCTGTCAGTTTGTAAGAAGACCTGTTTATTGTGGAATTGGAAACACCTGAACACAGAGCAGGAATTCACAGCAGTTGTGGAGTCAAAGACAAAGAAGCCAAAAAAGACCATCTTTGCTTGGACATCGGATGGACTTGGTTTTAATAACAAAAAAGACTGTACCACAGTTTAGCCCACATGTTTTTATCTACACCATTGCTCACACCATCTCTCCACCACCATCCTAAAACCCTGAACAAAACCCACCAGACGGAGACACTGATTCGCCTCTAGCTAACAGCTCAGCTCATAGTCAGCGAGGGTTTTTTTTTTCTTTTCTTTTGGGTTGGTTTCTCACATTTTGGGGTGCAACCACCACAACTCTTAACAAGTGTGTGTGTGTGTGTGTGTGTGTGTGTGTGTGTGTGTGTGGGGGGGGGGGGGGGTCACAAGCTGCATTGATAACAATATATGATGCAATTTATGATACAATCTGATATGACACAATATATGTAAAGATACGATACAATATTTGACTCACAATAATATCACAATACAATGATACTGTGAGGATCAATATATTCCAAAACAATCATATAACGACACATTATGATATCTAATGAGCTGAAGAATAGAAAAACGTCCACTCAAAACAACCTTGTTTTTATATAAACCTGTTGTATTAACTTTCAGTCAAATCTCTGCCGTGTGCGCACAGATTTAAGTCTTCCTTATCAAGCAAGTTTGTAGCAAGCAGGAATGTATTTCCCACTCACAGTCAGTAAAATGAACAGTAATTGTTAAGTGCAACTCTTGCAGACTGTTAAGGGTCACCAAGTGCAAGTAAGTGAAATTGTCTCTGCAGACTTGAGAGCATCCTCCACTCTCATCTCGTCTCAGAATAAAGAGATACAAACTTTCCTCCCATTATTCTATTTTTAGATGTTTTTAAAGTGACTTGTATAACTCGTCGCTTCTTTCCACTGTTGCTCGACATCCTGGTGTCTTCTGGTATTTGTCACGTATCAGCGTGTTTATTGATTTATCGACTGCCGACCACAGTCACCTTATTCGTGTCATCAACCCACCCACAAAGAGTCATGAAGTAGTTAAGCAATGAGTCAAATGAACAGGAAAATCTGTTTATGGTACTATGTTAATGTAATGAATATAATGATATATATAGATGTAGCAGATGTACTGATAATAATATCACAAAGGCAGATTGACTGTAAACTGCCAGATTAATGTTTAGCCCCACCTTGCTTTAGCTGTAAGTAGTGTCGGAGTCACGCTCTGCAGAAAATGAGGGAGAGAAACATAAACATAAACTTTTAGATACTTCTGTTGTTGTTGTTTTTGTCATAGTTTTTGCAGGTGTTTTGTGCCAGTGTTCACTGTTTTACTTTAGATCATTTATACATGCTTCTTAATAAACAAAAATCCTTGTCCGCACAGTGCTGACCTGTTACGATCAGAATTGTGTAATTTGGGTTGATTTTAACATGGAGCTACTGATGACTATTTTTAACAAAAGACTACTCAAACAGGCAGAAAGGAATGGAAAGAAGTCAGGCAGGACATGACACTGTGTGTATGAAGAGCGGAGAGGTGCAGGTGTGTGTGCACGGAAAGTAGAACTGAAAAGGAACAAGGTGTGCAAATGGTAGGCGTTCGTGAACAAGCACAGAAACAAGTTAAAGAATAAAGCACAAGCAGCCTCATTTTTTACATAATAGGTCAAATAGGGAACTGTATTTGCTCAAAATGTTTTAGCATCCAATAACTGACCCTCCCTTTTGCTACTGCCCAGGTATACCGTTAGTACTGGCGAAAACACAGTCCGATTTATGAAAGCCACCTTATCAAAGTTAGTTAAACATCAACTTCAAAAGGTTTTTTTTAAAAAAGACAAAGTTTAGTGTGTTGACGGTGTTTGTGTTGCTGACTCTGGACTCACTCACAGTCAGAAACAGGCAGTGTGCAGCAGTAACTTGGACAAAGGGGGAACAGCCTATATATGGCTCCCTTCAGCACTAAATGACAGGCCTGCCCTGTCGTAATCACTACCTCTGAGGCGGAAATGGTTCTAGCTCCTTCCGACTCAGAAGGGAAGTGCGTAAACAAACACCTTTTTTACAAGTTTCAAAAGATAGTCCTCTTATCTTTACTGCAGGCAGGTTGATAAGTATGGTCAGGGAGCATCTAGAGATTCAAACATAGCAGAAACAGTGGCATCTCAGCTGAGACCGTATTGAGGTTAAAGACAGGGTGGTTTCTTTGGTGAAGGCAGACCAAAACATCAATTATACTCCAAACCTCTCTCAAAAAGCCAAGGATAATCTTCCTCAGAAGGGCTCAATTATAGGTTATTTCTAGCTAGACTCCGTCCTTATTGTGTGCTACATTATGCCAAGTCTCTGAGTGCAATCAATGAAAAGAATGCCTAACCCAGTTAGAATCAAAGGAGGAAATGTTGTACTACTTTCGAATGAGAGAACTTTTCCGGGATTAACTTGCTCTGTTGCATTACAAAGAAACTTGATCGATTCTTATATTGTTTTATCAACCATTTTAGGAAAACTTTTGCTCTTTTAATCGACTCATGAGTATTTCTACTGCTGAGTATTGAGCAGTGTTAGACAGGAAACCTCAGCAGTTTCGTGTGAATTTCCTCCAAACTGAATAAAAAAGCACACCGGCGCCATTCAGTCTCCAGCACTTTAGAGACAAAATTTAGGCTGGGTGCAACATATGGGCTTCAGTAAGTACTCACACTGTTATTTTAGCATATTGTGGCATCATCCCTTAAATATTTTGAATTACTGTATATCCGTTTAATCAACGGCACTTGCTTAGAGAGATACATGGTTGATAAAATGCTGTAGTTACAATAAATTTAAAAACTAAAAAAATGCATTTAAGATTTAAAATTTTGAAATACTAACTAGAGATGTCAGGATGTGTGTGTATGTTCGCAGGGGGTGTGCTCTCTCTCTGCATTCTCTAACTTTAGTATTTTGGAGCTCTTTGCTGCTGTCAATCATTGAGCAAGGGGGTGGAGCTCCATGTCAACAGCATACAGGTTAAGACTAACAACATATATGGACAGGTGGCATCCTTGTCATCATCTGCTTTCTCCCTGTCTGTCACTATCATACATAAACATAATGAGCATGTCTGTCAACACAAGATGCTACAAGGGCCCAGAAAAAACATAATTAATTGCCGACCCGTGAATGGGGGGAGTTACTGGTGTAAAGGTTTGTGATGGAGGGCTGAGCACAGAGACACACAGAAAGCAGGAAGCACAACTTGAGCAACAAGCGAACCAAGTCCCACACTTTACTGCACATCTATGCAGAGATCTGGACATGTTTCTAAGTTCTTTGGGGTCTAACCACTGTGTGAAAAGATAAAATCAAAAAGTTATCAATTTTACTGATGCAACTTTGTTTTCTTCACTGGTGCTCTCTCGCTTTGCTTCACCTCTATGTCAGTCGATCGTGAACGCTCTCTTACCCTCCTTCTTTCACTTGCAGTAGCTTTGGGATGAAAATTAGAGCAATCGTCATTTTTCATACGCACTAGTGAAAATATTGATAAAACCTGCATAATATTACAGCATATAGTACTGAAAAGTATCAAACATTTTTGCATACTCCTTAAGTATGTTGATGCTAACCATTCAGGCAGTGGAATTGTTAGTGCAACACTTGTTAAAACTTCATAAGTTGTTTGCACAGAAGCATAGACAGTTTATCTGCAGAAGAAGTAAAGCTGCAACCGTTTCTGCTTATTTTTAAGTAATTTCTTCAAGTATACTCTGCGGTTTCATAACCTTAATATCTGCACAGTTTACAGAAAGAGATTCTGTTTGGTATTACATGAGTGATGGTCTGTATTTAATGGTTTTGTTTAAGATCAATTTAAGCAGAATCATGCATGCAATAATATGTTGACTTTTAACAAAGCAATGTCATGATGCACTGCTACAAAATAGGATAAAAACTCAAGCTTTTATTAACTGTTTAAGGACAGAGTATGCAAATGGCAATGGCAGGTCTTTCTTCAGGGATTAGTGCTCAGGAAGACAGCATAACCCTAAAGACGGGTGCAAGGTTTTAAAGAACAAGTCAGGGAAAATATACACGCTTCTTTCATGCTGACCATTTTAGTTGTCCAGTTAATCATTTAGCCATGTGAATGAGCTAACACACACACACGCACACACACGCGCGCACGCACACACACACACACACACACACACACACACGCACCTGAATCCAGCTGGTCAGTCTGGGTTAAGTAAAGAGGTCATCTACTGTAATCAGGCCAAAACAGTTTGGAGGAGGCCAATCAGGATTTCCGACAAGAGCGATTCGTGTAAAAACCAGGTTAACTGCAGACAGGTCAGGAGACACCGAGGCAGGTGCTGAATCATCCAGGATAACCGTGCAGTTCGGAGTTACACGCCAATTTACAGGGAGATATTTATGTCTCAACTGTTTGACAACAACGGCAGCGGAATGAAGGTAGAAACAGGGACATTTTCTGATTAGACGTTAAAGGACATTAAGCTGCCAGAAAGCAAACTGCTGATGGTATGTATCTAAAAACATAAAATCAGTTACTACAGACAACATACCAAGAGACGCAAAAACAAGGCTTTGACTGGATTCAAAGGATTGTTGAATGAAAAACCCACATTTTGAAATTGAGTTGTTATTTTTGCATTGTATTTTATTTTGCAGTCACCACTAAAATGCTGAGTTAACAGTTAATCCTTGCAGGGGGGCAGCTTAGTGAGGGGCCACTGCGGGGGCGTTGTACAGAGCATGGTTTTTCATCCCTGTGCGCTTCAATGTCATTAATGTCTTACCAGCTTAAACCAAACATACTAATTCACTTGCATTATGCGCCAGATAATCAGAGATACATGGCTATCTGCAATCCAGGGGGATTCCTTTTAGTTTTAGCGTGTACAAGAGAATACAGTTCATGTCAGTCCTGCCACCAGAGGCTTATCCTGCCAGGGATGAAGGGGGATCAACCAGGAGTGAAGACCGATGATCTAACAGGCTGGGGCTGGGGCTGAAACAACTTTGCTAAGTTTGGTGTGTTAAATTCTAAGATATAAGGAGGTAGTTTGACAGAACATACTGCAGCAAAAAACACTGAGGGATGAGCAAAGTTTAAACTTTGTTCCAGCTTGTCCTGATAAGGCTGCTCTAGCTTTTTCATGCAAATATGCACAGCATAGCTCCCATTACTCAGAGCATAGTTCACCCTCATGTGGGCCCATGAGTGAGTGAACACAGAATCACTTTTCTTCTGTCACTCTCACATAGTTTGGCCATCTCCACCTCCAGCCACACAGCAGACTGACCAGATTCCTCTCTGTCTGTATCCACTGCTGGTTTCTCGACTGAAAACGAACAAGCGCTTCATTGTGTGTCTGATTCACTCTGGACAAGGAGAATGAAGTCCTCAGAGGAATGTTTGATGCAAAAGCTGACAGTTCTCCTTCTGTTGTGGCCATACAGAAATCCACCAAGCTTCTACATGTTCTCAACTAGGGCTTATAAAACGTCATTTCAAAAATATCAAATTTTCTCTCAACACTGTGCAAGATAAAGTTGGTCTGTGTCACAGTTACCTGCAGTAAATAAAAGACAGATTTAAAAGTTGACTGTTTTATGTGGTTAGTTTAATACTTTGGTTTGCAGTACCCAACAAATATGTCTGTACTACCATGAGGAAACTATGACTGAAAAATATGTTATCATACAATACAATACAATGCACTTTGTTGTCCCCTTGGGGAAATATGACTTGGACTTGGGTGTTGCACATGTTCAACTTCATCCACAACAGCACCTGATCATGAGCTTCTGCACAAACCTTGACATACACCTCCTAAAAAATGTTTGTTTGTGTTAAACCAATGCAGAGAGCAAGCCCCCTGATAGGAAAAGTAGCATCCTTTCTCCTGCACTTATATTTAGCGTCCAAACATTTCACCTTCTCCAACATCTCTTCTCTTTCCTCCTTTGCAAAAACTGCAACTTTAACATAACACACTCTGATCAGTTGCTATCGTTTCCTACCACAAACAAACAAATGAAGAATGTGGCAAAACAGAAACTGGCAATATCACTAACAGAAAACTGCACTGCCAACTAGCACTGAGAACTGCAAAGCAATGCAGACAGTCCTATAAACACTACTATTTATTACCACAACTAAACATTTGCACAAAACTGTGTGGCAACATGTACATTTTCTTCCCTTAAGTTTTTGAAGTTACATTGTGTAGAAATAGAAATATTTTGTCATTCGTTGAGGTTAGTTTCTAGACTGAAACACTAACCGGCAAACCTCACGATCGATTAAGCAAAGGTGACCTTTAAAGACGAACGTTTTCTGTGCAAGATGCTGACCGTTGTGACACGATACCTGCTCCCTGTGTAATTATAAAAGGCTTGTTTTGAAGTTGACAATAATATTTCTGTATTGAAGTAAAAATATACACTTATTCTACATATTCGTATGTGTCTAAAACACATTCATTATGTTCACAGTTTCTGTTGGACCAATTCAACTATTATTATTATACAATTTTAAGTGTTGATAAAAGTAAATACACCATATTTAAGTGAAAACCACACTACCAGCAGTTTATTACAATGGTCCAAGTACTTTATTCTAACATAAATCCCGCCCCTGACAAGTTAAATAGCCAATCACAGTTTAGGATGTATGAAGGGGAAACTTCAGGTACCTAGATTTAAAAAGGAGCCCATTCCCACCCTGGCCACCTCTTAATGCACGTCCCTGGAAGTAGCTTTGGGTTAGCATGTAGCTTTGTGTTTTTATTGGGCTAACTGCTACTGCTTTAGCAGGAGGCTAGCTAGCAGCTTCAGCAGACTTAGCCCACCAGCTAGTTGTCAGCTGTGAGTAAACCCTCACGAGTCTTTTATGATTGCAGTTTTAGTTACACAGTTAACGACAAAACTTACAACAACATAAATCTAGACTGTGCAAGGTTGGCTAGGCGATTAACAAACACTAGCACAGGAGCCAAACTCCTTCTTTAGCATGCTACGGCAGATTTGGTGCTGGAGTTGAAAAGCTAACATGAACGGCAAAGTTCATCACGGAACTTGATCTGAGCCATCGTTCACTACAGAAGGCAACAACTGCCGTCATCTCAAATACTTTCATACTCATAAGGCGACCTTACTCACAACTTTTGTTTCCTCTCCCTGTAGTTGAGCTAGGTGGCTAGCTTGCAGACGTCCTGGCCCTCCTCCATTGGAAGGATTTGCGTAGTGGTGTGATTTTTTTTCTCGGTCTGTTTCGGTGTTGGGAGAGCTTCACTGTCAGAGCAGACGGTGGCCTGTTGTCCCGCCTCCTTCAACGTGATTGGCTTATGATGTGTACGCCCATATGAAATACAGCTTTCTATTTCACAAGATACGTGGCAATCCTCTGAGAGCGACCTGTTGATTGGATGACGTTTTAAAGGTGACGTCCACATGGGTGCATTTCAATTTCAGCCGGCGTACGCCGAACCCTGCCGGGATAAGCGGGTACTTTGTAGAGCTGCAGTGGGAATTTGTGGCTGAGGTTGTTTTTAAGAAGGTATTTTTGTTAGAGCACCACGCCTGGCTCAAACAAACTTTTATATTTGAGAAAAAAATTGTTAAAGCTGCAGTTAAACGCTAAATTTTAAAACCCAATGCTGCCTCAGGATTCAGAGAAGTTGTATCTATAAAACCTAACCATACATTATTATTTTTTCATTTTTTTCCCCCAAAAAATATTTACAGAGGTGAAGGGGCGCCTTTGCTACAGTATGGACTAAATGGGTTAAATATTAAAAAATGTCCTTGGACGGGGTTATTGGCCATTGCCTGTCAAGGTCCTTCCAATACTGACTTAGATTTGCTTATTGTTACCAATTATAATTTTTTGAAATATCTTTTTCTTTCTTTCTTTCTTTCTTTCTTTCTTACTTTACTCTTTCCCTGTCTTGAAATTATCTCTGATTCCCTTTAGGTGACTCCATGTACATCCATTGTCTACTCCAGAGTAAGACAATAGATGTTTATAGTTTCCATTACCTTAGAAAAAAATGGATTGCAGAATAATACAATTGCATTTTTATTGCATGTTTTCAAATACATATTTTCAAGTTCACCAAGGTATTTGATTTTTTTTCATCTATAAATAATGAGCCCGATTTGACCTTATAAAAATTAATGTTACAAACCTGTCATAATGTATGTAATGTAAAATCTTAACACAGGAATATGAAAAATTTATTAGTGATCTTAAAATGAACTCTTTTAAATAATGACTTAATATTACAAAATTATTGACTCAAAAGAGAAGTGGCTTTACATGCATGGGTTAGTAACTCCAGTGACCCTGACTAGCATTCAAATTGAAGTCTGACACACTACTTTAAGACTCCTCTTAAAAAACAACATTTTACACCCTTAAGACATGTGGCATACAGATAAATTCAGTTACACTGAACTTCTACAATTGATCATAAATAGTTTATTTTTTATTTTTTAGACCAATTCACTTAAGTGATTGTTGTGTTATATTTTTTGCACGTGCCTTAATGAACTGTCACTTCCAGAGCAATGGTTTTCAATTTACTGCAGACAGCTGTCAGTATTGCAAAATTATGAGTAAGGAACTTGGTAGATAAAAGGGATATGATAATAAAGTAAATTTAATTTAACTAGTTATGCAATCAGATAGGGAATCTTTTTCTAAATAAACCCATAAATAAGGGTGTTACACGACAAATTCAAGGAAAGTGTAAATCACTCACAGTGTATCAAATAATAACCATATTCTGTATTTTCAGATCAGCCATTTATTCCAAGAAGCAGCAAACACAAACTCAATTATAAAATAACCACACAATTCTTTAAAAATAAATGTTTATATCATAACCAGTGCAGTTTTTATTTTTCTGCAGTTGTGCTTGTTCAAAGTGGAAAAACACAACACGAATACATGACAGTGTGGGTAAGCAGTACCCCCTAGTGTCAGAAATGGGAACTATTTTAAACCAAAAGGCAAAAAATGATCATATGCAGTATCAGACTGATACTTTAGGCACTCCATATGCAAAATTATGACATTTAAGAAAAAGTAAAGCTGCATTGATGAATCCAGAAGGAGAGTCAGTCTTCACTGAAATATAAAACAAACAGTGCTTTAGGGAATTTTAGCGTGCAGAGTTGTGCATTAACAAGCAGCAGGTGTCATCAACAATCACTTTTTGCATGTTTAAGTCCTAGGAGACCTCAACAATTTAGCCAGATGATGCTATTATTGTTTTGAGTCGCTTCAAGGTTGTGCACACTATGTTTTTGTGAAGATAAAATTCATTTACCTTTAGATTTTTTCTGCAGGTGCAGGTGCAGGTGCAGGTGCAGCTTCAACTTTTTTCTTGCACTCCTCACACACATGATGGCAGGATCTGTTGGGATAAAATACTGGTTAATGACACGCAGAGGCTCACTGTTATCGCAAATTTATCTTAAATTTATTATTATCTTAAATGTATTATTTTGATTTGTCTAATAAAAAATGTTGAAGCACAAATGTGACATTGTCTGCTATCGCTTCACATAAGCATACTTTTTTTTTTATCTTAGGCATCTATGATTAGCCTCCATCATAAATCAACTACTACTCCATTACAACAAAGCCTTTAAAGTTTGGAACATTATCGTTGATATTTTTATATATACACTGATATATATATCATTGATATTTCATTACATCAGTACTCAAAAGAGGTAATTTTTCCTTATTTTATAGAGTCTTATCAAAATAAAGTTATCAAAAAATTATTCAAGTAAGTATCACCATGTTAGCAGTATTTTGGACTAAATAACAAAATTTAACACTTGAAAAAAAAAAAGCACAAGTTTTATCCTTCTTTTAAGGGTTGTGCAGAGTATGTGTTTATGAATCGTTTCCTTCAAAAGTCATGGCCCGATCTAAACCTAAGTTTCACCCTGTATTTATATAGCACTCATCAAAACCAAAGTAGCAAGACATACCAATTAAAAAGATGACAAATTGAGACAAGAGCTGGATAAAATGATAAAAAAGCAAATACTCAAAGCAATTAAAACAGGGGCTGGATAGAAGACACAATAAATACAATGAACAAATAAAGCATCATGAGTAAAATGTTAAAATTTACAAGAAGGCCCTTTTGATTTAAAAAAAAGCCTTATAGGGGGTGATTCAGCAGTGACTTGGACTTGGACTTGTGCAATGACTGACTGTCAATCTAAATTTCAGAGTCCCCCTCTCAGTCTTTACAGACTGGTGGGGGGACTTTGAAGGTTACATTGACAAAGACTGTTTTATGTCTCTTTTTTGGCCCAGATTATCTTTTCAGTTTGGCACAAGTGTTGTCTTGTTTGGCAACAATTCCTTCCAGTATGCCTGAAGCCACACCAGGAGCTTTGAGTTTTTCTTTTAAAAATCTAACAGCATGAGGAGTGCAACATATCTCCTAATTTAAAAGAGGAAGAAATGGAGACAAACTCCAAAGTGAACAGATATCAGTCCAAAATGCTCAGAGAGATGGTTAAGTTTCTAAAACTGTGAATACTTAATATAAGAAAATGAACAAAGATTGATGAGCTATCTCCCATTTAGAGGGTGATGCTCATGTATGCATGATGCACAACACTGTAACTTCACTGATAACTTCAATACTCAGACACTCTGCAGGATCAGGCAGAATCTAAAGGTGATGAATGAAATGTGTTTTTTGTTAGTCCAAGTAGTCCCACACAGTCAGTCTAAGCTTTTATCCTGAAGGATTTGGGGTCAAACATTCTTTGCAATAAATAATAATGATGATGAGAACCCAGTTTGACTCTGACTCAGGGGATGGTGACTGAACTCGGACTTGACTGCGATTCCTCTTTGGTGACTCAGACTTCAAACCTAAGGACTTTAGACCAGGTTTGGTGACTCAACCACAAAACTATGAAAGCCAATTATGAAGGGACTGGTGTTATAAATTATCCCTACCTAATACAGACTCAAATGGGCATGAGACACAATTACTGGAGCTGATAATATTGGTCTGAAATTTATCCTAACAGAAACTGACAGATTTTTTATTGAGTTCTTGTACCTGAGGTAAGTAACAGTAAAGGAAGGAATAATGTCTCAGGTTTTAATAAAGACACTTTTCTTTTGTTGGGGATTTTGACATTAAAAAAGTGACTTGTTCTCTTAACACATGATCAAGTGTCTACAATATAGATTTTTTAAAAAGAACGATAAAATATGCTAGAGTTTAATCAATGTATCTATTTGAATTGAATCAATTTCTTGCCTGTGTCCAGGACCAGATCTCCAAGGTCCACCACGACCGCCTGGTCCCCCCTCAGACCAGGGCCCAAATCCAGGTCCATCCTTGATGCCGAGCTCCTGAAACTTGCTCCGACAAGTTCTCATGTAAGATGCTTTCCCCACTGCGTAACCGAGGATCCCAGCAACTGAAAGAAAACAATCATGGTTCAGGATCAGTGGCTACAGACTGACTGTTCAGTTGTTTTAAGATTTTTGTATCCTGTTCGGTACACACCTGCTAGTTTTGGGAAGGGACCAAGAGTTTTTGATGATTTCCAAATACCTGCATTAACAGATAAAGTTAAAGTGCGATTGCACAGGATAAATATTACTGCTTTGCATAAGTCATAATGACAATGACAAGAGTTTAAGAGCTGGTGTTTTACCTTTGTAGATGAGACCACCGGTCACACTCATGCTACCAACAGAGAGAGGAAGAGCTAGAAAAAAAAAGAAATAATGTAGAATATAAAACAACAGCCTGAACTCATAAACTCCTGCTGCAACAGATAAAAAAGAGTTACAATTTTCAGAAGAAAGATGGGATAGAAGGTTTTTTCATCAAAATAAATAAAAATAGGGACACGAAGGCCTTCAGACCTAAAACTGTTTCTTTTGTTCTTTTAATGAGCCAGGAATTTCTGTGATATCAGCAAGAATAAAGTGAGCAATATTTTGCACAAGTAGGTTTGGATCAGTGCATCACTGCATTAATATATAAACTGCTTTTTGTTAAATTAGAGCCTTTTGTATCTGTGTAAGGAGCATGTCTCTTTTCATGGAGGCAGCTATCATACACCAACATGCTTTTACCTTAGCATCAAATGGACAAACTAGTAACATATTTCCTAAGTATTTCCGAGTTAGCTGCACAAAATTCAAGGGCCGGGAGGTTGAGAAGATTGTAGTTGTTGTGAGCAAAAGAATAGGCATTGATAGGCACTTCACAAATGGGAATCATACACACTATGCATGGTGGAGTTTCTTGTTCTTCAAGGCCACCACCACTCTACAGGAAGCATTTTAAGCTAGGATCTGACTGCTGACAATCGCTTACCATTCACAATATTTCACTTTCATTTCAAAAGATTGACTGTAAAATCTGGAGTAAAAGTCACACTGGTATCTTGGACCCAGTCTTGTGAGGGCCTGCCAGAGAGGAAAACTGTGTGCCACTGAACACACATCCATTGTGTTCAGCAAAATGTACTTTTTATTTAGATGCATAACTCTTCTAAGTTCCGTTTATCACAATCTGCATGTCCATGCAGCTGATGAGCACAACCTACAGTCGTGTTGCTAGTTGTGAAGTATGGACAGACTTACTGCCTGCAACCTAATCACAGACACTTGTACCAACCACTTTCACAGGTCACTTGCTGACTTAAATTGAGAAATCTTTTCAATCAAACCAAAACTTCACAAGCTTTTTTCCTTTAATGCATGATAATGATTGAATACAGGCAGTAAAGTACTAAAAAGTGGCACTGGTCTGCTTCAGTTTTTATCCAGCATGCTTTGCACAACAAAGAGGAATACTGGTGGCACTGGTGTATAAGAAACAGCTTACTTTTAATGTGGCATAAAAGGTATTAAAAGTGTGTCTTTCAATAAGTGTGTTACCTTTCTTGTTAAGATACTGTGGAAATTAGAAAAGATGTGTGGGTGTAACATGCATACCATATTTGACCTTCAGTCATTAAGTATGATTAATTGATAATAAAGACAGATATGGTAGATAGCCATTGTTCATATTTTATGCTACACCAGCATGAGTCAGTGCTCCAGATGGGCCACCGCATGCAAAAAAGGCTGGACATGCCCTGTTTGAGAACAAAAAAAAACAGGCAAAATTTTAAATCTCATACTGATAACCATTTCTAAGTGAAGCTGTGGATTCTCTGCTTTTTTTTAAATTATAAATATGATGTTATTCTTTTAGCTGGTGAGCTGGCTTTCTCTGCTCCTTGGCCAGCTGTGACTCACTTCCCCTGTCTGATTGCTACCACATTTATTGCCCTGTGTGTAATCTGACTGAACTCTGATCTGTAGAGGTAGTACTCAACAATTCAACCACCTTGTTTCAGTCAAAGACGCCGCCTTCTGATCCAGGAAAAACTGATAGTTGCCATTTCATGGTTAGATAACTGCATGCTCGTATGCAGCTGCTGCATGGTTGCAGTGAGTGTGAGGACATAGATAGAGGTTACAAATAGTGTTGACATATAAATATTGTCTGTGGAGATAAAACTGTCTGGTCTGGCTGCATGCTGTGAGAATCTTTCACTTTGCTTCAGTATTTCTGGTCTGACAGTTGTAGTTGGGTTATGTGGGTGTGCACGTCTTTCATCGCACTAATCTCTTGTTTGTTATGTTTCATGTGTTAGAGCAGGTCATTTTTTAAAAGCTGTGTTTATGTAGACTCCTAAACACATTTAGGTTAGGTGTTGACACTCCTTACTTTGCCCTACCCAATCCAAAGAAGTGATTGACTGGAATTCAAACACTTTTGCACACAACAACTACAATCTTTCAAAAAAGGGGAAAATTTACTTATAGCATGAACAAGCCAGTCTCCCTTAAGACAATCTAACATGCAGTGGTGGTCTTGGGGTCACGAGGAAAAATGTAAACACACCGCTCCGACTAAAAAGGTTGCTGATAAATGAGTCGTGCCTCAGCCTGACTGCGTTGTTCATGACAGGTTTGTAGGTTGTCTGTTTCCTCGATAGATAAAACAACAGCACAGCATGATTGGAGAGATTACCTCTGTACCAAAAGCTCTCTTCCTGGCACTCTTTCCAAACCTTCCTCAGGTCATCTCTGTGTACATGGCGGTCCCCCATAGGACACTGTAAGACAACACAGACAGGTCAGGAAGTAAAATAAACTTACAGCACTCAGCTGAAATCATTTTCTTCATTTCACCTTCCACTCTCTGTTCCCTGGAGCTGCTTGTGCACCACCAACAGCTGCTGCTTCCTCCGTCTTCACTGTTACAGTTTCTTCAGAACTCATGGTGGAGAAGATTAAAGTAAACCCTCACAGATCCGAACTGCACTGCTTTCGGTTGTGTTGACCTCCCCCTCTGTGCGTCAAATATAAGCATGAGTGGTTGTAATTGCTCCTCCCTGTGTTGTAGCTCCGCCCCTCTAAAAAAAACAGAGGCAGGGATCAGAGGCAGAGATCCATCACAGTCTGTTTGAAAATGAAACAACAAAATATGGATTAAAAAGTGATGCTTCAATGACACAGGGAAGGAAAAATGTGCATTTTAATCAATCAATCAATCAATCAAATTTTATTTATATAGCACTTTACAATATCCCAAATGGTACCCAAAGTGCTTTACATAAAAGCAATAAAATAACACAAGAAAAAATACCATTATAAAATAATACAATAGAATAGAATAATACAAGAACGATGAAATAATAAAAATGAATATGAAAATAAAATAATACAATAAAATAGTATGTAGAAGTGCTAAAAACCTATAAGTTAATCACAAAAGTCAAAAAGTTTCCTATCGCTCACTTTAGATAATGGCCCACAATGTCACTTGCCTTTGCACGCCTATCACACTCAAGCAGGACACACCTATATTGAAAGAAGTATCTGTTCTTTTATGCCTTTATTCAGCAGAGGTAAGTCTGGGTAGAGGTCAGGTATTATTCCTCATTTACATGTGCAAATATCTCTTCCATTTAACCTTTCACAATAACAATTTTCAGACAGGTTTGTGATAACTAAACTTTGCATTCATGCACTGCCACCTATCATTTCTAATGCCGTCCTTTTACATGGTTACTTAATAAGCAAGTTTAAACTTTACATGGATTTTGTTTTTCCCTTTGGAGGAAAGTTTACTTGTCAAAAATTGAAATATCCACTAGTCAAAACTGGACCAGGACCCTCAGGTTAGGTTTACATTAGGTTTCGTCATTTTTAAAATATATATATTAGAGGAAAAATCGTTTACAGTACATGCACCAGTGAATTCTAGTCATGTAACCTTCAGAAATTATAGTTAACAGTTTGCCATAAGTCAAAGGCTTTTTGCTTATACCCTTTCAAACTTAAACTTTGACTAAAATACATTCAACCTATGACATTTTATCACTAATATACCAGGATAAGTCTTTTATTCTATCTAACTCTGGCAAGAGCAAAAAGTACTGACATATACTGCTTATTCAGACATCTACATCCAAAGGTCAGCAAGCGGTTTTATTGTGATCAGAAGTTTAAGCAGAGAATGATTTATTACTCCTGGTAATAAATGCAGAGATTCCAGAGCCATGGCTAACACTGGCATACATTCAATGCCTTTAAAAGACATTTTAACTGGAAGAGAGAAGATCTTCAATCGCAACTTCCTAAAATCTTTCCTTATTTTCTTATACATAAAGGCTGTCGAACAGAGATTCTCACATAAGACTGTGAATTAGGAGGGTCTTGTCACTGGCAAAGAAATTCTGAAAAAAGAGGACATAAGATGAAAATTAATTACATTTTCCCATGCTAATGAAATCATTTACACCACATTTATAGATGATGTAGATGTAATTTGTCTGGAACAAGTATTTTAAATTGAAACATTGAATTTTCAGTACTTTTTAAGACTAAATCACCTAGGAAGAAAGGATTAGTTTGATTCTTTGTTTTCTTAGCATATTAAAGGGATGCAGACATAAAATTGATAGTTAAGTGGTCACTGACAGAGAACTAGTATGGTATAATTAACAAAATTTACTATGTAATAAAACTAAGAATGAACTTGTTTCAATTTTGTGATTCTTGGGCATCACAGAATTGTTCAGATAGATATGAATGATAAAAACAAAGAAAAAAATCATTGATTTTGTCTACCATTTCTCTCTTAGTACCAATACCTAAACTGATACAGTCTGATCCGAGTAAAGTGCATATTTAATTTACAGATGTCTATATTGCTGTGAGCTGATCCTCTTCATTCAATACACACATTCATTTTAAAGGCTAATTTTTATGTTTCACTGTAAAAATGTTGCTAAATTGCAGACTTTGGGTTCAGTCCAACCTTGAAGTTCCTGTGAATACCTCTCAGTTTGTGTTAATATTGGCACTGCCTGTGGACAAAACGGTCTCTGCTTATCTTGTCCTCTTTAGGTTTAAGTGGTGGTAGTGTCTTTTGAATTGAATTTCCCTTAGGCGATCAATAAAGTTCTTCTTCTTCTCCTTCTTCTTCTTCTTCTTCTTTTGACATTTGTCTGTTGTCTCACAAAATATGTCTCTAACAGTTATCTACAATTTACACAAGAGTTGTAAAGTCTAATAAGTAGTAGTAGTAGTTTCAGATCAGACAGGTATATTTTTAGGTGCACAGACTAGAATATTCGACAACTGGTACAGGTATCACATTTTTGGTAGTGCACTAGCCCACTCTGTACTATATTAATGTCAGAACAACCAGAAGTCCTCCTTCACTTGCACACTTGCATCACACAACATTTGATTATTGTCATAAAGTACAGGTTTTCTATCTTTTTATCACAATATTCTATATTTTTAGGATGCACCTGTAGGTGGGCTTTGTGTGCAGGTGCTTGGTCTCAGTGGAAAAAAAGAAATTGGTATCTTTATAAAATTTGTCAGCAAACAAAATAATGAAGCTTTCTAAAATCTCCTCCTATGAGAAAAAAACGTAGAGATTTTAAATACTTTTTAAATGTATTTTCATTATTTGGGCTTGACCTATACGTCTACTTTATTCCGGTATTATAAAAGGAGGGCTCATGCTATGAATAAAATTATATTCTGTTAAATAGGATTTCCTCTTGGTTAACTGAAGGTAGGTGCTAAAATTATTACATGATATTAATCATTGTTTCACTATAGGGACCGAGGGACTTCGGGCGATAAAATACATACCACGAAAACACAAAATACAACTCACATTACCCAATCTAGACCTACGAATCCCCGCCCGCTTGAGTTGACTGCAAACAAATTCAACAGCGGTACCACTGGGAGGTCGACTTATAGCCGATCTGACCAATCAGATTCCATCGTGGGCTGATTTCAGGTTTGCACGAGGAAATTCTGATGAGTGACGTATTCACGGTATCCTCCCGACCAATGAATCACAGAAGTAGCGCAGCCTGTTTGGAAAATCTGACCAATCAAACAAATGAGTGGGTGGGGTTAAGCTCTACTCCTGCCTTCTCTTGACATAACATATCAAGCAGCCAATCATAAGCGGACGCAGGCGGAGATCTAAGAAGTTGACGTTCAATCATGCGTTGGGGGCGGGGTTTACGTTGACAAGGCCCGCCTATTGGCCGGTCTGCGGACTTCCCACAGACAGTTGTATGTTTCATAAAAATGCACTCTGATGCGGCAAGTAAGTAGTAACGCTATAGAGGCTTTTCTTCATCAAATAGCGCCCCTTTAAGGATGCTTAAGCTGGTCCTAAAGGAGCGTAAAGGAAATTTGTGATTGTAAATGTACTTTTACGCCCTTTTCTCTGGGGTTTGGTGAGGACGAATGAATTCCGTGCTGTTTGCTGGGCTCTTTGTATTAAGCACTGCTGTATTGGGCGAAAACAAAGGAAGAATAGCTTGTGTAAATTCAGTTGTTGTGGACATGCGGGAGGTTAGATTTGACTCAGCTGCTTTTCCCAAGTTATTTTATGTGAATCGTTAGCGCCTGCCAGTTGCATAGAGCTGAGGTTGATTGAATTGAGAAGCTTTTCGATGGTAATCGGTTCGTTGTGATCATTATATTCATCATAACAGAGGATTTTTTGTGCGTTTTATCTCAAACTTGGGATCAACGTGGGAGCAATGTAAATAGGTCAATTTTCTGGTCATCTGCGGACTATTACAGAGAAAGAAAATTGTGACGCAGTTGAGTAAAACATGTTTCATTGCCTGCTGCTGCAGCGCTGTCCGGCCTTGCGGCATCAACAACAGCTGTTGCAAAACGTCTGCGTCGTGCTAACGTGCCAGTTAGCTCAAGAAGTAAGATTTATATAAAACGACGCAAAATGCATTCAGTCAGTTGGGGTAAATGTTGGGGGTAGAAGGGTCTGAAAGAAAGAGTTGTTTTGTACCAGCTTGGGTATTGTAGTTTATAATCCCTGTCAGCGCTGACGTTTAAACGGCCTCTTAAGAGGAAATGGACTACAACACCCATACGGCGAACTCTCTAGATACTTTGTAAACTCTGTGCAAGTTGCGCGTCTGCACTGCTATTTTAGGTATGCAGCTAGTGCTATCAGCTCGGCTGTTTTCCGTCTGGTTTTGGCCTCTTGAAATCAATTAAAAGCGTCGGTTTTTGATGACAGCTGCTGAAGGAGAATGTATAGATGACATCTGTCGACAAGGTAGCATGCATGATAGCATATTTCTGAGTTAGCGTGTGTTTGAAAGAATGCAGAGAGTCACTCCCTGAGTCGTGTCAGATATTTTCTGTCCGTCTCTGAAACGTAAAACCTCAGACTAATAATCAAATGGGAGTATTTAAGCTCTATAGAGGTGTGCAGATTTCAGATATAATATGAAACCCTGTGTTCTTCTTTGTGCTAAGATGATGTCACCTTCTCGTACCCTTGCACTCCTAGCAAGCTTACAAGTGTGAGTTGGTGCAGGAGGTTTGTGTGTCATGCTTTGTTGCTGTGTTGAATCTCTGATGATATCTCTTTCTTTTTTCTGTTAAAATAGATTTTCAGCTGAATTCCCACTTGACTACACTGGCCAGCATCCATAAGATCCACCACACCTTGCACAGGCTGGTAAATACGAGCAAGCAGTATGCATTTCATAGGGGTGCACAATATTGATTGTACCGATAACAATACTTTTAAACTCATTTCGGCCGATATCGATCCCCATACCAATAAATACATACAGCTTTTGTGCATTGTAAAGGATATGCAGTCTCTCTAATACCCGGCTTTCATTTTTACTTTTCAGGAACTGTTGGTGTTGTTTTGCTCCAGTCCACATTACTTGCATTGTAAATAGCTTAAGTGCTACACATTTGCAAAACTTAAAATGTTAACATGTTGAAGTTTATGTTTGGTGGATTTAAGCTGTGATCACACCACTTGTGCACAATTAATGCATCACTTTATAGGTTGTATATACCCTCCAAAACTTTTCTGCCTAAGCAGTAATGAACTTTAAAGTCTCAACCTGCTGATGCAGTCACAATGCAAACAATATTGTGCATCTGTTAAATTTTACATTTGTAACTTTTATGTATGTCTGTGTGGGAGTGCTGCACATGCCTATACTGCTCACAGTCATTTGGTATTTGTGCGTGCTTGTTTTGACAGAACCTGACAGAAGACGTTGGGCAGGATAGCCACTCTTCAGGTAACAGTTTAACTGGTTTTTGTGTGTTTCATAGTTGACAAAAAAAACACACAACATTTATTCAGTTTTGCAAAGATGATTCAAGTGTGTTTCCTGTATGACATCAGAGTTAATCATCAATCATGGATGAAACTACACCCAAATCAGGCTGTTTAAACACATGCATTTTAAGTAGGAGAAAATATGCATGTGGTATCTATACGTTGGTACCTCCCTTTTCACTATGATCTCCCCCCAACCCCTAGCTTGTTGCTCCAGAGCCATGCCTCCTAGGAAAAAGAGGAGACCCTCTGCTGGAGATGACATGTCAGCCAAAAAAAGTCGCCAAGACAGGTTTGACATTTCTT
Organism: Xyrichtys novacula; assembly: GCA_962446985.1. Lineage (NCBI taxonomy): Eukaryota > Metazoa > Chordata > Actinopteri > Labriformes > Labridae > Xyrichtys > Xyrichtys novacula. The sequence goes on from OY660870.1 coordinate 12,308,645, forward strand.
TGTTAAACATTCATCTGCATTGCTTTACAATATATTCTATCTGAAGGAAAGTGTCCACAATGGTGATGTGATGAAATACGTGGAAAGTGTTTTAATTTTGTCCTGAGTTGTTCGATGAAACTATCCCATAGCTGTCCCATCTTGTAATCGAAAAAAATATGACTCCTTAAATGTACTTCCTTTTTAGTTTGGCTCACTGTGCCACTATTTGATGACTCTCTATGGTGGCACTCATAGAACCAGACCCCATTATACCCAATTGACCCCAGGAGGAAATTCAGTTTTTACTGTTGCATTTTTTTACAGTATAACAATAAGAATACAGGAATATTTATAGAAATAAGAGTAATATGAGAAAAAATACGATAAAATGGTTAAGAATAAAGTAGTGAATATGTAGAAATACAGCTCTGTACAAAAAGCACAGTGTTTGAGAAATAAGCTATGCAGAAAAAACGTTTAGTGTTGTTAGTGGTGTAAGTTTTGCACATTATCATCTAGAGTCATTTTTCATTTTGTATTCTTGAGATAACCTGAGATATTGCCATATGATGGTCATGCAATTTACCAGATATGGCAGAACTGTTGTGTTGTGTTGTCATTATTAAGATGGGTCATTTATAAGATATCGTATTGTGCATTAATTTGTGTTTCCCAGCCTTACATGCATGGAGTCTTTATTTTGTGATCATGAAAATTATAATTTAGAAAGCTTTTGTTTTTCTGCTGTGACTGAGCTTAAGACTGAAACCTCTTTCTCTGTCTGCAGTGTTTTCAGGAAACATGAAACATCACAAATCCGGGAAGAGGACACGTTTTCCAGTAAAAGATGCTTGGAGTGGTTCTATGAATATGCAGGTGGTTAATTATTATGTTATGAACATAATAATGCTATTTGATGCTATCAAAACTAGATGTTTTTGGTTGTAATCATGTCACTGCAGTGGCTCCACATGTGGCCTCACACCGTGTTTGTTTGAAATAGGTTGTGATGAAGTGGTGGGTCCAGAGGGCATGGAGAAGTTCTGTGAGGACATCGGGGTGGAGCCGGAGAACGTAAGCAGACTTTTGTTTTACCTGTATGGTCTCAGAGTGCTTGGCTTTAACTCCACATTACCCTCCTGGTAGTCAGTCAAACCAAAGACGTTGTTTTGGCCCTAATGTGCATTTTCAGTAATTTCAGTATGAAGTTAAACTCGTAGCTTTCCAAGATCACCCCTAGTTTAAACTTGCTCTTTGTTCAAAGGGTTATCAAGGTCAGTTTTTTCTGTGTACAACATGTTTTATACACAGATAAAACTGGTCTTTTTGTTGATAATTTTGTCAACAAATCTTCTCTTTAAAGCAGTGATAGGTAACTTTAGGGGGCGGGGAAGCAAGATGAGGCTACATTTTCAAAAGCAGTCAGTGAAAAAAGGCCAAAGCCACACCCCAACAAACACTTGAACATGTACCTTACCCTGCTTTCATGTGGTGTCGTACACATTGGAAAAATTTATTTCCAATCTGGAAAATGCATGTGAGCATCTGATGTGTAGACTCGGGTAAAATGAAGTGCCTGTCTTGCCTGCTTGCCAACATGATTATCATCAACATGTCAAGAAACAACGAAACTCTATTAACTCATGTAATGATTTATTATATGATATTACCATTTGTTGTTGTCGACATAGAGTGACCTACACAGTTATTTTTTTTAACATGAGAAGAGTATTAATTAAACCCATATTTTGGCGTGTATTTGTTCTGAACTTGGATTTTAAATCAGGTAGCATTAAATGCAAATTTCCAAATTGAAAGCGCATTCACACATCAAACTCAGTAGAGTGACATCCATACTTGTAAACCAGCAGAGAGCCATGAATCATTAGCAATGCTGGCTCCATCCATTTACAGTTTTCTGCAGCTAGCGCTAACTTAAACAAGCTGTGAGCACATTTTATACATGAAATGTCAAGACTGGATCCTTACAATTGCCAAGACTGATTTGTGTTATGTTTTAAAGAGAATCTCAACAAATGTTAATAACGTTTTGGTAGATTAATTCACTTGTTAAGGTCAATGCATCCCTGATATTAAATCAAAACCTCTTTCATTTAAATATTGTTCTTCCTTAGAGCTGTTTCCTCCACCTTTGGCTTTTGGCATTTAAAAAAATGATCAAGACTCCAGAGACTGTTTGGTGTAGTTTACCTTTAGCCTGTAACGGCATCTAGAGCAGACAGACATGTCAGAGTAAGTCTCACATAACTAAAGTTTCCCTTAGCCTCCTTTATATGACACAATTCCCTCAGTGATGCCTTGTAAAAATGCGCTTTCACTTAGAAAGTTAATGCTGATATCGGCCTTATAAGTGCCAATGCTGGGATGATACTGCTTTTGTTGACATGCCGGTAATGGGTATGCTAATGAATTCGTCTATCCCTTGTTCCACCTGCAGAATTTTGCAAAACTATGGCTGATTGGTTGAAAGTGCAGAGCAGCCCAATAACATTCAGGAAAAGGTGTTGCTTCAAACCCAACTAAGCTTACTATTCCAAATGCACTCTCTGCATGTCCCAAAGATGTATTCAATTTAGTGTATTTCACATGTAAATCAGGGCAGATGTCATTGAGAAGGCATGAGACTAAATATTTAAATGTCTTGTATTTCCCGTACTGGTGTTGCCTGCAGGTGTAAAGGTTGTTGTTTTTGCTCAGGTGGTGATGCTGGTTCTTGCCTGGAAGCTGGATGCTCAGAGTATGGGCTATTTTACCCTCCAGGAGTGGCTGAGAGGCATGGGCTCACTGCAGTATGTCACTTTATCAATTAGAGACTCTTTCATCCTGTTCTCAGCATGAATCCTTTCTTTGCAGCTTTTTTCTGTGTAAGTATTTCTAAAGCACTTCTCTGTTGTTGGTTTCAGGTGTGACTCCACAGAGAGGCTGAGGAACTCTCTCGACTACCTGAGATCTGTCCTAAATGACAGCACCAGTTTTAAGCTCATTTATAGATACGCCTTTGATTTCGCTCGGGTGAGTCAAGCAAAGTGTTTCCTGCCAAAAACACCTCTACATTTCTAAAACACAACTTATTCAGTTTATTTAAATAGAGAAATGTCAAGCCTGCGTGACTGGAATCGTTGTAGTGTTTTATTTAAACAAAAATTCAGATTAATCTTGATGTTTCGAGTGAGTCAGAGAAGCATTCTAGTTTGATTTTGAGCAGGATGTTTGCATAGCCTGACATTCCTGTAACATAGAAACTCTGCCCTAATGTCACACAAAGCAGCACAATCCGAAAATATAAATAATGAATAAAGACATGCACAGGGGGACTGATAACAGTGAAACACTGTTTTTACAGCAGCAGTGTTGAACTATAGCCTTCAGCCTGTTCTGTGTATTGAATCTAATGAGAGGTTTTAGAAGAGTGGTCAACTGTTTTCCTTTTGTTGTCATCAAGCTTTTGGTGTTTTGATTGGACAGGAAAAGGATCAGAGGAGTCTGGACTTGAACACAGCCAAGTGCATGCTGGGGCTTCTTCTGGGAAAGACGTGGCCTCTGTTTCCCGTGTTTAATCAGTTTCTAGAGGTGAGCACTATTTTAAAAAGATCTCATTGTTTCCATTCGGCTGTTGTATTTAACTCAGGTTTAGCGTAATTTAGATTTAAAAAAAAAGAGGGGGGGGGGGGGGGGGTTGTTCACCATTATCCTAAGAGACAAGCAGGTTTTACGCCACCTCAGTGTAGGGTTAGTTCTTGTGGGTTCTGTTCGGCTGGACTAAAGTTTGACTTGAGCGACATCAGTTAAATCAATTCCCTGGAGCACAAACACGCATCTATTGTCTAAAATAGTTTTTTAATTCAAGTAAATTGCAGCCCAAAGGTACAAATGAACAAGTGAACTAAACAAATGAATTCTGATGGTTACATACTTGCTTGCATGGATGGCTGAACATGTAAGAGGTCTAAAGTTTGGTTACATTTCACCAAAGCAAAAGATAAAGTGGAGGCAAAATGCAATTTATGTTGCAAAATAATTTGTCCCTGCCTCCTCAGCAGAGCACATCAGCATTGAGCATTAAATTATACCAATTTGTAGTACCTGCAAGTGTTGGGAGACTGACAAAACTCAGTTGATCATCTGCCACGAACTAAATGACGACAAAAGAGGACATTATGATGGCTTCAAGGTCAGCTCAGTAAACTCACAGACGTGCAGCTGTAGATAGAATATAATCGTCCTCACTATTTTTAGCTCAATCAGTCAGCTCATGTCGTATTGATCTAAACTTAATTTCAGCAGCAGACTGTTGTATTTGGTGTCCAGGCTCCAAACCTCATCACTCTTAGCAGATTAACTTGTAGTGATGAAATGATATCTGAAACACCCCCCATGGTCAGAGACTGCAGGTGGAAGAAGGAGAGATGGTGGGATGAAAGTGTGAGCCCAGCTCTGGCACAAGGCAGCAAGGCAGACAGAGGGCAGAGATCTTTATGTGAATTTCAGCCCAAAAAACTCTGCAGAGGAGCTTTGAAAACAAATCTTCCACTCGTGTTTCCTGTATTAGTAGTGACTCGTATGATGGTATCATTATCAATCAATCAAAGTTAGCCGCACTCAGGAGAAAAACAGGCTCGGTTTGCTGTGTTAGTGAGGTAAAATTATAATGGAGGGTGTGATGTCTATGAAAACATTAGAAGTGTACTTTTGGTAAAATGTACTTCATCAAAGCTCTTGTGAAGAGTTTTTGATCAGATATGAAAACTATGAGACTGAGATGAACAGTGTTGTGTTTCTATAATGAACAAAAGCCTGAAAGTGCTGTGAACTGAGAGTAGGTACACACCTAGGCACACATACGCACGCACACACACACACACACACACACACACACACACACACACACACACACACACACACACACACACACACACACACACAGTACAGGCCAAAAGTTTGGACACACCTTCTCATTCAATGCATTTTCTTTATTCTCATTGCTATTTAAATTGTAGATTCTCAGTGAAGGCATCAAATTTATGAATGAACACATGTGGAATCATGTGCCTAAGAAAAAAGTGTGAAATAACTGAAAACATGTTTTATATTTTAGATTCCTCAAAGTAGCCACCCTTTGCTTTTCTGATAGCGCTTCAAACTTTTGCTGTTCTCTCAATGAGCTTCATGAGGTAGTCACCTGGAATGGTTTTACTTCACAGGTGTGCCTTGTCAGGGTTACTAAGTACCTCTGTCATCAAGAGCAAAGGGTGGCTAATTTAAAGAAACTAGAATATAAAACATGTTTTCAGTTATTTCACACTTTTTTTTTAGAAGCACAAAATTCTACATGTGTTCATTCATAGCTGTGATGCCTACAGTGATAATCTACAATGTAAACAGTCATATAAAAAAAATAAAGAAAAGACATTGAATGAGAAGGTGTGTCCAAACTTTTGGCCTGTACTGTATATAAATATATGTATATATAAGTGTATGTATACTATATAGTATATTGATTGATTGAATGATTTGGATGACATTTTTTGCCACCTCGCCTGTTCTTTTGTTGCACTCTCAGTACTTAAGGTCTTGGCACTTGTAACTGTCTTTGCCTTTACAATAAAAAATAAAAACCCTGCCAATATTGAGCAATTTAGAGCAAATATCAGCCCAATATTAGGTATTGAATTATCTGTATTTGACAGGTAACCAATAAAATAACAAAATTCATTGAAAGTGCCCTACAGTGGCTCTGTAGCAGATGTGTTTTCCTCCTCTGGATCGGTATCAGTTTGTAACACGTAATTCCCTGCCTACAGCACAATCTGATTGATTGGACGCCACATGATGGTATGATGTAATGGTGATCTGAGTGTAACTGCTCAACTAACTTTTGTATGTCTTCCTCAGCAATCCAAGTACAAAGTCATCAACAAAGACCAATGGTGCAATGTCTTAGAGTTCAGCAGGACAATCAACCTTGACCTCAGTAACTACGATGAGGACGGTGCCTGTAAGTACACGCATAAGGACACAGATGTGATGACCGATGTTTCTGTGAATGTGGAATCTCTGACTCTCTGTCTCTTTCCTTCAGGGCCAGTTTTGTTGGACGAGTTTGTGGAATGGTACAAGGAAAGGCAGATGTCATAGGTGCAGAGCGAAGAGGAAAAATACAACTGTGATGACGACTATGAGAAACAACAACCAATAAGTAAACAATACAAAACTGATAAAGCAGTGACTGTGGGTGCTTCCTGGTGGAGGAGGGGGTTCAGGTTGTGGGTGGGTCAGGGTGGGGTGCGCTGGGTTTGCAGCCTGAGAGCTAGCTGCCCAGCACACGGAGGCAGAGGGCTGCCATTGTGGAGAAATGTCCCCTACTGAAGTTGCATAGTGGGCAAGCTTGCAGCAATCCCCGGCGGCATTGCTCTCTCTCACTGTGACATGTCATATTGCTGTCTGTGTTAGGATAACATGGTGTCATACATGGATGAAAGGAGCAGAATGGTATTATGTGGGAGATCCACTCCTCAGTCCTTATCTTCAGCACAGAGAAACCAACAGACATGACCATTCATGCTTTGTGTCTGAGTCTTAAACAGGGTCACTTTGACCAGGGCACACTGTTAGATATCCGTGCTGTGAACTTGAACTTGAGCTTTTCTGGACAGATGGCACTAACTTTCTTTGTCATGTTTTGAGTTAAGAGTTCTCCAAGAAGCACACTGTGTCAAACGGTTGAATGCAGGTTCCTAATGCCTGTTCTGTTTACGATTTAATTTGTGCCAGTGATTTTTTTTTTCCCTCCAGTTTTTGTTCCCTCCTGCTGTTTCGTTTCCTGCTAATGCTAACAGTTTGCAAGCCCACCCTGCAAAGGCCTCAGACCTCATAACACCAAACAATTCTGCATTGCTGCTTACTAACTCTTATTACAGTACAGCGGTGAGCCACTAGTGCCCATTACAGCATTTATTGGTCTGATGACCAATCAATGTTTCTACGTTGTAGGTAAGAGTATTACTGTGCCTCAAAACATGGAAGTCCTTTTGTGTGTCCAGCACACACACATACACACACACACACACTCACACACACCTAAAAAAACCCAAATGTATATACACGTGTAAAAACACATACTGCACACACACATGCACACACACATTCATCCACACACTGACACAGACACACTGAGTGGTCAGGGAATATTTCAGGATGAATTCAGACTGTTTGGGCTGTGTTATGAGTTGACATAGAACTAGCTGGTGTTCATTTTGTCTCGATGCATTGCATCAGTTTTGTCCTTAGTCCACTGTTAGTTTCTGGTCTCCTCTTACTGTAGCATCTCTCCCAACACTGACAGTGTTAATTACGACATTTGAAGACCAGTGACCCTCTCAGGACGAGGTCCTTAAGGCTTGAGTAGAAAGGTAGGTTTGCTGAAAGCATTGCGTTGAACCACCCATAGAATCTACACAAATCAACGGACACTGACAGTTTGGAGCTGTGTGAAGATGCTATGCTGTTCTTTTCGCCTAGTATAATGTTCTTGTAACAACATGTATAAATTTTTGTCTTTGGCTGTGGTGTGATGCTGAATTGTCAGATTTAATATTTGCATGCACGCTCCAACAGAGCCTTTTGTGAATGGATGAGATTTTTGAAAACATTTTCCAAACACATTTTTTGTTTTGTACAGAAACTTGTGCAACTGTTTTGTGCTTAATTTAATAGTCACAATCATGTTCGCTTAATTCTGATAAACAACATGATTGTGCTATTAAGACCCGGAACACACACCTGTAACCTCTCGGTGGAACAGGAGTTCCCTCCTGCATTTATCCCATTCATACATTCTCACACATAAACTGTGACGCCGCAGCGAGAATACAGAATCTTATTTTATTTATGAGAAGTACATCATTTGTTTTGGGACTGTTGCATCACACTGTCATAATACATGCAAAATACTCATTGGAATTTGTTGTGAAAATAAAATACATCCACTCTCATACCATTAGAATTCACTGCAGCTGCAGCCATATGAAAGCCTCTGTTGTCATTACAATGCCTCAACCATTAGCAGAACATCCAGGATTGAAGTAGATGTGGACTGCTTACCAAATACTGTGTAGAGATCAGTGTTTTAGTATTCTCCCACAACAATGCAGGAGGATGAACAACCTCGTCCCAACTGTATATATGTATGTAAACAATGTAAGTGTCTATATGTCTGTTTTCACTATAACCTATGTCTATATACATAAATAAAAGGGTTTATTAACTTATTGGCTCAAGTGTGGGCTTTTTGATCACAGTGTCTTTTAAGTACCTCAAATAGCTGTCCTTGAATCTATGCAATTCTTGCTGCAAAACTTCTTCACTTTTGTACAGATGTATTTTAAATATAATTGTTTCATACAGTGATTAGATTGCATTGCTAATCAATGATACCATTGATTAACAAGGAGACACCTTTATAATGCTCTTTTAGAAAAAGGGTTATAAGAGTAGAATAGTTCAAAGATAATGCTGTCTTTTGCTCTCTGCAAAATGCTTCACAATAAATTATGAGTATTTACATACAATTTTAAAGCTTTGTACTTGGAGAGTATATTTCACATATTTCTCCCCCTACTGAGCTCAAAAACTGTCCCTTATTTACCTGTATTTTCAATGTCTGAAATGTAGCAGCATCTTTATCAGACTTCAGTTATGGGACTTTTTGAGCTATCCAATAAGTCTTTCAGGTTTTCAGATGTAAGTGATGTAGAGTTAGTTCCTGTTGTGTATCCGCTCTGTGTCACATAGTATCTGGTTCCTTCAGACCTTTGTTTCCAGCTGTTTTGCCGTGACCTCCATGTAAGCCCCAATGCCTCATCTGATGGTGGTGGTGTTGTTGGAATGGGAGGTGGAGTCTCTTGTGGTGGCACCATATCACCAAAGTCATGCCTTCTGTAGCTGGGAATCTCATATGAAACACCTGTAGCTTTTCTTTCATCAACTGAGGCAGAGGAAAGATATAGCGGTACTTGTCTGAGTGATTGTGTGGCCAAGGGCCTTATGGGTTCCTCAGACCTTGAATAGCTCAAATTGGTCTTGACTGATGGACCAAAGTCATCAAACACAGAGGTGCTGTTGTCAAATTGCCCATCTGTTGTATCCCACTGGTGTCTCAGTGAAGACATGGCTTTTAGGGCGCTGAGGCCTTTTCTTTCCCTCTTCTCCTCAGATATACCCTTCCAAATCTCATCTGTTCTGATGGATGAGTTGTCATCAGTGGTAAGGGTTCTGGCAGAAGCAGAGGAAACAGTAACACCGCTAAGTGATGAGTATTCATGTGTTAGTGTCACATCTGGATTCACTCTGTCTTGTTTTATTTCATCATCACTTTCACTGCTGGAGGAGCTGGATGAGTCAGGCGGGGGGAGTTCTGGCTCTGCAGGCGGACGTGAATACCCTACACCCAAACGACTCTCTGGGCTTAAGTTGGGCATGTCAGGCATCTGGCGACCAACGCCAGTCCACTTTAGCTCTGGCGGCAGTTCTGTTGTGCGCTTGGATTGGCCAACCATCTTTTTTATCATATCATCAAAGCTTGGAAATTTCTTTGTGGCAATAGATGGTTTGCTGTCTTTTGAACCATGAGGTGGACTTTGGTGCGTGATTTCAGAGTATCTTTGTTTTGTATCATAGAAACTTAGGTCATTGAAGGAGGGGGGGCTGCTTGTTGGTGATGTAGTTTGGAAAATGGACCGCTTGTAAGTGATCAGAGTGTCTGTATCTCTGTATTGAGGAGTAGTCAATACCGGTCTGCTTTGTTTTACAGAATGTCCTTTTGTCTCAGTATCACTGCTGCTGCTGGAAGATGAAGAATTTCCTGGCTCTGGTAATGGTGCAATGACATTCAGACGCTTTTTAACCCGTGGAATACCACGACTCAGGTCGAGAACAGGGTGGTCAGTAGTATCATTCTCACTGTTGCTGCTCGAGGATGCATCCCTTTGTATTTGTCTTTCCTGTCTCTCTTTTAACTCCACTGTGCCAAAGCTGTCATTGCGACCTTTCAAACTAGGAGAAACAGTTACAGGTGGGATTTCAGATTTTGTAAGTAATTCTGTATTTTTGATTATTTGCTTTTCAATCCCCCCTTTCTGTCTTTTTGTTTTGCCACTTTCACCCTCATTATCACTTTCACTGCTGGAAGAAGATGTATCAGGAAGAGGTGATGAGGGTACCTTAGGTGGTCCATGAGCACGGGGTGTGACATCAAGACGCTTTCTGAAGCGAGAAATCCCAAGATTCATTGTGGCCCACCGTAACTGAAGCTCTGGGCTTATTTCTGGCGTTGTGCTGATGCTCTCATGGGTAATGACTTTGTACTTCTCTAATGTAATATTGGGGTCTGTTTTTGGACTGAGAGGAATGTGTATCACTGGGGATGTTGGAGATTGAATGTGTTCCTTTTCTGTGGTCTTGTGGTCAGTTGGTCCCAGTTGTAGTTTTCTGTAGTCCTTGTTCTCATCTTCACTTTCACTTGTGGAAGAGCTTGACTCAGATAATTGAGAGCCTGGTGTCACAGGACCTAAAACTGGATTAGCCTCCAGATAAGATGGTGATTTGAGATTTAAATGAGGTTTGTAGGAGATACTCATACCAACATCAGGCAGTGCTGAACCAGGTTGATTGCCTGAATTCCCTGTACTTTCATCACTACTTGAAGATGACTCATGTGTGGGTGAATGTGGCCTGATGTCCACACCAGTGCTGGAATCCATTTTTTGCCATTTTAAACTTGAATTAGGGAATGTTTGGATCTGATGTTCTGCCTGTTTCTTAAACTCGTTCCTTGCCTCTTCCTCACTGTCGCTGCTGGATGAAAAGTCTATAAGAGGTGGTTGTGGCTTGAAATCTAGACGCCTCTTGATACTTGTTGTGTGCTCTAGATCAAGCAGAGGCCACTGTGAAGGTCTTGCTGTGTCAAACTTCCCCTGCTCCTGCTTCTGTGTGGCTTTTGTAGCTTCATCCTCACTGTAGCTGCTGGATGATGAGTCAGAGTGAAGTGTGGGTACAGTTGTTATCCGAGTCGCTAATTTGGTAATTCCCACTTTCCCTGGCCTCTTTATGGAATTTGTGTTTTCATCCTCACTGTCACTGCTTGAGGATGATTCAGAAGCTGGTATTTGTGCCTTGATATCAAGACGCCTTTTGACGCCGAACCTTTTCTCAAGTTTTAGGACAGGCCAACCTGATTTGTGGTCAATGCTGTCTTTAAGAGGGGGTTTCGCTGTGTGCAACAGGCCTAGTCCTTGTTTCTTTATTGGTTTGTTGGACTCATCCTCACTGTCACTGCTTGAAGATGAATTGGACTGAGATTTAGGCACTGTTTGAGGCTTCTGAATTAAAACTTCACTAATGTCCACTGACTTTGGCCTCTTCAAAGAGTTTGTCGTTTCATTTTCACTTTCACTGCTAGATGATGAGTCAGATGCCCTTGATTGAACCTTTATATCAAGACGCCTTTTGACGCTTGTTGTATGCTCAAAGTCAAGTAGAGGCCACTGTGTTGGTGGAGCATGACCACTAGTCTGAGATTTATCCAGTGAAGGCCTTCCCATGTGCAACTGCCCCAGATCCTGTTTGTTCATGGGTTTTATGGCTTCATCCTCACTGTCACTGCTGGAAGAGGAGTCTGAGGCAGGTGTCGGAACAGTTTGAGGTTTCTGATTTGCAAGGTTGGTTATTTCCAATCTCCCGGGCCCATGCTTGGATATAGTTGTTTCGTCCTCACTGTCACTGCTTGAAGATGATTCAGAAGCTGCTTTTTTGGCCTTGATATCTAGACGCCTTTTGACTTGTGGTATGTGGTCAAGATTAAGAACAGGCCAATCAGATTCCAGGCCTTGCCCTACAGTTTGAGATTCTTTGAGTGGAAGTCTTTCTGTTTTCAAATTCACCTTCTCCTGCTTCTTTCTTAGATTAATAGAATCATCATCACTGTCACTGCTGGAAGATGAGTCAGGGTGAAGTGCGGGCACTGTTTTAGGCTTATGAATTGCTTGGTCCACTTTAATAGGGCCCTTTAAAGAGTTATTTTTATCATCTCCACTGTCACCGCTTGATAATGAGCCAGAGGTCTGTGATTTTACCTTAAAATCAAGACGCCTCTTTATACTTGTTGTGTGCTCAAAGTCCAAAAGAGGCCACTGTGGTTGCGTGACATGACCACTTGTTAGAGGTTTTTCCAATGAAGTCCCTGTAAATTGCCTCTGCTCCAAGACCTGTTTCGTTATAGGTTCTGGAGATTCATTGTCACTGTCACTGCTGGAAGATGAGTCTGAATGATGTGTGGGTACTGTTTGAGATTTCTGTGTGATAAGAATAGCTGTGTTTAAACTATCAGGCCTTTTTACAGATATTCTTGTTTCATCCTCACTACCACTGCTTGTTGATGATTCAGAAGCTTTAACTTGTCTCTTGATATCTAGATGTCTTTTGGGGCGCGGTAAATTCTCTAGATTTATGACAGGCCAATCTGACTCTTGACCAACGGGAGGATATTTGTCCAGGGGATGTCTAGTCACAAGCAGCTGACCTTGCTCCTGTTTCTTCATTGGTATTGTGGAATCATCCTCACTGTCACTGCTGGAAGATGAATCAGAGTGAGATATGGGTACTGACTGGGGCTTCTGATTTTCAAGGTACACTTTCCCAGGCCCCTTGATGGAGCTAGCTATTCTGTCCTCATTGTCTCTATCAGATGAGGAGTCAGACACCTCTGATCGAACCTTAATATCCAGACGTCTTTTGATGCTTGTTGTACGCTCCAAGTCTAACAGAGGCCACTGTGACTGTGGTACATTAGTTTGAGATGTTACCAGTGGAAGTCCGGTCACATGCATTTTCTCTTGCTCCTGTTTCTTCAAGACTTTTTTGTCTTCATCTTCTTCACTGTCACTACTAGAGGATGAACTGGAGTTATCTAAAGGTACTAACTGAGATTTTTGTATTGACAGGTTGGTTTTATCCAATCTTCCTGACTTTACTTTGGATATTCTTGTGTCATCTTCACTGTCACTGCTTGATGAGTCAGAAACTTTAAAATGTGTTTTGATGTCTAGACGCCTTTTCACACGTGGTAAATGCTCAAAGTTGAGAACAGGCCATCCTGATTCCTGGTCTTGATAATCATTGGTTGGATATTTGTCATGTGTAACTTTTGATATGTTTAACTGGCCTAGTCCTTGTTTCTTTATTGGTTTGTTGGACTCATCCTCATTGTCACTGCTTGAAGATGAATTGGACTGAGATTTGGGCACTGTTTGAGGCTTCTGAATTACAACTTTGCTAATGTCCACTGACTTTGGCCTCTTCAAAGAGTTTGTCGTTTCATCCTCACTTTCACTGCTAGATGATGAGTCAGATGCCCTTGATTGAACCTTTATATCAAGACGCCTTTTGACGCTTGTTGTATGCTCAAAGTCAAGTAGAGGCCACTGTGTTGGTGGAGCATGACCACTAGTCTGAGATTTATGCAGTGGAGGCCTTCCCATGTGCAACTGGCCCAGATCCTGTTTGTTCATTGGTTTTATGGCTTCATCCTCGCTGTCACTGCTGGAAGAGGAGTCAGATTGAGATTTAGATACTGTTTCAGATCCTTGAATTCCAAGGTTTGCAGTTTCTACTTTTCCCGGCCTCTTGATGGACAATCTCACTTCTTCATCACTGTCACTGCTTGAGGATGATTCAGAAGCAGGTACTTTAACTTTGATATCTAGACGCCTTTTGATACGCATCCCTTTCCCAAGATTAAGGACAGGCCAACCTGATTCTTGGTCAATACTTCCAGTTTGGGAATCTTGATGCTGAAGTTTCACTGTGTGCAGCTGGCCCTGCTCTTTCCTTATTGGTTCTGTGAAAGTGTAATCCTCACTGTCACTGCTTGAAGATGAATCAGGGTGCATTTGGGGAACAGTCTGAGTTGCAAGAGTTGGCCTCTTAATTGACACCCTTGTTTCATCCTCACTTTCACTGCTTGATGATGATCCAGAAGCTGGTAATTGTGCTTTGATATCCAGGCGCCTTTTGATGCGTAGCGTTTTCTCAAGATTGATCACAGGCCAACCTGATTTTTGGTCAATACTTTCTTTAAAAGAAGGTGCTGTGATGTGCAACTGGCCCAGGTCCTGTTTTTTCATTGGTTTTATGGCTTCTTCCTCGCTGTCACTGCTGGAAGAGGAGTCAGATTCAGATTTAGATACTGTTTCAGATCCTTGAATTCCAAGGTTTGCAGTTTCTACTTTCCCTGGCCTCTTGATGGACACTCTCACTTCTTCATCACTGTCACTGCTTGATGAGGATGATTCAGAAGCAGGTACTTTTACTTTGATATCTAGACGCCTTTTGATACGCATCCTTTTCCCAAGATTAAGGACAGGCCAGCCTGATTCTTGGTCAATACTTCCAGTTTGGGCATCTTGATGTGGAAGTTTTACTGTATGCAGCTGGCCCTGCTCTTTCCTTATTGGTTCTGAGAAAGTATAATCCTCACTGTCACTGCTTGAAGATGAATCAGGGTGCATTTGGGGAACAGTCTGAGTTGCAAGAGTTGGCCTCTTAATTGACACCCTTGTTTCATCCTCACTTTCACTGCTTGATGATGATCCAGAAGCTGGTAATTGTGGTTTGATATCCAGGCGCCTTTTCACACGTAGCGTTTTCTCAAGATTGATGACAGGCCAATCTGATTTTTGATCAATACTCTCTTTAGGAGAAGGTGCTGTGATGTGCAACTGGCCCAGGTCCTGTTTTTTCATTGGTTTTATTGCTTCTTCTTCGCTGTCACTGCTGGAAGAGGAGTCATAGTGAGATTTAGATACTGTTTCAGATCCTTGAATTCCAAGGTTTGCAGTTTCTACTTTCCCCGGCCTCTTTATGGACACTCTCACTTCTTCATCACTGTCACTGCTTGAGGATGATTCAGAAGCAGGTACTTTTACTTTGATATCTAGACGCCTTTTGATACGCATCCCTTTCCCAAGATTAAGGACAGGCCAACCTGATTCTTGGTCAATACTTCCAGTTTGGGAATCTTGATGTGGAAGTTTTACTGTGTGCAGCTGGCCCTGCTCTTTCCTTATTGGTTCTGTGAAAGTATAATCCTCACTGTCACTGCTTGAAGATGAATCAGGGTGCATTTGGGGAACAGTCTGAGTTGCAAGAGTTGGCCTCTTAATTGACACCCTTGTTTCATCCTCACTTTCACTGCTTGATGATGATCCAGAAGCTGGTAATTGTGCTTTGATATCCAGGCGCCTCTTGATTTTTGTTGTTTTCTCAAGGTCAAGGGAAGGCCACTGTGGTTCTGGTTCATGAGGTCTTGCCACCTGCATCTGCCCTTGCACCTCTTTCTTTATGGCTTCATCCTCACTGTCACTGCTAGAAGATGAGTCAGAGCAAGGTGTGGGTATTGTCTGAGATTGATTGGTAATGTGCAATCTTCCTGGCTTTTCTTTTACTGATACACTTGTTTTATCATCGCTGTCACTGCTAGAAGATGAACTGGAGGTGGGGGTTTTAGCTTTGATATCCAGACGCCTTTTGAGCCGTGTAGTTTGATCAAGATTCAGGACAGGCCACTGATCTCCCTCAGATGGCCTCTGGGTTCCCACGACATTACTTGATGTCTGAATTTTCTGTAACTGAACCTCTGACATCTCGGTCTGCCCTTGCTTATTTTCCACATGGAGGTACTTGTCTTCTGCCTCACTCTCACTGCTTGAGGAGGATGAATGATGTGTTGGTGGTGGAGGTGCTCGAGGTTTAACTCTCTTGCCCTGAATGTCAACAGTCGAACTGGGTACATTCGTCCTTCTGGGTGGCACAGGTTTTACTTTCTCTTTGTTATCCAACTCTGCTGTAACCACACTGCTGCTTAGCTTGTCTGACTCCACCTTCACCACTCCAATACCTATTGCTTGTGTTACTTTGTGACCCTCCTCATCACTGTCACTGGAAGTACATGAAGAAGAGTGAGCTTTTTTAGTGCCTGTTTCACTGTGATTAAATCCCAGTGAGAGCCTGCTCGCATCCTCCTCCTCGTCTTTCTCTGAGTTTACAGTGTAATGTGTTATCTCGTTTTCACTTAAACATGAACTGGAGCTTGATGTATCACCCCTCTTTTGTTTATGTGTTAGTTGGGGATGATCAAAAGCACCAAGCACACTGCTGGACCTTGGAGAGTTGCTTCGAATGGAATCACTAAACTCAAATTGTTCCTCGTTTTCCTGCCACTGATCTGCATGTGGGGACCAACCTGCAAAAGGCTCAGAAGAAAATCCAAGACTTACATCCGTGCTCTCGATGGAGGTGTGGGGCACTGTTGATATGCTCGCTCTCTGCTGGATAGATTCCTCAGCGAGCTGGGGAGACTTGGATCTTGTTATGTCTTGCTTGGCCACTTGTTTCTCATTATTTTCTTTGTCTGATAATGAAGAATCTGATGATGAAGATGAGTGTCTCCTCTTTTCAGTGATTTCCACAACAGTGGCAGTTGACAGAGCTCTGCCATCTCTCTGGTTATCTTCTGGACTGCTTCGTCCTTCACTCCCTGAATCTCTGACTCTTTCCCTCCCAGCCACAGCTGCTTCACATTCAAACACAGAGTCATTATTTATGCTTTCCTG
Source organism: Xyrichtys novacula (assembly GCA_962446985.1). NCBI lineage: Eukaryota > Metazoa > Chordata > Actinopteri > Labriformes > Labridae > Xyrichtys > Xyrichtys novacula. The sequence continues at coordinate 12,325,312 of OY660870.1, forward strand.
ATCCCCACTGGCTACAGTGTCATAATATTGTACATTGGTGTCTTCTCTGTAGTCGACAGTGCTAAATGTGACTCTCCTTTCCCTGTGATTTCCAATCACCCCTAGCTCCTCTACATTGCAGTAGGCCCCATTGTCATATTGACTTTGTTCTACAGTTGAGACTGTGTTTGTCACTGTAGAGCTTTTCTTTTTGGAAACCCTTTTCCAAAGACGATCTACACAAGGTCTTGCCAGGACTCCAAGGACAAAAGCAACTAGAAATGTGAACAAAATAGACAGACATACAGCAAGAGCCAAGTCAGACTGAGTAGTGCGTGTATTCCTCTCTTGCTCTACTCTGCCATGTGAGATAATCTGATGGCTGTTTTCGGGTAAACTTCGAGCTTTTCTGTGTGTACTTCCAACTTTACTGATTTGGAGGTTGAAAACAGATGCAACTTCTTGCTCTCCGGACACACACACATACAGTCCAGTATCTGTCTCTTTGATGTCCTTGGTTAGAAGACCAGACCCAGGTTGGCTTACAGATGCTTGACCACTTGGCGTCAACCCTAATGAGCATATGAAAACAAATCAATGATATGCTTTTAGACTTGAATATAATGTGTTCAGTGTGTTTTAGATTATTTTGTACTGTTTTTGACTGTTACCTTGTGTAGAGCAGGAAAGCCATATCTCAGACCCACTAAAGACTGTCACATTTTGGTGGTGATCTAGTCTGTTCCCAGCAAACCAAACATCTGTCCCAATATTGTGCAAAGACAGGTACGTCAATGGATGGAGGCTGGTCAGCATATTAAAGCTCAGGTCCAGCACCTGTAGGGGGGAAACAAAATGGACAAGCAGGAGTTTTTAGAAGTATCCAGTGAAATCAGTCAATACATTTAGATGCACAGCTAAGTCGAGCCCAGTTAGGCATTGAGGTAGACCACTGTTCTTGTCCCAGTTTACAAGCATTGGGTAAAATTGAATTATTGCCAGAAGCATTCAGACCCGCCACCGCTGAAGTAGGTGGCGCAATGCCCCCTTTCAATTTTACCCAATGCTTGTAACCTTGTTCCTATTTTTCCACAATTATGCGTCTTTAGTGCTCAGACCCTGACTGAGTCTGTATACAGACTAGTCGCCAGTTAACGTTTGATCTTGTGAGTGCAAAATCAGACTAGCAGTTGCATTGATAATTTGGTCCATTGATTTGGACTATTGATTAGAAACTGAATATGAATAATGTCCGACATCATTGACTTACTTCTGAGGTATTTGTGTCGATGTATGATTTAAGATTTAACTGTTACCTTGAGCTGGGTTAAATCCTTGAATGTTTGTGGATGTAGACTCGTGATGAGGTTATGTCGTAGGTGAAGCTCTTTTAGCTGTTGAAGATGGCTGAGTTGTTGTGATCGAATGGTTGAAATTCTGTTAAATGAAAGCTGCAGAACCTGCAAGGATCGACATCCCGCCAGCCCTGGATGACAGAAAACAAGAGCTGTTATTGGCACTCAGTGGCAGCTTTAAAAGGGGACTGGATATGTGCTGTGTATCCTCTCTCATACATGATCTCCTGGCTTTTAAGGACCTTCAGGACATGAAATTTTCAGGCTCTTGCTGTTCAACTAGTCAACTGAGGAAAAAAAAAACTTATTTTACTTTTTTTTTAAAATTATTTTTACCAAGTTTAGTTTTAATATGGTTTAACAATGTCAAGGAAAAACTTGGCTTGGTAAAACTAGCACAAATAAGTTTAAAACAACTATGCACAGGGGTGTGCAGATAGCCTAGCGTATTAGCGTGGAGACCACAGACCCTGCAGCTGTTGCAGTTTTGAGTCCTGACCATTTGCTGTATGTTGTCCCCTTTCTCCCCCTTATTTCTTGTCTTTCTCCACTATCTTTAAAGGCAAAAACGCCCCAAAATATAACTTTGGGAAAAAAATGCACGGAGTGCAGGCTATCTATGTATGAGGGGTTCGGCATAAGTAGCCATTGTGTACCTACCATGTTTGCTACAGCTTAGATTGGATTCAGAAGTATAAATCCAGTGTTTACTGCTGGATTTCCTCAGACTTTTATTTTGGGACTGGCAAGAAAAAACAGCCTATAGTCAGGGGGAATTTTTTGACCATTTGCTTTTACATATACGTCCAACCTGCACAATCCTAAAACAATTTCAGGAGTGAATAAGGATGACGGAGGTTTATCTGCGGCACTGTCTGCACTATAATTTGTAAGGTGAAAACATGTTGACATTGAGCTATGAGGGCAGTTGTTTGCAGCACTGCAGAGCTTTCAATCCTGAGAAATATGCAGACTACAGGCCTCTCTCCCTCTATCTCTTTCGCTGGACTTTGGACAGTGAATAGTGTAAAATATCCACATCAATAAACACCCTCCCCTGGCGTATGAATCCAAACTCTTCCTTCTCATTTTCACCGTGAATGCTCTTCCAATACAACTAATTAGGGGCTAAGAATTTGTCTGTGGTTCTCGGTCTCCCCTGCTGTCTCCTCCTTTTCACTAGTCCGAGACAATCTTCCTGAGACTGCTGGGCTGAAGTGAGGCACTGTGGGTCTGTGCTTCATTAGGGAAGCACTGAGGCTTCTGTGAGCTGAATACCAAACAGGAGAGAAGTCTATGACTGTCAACACAGCTCTCGCTAAGTAAGTGGGCTGTCCACACATGCCTTTAAAAGGAACCACGGTAAAAGCTTTTCTTTGTAGCACACAAATATTCAACAAGGCAGAAGGAATTCCACGAAAAATATGAAGCTAGAGGAAATCTTTAAAGTTTAACTGCATGTTTACACCTTTCCTTGAGTCACTGGAATGTCAATAAAAGCTGTGACGAGCCTTAGGGTGTACAGTGTCACTATCTCTGGAGGTTTAATAATTTCTAAGTGGAGCAAAGTACTAAAGATAACGGATATCAATGAGAGGGTTTGGTTCTTTCTGAGAATGAAAAAAGGACGGTAAAAAAGAAAAAGCAAATGGATCTATTGGACATAACAGCAGAACTTAGGACACCTTTCAGGCAGAATTTGGTCGACAACAGCTCTGCAAGCCAAACCTATTTATAAGGTTTAACTCCAATTATTCTCAAGAGGGCAATTTAAGGTGTGTTCTCAGAAGAGGGTTCAACCGCACCATCAGATGCATAATCTTTAATCACTAGCACATAAAAATGAGATGATAAGTGCATCAGGGAATGAATGTGAGTCACTGCGAGGAGTTTGGGAGAGTTTAGAAACAGATGTCTGAAAAAGCAATGCCTCTTTACGACCTCCAAAAGAAATGGAACCATCTGCAACATGATTGACTGTTACTACATAGTAATTCTCAATGCCCGAAACCACTGCAGTTTTTTTTTTTTTTTTTTAAATGTATCCTGTATAAAAAGTAACAATAATAATAAAATTAAACTGTCAAAAAGTCATAATTTTCATTATTATTACTATTAAAATTACTATTTATTTATATCAGAAAACACTTACTATACACTTTGTCCACTGGGGGGCACTATAATGACACAAGTCTAAACTTTCTCGAAGTATGCATGTTTAGTAAACAGGTGGACAACAAGTGGATCACAAGTTAAAAGCTGATTATACATGAAAAAGTGTTGGAGACACACAACTCACTTTTCATCTGTAAATGACAGATTAAGGACTGCCTATCATTTATCAATGCATCACAGTGTACGTTCACCTAAAGCTACACTACTGTTCATCACAAAATCCCACATGCAACCAAGACCACAATCTTGAAACTAAAACTATTGTGTGAACACTTAAGCAGGGTACTCACTGTCCAGATCTACAATATCTCTCATAATAAAAGATCTTTTTATCTAGAGCTATCTGCTTTTTCAAGATAATGCGATCGATTACAGCAGAAAACAAGATTTGCTTTCTGTTTTCCTCTATAGTGACCTACCATAAATTCAACAATGACTGGATTTCTAGTTTAACATAATCAGATCCAAAGAGAAAGTGGCATTGGTGGTGTAATTTCATTTCAGTATTCAGAAAAAAACAAATAAAAGAGAAAAAAAACAAGAGAGCACAAAAGGTAAGGGCAACATGATTAGATAGATGAAGATAAGAAAATAATGAGCATGAGATCTTGAGATAAAGGCATCAAAAACAATTGTAAGAATAGTTTCTGCCTGCTTTTGAACTTTAGAGATACTAAACATATTATGGGTCCACACCCAAACATTGCACATTTATATGCTTGTGTGTCCCCACAGCATCTTGGGTGTGTTCTGTAGTTCATTATAGATATTGTGTAATAATTTATACACTAAATTGATTTCATTTCTGTTCTGAAAAGTGTGTTCCAGTCCTCAACATTTTAGACAAATATTTAACATTTTGTGACTATAATGCTAGGGACTATTAAATCCTGCATCTTTTAACATAGTATTTCTGTGGACAGTGCTTAAAAGATTCTAAATACAGCTTCAAAGTGTGTGGAAATCCTATGAATAGTAAAGGCTACAGGTAATGTTTAGGTTTTAGACTTAACAGTGCCATGTGTTATGACTGATCAGGAAAAGTAATGCATCTTTACTATTATTTTTAAGGTACAGTGTGTATTTACAGGCAGTTAGGTAAATAGACTTGGCAGAAATGGAATAACATACTCCTAAGTGTGTTTAAAACATTTGTATAGTCACCTGCATACAGAAGATGTTTTATTTCCGCTTACTTAAAATGAGACTTTTAAATCTCTACAGGAACAGGTCCCCTTCTACAAAAGCCAAATCATTCACTGCCATGTTTCTGTAACAGCACATAATGGCAAAACTAGTAATAAAAGCATTGTTGTTGCGTCGATTGGAAGACAAAATAAAGAGAGTGGTTGTGTGCAGAGTTTGTATTGAGGGATGTTTATCATGGTTAAAATGCGTCTCATAAATATCTTGTAATAGAAGGCCATCGCTAGTTTAAAGGTGGGAGGGGTGAGCATGGGAGAATTTCAGTGTAGACCAGCAAACATACAGATATCGCAAACATTCCAGTTTCTATTGTCATATTTGTGTAATTTACTTGTTTACATGTAAAATATATGGTAAGCCATCTTTCACCACACGGAATCACTGAACCAGAGACACAACTACCCTGTTTTTTTATCTCTTTTTTTTTAATTCCTTACTTTTTGCAAATATTAATTTAGCCAAAGAAAATTGAAAGGTGAGGGTTTAACATATACAGCATGTACAGAAGTATTTTTTGTGTGTGTTTAGGCCACTTTTATCCAGGAGTAAATGGGATGAATATTTTACAAGTCCAACTCTAATAGATTTCCAACAAAAAAAAAAAAAGAAAAAGGCAATTAAGAGTTCGAGAACTGTTCAGCACTGAATATATAAATCATATAGAGAGTCTGACAGTATTTGTTTGCTATGTTTAAATACATTCCCACACTGGTTCTGTACTGAGATCACTCTAAGGAATGTTTATTGCTCTGTTCATGTGCTGCAGCAGTCATTTATGAATGGGTGTATGACCATATCATACTGACTCACCCTCTGGGAGTTGGTCAAGCTGATTCCTCTCAACAGATAGCAGCTGCAAGGCGGGGGCCCAGGATACGCACCCTCTTCTTTGCCAAGGTCTCTGTTGAAGAAGGCGTCTACTTGTGACATCTTGGCTTCCCAGGCCCCTCTCTATGCAGAGAGTCAGGTGTGTGATACTGTTGTTTCCCAGCCAAATGTTCCTCAGGTTATAATGTGGTCTGTCGAGTGTTACAGAGTCAAGGTGATTATCAGACAGGTCAAGCTCGGCGACAGAGTCTGGGATAGGTTTTGGCACAAGAGTAAGGTCTGAGGAGGAGCAGTTCAGCTGATCAGGACTCTGACAGGAGCAGGACTCTGGACAGGCAGGAACGGCTGAGGAGGGACAGAGCAGCAGAGCAGCCAAGAGCAACAGCTGTGCCACTGCCATCACAAGCTGCCCTGAGGGTACAAAGATCAGGAAAATGAGACAGGATTCAAATATACAATTTGAACACACAACTTAGAAATCAGGAGGGATGCTCATACAGTTTTTTTTTTTTTTTACAATTGCCAACAATCAATTTGTATTCTGTATTGTACACTGAGCACAATTTGCCCAAAGTCTTAAAATAATCAAAATTCTTATGATGCTCACTAAATGTGCTGTCGGTAAATGTGTTTCTTAAAACTCATATTTTAAGTATGAAAAAACAAGCTCTCTAAACACTAAAATTATGAATCTCTGGTATCGTTATCCCTTCCAGTTTCTGTATTTGCCAAATTGACCCCTCCCCAACTGTTTAAATGTACATACTGTATCTTTAACAATATTCTGTATGCCAGTTATCTTATTTGTATGTATTTTGATCACTATTATTGTTATACAATTATTCACAAACAGCTAAGCTAACGTTAGCTGCTGCTCACTCCCCTCCTTAAGTCCAAGAAAGACAGATTTATACCTCTAAATATGACATATGTATATATTAATATATTTTTTACACTTCAAGCACAGCCTCAACGCTGTATTATGAAAAACAGTTTTGCAGATGATGCTACATTTAGCATATCTGTTAGCTTGTTGTTGCTTGGCACCATAACACAACAATAAATCCTTCACGTCAGCACTAAAATAGACATGCTATAAAATGAGGCCACGTAGTAACACATTCACATTTTTGATGGAAGTACTGATTTTATTCTACCGCAAGGGTGCATTTGTGAAGTAGCAATTTAATCCTACTTTGGGTTGTAGGTGTAACCCAAAGTAAGATTAAATTGACAGAAGTAGGTACTACTTTTTATTTATATTTTAAACTTTTTATTCATATTTTAAACTTTTTATCCTACTCTTTTGTCTCTCCGTTTGTTAATGATTTATCACGTCATTATTTAGATTTTTTATATGGTGGAAAACAACTTTCTATGATCTACCTAAGTTTTTTTTTTCCTTTTTTTTTTTTTTACCATTATTCATCTACTTGTTCTCAAATTTTTTTTTTAGTTTTATCTAACAGAATGACCCAACATCACACCACTTTGATTTTTTTTTTTTGTCATTTAAAAATGACTGTCTTACAATTAAACTTTGTTTTCCTGGAAACAATTCTGAAACAACATAAGTAAAGGCAGTTTTAAAAAGTTATTCATGTACAGTAAATGAATTAAAATGTCAAACTCACCTGTTTATCTTGAGACTTGGGAAAATCTTTTCACACCCTCCAAACCTTCAGCGCTTTAACTTCGACTGTCACTCCTGATCAAAGTCTGAGGAGTGTTTTGCTGCGTCTAGCTGAATATGCACCTTCTCAAAAATGCCATTCTGCAATTCATTCAATCATTGACACACGTCTGGTTAATGTCTTACAGTCATTGTTTTCCATTTTATGTATGACCGATAACTACAGTCCTGACAGTTTATGGCAAGGAGGACCATGCCCCCGCCTGCACATTCTATTAGATCATAAAACTGCATGATGAGGAACTGTAGGCTTTTATGATTTTCAATGACCAAATAAACAGTTGAGACACTCACTGAAACCAATGATAAGAAGTTTCACATGGCAACATCTTTATTAAGTCAACACAGCAATGGCATGTTGGCCACATTTTTTAGATTTGGCTAATAACTTTTTTATTCCATGAGGATGATTACAAACATGATTCAACCTCTCACTGCAGGTTTGAAGAGTATTAAAGAGAATGAAGGAGATCGTCTCTCCAAGGAAAAAGTCAAACTTTTACATACAAGAAGAAATTAAAATAAGAAATTAAAATCCCTGTGATGCAAAACATCATTATAGATGGATTTCTTTTTTCCTATAACTAACTTCTACTTATGATAAAAATTATCTGAAAGGTTTCAACTTACGTCCCAAGATCTAACACCCTGTAATCTTCCACCATTCTTCTTCTGACACCTGTTTCTAATACTCCAATATTATACATGAGATAAGCAAGAAATTGCTCAACATTAGCTTGACAAACAATCAAGACAACCCAAAGCAAAATAAAAGTCAAATCTTTTATATTTATATTGCACAAAATTAAAACCAAGAGACTTCTTAAAACTTTCCTGACACACAAAAACATAAACTTTGACAGAAAACTGCATTTATCTGTAGTGCACACACTCTTTTTAAAATTCTAAATAATGTACTATAGGCTGTAAAAAAGGTTTGGCAACAACAATAGAGTATTCATATATATATATTATATTCTTCATCATCCCTTGTAAATCCATTGGCACGTGCATGAAAGACAGCCCAAAATATGCAGAACAAGACCTTGTCTGCTTTAAAATAGCCTTAAATGTACCTTATGTTTTACAGCTTTAATGTAAAGTTATTATAGTCTTTTAGTGTTGTAAGTTTACTGAATGCAATAAAGAAAATAACAAACCAGCTGCCAGATCAATGAATAAAAATAAAACCTTATGAAACACCTCTGCACGCATTGATAATACTGGACAGTAAGGCAAACAGGATAAACTCCAGCTTGGCCTTTATATTTTGCATTCTTAAAGGTAAAGTAAAATGATGAATACAGGGTGTGTTTAGCATTGATAAAGCATTTTAGATAGTTGGCAACAAAAAAATAGTAATTTGGCACTTAAAATTATCTTATAACCTTTGGCCAAGCGGTAATTCTCTGTAACAAAATCTCCAGTTTTGGAAACTGCCAAAATAGACAAATAATGTTAGGTGAGCTGCAGAGGTATTATCCTTATTATTATGTGCAAGTCACGATGAACGACCTATAAAAGCAAATGTGTAATCTGACTACAGTGGTGACAGATTGTCGAGAGATGTAACAGCAGAGGTCTCCTAGCGAGCTTTTCTACACGGGTTATCTGAAGTCTGGCAGCCCATGTTGGGATACTTGACCTGCACACGGAACAGAGTCCCATCTGCACACATGCAGAGTTTGTATCTGTCCATGCCTTCATCAAAATAAACATCTCCTGCAGAGTTAGGGATGCGTGTGGCGTTGAACATGACTGATCCGTTGAGGACGATGCTGTTCTCCTGCATAGAGAAACACATGATATGTGAACCTGCAACTACTAAATATCACGTCAGTGATTTGTAGTTAAGTTTGGATAAGAAAGAGCCAAATTCTCTTTTTTCATTGTTTAATTGTGAATATTTTGGTTTACTTTCTTCTCTATTACAATAAACTTAGATGACTTTGATTGTCTGCAATTTCAAACAACTGCTCTGACTTTTTTGTGAATGTGAAACCTGCACTTACAGATTAGAGGATAAATCAAAAGATATATAACATCATTTCATACTTACAGCCCTGAGCTCGATGCCTCCACCCATTTTGAACTCCACAGTCCGGCCCATGATGTTGACACCCTCATTTCCACGAATGATGGCCTTACCGTCCCCTCTAATGTTCAAGTCAGAGGCTGCACTGCTTGTGATCTGAAATTAGAACCAGAAGAGAATTTTGTAAGCACAGTGCAAAGCATTGGAAAGTAATTCAACCTTTTTCAGATCCATGTCATTGTGAAATTATTTTTTTTTGCCATGTATCTGCAAACTACTCAAGCTCAATTCTTGGGTAGGATTACTTCTGTGTTAATAATGCAGAGGTTATTTTTTAAACCATAATGCAAAACGGCTTCAACTCTCCGTCTTAAAATGTTACTAATCAACAAACTCTGTTCACTCCCTGTTTTAAACTGATAAATCGCCGTGGCATTTAAACACTGGAAGTGCTTTACAGACTGTGCTCTGTCCACAGGTTGTGCAACACATAACACATGAACCACTCCTCTGTCACCACTATCAGATGTATTTAGTGTCGTACACACCCTCTCTGTGGACGCCTTCTTGACGCTGAGAACTTTGACTCCTTTAGGCAGGTGAAACTCGTGGTTTTCAAAGTCTGTGCTGAAGAAGGTGTTCTGTGTGCGGGGGTCTGTGAAGGATATGCCGACATCGCTGACCACAGAGGTCTTATCCTTCTCTACGCTCAGCTTAGTGGTGCCCTGCTGGAACACGACCTTGGGGGGACAAACAGAGAGTAAAATAAAAGAGAAAAGTTATTAAATTGAGCTTAGTATTAAACGTTTTCTTTGTTTCTGGGTTCACTGTGAAAATACAGAATGATTCTTACCGGGTTGTTGTTGCCCACGATGACTAGGTCCTGGTCCTTGCGTCCTCCCACTGTGCTCTTGTGCAGAGGGTGAACGATGCCCATGTCTGCCTTCTGTTTAAAGCGCAGCAGGCCGTTGTCAAAGAACTCCATACTGTCACAGCCATTTGGACCGATTCGTATCACCGTCCATATCACCAGTGTTATCTGAAAGACAACAGGGGCCACATTAAGATTCAGTATGAACCTTTTTAACACATTGACATCAAGATTTTAGTCAGAGGACATATTTACTCTTTACTCACTATGAGATTAATTAAGGCGAGGAGGAAGAGGAGGACGACGATGCAGACAGCCATGTTCCCCTTACGTCCTCTCAGCCCTGTCTTATGAAGACGCTCTTCTTCTATGGGCACATATCCAGCTTTAAAGTTACTGTTGTGTTCCTTGTTGATGTTGCGTCTTTCTATTGCTTTCTCACGCATGGACTTCTTCACCGGCCCGTTGGAGCTTTCCTGGAAGGCAAAACAAACTTTGAGGCAAAACAAACCTGTGGTGTCTGTTCTTCATTGAGTGAGTAGAACCAGAAAGAATCAGTAGATCAACATTACTTTATATAACCTCAGCTTTTAAGGCTTCAGTGCTATCTGTGTACACAGGCTTGACTCTTTGGACCAAATTAACCTCATTCTAATTACTTATGTAGCAGTAACTGATTGTGTTCATGCTTTTCTTGCAAAAACGTGTGAAAAATGTATTTTCCTCTGGTCAAAAAGTCCTTATGGATTATCCATTTTTAAAGATGTTTTAAAACCAGCAAGGGTGGGAATCACAGGGCTTCATACAGTATGATATGATGCACATCTCAATCAACATCAGCAATATATTGTTCCTACTGATAAACTGCAAAACTAACGCAAAATGATATGTTATGGGATCTGATTCGCTGTAAAATAAAACTGCTCCTTGAAGGTAAAAAGCAGGAATTGACTGAAATAGCAGTGTTGTCACAAGGAGCCATAAAACAGGGACATGGTAAATTCTATTGATAGGGATTTCTGTTCAAAGAGCCAAATTATGTTTAATCAAAATCTCATCTTTTATTTAACTTGATTTATTTGGTTTTGTCAGAGGACTAGTGCTACATGAGGATAGAACAAGATGTTTTTTTTCAGGAGTAAAAGTGTGAATCAAAATAGAAAAAGTTTTTGACACATCTGTTTCATTAGGAAGGTGAGTAGGAAAGAGACAAATGTCCACAAAAGAAGGAAGGATACTGCACACTGTCCAACTTGCAATTAAAAACTTTTATTGGCAGCTCTGTTTTGGTCTCAGACATCAGGCAAACCCTGTTGCCTAAAACATTTTTTTTAAATATTTTTATGTGCGAGTAGGAAACAAGTTGTAAATTCTCAAAATTAAAGTGTGGCTTTTCAAGATTAGGGCCATCATTTATAGCTCCTGTGAGTAATTTTTTATCAGTCATGACACAGACTTTATGAACAGCGATGTGTCTCTTTGTTGTTAAAAGGAAAATGAGACAATTGATGATAAGATTGACAGTTTCTATATTGTGATTTTAAATGGCTATAACTGCTCTGAGGGGGTAAGTTAATAAAGAAACAGCCTTGGTTACTTTACCCACAGTTAAATATTCACATCAGGTCAAAAACATAACTGAAAGAGCTCCCCCCCCCCCCCCCCAAATAACCTTTGCAAGGATGAGACAAAAGCAGCAACAGTATGGGGGTGCCAAATTTAACAGAAACAGAAAAAGTTCCTCTCAGGGGCCTTCAGTGAATGAAGCCGTACTTTAAGTCAAGCTCAGAGGTTTTTTGAGAGGAAAGATCAGAAGCAGCCAGTCAGCTGCATCAAAGCCTCTATTAGGAGTTTTTCACTGGTTGTGAAACAGACTGGAATTGATAGTGATGCCTCTTTATGACTCGAAAAATCCAATGAAACCATTAGCAACATAACTGACAAACTATATCTTATATTCTACTGGCTGTTACAAAACTGCTGTGTGGAAAAGGGCATCAGACTAGATCACTGACAGTATGCTTAAAAAATTGATAAAACAGCCTTTTTCATATTTTAACAGAGAATCTTCATAGTGAATCACAATTTGCTGTTAAAAAGTAGGATGAGATTTGCCCTGGCATGCAGATGACAAGATCAGCCAAGTGATAAATCTACATCTTTGTCCACAGGGGGCATCAAAACCAACAAAATCTAAACCCTCAGTGAGAACTCAATCTTTTCTCTGTCATCATCTCATTGTTATGTGTATCAAGACTCAATCAAGACTGTGCAAACCAGACTAAATTTAACCTGAAGAAGGGCAGCCTGAAAGATAGTCCGAGCATGCTTCTGCAACTGCTGTTGTTACTCATCTGTTAAGTATGACTTCACAAGATAACCCACATTCCTCTTTAATAATGGTAGTGGACTGCTCTTCTGAAATCCCCCTAAATGATATTGTTGAAGAGGTTAACCATAACCTGCAATGATCACTTCTTTCTCATTAAGTTTCAACTTAATTCTCACAGCATAAAGACTTCTACTGACAAGAAATTATAACTTCATTTAAAAAACTTTGATAGGCCCAAATCTTTTATAGTCAAAGCTGGCGCATGCAAACATGATGTATTACAAGTCAAGGCAATGATATTCTGCTGTAATACTGCTTAGTCCTGCTCTTAAATCCTAGAAATTTCTCTGCAATAATTCATTCAAGAAATCTATTTGTGTACATTTCCAAACATTTCCAAAGTTACGTGTTGTTTTTATAGGACTGAGTGGTCCTAGATCTTTCCTTCTTTATGTTTACATGCATATAAACAATTACAGTTTGTCTGATAATAATGCATGAAACTCTCCACTAAATGACTTCACTTGTATTTGAAGTGTCTGCTTCTCTGCAAAGGAATGTATCTCAGTTAAATACCCTGCGACTGTCTGTCTGTGGCCATAACTAAAAATAAACTGCGACCATTTTAGCAGCAAAATAGAGGTATGCAGAGTTACACTCGATTGTTTTACTGTGTTACATCTTAAATGCTCTTTAAATTGTCAAAGTAAGAGAGCAGAGAAAGAGTAGCTTTGCTAAAATCACTGCATTTCTATTTACATGTAACGCTTCCATTATAAGACGAGGAGGCCAGTGTTTATTACAATGATATTAGCAAAGGTCCCACAAAAAGCCCTGGACATTAATCAAAATCACACCAGATTGTAAAGAACACAGGTTGTTGCTCTCATGACAAACTTGAGTGAAAAACAGGGTTAAATGCAAGAAAAAGAGACGAATATCGAAGATAACGGACCTGTTCAGACGCCATGTTGACCCTCCCTCTCTTGCTCGCAGAGTGACAGGAATGAACCACTTTACCGAGGGGAGATAACAACGCTCAGGCTTTTTGTATTTAAACAGTGCTGATTATTTTTCACAAATAAAAGGTTATCATAATTAAAAAATAATAGTAGACAAATTTGGTTTGTTTAGATCGTCACAGAATGTCCTCAATAGAATTTAAAAAAGCAACACAAAGGGACGAATTTCCACAATAATAAATAATGGTTTATTCCAAGTTCAACCGGCCAATGACACAAGGACCCAAAAATAGAAAACCATCCCCATTCATATTTTCCAAAAGTAAACTGCCAAGCGGTCCACAAAGATAAACTTTATGTAAACATCTTTTTATAGCTTAACAAACTTCTGCAGACACTTCATGAACAATACCTTCTGTGACTTTTAAGGCTCAGCTTGTTAATTAACCACAGAAAATAATAAACAAACAAGCAAACGAATATAACACCATTACAGTTGCAATTAAGATGTACTATCATTATTAATCATAAACATTATATTATTAATCACAGTAATACTGATAATTATACAATAAATCAAAAATATCAATATTTTAAAAAAGGAATAAAAATGATGATAATAATAGTATTAGTAATAATAATAGTAGTAATAATAATGTTATTATTATGGTATTTAATATACTTTGCAGCTTGCTTCTTGCAGAGTTTATGAGAAAACTATATACCCTGCTCCATATTCTACTTGGTTTTAGCTGCAGACATGCAAATCCAGACATATAATAAACATAAAAATAAACTGCGAGTCAGATTTAACATGTTACTCTCCCTTTATCACGTCCCATTGTATAATTTTGTGTTTCAATCCAGCACAGCCACATTGGTTGAATCATCAGCATGTAGTCCCTGTGTCACTGAGCCTCAGGTTTTCGTCTGGAGGCCTTTGGTGTCGTTTGACGGTGTGACATTACATTACTACCGTATTTTCATGACCGGAGAGCAGAGCATGCAGAGCTCTGACAGCCTGTAGTTTCTGTTCAGAGGTTTTCATTGAAAACACTGGAACGTTTGGTTGTCGTGCTCGCCTCCTCGCTTGGTTGCTACAACTGCAGCTCTGCATCGGTGTTGTGGGTGGAGAAGAATTTTTACTACCCTCTCGTCCGTCCGGCTGGCTGGCTGTGTCCTCCCGTCCCTCCTGGTGCCTTCCTAAAACTACTTTTATAAAAAGGAAAAAAATCAAGCTCGGACATGGCGGACAATTTAAGGAGGCTTACCAACACATCTTCCTTCAGTGTGCTGCAGGATAAACTGGAGAGCTGGCACAAAGACTACCATGTAAGTTCATTAATAAGGAATGAGTGACCTAAATCTGACCAAAGCACTTGATCAGTAACATTGAACAGTCTTAGCTGCTCTAAGCAGGTGATCTTTTTAATAACTAATAGAGGCACCTCTTTATGTGAATAATAATTGACTAAGACTATTGCTTATATGATTGCAGTGAAACAAAACTGATGAATTCAATTACTACCCCACTTTCAATCGTTTTTGGTAAAATTCTACCTAAAAGGATTATTTTTTCCAAATTATATTGTTGTAAGATTTAAGTACATAGGACTCTGTGTTTGTTAAATAGGTACTTGAAGAGATTTTAAAACATTACAGCAAAGGAATGCACTTATATCGGTTACATTGATTTCTACTCCAGAGTTTGGTTGCTATGGACGCCAGTCGCCATGGAAACGGTTAGACTTTTCCAAAGATCGTTTATTTTATTGTTGTGATGGTTCACGTCCTATCACTTCCTGTTTGAGACCGGAGGTAGGCTATTAAACCGGAACCGAAACTTGTCAAAGGTATGAAGATGGAATTTCACTGAAGTTTACCTTCAATAGTTCTTTTGTGTGTCGTGTTTGGAATACACTGAGTACAGTTTCACGTATTTAATTATAATGATAATATCGGCCAGTTTTAACCATCTGTACAATAAAGGAGCAAAAAAAGAAGAAACTAATTAGCTATGAAATTAATAAGAACGACATCTGGGGACATTTAAAAGAAAAGATTGAACTCTGTATTGCTGAAAGTAATAATTCATAATTATATTACAATATACAATAGTTACTTTGGACAAGCAATCAAGTCTATACCCAGCTGCCATGGCGCTTAAAGGGACAGCTTTAAAAGCTCTTCAGTAGGCTACTGAGTATTTAAAACCTTTGAACCTCTATATTCACCTAACCCTAACCCTGTCACCTTTTTCACTCTTTTAAATCTTCCAACGGTGACCCTAACCCCAACCCTAACCCGAAGGAAACCTTCCCAAAAGGATCAATAAAGTTCTTTCTAATCTAATAATCTAATCTAATCCAGTTCCATTAACAAGGTCATGGCTACGCTCAGCCAGAGCATCTCACTAAAGGACAAAGATAAATAGAAATAAATAGGAAGTAGAAAAGTATGTCAGAGGAGATAAACCAACAAAATAAAAAAAAAAAAAAAATTAAGTATGTCAATAAAATTGATTTTATTAAAAAAATCAAGAAAGCAAGAACATTTTATAGATCATAATCTATGTTTGCATAAATTGATGATTAATTTCCAATATTTCTAATTTTTTGTTTTCTTTGCAATGTTGTTGTGTTTCATGAGATAGTTTTGTGTTTACAGGTGTTTTGTATGTCATGAAATACATTTCTTTTAATAATTTTCTTTTATGCATTTTGTGTGTCTCTGAATTAATGGGTGTTTCACAAAATATTTTTGTGTTTCATGAGTTTGTTTTTGCATTTTTGTCAGTTACATTTGCAGTTTTAAAAGTGTTTTAAATGTTTTTGTATCTAATGAGAAAAGTTAATGTTAAAAAGTGAAAATGAGGAATGGTTTGTGTTTCTTTCACATCGTTCGTTATTTATTATATTGAAATGTATTACTTTTTCAAGAATATGTTTGATGAAATCCCTGTCCTTTGGGAAATGTTTCTTTTGCTCTAGGAAATTATTTATGCATTTCTTTTCATGTTCTCACTGTTGACTGTAAAGATTGTGGTATATCTTAAAGACAAATTTTAGTATGTATCAATTTTGGCGCCCTCTGCGGACAAAGGAGTCTTCACTTACATTGACCTCTACATACTTTGATAATGATCTTTGGAGAAAAAAAAAATCTCATCCTGGTGGCTTTTGATAGTCAAATGTGTCATAAAAGGGGGAATAATGTTTTTCACACTTACAACAAAAATGCTAAGTTACTATATCTGGTGTCCATACTAGATGTATGCTAAGTTTCAAATCAAAGAAATGTGAGACCATAGTCTATGATCAAGACTCACTAAAATATTTACATAGGTATTATAAGCTCTTCTTACTTGTTCATCTGTGGTTCTGTCAAAGTGGAACAGCCTGCCTCCAAAAGTGTGAGGTGACACCATAGACTGTATATACTGTGGACATTTTGGCTCTGCCTTTCATCATTCTACAAATTTAAAGCCAAAATGCTCTCTATATTTCTGATATTATTTCTAAAGTTTTTCCATATCTCCCTTCATTTTGGTGGAGGAGGCAAGGTTTATGACCTATACTGCAGCCTGTCACCAGGGGGTGTCGTTTTCAGCAGATGAAAAAACACGGCAAAAACATGAAAAAAAAAAAAAATAGAGAAAAAATTGCAGGAAATTGAGAGGGACCAGACGATGCCGCAGCTTGGTTGAGCGCAGGCTCTGGTACAGGGATCAACACTGAGAGGATCTGGAGCTGACATGAATAGCCTGGTTCTACTTAAGTTGGCAATACTGTCTGGGTAGTGATGGCCACTAGGGACCACTTGGTGTAGACTATGTAAACAGGAGCCCCTAAATTAAGGTACAGTTGGGGCTAACTAAGAGCTTGTCTTTTTAATCAGGGCACAATCATATTTTGAACATGTGCATCCTTCAAAAACAGATTGACTAAGTAGTAACAGTCTCTTACAGGTGAGCATGGCAGAATTTGGACTTGCCTGATTGTGTGTTGTTTGTACCACTGTAGGTGTTTTCCTGTGACCAGAATCTAAATCGTTGTTGTGAGCTGATTGAACTCACTGCCAAAATTCAGGGACAGCTCTTTGCCATCCTCAACCTTGCTGCTGCTGAAGGTGAGTTCACACTCCCCTAATCTAACTTACACAGAATGACCCAAGTACTCATAAAAATTGACCTGTTTCACCCTGTAATGACCCTGTGAGTTTGTTGACAGCTGTCCTAACAGCTGTAATCTCAAAACCGATAAGTGTGAGGGATACAGCAATGGGAAATATTAACATTTATGATGAAGGAATCTGTCCTGCCTGCAAATTTAACTGCCCAAGATGTCTTTTTTGTTACCTGTCCACTGATTTCAGCATGTTTGAAAAACCTTTGAAATGTCTTTTTAGTGTGTTATTTCAAAAGAAAATACAGCTTTTGAATGTAAGAATATCAGAACATAAATAAGCTTCCTGTAACACCCACTCTGTTTTGAACACTTTAACAATCAGGTGGACATTATGCTGGAGTGGACACTCTGAAAACACGCCTGCTGCCCTGGCTTGGGACCTGTTTCTCGATGGCAAGGCCTTCAGTCACTGATGACACCAGTTTACAACTCATCCAGGTAACATCAGCTGTCATTGGCCCTTATAAATCTGCACTTCAATTTAATAAATATGTATTTCTTCAATGCCACAGACAGACACAGAAAGACTCTTAATATTTTCAATATTTTTTTTGGATCAGGACTCAGTGGAGAAGGACAGGAGGATCAGGGAGCTCTCAGCGTCTCATGACAGTGACGTTCAGAAGTTGGAGACTCAGCTCTGCTCCACTCGTCTGCAGCTGGACTCTGTCAGATCAGAGTGAGTTTCATTCTACCAAAAACTTTAAAACCTTTTGCCAAATGGGCTTAGTTGGAATCAGACAAGACATTTCTCCTCAATGGACAGTTTTAAAGCTTAGCATTTGACTTGTTCCAATTATTTTGTAAGATTTTGTGTCTTTTTATTCCCTAAACATGAATTATTGAAATCAAAAAGTTGTGATCAATGCTAATATTCACAGAACTGCTGTGTAAAAGCACAACTTCCCATCCAGTTGCATCTCTTCCCGGGCTAAGAACATTTATTGACTAAATCGATTGTTTTATTGACAACACCATCATTTATTTATCATACTGTAACTTGGTTATTTGACAGTGACAAATGCAAGAAACATTGCTTCATACTGTATACAAAGCAGATGACATCATACATACATTACAAAAATGCAACCCTTATCCTTGGTTAGGCTTCCAAGGTTTAATCAAAATAACAGAGCATAGAGTTTAAAATACTACAACCATTAAAAACATACAATCGGATCATGGAAGGTTTGCAATATAATGTAGGACTAAAAATGAGATGTACATCTGAATAGATAGAGACAAATAACAGTCAAACAATCAACCGTATTTTTAAGAGTGCACAAGGTGTGCATAAATCTTAGTGTTAGTGAGAGGTAGTGTTTGCAGATCTGCTTCAGTATCTGCTAATTCTGCACATGTAAAAATTTGTCATTTCAGGTGGTAATGCATTTCATAGATTTAAACCTCTTTCTGAGAATGTTGTTTGACCTCTCGAGTTCTGGTTCCAGGCCTGGCTAGAAGCATCATAGTGTGGACTGTTAAATGTTTGAATGTTTAATGCTGTTGTCAAAATGTGCGTCTCTTATTTGTTTCACTGTGTGTCCTTTTCTGTGTTAAACTGTGGTGGACTTTGTGAAGTGGAGTATGTGCTAAGGGAAGAATTTCCCCATGGGGACCAAAAAGTCAAAGTCAAAGTCAAAGTACTTTAGCATTTAGAGATTTTATTTTCCCTTTTTTAAGTAGAAAGAAATCTTTTCAAAATTATTATTGTATCACATAAAAATATAGTTTTTGATTTGGTCTGGTCTTGATATCTGCTTCCTTTTTGACTCAAGTAAATTCAGAAACATCTTGGGGAGCGACACTTTATTGATCATTATACATAATTTTACTTGTTTTAGATAATATCTTCTCATTTTGGCACTAAAGGTCCCTTTTTTTTTTAGAAATGGCTTGGTGCAACGTAACCGAGCAGAGTTTTGTGTCTGCATCGGCACGGTTCATTTAAAGGTGTAGTTTAGATAATCAGCTTTGGACAAATTATATCCACTTTACATTCAATTTAACCTATTTACAGTCTAAACTAAATAAACTGATACACATTGATTTAATCATTCAATGTCTGTTTTGTTGTAACAGGCTGGTTGAAGCTCAGAATGAACTAGATGAGACGAAGAGTAAATCAGCAACCACTCTGCTGGCCACTGAGGATGAAATACTACAGCTGAAGGCAGAGTGAGTGTTACAGTCAAATACTGCTGAAACATGGTTGTTAGTGCTCATGATATTCATCCGCTGATGTGAAGTGTGTCTGTGTTTCAGTCTGAGGTCGGCTCATGAGCAGCTGGAGATTTATAAGAGGAAGGTGGAGGCTCTGGATGACAATGAGCGTCAGGTCCGCTTACTGAGAAATGAAGTGTCCTACCTGAGCACAGAGAAGGCCATGCTGCAGGACAGGTATGACTATAACACACATGCAAACACTCTGTAACTTTCATGAAGACAGAAAAACTCTCCAAAACTGCAGAAAAGTGTGTTTAATGAGGATTTAATTCTCCCTCAGGCTGGTGAGGAGTCGTTCTCCGAGCCCCCTGCCTCTGCTCAGTCGTTCCTCCAGCCCGGTGAGGAGCGAGTCGCCAACCAGAGCTCAGCTCACCAACTCATCTCGGCACGCTCGACTCGTGTCTCGCTTCAGTGACCTGTATGCCGTGGAGCGACTCGAGGCTCAGAGTCTGCTGAGACGATTTATTTCTGACTTAGAGATGGTCCAGAAAATCATCTTCATCGCTGTTGTGGTATGATGTTGAACTTATTAAGAGCCACCTGTAGAGATAGGAGCATCAGATGGATTGAGTTTTTCATATCATATCATGCACAAAAAAGATCCTGCTGTCATGAGTTTGCAAAACACCCAGTGCAGTTCCATTTCAGTATAACTAAACAGCTTGACTTTCAGTAAAATATCCTGACATCCCTCAACATAAACCAGCTTTGTAACAGTGATAGACTGCTTCGATGTCGCTGTATTGGACAATGGCAAATACCCTGTATGGTGTATCCCTACTTATCCTTACTATATACATATATATACATCTATATTATATTGGCTGTGAAATGTCCCTGTAAAGTTGCTATCAAAGGTTTTTAAAAAGTAAATATTAATTTGTCTTTTTTTCTTCAAGTCAAAAACTGAGGATTTATCTGTCTGTCTGATGATGAAATTGTATTTTTCATGTTTTTTTTGTGTCAGGAATCCTTTAAAACAGCGAAACTGGCATACCGACACTTCAAGCTGCGAGTGAAGAAGACATTATCCTCATCTCACTTTGGTCCAGAGACTCTGGAGGATGCGGCTGTGGACTACATAGTCAGAAACCTGGACCTGTATGATGTCCAGACCAGCATAAATGTAAGACTCAATATCAAATCAGTGTACTTAAACATTAAAAAAGGTGATGTTTCATTCCAACATATGTCATCTCCTCTCAGGATGTGATCAACGCCATGAACGTGAACCCGAGGATCTCCTTCCCGCCTGAAGTCGACTTTGCCCTCATCAACACTCTGATCAGGGAGACATGCAGGGTTGCCTTCGCCATGCAGACATTAGACCTGCCGCTTGATTTGGCTTTTGCAAGTGATGGAGAACTTTTCAATGACAACAAGTCAGTCCTGTCTAAATTCAAAAAGTTTGTTTGCTTACAGCACCCTCTGGAGAAATATAAATTAAAGGCTCATGCATTTCCATGTTCCTAAAACATCTGGGGTTATTTGCTGTCTCTGCCAGAAGATGCACATAGATGTCACCCACACATGTACCGACAACTCTCTCACTCTGCTGTCCTCTCTGTCCGCCTGTCTGCAGGTATCGTCGCAGCTATGACTCAGAGTTCTCCGCTCCTCTGGTGATGTACCATGTGTGGCCTGCTTTGATAGAAGGAGATATTCTTCTGGTGAAGGGCGAGGCTGTGACCAGAAGAGGAGCTCCGGTACTGACTCTTTAATTTAATTAGCCTTTAGTCAGGTTAAAAAAAACATGGAAAAAACACAAAACACTCAAAGAAACTGCCAGTTGTTGAGCATGTTGAAAAGCATGTTAACTACTTAAAAATATCTAGTGTCATCAATAAATCTAGGGTGCATTAACTATCACAAAAACATCTCCAGCAAATAGAAATCTTGACATGAAATCAGCTGGATCATGACGATGTTTTCAGAGTTTAGGGACCTAAAAACATAAAAGACGATTTAATCCTTTATTCTTGACTTTTGGGGTCTGAATGTATGCATGCAGGTTAATCTAAGGCAGGATAATTCAAGAACTGCTTCTTCACCCAATCAATCAATCATCTATCTATCTATCAATATTCATCTATATAGCACCAACTTACAACAATTCTCCCCACAGTGGAGCAGAAGCAGGAGCAGAAGTGCCAGCCCTGTGAGATCCCGCTCCCTCAGCCCGACCCGCAGTCTTGTAAGTCCTCATGATATCTGACGATGAATCAACCACACAGAGATACAGATTTCTTTCTTTTGTTGCTCTGCTCTCATTAGAATTTATAGAAATGTTAAACTCAGATGCTTCACTCTGTTTGCTCGCATGCATCCATGGCACTAAGGGTATGTTCCTTTAAAAAATAAAAGTAAAAAACAACAAGCTGTCTTTAGGTTTTCTTTTCTGGTTTATTTGGTAAATATAATCAACCCTGTTTCTTTTCTTTTAGGCATTTAACAGCAAAAGAAGTCTGTCTCCAGACCGTTTAAGAGCCAGCCTCCTATGAACTTTGTCAACAGGAGGAAAATATCACACAGTACCTCATGTCAGTGAAATAAAGTTGAAGGTATTTGTAGTTTTGTTTTGGTTACACTGTTTCTTTGACCAAATAAAGCCACAAAATAGTGTACCACACTGAAGTGACCAAAGTTTAAACAGCACAAGGTCATTTTAATAGGATCCTGATAGTATCTGAAGTCGACAGGTTATTGGTTACATTTACAGCTGAAATATGTGGAACTTTTTGCCCCATGAACTACTTTTGAAGAAACTGAAGAATTACCTCAGTCAGTTTTTGTTTGTGTTTTACCCACAATCCAAAGGTGCATTATGATAAAACAGATAAGTCTGATGATAGTTATGACATCTTATTTCGGGACACTAAAAATGAGACAATAATAAATAAATTGATTGAAGTGAGTGGAATGGCTGCCAGTGCAACAAATACAGCTTACTTGCAGTAAATATGCTGCTTTTTTTGCAGTATTTTACTTGTTGCATTGGTGGACTTTTTTCTCCATAACAGCCATTACAGTCCATTTTTTTGTCTTTCAATATCTTGAAATAAGTCGTTAAATACTGACTTGTCATGTAAATGTAGCTCATTCTAAGTGTTTGAGATATATTGATTGGAAATAAGATGAATACTCTGAGTAAAATTTTCGTTTAAGGTTTGCTGGGTGCAGTTAGTCAGTAAAAGAGGCTTTCGATGTTTTGGCTTCACTTATAGGGAGCTGTAGTGTTATCCAATTTTTTCAATTATCTCAAAAAAAGACACACTGCTTCATAGTGTAGTAGCAGTTTTTTGATATACTAGCTGAAAGGACAAAATAAGGTCTTGTATTGATTTAAAGTAGAGGTGTTTTAAAATTCAAAAATTGCTGTAAAAAAGCTTGTTATTTTGGCAGCTGACCCACTTAACCATATTTACTTGTTGATGTAGTTCTTGTCAGATAAACCTTAATAAAGTTATCATGAGAGGCATTCTAGTGCAGCTTTTAGGGGTGAAATAGAGCCTGCATGGTAGCACTTTTTCGCGTGACAGAAAACTGTAGGAAACATGTTCAGTCTTTATTTATTCAGACATTTATGTAGCAGAATTCTTCAAGAAATATGGTGCTAATGATCAGTGCTAACTTGAACTCCTCTGGTACTTGAGTGATAAATTTGAGTGATTATGATTTTATGTTGAAGTCATTGCTGTGGTTTCTTCTTTGGTGCTGTTTGAAATCCTGAAAATTGTTTTGAGATAAGATATTGTGCCGTTTTAAAAGTGATATTATGTAGACCTTGCAGGTTTATTTTTCATTCATCTCATTAAACATTTTATCTTTCCCGGTTTTACTGCATCATATAATTTCTGTATTAACCTGGAGCACTTTTATCTCTGCTGGCATCTTCTGCTTTATAGCTCCAAAAAAGTGGATTTTTTTTAACAGTTTGTTTTTAGTTGTTGCTCAGTAGAATAAAGCTAATATCTAATCTTTGTATTTTTCATCTATAACCTTTTACCAACTTGTTCATAAATAACACAAAATAATCATATCAGATATGACCCAATATGTCATGCATGAACTTAAATCAAGAAAAATAAACCATCGTATAAACTTTTGTTGTGTTAGATGTCATGATTATAGTTTTAATGTTTGTTGTGCGATGAATTTATATTTCTGACTGTGCCTTATATAATTACTTTTTAAAAATAATACATGGCAAAATAAAGTTTTTCTTTTTCATCTTGAGATCATTTGTTCTTTCTTTATTCTGTCTTTTTATCTCTATGATGGATTCATTTTTCTGTTTCCTTATCAGGAGGGTTGAGTCACCTGTTAAAAGCTTAAAGAAACTCTCCATGTCTCCATTATCTATATCTATTATCATGCTCAGGTCAAAAGGGGGTTGACGCTTATCTCACTCAGGTTAGGGGCAGTTCGCCAGGCCATGCATGCATGAGGAAACATGCTCAACCTACAGAGACAGGCCGAAGCCATGATTTCGACCACTGCGCAATTCTGACAAAGCATCCAAAATAAAACAAAACCATAGTCCTGGTCCATGAAGTGATGCAGAGGTCCTAAACCTTGCATTGCAAAGGACCCCCAAACAAGTCAGTCATGATTATTCACTCTAAAAGGAGGCAGGTCACTAGTTTTGGTGGTGATGCATCAACATCACTCATTGCTGCTTAAATCTGATTGATGAGAGTGGTATTATTTACTTTAATTAAATGACTCCTTTGGAAAATAAGTTGGAGCACAAAAATTTCAGTATGCCTTGTTTCATAACATCTTCAAAGACACATGTCAAAATGTCATGCAAGCTTTTTATTTGTATTGCATTTTTCCTCCTCCAAAAGTTATGCACCATGAAGTTTTTATCCACTACATGCTCAGTAATTCCTGTAATGTAAATTTCTCCCATAACAGCTGCAGATACTGTGTTTTAACACTAGATGGTCCTGTTACTCCATCTTTTTAAACAATGTAAAAGTTCAAATTACTGCAGCGGTTGCAGATCAGTCTATTCTGTCTGAATGTTCAGTTTTGTTATGAGGCCAACTCAAACACTTTGCACCCATTACAGGTTATTAAATATGAATCGGCAAAGGTATATCAACGTATTTCTCCACATCTACAAATCAAAAGACATATTTTGTGACAAAATACAAGAAAAATGTAACAAAAGATGAAGTAGCAAAACAGAAAATTAATAGAGGTAATACCCAAATACATATTCACAAAAATGCTTAAACTGAAGGGCTTAATAAAAACTGGGAATGAAGGATTGAAAAAACACTTTTAATGAAATTATAATGGGGAGAGGCTGGTGGTTGAGATTTAAAAGAGCTCAACTAGTTAGCTAGTAACCTTTATTTAACCAGGAAATAAACCCATTGAGATTCAGAATCTCTTTTACAAGGGAGTCCTGGCCAGGATAGCAGCACAAGAAGTTCCACATAAAAATAAAATAAAAAAAATAAAAAAACGCAGAAAAACAAAACAGTTACTGTATGCAAAACACAACAATAAATCAGCGTTTAGTAAGAGGACATATGCATTCAGTACTTAAAAACTCCTTAATTGTAGTTTTAAAATGAAAAGGAAGACTGATGGAGGAAAAAACAAGTTATGAAAATACAAAAAACAATGTAATGCAGAAAAGTTGGATTTGAATTCAGATCATCCATGAATCAATGAAAAAGGTTTAAAGTAAATCAAATTAAAATGTAAGTTCATAAAGATACAATAGATTAAATGAAAAAGAATGAAAAGCTGGACGATAAGATTAACTCAAAGTATGCTTTTAAACATATTACATTTACTAAGTGAAAAATGCTCTGACGGAAAAGGACAGATAAATGTTTGGAAATCTAATGTAACCTTTTTTCCCCTGTAAAGAAATGCAAGAAGCTAAAAAGCACTTTTTTCCAATTATAGTGCATGTCTAACACAGTTTAAAGTCACTATGCATCCCCCTTAAGTGTGTGTGTGTATGCAGCATCATGTTTACACTGGTTCAAGTTCTTAGAGGGATCCCTGCAGCAAACCTCCCTGTTTGTGATGATTTAGATATTAGTTCCAGTATCCTCAGCTCTCTAATTAGGTCTGGTTATCTGCAGGCCAGGCCCAGTCTTGCACCCGTCTGCATCAGCGAGCAAATAAATGACACCACAGGCTGCTCAAAGCATATCAGATATCCGGAATCAGGCTTGATGTGCAGAGCAGAAACTGGTCTCTAACAGGCTCCTATGACCTCAGAGTCCTCGAATAAAACATCGGCTCACTCTCTGCTAAACCGCTATAGATTGTAAATTAAATACACTTTAGTTATGAGGTTTATGATGTGTACACTAAAACAAATCACAGTGGATTATGGACGCAATTTCTTATTCATTTACTTTTATACATCTAGACTTTTTAGGTCAGTGTGGCTTACATAAAGTGTACAGGGATATTTTCACTGGAATTTAGACAAGTGCACT
Source organism: Xyrichtys novacula (assembly GCA_962446985.1). Classification (NCBI taxonomy): domain Eukaryota; kingdom Metazoa; phylum Chordata; class Actinopteri; order Labriformes; family Labridae; genus Xyrichtys; species Xyrichtys novacula. The sequence continues at coordinate 12,351,637 of OY660870.1, forward strand.
CTGTAAGATTAAAGTTTTTCTGCAGTGTAGGCATAAATCTGACATTTATATCCTCTGATGCAGGCAATAAGATTCAAGTTTCTCCAGCATGAATCACACTTCATCCCATGATTACCCATGGAGAGGGGAAACACACATCCTCACAAAGCTACAAGATATCCTTTGTTAACCCTTTCCACTGGTTTTATATTTGGAAAAATGTCTAGAATATGCAGAAACTCGTGTCATGGAAACTTTCGTCTCTTCCTCCTCATCATGTTTTCACACAAAGAGCTTCTTGTCTGGTTCGCAGCGGAGGTCCTGACTTGTGGGACCCAGACCAGCTCCAGCTACCATGATAATATGACCAGGAGGACACCCCAGTCTCAGTGTAGCTGTGGGAGTCCTGCAGAGACGAGGTGTTTGCTCAGGTGTAATGTGGTGGATTGGCAGGAATCTCTTAATCAGTTATTCCAAAACTGATTTATAAAATGACAAAAACATCTCAGCTACAAAGGAAAGGGTGAATCATTCACAGCCTGTGCTGTTGCTTCCTGACCTTTTAGGCCTATGAGTGACAATAACAGATCTATGGTTGAGAATTTTCACATACATTTCAGTCCAACCTGCTGACTATCAGACATACATGGAGGATTTAACAGATTTGACTCAGCTTTGAAGGTGATATTAACTTTAATAGCTATTACATTAAATAACATCTTTTTAATGCAAAGTGATGAAACCTTATTTCACCCGCAGAGCAGCAAGATTTCAGCAGGTTATCCCTCAGACATGAAATCTTAATTCCTGGAGCTCGCCCTGCACAGACACTAAACTGCAAAGTAAACTAAACTTTTTCCAGTTTGGTTGCAGAAGCCTGACTGGATGCTTCTGGACCGTGTTGATGTTTCCTCTGGACATTTCTTCATGCGCTCAGTGCTGGCAGGAGTTGCGTTTCTGGAGTTTGAGCATGATCAGACCCGCCCTGATCCCACAGCCAGACCAGAGGGGGAGTATTAATGGTGCTGTATATCACAGAACATGACGACATGGTTATGGGTGACTGGACTGGAGAGCATAAATCAAAGAGAATATTCAAATAAAGAGTAAAGTATGTGGAAAATCACAGCAGAGGAGAGAGAAACTCCAAGAAAATGGTTTAAAGTAACAAAGCAGAGACAAGCCTTGGCAAACAGCTGGGGATATGATGATTTGCATTTTGATTTCAGCATTCCTGTACTGTAGCTTCATTACTGTACATAGAAAACACTGCAGGAAAACAAGGGATTGTTCTTGATTAAATGTAAGCAGAGCTCTTCACCTATCAACTTTTAAAATCACAAATAAGCAGCTTAACATAAAAAAATGAGTGGTCCTCAAAGTTCATTTTCAACTTACAGAGGACATCAGAAAGGGTCTGTGAGCTACAAACTTGTTTATAGAAGTGGAAACACATTATATTAAAGTCCTTGTAATAAGCTCTCTTTAGCAATATATCTTAAATGCTCATTCTCTGTTTGCTTGTGTGTGTGAAAGGGTGACTGTGTGTCTTTGTGTGTATGTGGGCTTATGTGTGGGTGGGAGGGTTGGGTTTTATGGTTGTTTTTAGCCTCTGTAAGGCACTTTGAATTGCAAGCGTGTACGAAAAGTGCCAGATATATAAAGTTAAATTTGAATTTAAAGGATTGGTTAATAGTTAAAAATTATAATTATGTATATATATAATTATTATAACCTTTACTAACATTCATTACTCCTTATAAATTCACCTATAAGCACCTATATAGTTATATTAATGTTTATACTGTTATGGGCTGATGTGCAAGTCCCTGCAAGTGTGGTACAAGATGATGATAAATACATTAATTAATACTTAATTGAGATAAGATGAGATAAACCTTTAATCATCCCACAGCGAGGAAATTTGCAGTGTTAACAGCGGATAATTAACACGTATAAAGTCTAATTAATGCTAAAAAATCTTACTGATATTTACAGCAGGTATATATGAACTGTCAATGAGTTTATATGAGAGCTTAAAAGTATCTTACTAACAACAATACATGTCCTTATTATACTTACATGTGTTTATAAGTATCTCATTAACTACTCATTAAAGCTTATTACAAGGACCTTCATAAAGTGCTACTGTGCACTGTGGTTTTATTAGCACCTCATTTCCTCATTTTCCTAATTTTAACTCATTTCCATAACAATCAAACATGGAGATTAAAATCAGAAAAATCAGCAGAAAGATGGAGACAAGAGGGGCTGTGCACCAAGCTTCTGCAAGGATCTTGTATTCAGTTATTTGTTCTGGTAAATATCTATAGTTTGGCGATTTGAAACTCAGGAGTACTCAGCTGGAAATGTTTTGACACTCTAAAATGGAAACTTTCTTGAAGGTGGGTCTGTCATGAGTCAACTTCAGCCTTGTGTACCAGAGGAGCGAATATCAGAAGCGTCAACTCAAAGCGTGGCACTGTCCTTGTTAGCAGATGTTTTCGGTCTTAGTTGTGTTGTGGCACTGATTGAATCACTCATTATTGGTGGGGCCGGTGAGTCACTGCAGGTCAAGAAAGCCTCTGTATCTCAGAGATGCTTCCTTTTACCCAGAGAGGCCGTTAAACACATCTGGAACGGCGGGGCAGGATGCAGGTTTTACACAGGAGGAACTCACAATTTATGACAGGAGGGACAAACAGGATAGTGAGAAAGACAGAACATGAATGACTGCAGCGCCAAATATCACTACAATGTTGTGTGTGAATAATTGTAAGCTTACCACATGCACAAACCTGACCCCACCCTCTCTCCATACACCCAGGGGTGATCATCTTGGCACAGCATTGAGTATCTTAGGTCATGACGAGGGCTGGCTGCAGGCTGCAGGCTGATGGGTGCTGACTGAGTAGCCAACAGGCGTGACTGCTGATCTCCTCCGCAGCTCCAGTGAGATCAGACATCAAGTGATGGAGTCCTCTGCCAGAGATAGCATGCTCTGGTACTTCCTTTCTCTCTCCATGACGAATATCATCTCAAAAAAAATGAAATACGACTCAGGATTTGGATGCTGTTGTTCCCAGAGCACACGTTAATCCAGACTGTTTTCCTCCTCTTGCTCTGTCAACCTCTGCACATCTGGGCTATCACATGCAACGCTCAATTGATATGATATTTATTAGACAGATGATTTGATATGATCTGCAAAGTCAGGTTCTTACTGAGGGTGTTGACAATGTTAATGAACATGTGGCTCTTTAGATATCAGCACATATTCCAGTAAGTGGCTTCTTCTACTAACCATACTCACACCAAGGGAGGAAAGCTTGACTGCTGTTATCATGTTGTGCTTTCATATTCTGGACTGCGAAAGGAACAAACAGAAAGAAGAATGAACTGAAAACATGTTTAGTGTTCTTGTTTGGTGACCAAATATAAATGCAATGGATACGTGCATCAACATTGTGGACGTAGTGGTAGTTGAGAAGACTACAAAGAGTCTTGGTGAAGAGGTTTTAAATTAAACACATACAACTCTACCTGTCCTAAGACTGCATTCTTTTAACTGGCCAGGAGGGGGTGACACCACTGGTCCCAAAATACAGTTGAGGATACAGGTGCAGAGACAGTAAATCAATGTCCTGGATACAGTGTATGTAAAGATAAATGTTTCAAAAATTCTTGGCTTACAGCACCAAGAACACAACAACTACATTTATCAAAACATCAGTTTTTTCATTGGGGTTTGTGTAAATTACTCGAAAAGCATCTATACTGTTTATTCCTCTGTCTAGTTCTGATCATGCCAACAGAACTATGGGATGACAGCTGATTTGACAGGTTCAAGACTTAGCATCTGCCCTCAACACCAAAAATATTACAAAACTGAATGGTTTGCTGAACATGTTGAAACAAATAAATATTTTACCTTACATTTAATGAATGTAAGAATTTAAGAAAGTTATCCATTTTTAATGGAGGTTTCTTATTATTTTTTATTTACACACTATTAATTTTCCATTGAGTTCAAGATCTCAGTCTCATCTTTTAATGCATCTGTTATGCAGCAGTATATTTGATAAATTATGGTTTAGTTTAGATTAAAAAAAATCCTCTTTAGTTACAGTCAATGTAAATGTTACAAAATTTAAAAGTAGACTGTTACTGACCTTGGTTATTTGCTGCACACTTACTGTATCCACTTATTTGCTGTTATCTTCACACTATGCAGCTCAACCAATCACCTTAAACATGAAAGTTAACAATCTACCCCTAGATGGCATCTCGGAACTCAAAGTCTATTGAAAGTCTATTGAAAGTCTACTCAAAGTCTACTCAAAGACTAGATTCTGATGGGTCAAAACCCCATAATTACAGTTATTACTGACAGCAGATTATGTTATATCAAATCTATCCATGGAAAGTAGTTCTGGGACACTTTACTTCTGCTATTTGACACCGAGGCAGTTGAAGACCTTAGACTCCATTATCATGGCTGGTAAACACTGTGGCAAACATGATATTGTCCATTAGTGTGCTAATATGATAAACTGGCAGGCTAAACACCATGGATATTTTGATATCAGATGGGTATGAGCTGAGAAGAGTCTAAAGGATGAGGAGAAATTCAGGAAACCTCTGGCTCTGTTCAGACAGTAACATTTTCCTTATGAAATCAGCGTTGGTGCTTTGTAATGAGCAGAGCAGACCTGGCCTGGCGATCATGTGCCACTCTCCTTGTGAGCTTCAAAGAGCTGGGACACAAAAGCAGAGCGCTGTGAGGTGTTCTGGTTCATAGTTTTCCACAGAAAGGTTTTAACACATCATTAAAGCCGCCGAGAAAGACCTGACATTTTCTCTTTCTGAAGATCAAGTAGATGTCAGTGGGTTTTGGCGGCTCCTCTTGGCAAAGAGCGCTCTATTTGTGTTTCAGATTGAAAACTCTCGCAGCTGCTCAGTGGAGATGTCGGTCTTAGCTGTGATAACATGGTTTGCTTTGTCAGGAGGTGCACTGAGTTGAACTTAACCTGTCTTAAAGAGGGAGGTCTGTGGAGCGCTCCATATAAAACCACATCTGGATGGAGTGATTAATGTGTTAAGCAGGACTCCATTTACATTACAGAGCAGCACCGGCAGGGCAGAGAGCTGTGGATGCAGGTGTGAGCTTCGAAGGTTACTGCTCTGCTGGGACTTGTGCACTTAGCTCAGATTTGATTCTCTCACGGAAACAGGCAATCAAACCCATGCACCAGCCTCATGTTAGACTCAACTCGATGCTGAAATACCCCCACCTCCACAGAAAGGAGAAAAAAGGGGAACATTAGAGGTAACAAAGAAGCAAAGAAAGCAGTTCTGCTTGAATAAGATCGACCGTACGGGGAACACGAGCAACTATTTAATAAATGGAAACTTTTGTGTGGTTGGGATTTGACCTCCTGAGCTGCTCAGTCTTTACAGCTTCATGTTGACCCACTGAACCTGATGCTGCATTTATTTCACTGTTTTTTTTCTTTCTATTTTTAGACTTATTAGAAGTAGGGAAATTATATTTTTGGGAGAAAAGCTGACACTAATGATAATTTTTCAGCAAAAATGTCTGAGACAACTGACAGAAATGCTGCTAAGACCCCCTCATTTTCAATGATAAATGATGGTTTTGGTGTGTGTTCAATTAGCTTTTTATAATATAAAGTTTTATTATATTTTAATATTATTGCAAAATGTACTTTTTTAATCTAGAGGGCAATTTGACCTCTTAACCTTCAAGGTGCAGAATTTCCAGTCAACATTACTCTGGTTTCACCACCAGAGGGCATTTCAACATTATAATTGATTTCACTGAGTCCTTGATTGTTCCTCAGTAAAACACTAAGGTTGTTTGAGTTGGACTCACATCACTTTAGTGAATTTACAGTAAAAAATCAAATGGTTAGTTATCAGTGGAAGACTGAAATTCAGTGATTTACTTACTAAAGTACGGAGATACTCACAGATGCCTTCACTCAAAATGTGTTATGCATTTCAAAGCACTTTTTTCATGTGTGGTAATATTGATTGAATTTTTATTCTTTAGGTAAAAAATACTGAATTATATCGTGCAAAAACAACAATGTCAAATATCAATAATCAGCAAAACAATGAAAAAACATAATGTGCAAAAACAGCTGTAAAAGAGCTCAGCAGAACAACTATTGTAGATTTCATGAAAAGATCAAATTAATTTTCCAAATTTTCTTGTTTGTAAATTGATTTCATGCACATGCTGATCATATGTGATGAATTCAAATGTATCTTACAGATATTTGTGACTGTGGGTATTTCTTACCAGCAGATGGCAGCATGTGACTTTACATGTTTGTGCTTCTAATTGGTCCTTATCAGGACAATATGGAGGTGGTGGTGAAAAAGTCTTAAGAAACTAAAACTAATAAACTCAAAGAAAGAATAAAAAAATAAATACATTGAAAGGTGAATTAAACTAAACTGTTGTTAGGAAACAAAAAATGGAGTAAAACTAAAGAAAAATTTAAAACTACTTCATCTGTGGTACACATTTAGTTTTCCCAGTTCTGGTGAACCTCTGCGTCACCATGAACCTCCATATTACACAAGAGGGACAAACATCTTCCAGCTGACGTCCTGTGATATGTGCTCATCTGTCCTCTCAGGGCCCCTGAACCCACACAAGCCTCTGTGGGAGCTTCTCTCTGAATTTATGCCACCCTCTATTGCCGACAGTAAACCCTCCAAAGAAAAGGCAGAAACACAAACAGGGCTTTCTAGGACACTGATGAAACAAATAAAGGAGATGAGGTCGAAGAGAAAAACACGACTATTGGCTGCTGGTGAGTGACATCAGCAGAGTGTGACACAGAGCCAAAGCTGATTAAGGAAAAACTGGAAATGGATTAAGAAGAGAAAATGTGGTTAAAAGATGCTTGAAGGAAAGTCACTCTGTCTGTGTGAAGTAAACAAACATATTATTGTAAAAACATGGCAATAAGTAAAAGGATGTAAGGTGAATAGACAGCTATGCATATTAGAATTCCAACAGGGTGAGCAACACTTTTCTTGTCAACACTTTATTTTCATTACATCTTAACTTTATTATCGTAATATTATAACTTTACTACCACTTAATTTTTTTATAACAGTAACACTTCAATCTCATAATACTCCAACTTTATTTTTTGTTAAAAAAAAAATCTTTTTTTTTTCAAAGAAGTGTCCCTAATACTCTGTTGTACATGAAAAAATATTGGCTTGGTTTAGCATTGCTTTGCTAACATCAGTTAGTGTAACCAAAACATATATTAACTATAACTATATAACTAACTATATAATAACATTATTTAGATAAATTAATGGAAAAAAATCACCCCCTTACCTCTTAACACAGTTGAATTACTTGTATTTGTGGACGATAACACCTTTAGTGAATTGCTTTCGGACCTCGACGGCCACCGTTGGCACAGTAACAGTGAGGTTGGTGAGGAAGAGTTTCATCCTAGTGTCTGTCTGCTGGTTTTTGCTAAATATCCTCTGTCTACACACTGCACCTTTAAAAGTTCAGTGTTTACAAATGGAGATTTTTTTGTGATAACTGCCATCAGATTGTAGATTGAAACTCGCCGTTGCTAATTTCTGCCTTACATGGAACAATGTTTGCCTCTGAGGACAGGAAGGCCCTCTGATGAAGAAGTATAATCCCTTATTTGACAAGTTTGTACCATTAAAAACATCTTTAAATATAAATTCTTCTGTGTAAACCACCACTCTTTTCTCTTTTCTTTCTACAAACCAACTTACAAAACACTAACACACATTTGTTTCTAGTTTATCCTTTAGTGTCCCATCATTGAGGACCACAACAGGTACAGAGAGGCCATGAGGATCATCAACAGCATCTCTCAGAAGAAGATTTTCTTAGTCTGTGGAAGACGGCTGGTGGGTTTTCTTTTTGCGTTCCTTTTTTTACTTACAATGGCTATATTTTTCTGTATGTAGAAGACATACAGTTTTTGGACTAAACAGCTTGACGCTGGTTATTCCATGTGTCTTATTTGTGGAAGTAGGGTTGATGATTCAGTTATCTTTGTGGAGAAAAGATGAGACGAATTTTGTAGAGAGGGAGATGAAAAAGGCCATCGGCCAAGCAAACTTAATTCTCTGCAAGGAAAGGCTGTTAATGGGATTTTTTCCAGCTCAAAGATCAATCTGGTGTATGTTTCCTTGGAAGATTGTAAGCATGAGTTTACAGAATCCTTTCCAGAGCAGGGAGACACTGAGGAAATCTTTCAAAGAGCTCTGAAGTTCTTCTCATCAGGGTATGCAGGTTGTCTGGCAAAAAGAAACTTTCCCTTTCCCCAGCCTAGCTCCCCCGGCTCACCTGGAGGAAGGGGTATGTTTCTGTCAGTACGTCTCCTGGCAGCTCAGCAAAGAGAAATGGGAATAGATGAAACATGACAAAGTCGAAATAAACTGCATTATTAGGGCCACGGGGCAAACGCACTGAGGCACTGGTAAAAGTATAGGGGGGTAAATCAGTAGCTCATGTCAGAAAAAAAAAGAGAGACCATCCAAGACTGGTGCACATTCCTCTTTATTGAGTATACTCTGCACATTGAAGCAGTGGCATTTATACTGTCTCTACATTTATACTGGCATACTATTGATACTGGTTGTATAGCTGTGTACCTTTCTTCATGTTACACTATTTTTTGGGGTTATATTCTCAGTTTGAAGGTGACATTTTGTCAATGTAGTCTGGTGGCACAGCTTTTTGTTTCTTTCTGACATGCTGGTGATTAACTGACCACTACAGAATATTCTGAATGTTGCATAGCCCACCTTTTAATAAAGGGAGTTACTTTTTTGCTTTGAAATCCTCTTCAATGCGAAGTGCAATTTGTAAAATGTTTGTTCTTGTCTCTTTTCATGCTGTTTAAAATGTCATTTTCACCAATAAACCCAAATAAATCAGGGTGCTGTGCTTGTTTCTTTGTGTCACAGTTGAAGAAGAGGTGCAATCAGAGACTGTATATAGAATGGACACCGTCTGCCTCCTCGCTGGGTGAAGCCACTGAGAGAACAGCACCCTCTGGTGACGGGCTGCAGTATAGGTCATAAATCCCACCTCCTCCAGCAATCCCTATGGGGCTGTGGACAAACTTTAGAAATGAATTACACAGAATATAATTTTTCCCCCCTGCTTGTGATGTTGACATGTAGTTACTGTTAGACTGGTTTGAACTCAAGTCCTTTTTTTCTGTAAAGCTTAATTTTTAACAATTATTAAGGGGTTCATGTTTTCTATGCCTGACACTTGATATAGCCTATGGGCGTACGAAGATTGCGTTGTTTCCTTGGGAGAATCGCTGTCTAAGCAGAACGTCTTCACAGCGATTCTCCCGCCGAATGGGTACAACAAAATCCCAGTAATTCTGAGAGCAATTTAGCTTCAAATTCAGAAGGCGGAGCCAAGTTGTCCATGGTATATACAGTTTATGGGCGTAATACTCAATGGAAACATGGTCTAGAACAGATAACACAAGAATAAAACTCTGCTCGACCTGCAGGTCCCTAGGTTTGAAAAGATCCTCAAATGGGTGACAAGTTTTATTTCCAAAGTTTAACACATTAGACAGCATCATATAGTGAATGGAAAGAGTTTATCTGTTATTTGTGATTGAAGAGACCTCACTGGTTTTCCTCAGAGCGCACCTACATCCAGAAAAGCAAGTCTGTTTCACTTTCTCAGTTGCTGTAAATCCTGTTTTCGACAGAAGTTTGTTTTTGGTCATGGAGCAGCTATTGGTGCCATTTGCGTCCACCCTCTTAAAAATTCTTCCCTCGAAGTCCTTTTCTCACAGTCTGACTTGATGACACACTAGACAGTGAAGTTATGAGGAAGGCTTTATATTAGTCTCATCGAGGAAATCGTTGATCAGTGTCTCTTCAACTCTTTACTCTGTGGATTTCACTGGTATCAGGAGATGGGTTGTAAGACGCATTTGTCTTGGTGCTTTGCCCAGCATTTTTTTTTTTTTCAGAATAACTGGGCACTAAAGAAAAAATCAAACCCTTCAGTGTTTCAGCTTACATAACAAACAGTCAGAGGACTTTAAGCCCCTGTAGGGAGTTTTTGACTAATTATGGAACAAACTGAAATTTACGACCATGTTATGTCTAATGACCCACAAAAGCAAACAAGACCATTAGAGACAAGACTGGCAGTTTTTGTCCTGTCATTTTCAGTCTCTTTACTACTGAGGAAAAAGACTTTTCATGCTTTTACTACAACAAATATTCAAAGGAAAGTACCCACAGGGAGTGCCACTATTATCAAATCCCCGAAGCTTGTCTCAGGAGATTAAATAACCTAGAAATACCCTCTAATGTCAATAGTTTACATACTACACATCTTCGCACTTAACTGGTTAGAGAAATAATTTGCATGCCTGACATGGTTTGCGTCTGAGTGATGGCCGACTTTTTTCAGGCATAACAGTGAAGCCAGTGGTGTGTAATCAGAGGTAGTACACAAAGTAGGGGAGACCAGGGCTTGTTGTCACATTGGTAAGTTGTCACATTGCAATTATCTTTGCCACCAGAGGGCGCAACTAAAAAGTGAAATACTAGTTTTCTTCTTTTACATGGTCAGGGGTTGTATCCTGTCTGAGAAGAGAAGAGCACATTGTGAGCAGTTGTCATAATGAAATTTTGACTTTTTTTTTTACAGAGAGAAAAGAGTAGTTTAAAGGGGAGGAAAAAGTGAGAGGACATGGTCAGTAATTAAAATGGAAAAACAAAACGTGGGAGTGCAGTACCTGACGTGATGCTGAGGACAGTCAGGCAGGTGATCCTAGCTAATAAATCAATCTGAAGTACAATAAAGGATTTTAATGTCAACTACCATAGCTTGGCTCAGTACTGCAAAACATTCACCCCAGCTGAAATACAGAGTCAGACAGATCTCCAAACTCCAGAGCATGCGGCATAATATTTTATGTTAATGTTTGTTTAATGACATTTTTCTAGCGCAATGATAAACATTTTATGTGGCTGACTTTGATGTCCACTTTCATGTAAAAAGATGACATCAACAATAATTTTGTCTTTGTTTTATTACCTGCAAAATCCACTGTGACATCTTACCCCATGTAGTTAGACAACTTACCCGATTGGGGGGCAACATGTTACACTCTCTATTTGATCACTTATAACTCTGCACTGACACAAGATATGAAAATGACATGAATATGAAATATCTACCCCAGACTTTGGTCTTTCATCTGGTACACATTTTGTTTAATGTATTGATTACAAGAAATATACAAGAGTGTAAAAAGTGTGACAACAAGCCCCGGTCTCCCCTACCTCAGATATGGTTCTATCTCCACTACCTGCATGAACAAACTTCCAGAGAGCATGTAAATCTAGGTGTGTACCAGTGGCGGCTGCTGGTCTTTCAATGAGGGGAAGCTCATTTTTCTGGCCTACATCATAATTGTATTTGTTTATTAGTATGTAACAGAACAGAGTCGCCAAACACAACGGCAGTCGTTTTTAACAAAGACAAAAGTCGCTGAGGATCGGTAAAGTCTCTGGAGCAGTTAAGAACAACGGAATGAATGACTTGGAAAATGCTCTGGTAGATGTTTTATTCTTCAAGATCGCTGATTCGCTTGTTTAGCTGTCAATCAAAAAAGGATTTCGCCTCAGACAGCTCATCCAATCATGAATGCAGAAGCTTGGAGTCCGGGAGAAAGTCGGGACCGCCCTCTCGCCATAGAACTCCAGTGAAGCTTAGCTTCCATTGGGCGGGACAAAGCCCAGCATTTATCCAATGAGCGTCTAGTTTCGCTGCTGGAACAACCCACTTTAAGCTTCCACATTGAAGTCAGCAGAAGCCCAGCGTCCGACTGTTTGAAGCACTGAGGCGCTGCGAGGATGAATGAGAACGAAGTTATGCCGGTTACCTGTGATTATCAGCTTCTTATCACAGTGTCTGAACAAAAGATGAAGGCTTTCTAGTGCGTATTTAGTTAATGAAATGTATACACAGCAGCACGTATTTCACCACTTTTTCTTTTTTTGGGGGGGTGACATTTTAAGGGAAGCCGAGCTTCCCTTGCAGTCTTAGAGCAATCGCCACTGGTGTGTACAAACATATTATACACAGTTTTTATTAGAGAAAGCTCAGCAACACAGCCAGCATAACCATTTCCACCAAAACAAAACACCAAATCTGTTCCCTGTATTAATGCCCTGTATATCGCAAACTCAGCACTTTTTTGAATCAAAGGTGGATCCAAGTTAGATTTTAGCATAGCCCGGAGAGCTGGCTGTTTTTATTTCTAGAGGCAGAGTTTCAAAGTTTTGGTGCATTCAAGGACCTCAGAGATGTAACTGGATCACAGAATGAAAGTAAATCTGTCATAAATGGAGACACAAGGCAGTATAAAGCTTGAAAACAAATTTAAAAAAAAAAAAAAAAGTTTAAAATCAAGTCTCAAAGAAACAGGAGGCCAGTGCAGAGTTTTATGAAGGGGGTTATGTGGTCAGTTTTCTTTCTGCGGGTTCAAACTCCACCGGCAGCGTTCTGAATGAGCTGTCGTTTTCTGGGAGACTTGTCACAGTAATCTAAACAGTTTAAGATAAAAGCATGAATAAAAATTTCTGCATCTGTGTAAAATTTTTGCCCACCTTTGATAATAATACAACATGACTGTTATTCTCTTTTCTGTGCACTGCATGATTTGCAAGCTCATTTGCAAGCAAAATGGAAGTTTAAAGAAAAAACAATCACTGTCATTTCACTGTTCATTAGAGAACCCGGAGTACAGTCCCTTCACCTGTCACTGGTGGGTCTAAGATTGACTTTGACCATACTTCTCAGACCATAAATGCACTGCTAACAGGAACAAGAACACCGAAGTCCAGTCCCTTGACATAGACTCTTTTTTTGGTACACCCTGTTCATAGAGATGGACGATTATCATCCTTAAGGCACAGCTTGTGTGATTGTGGTCATTGTGCCGCTGCAGAGTTTCTCATAAAAGACTCTCTGTGTGTGTCATCTTCATTTTTAGAGTCTAAACTCTGAGAGTCACCGCCTGCCTCCTTGGGGTCAGTGTGAAAAGAAATTAGGTCAAATCTCGACCTGCTGCTGACACATTTACAGTAACATGTAGTGAAGAGGGGTCTGTTAGATAACAAGATCCATAGAAAACATGTCAAGTGACAAGTGTTTACTGTGAGTGACTTAATCAGTGTGTGGGGTAAGAAGGACATCTGGCTCTCATCGCTGGCTTATGTAAATGCCCCAGTTTGGACTGGATGAAGTCACGGTCTGAGGGTTTACAAGCAAAACCGTCATAAAAACATGACTTTAAAAATCAACATTCACTGGGAAACAAACATTTCTGCTGATTTTGCTCTTAAACTGGAGGTCAGGTCAGTCCCTGAGCCTGACCTTGGTGGCACTGACATGTTTGGGGATTTAATGTGGGTACTTATGTAAGATAATGTCTTCCTTGGGATTTTGGGAGAACTTGGGACGTAGTGACACAGCTACTTGTCTTTCTGGCAGACAGGAGAGGATTAACTGGAAGTTACTGAGTGTCTCTAAGGAATTTCGACAGGAATTTAAATCAGACTTCTATTTTTAGAGACAGATGCAACAATCCTAGTGAGCTGAAGAGTGTTTACTTTGGCTAAAACCAAAAATAGCCATGAGTAAGAAACTAATGAAGGTGTGACAGATCTTAATCTGGCCCAGAGGGACAAAAAAAGCCTTTGTGTATGTTGCTCATTTCTCTGAAACTTATTTGGAAATGAGGGTTGATACTGTAATCTTGGCACACTCATCTGTGAATACCTTGTCTTGTTTATTTAACTGGTCAGTTTGTAGATAGTCTGCTCTTCTCTTGTTGTCTCAGCCTCAAAATCCTTGCAGAGAAATAAACAAGAAGAATAATTAAGATTATACAAGCAGCTGGAAATAATGAGCTCGACTTGAATGAGTTAAAGCCGTGAGAAAACTAAAAATCAACAAAAGTGGGCTCAGTCAAGCCAGATGCTAAATGTCAGTATTGGCTGTTTAAAGGAGGAAACATAAACCTATTACTGCGCATTCTGCAGAAGGTTGTCTTGTGAAAAGAAAAGTTGCCTTAAAAAAAACTCTGTAGTCCATTTATTGGCACATCTTGGTAGGAGCCACATCTTGACCACAGAGGGTGATGGTGCTCATGGGATATGTAGCCCTCATCACAGAGGAACATTATTGATTTCTCATGAAGAGGTCACCAGAACTGACGCAATATGAGACTCCTCCCAATACATTCAGATTTATGTGGCCCAACATTTTCTTTCTATAACAACATCATAATAACAGTTTTGCAGAAGTCTTGGAGTGCTGCTGGGCTTTGGTATTAAAGGGATATTCCAGCGTAAATTTAAGTTATGGTTAAACACACCATAACACCAAGTTAGACACCCCCTCGAGAGATTGATGTTTCTTAAGCAGACACCAAACACAACTCACCCACTCTCCTTCAGCAGTAGCTTGTTTGAGGGGGAGCCCTGACGAGTCAAGCACCGAGTGCAGTGGAGTTTTTCAGCTCAAGGAAGAACATTTGTGATCATTATTTCATGGAAATGCAATCAGACGCTAAGGCAGAAGAACTCTGCAGTCTGCAGTGCAAAATGATGATTGTGATGATTATTACTTCAAGGAAATGATCCGCTGCACTCTGTGATCAACTTGTCAGGGCTCCCCCACAAACAAACGGCTGCTGGAGGAGAGTAGGTGGGTTGTGTTTAGTCTCTTTGCTAAAGAAATCAGGCAAAGCTTAAAGGATGTTTAGTGGCTAGTACTATGGCTGGGACCCTATATGTACTGTTTATGAAGTTAGGTGCTGTTCTGAGCATTATTTGTGGCTATAGAGTGGCGTTTTGGTTGATGTTTGCATATGGAGACTTAGACCGCTGTGTATTGCTATCATACGGTCGTTAATAAAGTTGGTATAACTAGAGAAGCAAGCAGTTGGCAACATTCATAAATTTAATTCACGCTGGAATATCTCTTTCAGAACTGGTTTGTGGATTCTATAGGGCATGTGAATTTCAGTTTCGTTTTTTGGCTTCCAACAACAACAACATAAATCTGCCAGGGCTAAACTCCAGTGAGAATTTGACAGTCTGTGTTGGTGGAACAGTAACAATAAATTTGAGTCTCTGCATTGTATTTAATGTGCTGCAGTCTCCTGTTCACAAAAAAACACCCTAAACTCAACTAGCAGGAGCAGCTGTGGCAACGTCTCATCACATTCAGACACAAAACGCAGCTGAGATCATGTTCACTTTTACACCAAGGTGGATAAATCATGCTAGAGTGCTTTGAGCTTTAGAGCTCCTGTGTGTAGTTTTGAGCCAGCTATAAAACTAGCTGAATCAAATACACTGTAAATGTCTATTCATAACTCATAAAAGCAAAGAAGAGCGTCAGCATGAAGTAAATGTTTTCTGAATAGGTGTTTGTAATGTCCAAGCTGCTGCAAAGTGACACACTGCAAACAGCATTAGCTTTTTTGTCATGCATGTAAAATGTATGGACAGAAATATATATTTGACTGCTTTGATCATGGTGGGTGCCAAAAACAACACAATCTAAAAGTTCCTCTCAGGAGCTTTAAGACCTCTTAAAGCCTGGTAGCTCGCAAAGCTTACAGACACAAATCTCAAAAACAAACTATTAGACAGATTACTTGTTTTGAAATGACCGTCATCTGAAAACTATTTGTTCTGCAAGTTATTTTGTTTCCTAGAATTGACCTTGTACAGAAATAGATGACACACATTGTCTCATATTTTGTCCTCTTACTCTGTCCCTGATCTGTTAGCTCACATATCTGACACATTTTATTTTGTAAGTTTCTGGGAAGAAGCTGAAGGCCTCCACTGGTAACCAGGACACTTTGACTCATTGTTTCACAATAAAATTGTGTGTTTGTGCCTGAGAGTGAGTTTATCCTGTACACCCCGCTCTCTGCTGGAGGCAAAGTGTTTTCTGAGAAGCGCCCGGGATCTTTCCGCAGAAACAGAAGTGTAGCATGTCCAAGATCACCTGCTGGGTTTCCCTGCGGTTTCATAATCTTACACTCACCTCAGTCACCCCTCGCCTTGTGGTGTCTCTGATCGTGTTGAACAGTTTTAACCGACAGAAAAACATAGTGTGACCCCTCTAGTTGCACTTAAAAATAGGAGTCTTGGGGTGCCAGTTTGGTCTGGTGACTCATGCACAGGGTGGAGGCCCTGCAGGACGCTAGAAATAAACCCAAGCAGAACAAAGGTACACATGTTTATCACTTATATTGCGCTGCACTGCAGGGCTGTGGGGTTTGATTGTAATAATGTAGATATGGTGCAGAACAGAGCTGTAAGTTGCATTTAGGGGGACATCGGATTTCAGGGTCTGTACAACCAGAGTCTGAAATGTTATAATTGTGGAATCAGCAAACCAAAATACCAGAGGATAAAATAAACCAAGTGTTTATGCAGAGCCAAGATACATAACCTTCCATGAGCAAAAGGACTCTATTGATTTATAGGGCGGTAGATATGACGTAAACTAACCAGAATAATCTGTGCTGTAATGTTAATTTAATGGAAGAGAAGCTTATGCTGAAATATGAGGAAAACAGATTGAAAATATCCAGTCCAAACCAAAACTAAAGCACGTTTCAGCAAATTAAATTGGATTTTAACCCTGAATTATATGTGACAACTCGTTTATAAGCCAAAGATCCTTGCTCGCACGCTTAAGATCCGGTGTCCTCCTCTAGCCATTCAGAACTACTGCTGAAGAAAAATGACAGTGTGAGTTATGCAATATGTAAGAATCCTAATGCGAGTTTCGTGTTTCTTTTTATACTGAACAAAGTTATACAATTTATATAATTATATGTAACATATGCAGGGAGGTTATGAATGATGGCTGAACTTCATCTATGAAGGCTTTGTGAAGGTAACCATTGAGAATAACTTGCGCTGACCCAGATTCACCGTTTTGTGTCACCGCTTCTGTTTTATAATGTGGATATTTTTGACCTTGAGACATGGCCTCAGTAATACTGACTCACAAAGCTGGTCATAGAATTGTATTTCATTACTTATTGTAGGTGAGTTCATGAAGATCTTCTGTTCATGCAGAATGAAAAAAGGTTTCTCCTGATTAATGATGAAAATTGCTTTTATATATGTAAAAATGAAATGATTGGAGGTTCAAGAACGTTCTCTACAGCCCTGCAAAGTGGGGGTGATGACGTAAATGCATTAACAGAGGACTTTCTGTGTCCTTGGGCAGTGTAGCTGGATCAGTAAAGTGAGAGTTTTCTCTTATTTTCCTTCAATAGTCTGGACGAGAAGGAAAGGGTTTTTGAAATCCAGCAGGGACAGGAGGAAAAAACTAGACGTATCAACACAGAGGAAAGTTTGTGCCAGACTCCTGGCAGCCTCTGTCATTCCTCTCCTCGGGGATTAGCTGAGGTTTCAGGGTGACTGAAAGGACACAAAGCTGATAGTTGGAGAGTTGAACATGTTGTCTAATCTTCTGTGAAAACCAAACCAAACACTGATTTCAAAATGAGATATCCTCAGGGCTGACTCAGAGGTATCATATAGTCTTGATTATTATTCTCTTTCTCTCTTTTTCTAGATGAACTCTGGAGTTGTTCATTTCCCCTCAGAACATCTTTGTTTAGTTAAAAAAGGAGCTGCTCTCATTGAACCTTTACCTTTGAACTACTTAAATCAGTGTGCAGGCAGGTAGATGCTTAGCAGGTAACAAATAGTTTAGTGTTAAGTAATTTTTATTTTGAGTATTTTATGGTTTTATTTTCATCAGGCAGATATAACAAGAAGTGGTCTCATCTTACATCTAGCTATTAAGGCTGTGCGATAAATTTAAAGCAGGTTTTAATGCGAACCTACTAGCAAAAGGTGAAGATACTCAGAAGGGCTGCAGCCGTGCAGAAATCTTCACAAGCTGTTTTGGAGAACACAATACACAACAGCTGCAGCTAAAAAGACACACTAGTTGAGTAGTCTTTGCAATACAGTTAAAGAGATTTCCCAGACTTGCAAAGCTGGTATGCCAGTATCACCAAATACCAGCCAAGGCCGTGTGAGTAAGAGCGGGGATTGTTAATTTTCATTCATACTGATAACCTTTTTTGGGACTCCTTAAGAATTTGAGAGCCCATCAACACCACCATCTAAGGCTGACTAGAATTCATGTGCAAAGAAAAAAGTGTTTTTTATTATAAGAGACCTTCAAAAACTGTTAAGGGAACCCCGCGAAAAAGGTTTTAAGGTGGACTCAAGTGTCGGAGTAACTGCTAATGCCATCACCCCGCCATTTACATGACTAATGGCCTTAAATGAAAAAGACAAAGTACAGCGGTGTGGTGGTTAGCAAGGTTCTGGGTTCGAATCCAGGTCAGGGCATTTCTATGTGGAGTTTGCATGTTCTACCTGTGTCTGTGTGGGTTTACTCCGGTTTCCCTCCACATCCCAAAAACATAAAGATGTGGGGTTGGGTTAATTGTTCACTTTAAAATCTCTATATATATGGGGTGACAGTAGCTCAGGAGGTAGAGCAGTTGTCCAATAACCGGAAGGTTGGCGGTTCGATTCCCCCCTAATCCAAGTCTGTCTGTTGTGTCCTTGGGCAAGACACTTAACCCACCTTGCTCCCAGTGTGTGTCCTCCACTGGTGTATGATTGTGAGTGTTGTGTGGTGGTGGTCGTAGAGGCCGTAGGCGCAGAATGGCAGCCACGTTTCCGTCAGTCTGCCCCAGGGCAGCTGTGACTACTAAGGTAGTTTACCACCACCAAAGTGTGACTGTGTGAGCGAATGAATGATGTATCCAATGTAAAGTGCTTTGAGGGTCTCTGATAAAGCTCTATATGAAATCTGATGCATTATTATTATTATATGTCAGCCCTGCGATGAACTGGCGACTTGTCCAGGGTGTCCCCTGCCTTCGCCCCAAGATGCTGAGATAGGCTGCAACCCCCAACGGGGATAAGTGGTAGAAGTTGGATGGATAGAAAAAGCTGAAGTATTTTTGGTGTCTTGAGTTCACCATTCATCTTTTAAATAACAGACTTCACTCATGGCGATAATTTGATAGTCATTTTATTGAACAGAAGACAAAACGCAAAGTCAGTGTTAAAATGTGGTTCTTCATGTTAAAGCATCGAAGCTCATCACTAATAAAGTGCACTTTCAGTTTTTACACTCAGTACATCTCCTCCTACATCAGATCCCACCTGCTGCAAGACTCTGCACCTGAGCTCTGTAAGCTGAGCTCGATCACAGTTATAAGACCAAGTGCAACAACTGAGCGTCTCAGTGAGGGAGAGTGCATAAGTGTTAATGGAAGATCAGCGAGTTACAAGTCTCCTTTCTGTTCCCCCCCGATCCAGGGCTCTAAAACCACTAAGACTACTCCTGCTACTGTTTACACCCTGGCTCAGTTCAACCCAGAAAAATGAACAATATATGAAAGGTGATTGATTATGTAGTCAAGTGATTGTATAAAGTAAGAGTGATTCAGAACAGGGTTTGTAATGATCAGCTAAAGTCTTTGAGTGTTTTTACATTTTAATGTTTTCTTCGCTTTAAAAAAATATTTTCCTATATCCAGAAGTGTTTTGTTTTCTACATCATATATATGTACAGTTGTATCTTTATAAAGACAATAATGTTCTGTTCAAGACCGCAGCAAGGCCAGTGTCGACTCCAGTTTGGCACGTTTTCCTCACGACTTCACCCAGAAACAAACTCGACACAAACACAGCGGAAACAAATGCAGACAACACCTTAAAACTGTGCTTCCTTTAAACAGACGCACACTCAGTGACAACCTTAATGCCAAAAATATTGGGACACTGTGTAAAATGTTTATACAAACAGCATTTGATGGTTTGAAAATCATATGAACCTTTCATGTTTCATTCAAAAGAGTGCAAAGACTACTGAGCTGAATCATCTCCTCTTGAAACATGTTTACACAGTTTTAAAAATGCATTTGTGGATGCAGCAGCAAACTGTTCACAGACAATAGCTCTTGACAGTGACTTTGGGCCCATACGATGAGTTCCACTTCAGAGCCATATCCGTTTGCAATGCACTGCTGCCTTCAGGCAAGGGAGGCCAACAGATAAGTTCATAAACATCACTAATAGATGCAATTCATCTTTATGTAATCAATTTCTAAGGAAATTCAAATTCATCATTTCTGTGCATCACCAGGCCTGTGACCAACTCTAATTTGGAGATGGCACATACGATAATTGTTTGTTTCAGTTACTTCTGAATTTTTTTAACTGTACTTCAATATAAAAATACACTATTTTCCATAAATAGCAAGTTATGGAATTAAGTCAAAACTGTGCAAGACTGATAACAATTCATACATTTTAATCGATCAGTGATGCAAAAAGTTCAAACTTTAATGTTCCTTTTGGATTCATAATAAATCTCTGAATGTCTGTTTTTGAAAGTGCTAAATCATCTGTCTGCTACAGCTAGCTCACTATTAGCTGCTGCTTCTTTGAGACTCTCCTCTGTTTTAGCTCATTTTTTAGCATATCAGTATTTCTTTTTTTTTTTTTTCGTCTAAAGACTGTTATTATTGGTTACAGGTACATTACAACATTACTACAACAGAGGTACATTATTCTGAAATGGTTGAACTACTTCTTCACGCAGTTTCTCACAGAGGTTTTAAAATACTCAGTCATGTTATAAACCTGCTGCAGTTATCCTCATCAGCTGAGAGATCTTTTTTTTTTCTTTTTTCCAGCATTATACAACCTTCATTGTTTTACAGTTTCAACTTTTGATATGTTATCTTTGCTCTATTTTCAATCAACAGTAGGCATTAAACGATTCGCAAACTATCTCATCTTTCTGTTTTGAACCAACATTTTGCACAGTGTCCCACTTTTTTGGAACTGGGTTGTTAAATCAATCCTACCTCTACCTTATTCATAATGAGATGTCTTTGACATGATTTTTCCTCTGATGTGTAGCAAACAGGAATGTGTTTTACATGAAAACAAGTCGTCTGATGTCGGGCTACTCTACAGGGCACAGCCTCATAGCTTGAGGCATGAGCTAAGGAGGAAAATCAGCTACAGTACAGGGGACATCTTATGAATGAACATTGAAGCTTTGGGAATCAAAGGTGCTACAAACCTTATGACACACGTTAACGTCATTAGAGTCAGATACAAATAAAAATGAAATTAGACACAGGTAATGTAAAAAATAAAACAATGTTAAAAACAAAACAAAAAAAAAAGCTGAATATCTGTATAGATAGGATCCCAGTCGGCAGTGACATTTTTCTTTAAAATTTGAAATCAGGAGCATACGATTCACAACAAACACATCACTGGGAAAAGATCAGCTGCTAAGAAAAACATCTTCCACAAACATTTAATAACTTCATATCAGTCTCACTGGGATATCCACACTGGATATCTTCATCTCTTTATTGCACTCTTCGTGTTTTCATGCTTTTTAGTGGATCAGGGAGTTCTGAGCTTCTTTTTTTAATTTTTTTAACATGACTCATCTTAATGTGGTTAACTTTTCATCAAAACTGAAAACTGACTAAAGACAATTTTTTATCAGCTTTCTTTATTGGGTTGGGTGTCTCTTATGTAATGCTCCTCCTAGTCAGAGCTTTGATAAGAGCATCTTAAAGAAGAGTTCTGGTAATTTTAAACTTTGGCCTTGTCTGGTGAAACACTTCATAACAGAAGGTCTTTTATTCAGGAGTCTTTCTATAAAAGTGTAGCTGAGGACTTCTTCAAGAGCTCCTCCAGCACAGTTGTTATCAGAAAAGTTCAGCTCTGAATTTAACTCGTCTGCTTTCTCCTTGCTCTTGAAATTGAACAGAACACTTTGCCTTGTTCTTTTATATAAATAACATCAAAATGAACTAGTGAATGCACTTGCAGCGCTCATTGATAAAGATGTGTTTCTTTCCTCTACATGCAGCTGTCTATAAACGTTTCTGCTGCTATGCTCAGCATCACATGCTGCATTTATAAATTCTGTTATGATGAGTGGAAAATGCAGTTTAATATTGCCTCTGAAATATTTATCGCTCATTCTCTGAAATGTAAGAAATCACATTTTACCACTTTCCAAATTCATTAAAAGTCAATCTAAAACAAGTTATTGGCTAAAACAACAATATAAGTAAGATTCAATTTGTGTGAAACCATAAATGATACTACTTTTTTTCCTCTCTTTTTTTAAACCCAAATATTTTTCTTATTTTTTTCTTTTATTTTTTTGTAATTACTGGTCTGAACAAAATCCAGTATTTTAGCAAGCCACTTTTCTCTGTCTTCAGTTATTTGAGGAAATTTTCATTCAAGTTTAGCGAAGTTGTTTTCCTTTTGTCAGTATTGCTAAATAGTAATTTATCAATATCAGCATTATATCTAATAAATCAGGGAGTTTTGACCCACTTTGTCATAATTGGCACCACCATCAGTCACTGAAAAACTGATATTAGTCAGGTTTTCAAAAAAATCACAAAGCAGATAAAAATGTATAAATAATCATGATTAATAGATCTGTTTTTGATGTTTTGTTTAAAATAAGTGTGATAATTATTTTGGCTGTAATCATGTAACCTCATTAAACAGACCTGTGCTAAAGGACTCAGTCATTCAGACCTCATAATATGGAAGAATGAGGCCAAAGTTTAAAAAGACCAGGACAATTCTTTATCATAAAAAGCTCTCTAAAAAGCCACATCTCAACAAAAAAAAAACAAAAAAACTTCACACCTGAAATAAATACATAACATTTAATAAATATGGGATTTCTCTAAATGATAAAGATTGAAGCTGATTCGAATGGAGATCCTCTTGTTTACAGCCGGATCTCCTTCCTGGTGTAGTGTCTGAGCACAATTCTGATTAAAGTAAAATAGCAGGGTGGCAGCAGCTCACAAAATCATCTCTAAAGTCGCAGGAGTTTTCATCTTGTTGCCTCTCTGCTCAGATATTGCTTTAAAACTGCATGAAATCTGACTGTGAGTATTATACAGTGTTCGTCTCCAGCTTCATTCATCTCTCATGACAGGAACAAATCAAACAGGACAGGACCGTGACGGGAAAATAGCCCTAATGAAGGATTTAAGGGGGCGACACACCATGAAAATAGACCTTATATACATAAAAATGATATAGTACAACAGTCTGTATGTGCACCAGACTCTTCATCACACCACAGAGAATCACCTCTGCAGGATTCTCACACAGAGTGAGCACACAGGGCTCCATCTGAGCGTAGACTCGGTTTTTGTTACTGTCATGCTGTTGAGCATTTTTGCTTTTGTTTTTAAAGTGCAGTCCAGATGCAGGTGACATAAAGGCAAGAAGAAGATTACAGAGAGAGATGACAGAGGGGGGAAAACCCAGAGGAGGGAGGATTGGCACGTACGTCTGAGAGACTTTGGGAATGGGAGCAGGATGAGATGAAAAACGGCAGGAGTCTGGGTCTGTCAGGGAAAAGTTAGAAAACAAGAATAAAGAAATGTCTCATCCTTTTCGCTCTCCTCCTGTGTCTCTGATCCGGCTCCAGTCACTCCCTGGACTGGTAGAAGAGGATGTATCCCGACTCAGAGTTCTTGGAGATGTCTGAGGTAAGCCCGTAAAACTCCTCGATGGCCTGGGCGTCAATTTTCTGCACAAAACAAGGAGACGCTCTGTAAGAAGATGTTTCCTGATGCTACCAGCAGTAAGGACAGATGATTCAGAGAACAGGAAGCACATTAACAGGCCGAGAGTGACACACCTCCACGATGTCATCGTCAAACAGCAGCCAGAAGCCGTGACTCTTCACGATGGTGATGTAATGACCTCTGTTTGGGCCGCTGAGGAGACACAGTGACTCTTTGAAGCACAGACATGAAATAATCTATTTGAAACATGTGGTCTTCACTGTTTTTAAAGTCAAAGGACCTTTCAGTGAGGACTGCTGCCCTAAGACCTCCAGAACAGAGGTTTTTGTACGCCTGTAGACTTGCTGTGTTCTTTTAATTTAAGCCTTTGCTAATCTGTTATACAGTCTCTTATTTGTTGATCATAAATCCTCAGTTTTTTAGAGTTTAGAGTGTTTCCTCTGATTTTATTTGGCTGTTTCATGGACACTTGTTTCCACCACTCCTAAAGCTTTTTTGTCACACTTACATGTTTCAAATCATCAAACAAGTTTGTATGTCAGACAAAGATAACCTAAATAAATTTAAAAATGCAGTTTTTCAATCATGATATATACATATCAAAACATCCATTTAAAAAGATGGCCTAGTGGATTAGCACGCAGCAGTCGCGTGTTCGAGTCCGGCCCCAACATGTGCTGCATGTCCTCCCCCCTCTCTTTCTATCTCCCCATACTTCAAATCTGTCCTATCTATAAAAGGCAAAAACTCCCCCCAAAAAAATACTTAACAAAAATTTTTAAAAAAGGATGGATGTCTTGGGGAAATATACAATTTTAACTCCTCCCATACTTTTTATTTTTCCTGCACCAAAAGGTATTTATCTTCACGCAGGACCAAGAGATGTGGTGGTAAAATGCTTACTGGGAGCCACAGTTCCTCCTGCAGATGAAAAAGCCTGAGTCTTGAGATTTAAAAAATCCTCCAGAGCTTAATAAGCAGCTTATTTTCAAGACATGTCATCACTTTGAATCAATCAAATCATTTCCAAATTCATATCTTTCTGCAAAAATTATTACATGGCTACTCATGTAATAATACTGGTATATACTGAGCAGATTTCTCAAGATGAGTTAGACACGAGTTCTCCAATCTCCTATGGCAAACAGCTCTAAATTGTCTTTTGACCAGAACAGAATTAATGAACCCTGTTTTTACACGAAAGCTAAATTTGTATTGAATCTGACAGCACCAGAGGCTCATGCAGATTTTTTATCCCAGGCCTGTAATCAGAAAACAATACCTGCCACAGTGAACCACAACAGCCACCAGATCGTACATGCGATCTAGGTTAACTGCATCCCCAGATGTGTTGAACAGCCGCAGCTCGAGGGGGAAAACCACTCGGTATGAGAGCTTTGTGTAGCGGTGCAGCTGCTCCATGTACTTGAACCTCTTCAGGTGGAGAGCCAGGATCATGGGGAGCTTCTTCACACGCATCCTGCAGGATGGAAGGAAACATGCTTAGAGACTTTGTGTGTTTGTGCGCATTAACACGTTGAACAGAGGTTGAAGTTCAGAGCTTCATCTACCGTTTCTGAGCCTCCTGCTTGCTGCAGCACGTCTCACAGTAGTATTTGTATTCACTGCACAGAGTCTCTGTGTTGCTGAAGTCCCTGGAGAAGAGAGCGTGCCACATAAGGCTGGTTATTTAATCCGCCTCAGACCGGAGAGAAGGTGGTCTACTGTCAGTCTGTGAGCTTTAGATGAATGTGTAATAAAGCTGTCCTACCTGAGACAGTGTGTTATTGATGTGTTCTGCTCCACATCCACAGACAGATCCAGAAAATCCTCATCTTTGCTGCTCACCTATCAGAGAGGAGGAGACTGAACTGTCATTGTCTTTCACAGAGTCAGGGAGGATTACCCTGCGCTCACACACAAACACACAAACACACACACAGTCTTTGAAGTGTGATACTGTGCAGCGTTTGTCTCAGCACTGAGCATCTTTGGTGTCTGTAGAGGTTGTTCAGGGCAACCTGTCCCACTCCTCACACTCAGACTAGGAGGACAAAGCCTCCACTAGCCCTGATGTAAAGTGGGTGGCCTGAGCCCACCAGGGGTGAATCACTGAA
The DNA here is from genome assembly GCA_962446985.1 of Xyrichtys novacula. Taxonomy (NCBI): domain Eukaryota; kingdom Metazoa; phylum Chordata; class Actinopteri; order Labriformes; family Labridae; genus Xyrichtys; species Xyrichtys novacula. The sequence continues at coordinate 12,377,519 of OY660870.1, forward strand.
TCTGCATCTCTCAGCATCTCTGCTGAAGTCTAATCCCTTTCTGAGATTTATTCAGAGGGATTGGTGATCCAGGGCGGCACAGGGACAGATAACAACAGAAAATATACTGCAGCCTTCAACTGAAACCACACTCACTGTTTCACAGTTCAGGCAGCGCGTCTCATTGGTCAGTGTGCCTTGGAAGATGTCATGGACCCATGTGGGCTCTGTTTTGTTCTCCGTCTCAGTCTCTGTGGTGACAGCGGTGCCGTTGTTCTTCAGGCGTCCGTTCTGCTTCTCCTGCTTCTTCTCCTCCTGCAGGATGTCGGCCACCGTGTTCAACAGGTAGTTCAGGAACTCGTGGGCATCCTGCTGCATGTAGTTATCAAACAGATCTGGAGGGAGAGGCAGAGAGACTTAATCCAAGTCAACTACAGTGAAACAAGGGTTTTCGGGTTAATCTGTGTTAGTGATATAAGTGTAAACCAATCATTACACAAGGGACGACGGGTTTGAGTAAACCTCACAGAAAAGACACACCTATTTACAGACCACTAAAACTTATCCATAAGAGTTCAGATAAGAAATAAGGGTAACACTTTACTTGACGTCTATCTCTCTGTAACGCATTATAAATATAATGTATAATGCTTTATAATCATGTTATAGCACTGTATAACAATAGTTATAAACACTCATAAATGATCATAATGCTTTATAGCAATAATCATAACACATTATAAAGCATTTTAACATGACTTACAAGGTCAGGTATTATAATGTGTTGTGCTTATTGTTATAAAGCCTTATGATAATTAATGAGCGTTTATAATGATAGTTATACAAGTTTATAAGCAAATTATAACACATCATAAATATATGTATAATGCATTATCTATGTGTGCATTGTCAGTGAGTTGTTAACAGTTATAACACATAATAATACCTGACCTTGTAATTCATGATAAAATGCTTTATAATGTGTTATGATTATTGCTATAAAGCATTATGATCATTATGAGTGTTTATAACTATAGTTATACAGTGCTATAACGTGATTATAACGCGTTATACATATATTTATAATATGTTATAGAGATAGGCATCAAGTAAAGTGTCACTGAAATAAGATCTCCACTGAAAACTGATATGATGTAAACTGAGAAACTGTAAAACTATATACCACAGAATAGTATTCGTCGAAGTTAAATGAATGAATGGATGTAGGGCTGATCACTTTCAATGCTTTCCAGGAAATCAAGGACACCTGAATACTAACTGACTCTTACAGTATCAAGAAAATCTGCATACAGAAAAACCTGCTGATTTCTAATTGGTCAATTCTTGTGCGGCAAATAAAGAAAAACAGAAACCTGAACAACACTGAGGATTGTTTGTTTGAAAATTAGACAAAAATATCCAAACCCTAATCGTCTAATAATCCAGCTCCCTGGTCTGTTTTGAGTTGTCAAGCTCAGGTGTAATAAAAACACAGCGATGACTGCTGGCTCGAGGAGGAACATCATTACTGTGATTAGTTAAACCTGGACTGTTCCTGCTATGAGAAACTTCTGCTGAGAGCAGGTCTGTATGTGAAAGGTGAGATGTGGGGAATGGAGGAGTTTGGGGGAGGCCAGGGGGGAGTGCAGAGAGGAGGCAGCTGAGCGAAGCTGGGTCCGAACAGAGATCTCATTGTTCATTCACATAAAGAGCTTCCTCAATATGGACAGCAGAGAACAGTCAGCCTCTCTGTACGCTGTCCTCCATGAACGACCTTACCACCAACATGCACCTGCCCTTCACTGCAAATATCCAGAGTGTATTAAAGCAAACGCTGCTGCAGACACACAACACAGAAACGCAACTCTCCAACCTCTGACTGCTAATGAACATGTGTGGTTGATTTTGTTACTTTGGACTTTAAACTCCAACATTGTGGTGGTACATAAATACTTACTGAAGACAGACCAACATGTGTCGGGCCAAAATTAAATATTTCCCTTGAATTATCATTAATAATCCACAAAAGGTGTGTGGTGGTGTTTGTACCTGCAGGAAGAATGCTCTCTGTATTGCCTAAATGTGTTATTTTGGGCAGTGTAATGGCATCAATCATTGTGCAGTAGCTTTGAGCTCACAGCTGACAGTCTGCTGATCTGGATTGACAGAAAACATAAAAAGACCAGCTGATAGTGCTGTTTGTCTCCTCTGCCCTGTCAGTATGAAACAGACATAAAAATAACATGCATCTTCATAAGATGCTGAGAGGGCTCAACAAAAGAACAGGACTTGCCAACCTGCCAATACAACAGTCGGGCAGTGACAAAGGACTGACACAGCAGACAGGACCTTTTATACACGTTGATGCTGAGGTGCAGAGGGGTCAGTAAATTTTGTTTTAGGGCACGTTTGTGAAACAGACTTATTTGACTTTTACATCACTTTGTTTTCCTTACTAGCATTCTCCCTCTCTTTTTTCATTTTATCTCTGCCTCAAACGACCACTACCATTCAATCTGTAACGTTCACTCTCTACTATGGCAGCTTTGTGGTGGAAATACGTCCACAGATGTGTTTTTTCCATCAGCTAAATGCTCTTGGAAAGCTGCAGACTTGGCCTCACTGTGCTTCATTGCTACAGATGTACCTGGCTTTGTAGAAGGTTGCATACATACTTGAACTTTCACATGACATTAAATGGTCATTCTTTTGTACCTCATTTTTTAAGAGCTCCATCAGCACATTTCATCATCAAAAATGGTGAAAACCATGTACATTATTGAATTTCCCTTTGGGAGTCAATAAAGTTCTTCTTTTTCTATATTTATAAATGTTTTTTTTTTTTTTTTTAACCTCATTATTTATTTTTCTTACTTTGTGCCCATTATGTCTCACATCTCTATTTCTACTGAGGAGCTCCTTCAGGGACAGGATGCTCCACCCTAAGTGTGTGATGGAGAGGTATCACAGGTCGTTCCTTCCTGCAGCTCTTAGACTTCACAACAGGAACCTCAGTGTGCAATAAATCATATTATATGTATATTCTGTACACATGTAAATAAGACTCATGTACATATCTTTTTTTAACTCTCAGTTTCTTTATCCTTTAATTTCTCTTTTTGTATCTGTATTGATGCTGCTTTAATTTTGGAGTTTCCCCCCGTGGGACTATTAAAGGAATATCTTATCTTATCTTATCTATCCCATGCTGCACCAGTCAGTGCTGGGGGAAGGTCTGGCTCTGACATAACATTGCTCTTAAGAAAAAAAAAATGCTCTAGGAAATTCATTTTTTATTCCAAAATAACCATCTTTGACAGAGCCATGCCAAAGACAAGATTTTGAACTCTGCAAATCTAAAATATAGTCCAGAGGGAACTTGTTTTCACAGTGGTGACATTCTTACGCATCCCAAAAATGAAAAAAGATAACATACAAAACATTAAAAAGATTTGTTTTGGGAATTTGTCAAAAGTAAAGCAGAGCCATGATTGGATTATCAGTGATTTAACATGGCTGAGGTAGTGCTAAATCAAAAGAAAACCTTTCACACACAGATTGTGCAACAGCCAAAATGAGGCCATCACACCACTTTTATAACCTTATACTGAACCAAATAGGATGTAATATTAGTGTCCCTCAGTGTTGTTTTCACAGGGATCAAAATGAACTAGTTCACATTAATTAAAATGGACTTAGTTCATTCAGTTTACTCTTAAACTCCTCCTAAAATCTTTACATTTGAAGAACATAGTGAGCCATGTTGTTAACAGGAGATCTATGGTCTCTCACCGTTCTCCTTCCTTAATCGTGAGATGAACTTTTTTGGCGGGATGACGCCCACTTTCTTCTTCTGTGTGGCGATGGAGTGGAAAAGGTCAGCCAGGCATGTGAGCAGGTTCTCCTTCTTCTTCTGCTGGGCTTTATAAGCCAGAACGTTCTCCCTGAAGGGCCGGCAGAAGTAGAGAGCCTGGAGCACCGAGTTACAGTAACATGTGTTTCCAAACTGAGGAGGGAGACAGTAATACAGGAGGACAGAGAGTGGTTTTTACTCTTTGGAAATGAGCAGCTGGGAAAATACAGATGTCTTAACTTGTTTTTATCTGTGCAGCATGTTCAAGCGGCTGCTGGGTAACACGGCTGTTTATGTAAATGCCATAATCAGAAAACAGAACATCCCTGTTACGGCCAACAGAGTCAAAAACAACACCATCACCTTCACTGTCCATAAGGGGACATGACTCATCCAGTCCTGCAGTGGTTTGTTTTGAAAGATGACACCTGTGTTTTTTTGGCAGTGGATATGTGAGAGGATTAAAAGATACTCACATTGACCAATCCAAAGTAGTGCTCATTGATTGGGAATTGCTCCGGGCCGATGTCTTTCTCCAGAGCAGAGGCATTGGTGCCCTGAGAGACAAGAAGACATGAAACCATCAGCTCATTTATTGCAGTCTGTGTAAGAGGAGAGCCTCATTAGAACCACCTATGAATATGTAACCAAATTAAGATGGAAAGTCTGTTTCGTAGTCATAGAGCCTCACCTGGCTGTATTTTTCTTATGCTCTCCATAGTTTATTAGATGGTTATGTGGTTAAATGGTCTCCTGTGTTTTGTCTCCTAAGAACCACATTGTCGTAAATATCAGGACTCAGAGACTGAACAGAAAGCTGAGACGTGGTTTTCCCCTTACAAACATCATTATGAGGCTAATCAGTGATTGAAAATGAGATGGTCCATCTCAAGGGGCTATCTTTCTAAATAAATTAATGAATAAAATTAATGACTTTTACCTCCTAACACAGTGGTTCCCAAGTCCAGTCCTCGAGGCCCACTGTTTTGGATGTTTCCCTGCTCCAACACACCTGATTCAAATGATCAGCTCGTTATCAAGCTCTGTAATGGCTTGATAACGAGCTAATCATTTGAATCAGGTGTGTTGGAGCAGGGAAACATCCAAAACATGCAGGACAGTGGGCCTCGAGGACTGGACTTGAGAACCACTGTCCTAACATAATGACTTTTATCTCCTAACATAATGACTTTATTTTCACAGCATTATGACTTTACTATGACTTTAATTACATCACCAAACGACTTTCATCTTGTAGCACAACCACGTTTTTCTTGCAATATTACAACTTGATTTTCCTAAAACTTGCGTTTTCTACCACAATTATTTTTCCCCCAAATCTTCAAAAAAAAAAAAAAATTAAGTTTGGGTCCTAATACTCAGTTGTATTTTTCAACAAAAAACATGCATTTTGGTTATCCAAAAACAAACTATAGGAAAAATGACAAAAGAGGAAGGAGTACTGTCCTCTACCGGTTCCTACACAGTTGGAATTTCCATACTTTATTTTTCATTTTCCATACTTTTTAAGACCTGGAAATTGATCAAATTTATTTCCATACTTTTCAGTGCTTGCGTAGGAACCCTGTTTTAAACACATGAACATTAAAGTACACTCAAGATCTGCTAAAGAAGAAAGGTCAGTGCTATCTCCTTCAAACATCACTTCACCTTTCTTATAAGACGATAACACTGGGCTGATCTAACAGCACAGCACAACAGTAAAAACAATTCCAAAGAACCCCCCCCCCCCCCGAGCAAATGAACAACTAAACTCAACAGCTGCATTAACTCTGTGTGCTGTATAGTGTGTAAGCTGTAGGAACAGCTGAGAATAGATATAGCACTATCAAAGGGACAGTGATATACATAGTTTTACATTTTGACATGCTTTGAAAGTCATGTCCTACATCTATAGACTCATCTCCAGCCGTCAGCTCCCCTCAAACGACAGGGATATTTGATGAAGCACATGCATGTGTGAAAAGCTGCTGCACCCATAAAACAGGCTGCAATGACTTTGGGGCTGACGGTCCATTACTAATACAACAATTTAAAGTGATTGGTTTTGTCACCATAAGTAATCCTGCTGTAAAATACTGAGTACAACTTTTTTCCTACCTGACAATTTTCACATTCCCTGCAGCTAGCAGAGTCATGAGGCTACATGAGCTCAGTGAATGACTTTGCATCTGCAGCAATTAAAGACCTTTTACTCTCTTGTGGAGCAATACCACTGCTCTCTACGTTAGTCATCATTAAGACCCCCAGGAAATGTAAAAACAGGACCCAGGCTGTAATCCCCTTTTTCAATCTAAAACTTACAATCCAACAAAATTAAAGGCCTCTCTTTCTGACAGTGTAATTGACCACATTATCCTCATTGCAAAGTTTCAACGTATCGGTTTCAGGCATGACTTTCAAATGTTGAAGTTTGACTTGATGTCTTTCAGAGGAACCGGTCTGTCAAAGTAGAAAGAGAAGATGGTGGAAATAGCTCGAATTATGTCAGAAGTCGGGAGTGTTTTGTGTCTGATTGCTGAGATACACCTCTCATCTACTGCCAGAGCCTCGGACCTGTCAGAGCTCAAAGCTTCTTAACATGAACCCCAGCTTTGTGAAGCGATCATAGAGGACGATTTAGTCTGACTTTGAGCGATTGTTATTTCCCTCAGTCCAAGCAGAAAGTGAATTCATCTTTGTGTATTTTATTACCTCCGCTCTGAGATAAGAAACTGCACTGGAGTGACACAAGTCCATGGGATGCTAAAAATATGATCCCCTCTTATCCTAGGCTGTTTTATCTACAGAGCTAGAGGAAAATATGAGTCATGTTTAGTAAAAACTGATCTAATAAAAGGCAGTAAAAGAAATGCAACCAATGCTTGACATCACATTTTAACTCTGAGCTCTTTGTTCTAAATGGCTGCGTGTTGCATATTTTAGCTGAATAGAAAATTCAGACTTCGCTTTTGAGAATTAAAACAACTCTGTAGTGCCCTCACTTAAGTAAAGAAGTTATGTATAAAACAGGAGTTTTTAGGTAAAGATCCTTGGCCCACATTGCAAATTAATAAATGACTCATCAATGTAAGTGGCGATCTTGATGTGAAAAAGTAAAACTCAAGACTTCCTTCAACAGCTGGTTATCACGTACCACTGGTATGTCTGGTTTTACATAGACTGACACAAAGACTGAAGAATTGTGTCAATTGTGTCACTGACTTTCTTTGAGCTTTATTTGTCTGAAAGACCTACATTTGAGGTACTTAAAACTCTACTTAAAAGTGTGTTTATCTTTACTTACTCTTACTTATTCTAAGTTTTGATAATCAGCATACACCAGCCGACCTGCAGGAAACTTTTTTAAGAACTTTAAAATTCAGCAGAATTTAGCAAAAATGAGTTTGCTCTTTGGAGAGGAACACACTGTATTGCATGAGTTTGCTCATTCTTCTAATGCATATACTAATCAAAATTTACTCTATTCTCATCACTTTGGTATGTAACAACTTTATGTTTTATGAACAAAATGTGTTTTTTCAGCTCACCCAGACTGTAAAATGAAACTAGTTTGGATTACAGGCTGTTAGATGGAATTATGTCCTATTTGAGGATGTTATATTGGACTTTTAGAAACTGAGAAAAACACCATCCAAAACCAACTCAATGTGTATTATGAGCTACAATTATTCAACTGTATTGTGAAGACATAGAAGAAAAAAACTTTATTCATTCCAAAAGGGGAAATTAAATTAATTCTCTCTGCTGCCTGATTTTTTTTTTTGCACACACAGGTCAGAAATACACACACGCACAAACACTGTGTACAGTAAATTGGGGTACGAGAGTTTATTAGCCCACATCAGGTTTCTGACCTCAATAGCACTATTCTGCTTTACTCTCTGAATCAATTTAAGGTATGTGCCGCACAGTTTGCAGATTACGTGTGGCTTGTCAAGATTACCTTCTTGCTTGAAAAAGCCGATCCCGTATTTGCTGTATACATGTCTGTTTGTGCATGGGGTATCAACTTTGCATTCAGGGTGCCTTGGAAACACCATAGGGCAGGGAATACAACATGGTAGAAACGATAGAAGTTACCGATGGAGAAAGATTAGAAGCAATGCACCACAAATTCACCTGTGAATTACATCTGATGCACCCCAAATTCACTGATGCATTGCAAACCTTTGTGTTGGACCACCGATATTAACTGGTGAATCTCACCATCCCTCGGCTCCACACAATGTGCCCACTAAGCAGTTGTGGGTTTGGTGCCTTGCTTGGGAATACCTTGGCAATGCTGAGCAAGTTAACAAGCACCTCTCCAGCCAGTAGCCCCAACTACTACAAGTCCTTCCGACTTGTTTAGATCCTCTAGTACCAAAACCAAGTAATGAGAGACTCAGGTACAACCCCTTTTTTCTATGAGTCATGGGATATTTATGGTGAGTGTTATAACTAAAAACACAGCAAACAGTCAAATATTCAGATAGCTTCACAGCCTTACATGTCTAAAAACACTTATAAACAATTATATAAACAAGTGTCTCTTTTTCTCTCTCCATAAATGCAGAAGGTTGACACAGACATACAATCTCTCTGTGCAGAACTGTATAAATTAATTAAATTAACAACTTCAGAAATTTAGATTTAACCCACTAAGTCAGTGTTTTTATTTTATTGCTGGTGGATGAAGGTTCATAGAAATGTTAGGCTATCCACAGCTTCTGCCTGAGAGTTGTTTTAGGGCTGGAATACTGTACACGGTGCGCAAAATAGTCTGGATTAAAATGAAGGCTTGAGGCAGATGCATAAGGAAAGAATACAGTGCAATGAAAAGTTATGCAAAATTCTCCTTGTACACTCTTTAGAGAAAAAACTCACAGATTTCTATAGGAAATCTGAAAAGGAAACATTTTCTATTTAAGTTTCCAGAATAAGTCAAAGTATGATTGGCAACACATATCATTTACTCAGCCCCAAGTGTAATAGCAGGTCAAAAGCACTTGCCTTACCCAGGCAGGACACCCAAATATAAAAGAATTAAAATTCATACAATCATCTAGCTGAATGTAAATTAATGTCACAGTCAAGCATGCAAAAAATTAACATGTTACTGTGGTGTTTAAAACTTATCACTCAGTTTTTCATCTCTCATCATAAAATGAAACTCAGGCTGTAATAGCTGCACATAAATCTGTTGTGTAAATTAACTGCCAACAGGCTGACAAATGCAGCTTTTATGCATAGCATGAGCTCCAATGCTTGTTTGGGAGCTCCATCTTCATATGTCTATTGAGGTCATACCAAGCTTAACTGAATGGGATCTGCTATAACTTCTCGTGTCAGTACTGAACCCAGCAGCACCCAGAGGTGACAGACACTGCAGGTTGTTCGACATCTCCGATGTCTCTGTTAGCAGCTCTGCAGCAGCAAATAATGCAATCACAACAAGCTGTCAGAGGCAGCGCGCGGCTGCACTGACCTGTCAATCACCGGTGACAGCTTCACAAAGTCGGTATTATACCGTATCTGAGGCTGCAGCACTCAGTCAACGCGTCTTTCTATGGGGCACTTTCATTATATGTGGATGCAGGCCCGTTTTTCACCTAGACCGTACAGCAGGGATCAAGCTCCCAGTGCATCCTTCCTCTAAAGGACCTTCCCCTCTTTGCATAGTGTGTGTAGCTGCAGGGGGGAGGCGACTCACCCATGAACATCACTACACACCAGCTCCAACAGACTCAGGCTGCAGGAAAATCGATAGCAACGCACACACAAACACACATACACACAGCCGGCTTCATACTCACCATATTACAAATGGAGGCGATGTTTCTGACAGTCATTTAGTTTAGAGTATCCCCCTCGCCGCCATCTTTAATAAATAAACATGATTTCAGTGGAAGGCGACGCTGAGGAATGGAGTTAAATCGCAGCCGCGGCTGGAGGCCAGACTGCAACCCCCCAGAGTCAGACAGCAGGCGGAGAGAACCGGAGCAGCATACAGCCAGAGCCGAGCTGAGAGTCCGGCCGCCCTCAGCAGCGTCCACACGGCCACATCCCCACACACATCCCGAAAACGCCGCCGCTGGAAGCCGTCAGCGCATGAGAGAACGGTGGACAGATGAAGTTACAGGCAGCAGGTTGTTAGCAACCATAAATGTCAGGAAACAAACCTGATGTGTGAGGAAGCGAGTGAGCCCCGCCCACATGGAGAGAACTCTGGAGCTGAGTGGTTCAGATTATTCTTATTTGATGGACAGGAAATTACAGCCAATCATAGACCGACATGATGAAGCTGAGGTGAGCTGCGACCACTCACCGGCTAGTTTTGGGCGCAATGCAGTCTGGGCGATGTAGTTTATGAATTAAATTAGGAATGCATTTAAAAGGGCTCAAATACCATACTTAAATATAATTTGAAAAACTTTTTTTTTTAAATAATTAATTTAGTCTTTGAAATTTAACAAATCAATAAAAAATAAACAACACGCCTACTCATCAGACTAATCAGCAGCAACACCCTGAGGTTATTCAGAACTCTTGACTTTAAAACCACAACTCCACAAGAGTTGGAGTGCCATGCAAAATATTAATTAAAAATAGAGTTTGATTATATGCAAATTATTTGTTTTGCAACTAAACAGGAGGTACTTTCATCTCAGCCATGCATGCTCCAATTAGACCCAAATGCACCAAACATAATACTAGTCCAGGCCTGAAAACACTCATAGAGCAATATTTCATCCTGGTTATTATGCCCCCAGTTGCAGCAGGAAATGTCATGCTTAGCTCTCCAAGTTGAAGCTTCAGGGCCATTAATCATATCTGCTGAAAATATTATTTAGATGCAGGTCTTTATGTAAGCTTTTCTTTTTGTCAGAGGGCGGGCCAGCATGGTGAAGCAAATTTCAAATTCATTACAACTCTGGTATAAATCAGTCAGTAAATAATATTCAACATAGGGGCTAGTTTTCTGATTATAACCTCCATGAAGGATGTTCATATGTATCCTCATAGAGAGTTGAACCTCTTCCTATCTTTACTTCTGAGAGACTCAGCCTCTCTGATTCCTTTGTCATAACTCAAGAAATGCTCTATACAGAGATTGCAACTGTGTTTTGCACAAGGCTGCGAACATGTTTTACTTTGCTGTATAGGTGTTTTAGTATTTGCTCTGATGGGTTTCATTGACCTTTGGGGACAACCTCAAGGGGACACTTAAAGAAATCTTTGCGCTACTGTAATGGCTTCACTTTTGTGCACAGCTTCAGATCATCATTTGTGCAGAATCCCCTCGAACATGCTTGAGCTATTAAGGATAGTGACCTCCTGAAAAAAAAAATATTCACAACAAAATATGTTGCTGAAATGCGTGCACATCTCATCATTCTTGACATTTTAAAGGCTTCTGTGAATCATTTTTACCCTCCAAAAATCTGTCATCTATTGCACTTAGACCAGTTATCTGACCATAGAGAGGAGGTTGGGGGGTTAAGTGTCCTCTCTGCAGGAGCCTCGGGCCTTCAGGACGCTTCCATTCACCTTCTGCTTTGTTTGTGCTTTCACAACAATCCACCACCAATTATCTCCTTAGCATTTACATGAGAACAAAAAGAGAGGAAAACAACAAATAATTATGATTCTTTTTTACATCAAAAGGAACAGAAGAGAAAGAGAGAGAAAGACAAGTCTTCAATGAATGAAGAATAAAGAGACCGCAGTTTGAACCGTGTAGGGTTTTATTATCTGTGTGACGTTTTGTTTGCACTATGAAAAGTCTGTTGTTTGTCGTGTTCTCACAGATTTTTTTATGAATGCTTTTGACTGACAAGGAAACAATTACATGTGCTGGTAGCTTGTGGGCTTTGGACACAGAGCGTTCCCAGACTCACTTTCTATTTCAGTCTGCTCTGTTTCAATAGGAAGGAGAGGAACAACGGAAACAGCTGTTCTTTTACTGACTCACTCTGTGTTTTATTGTCATTATTGCTGCTCTTTTACGACTAAATGCTGAATGTGTGCACAATAGCATACTCACTGTTCAAAACATTTCAAACCATTTCACTACTTTAAATAACTCCACACCTCGTGCTCTATTTTCTGTCTTGTTCATTTTTCTTCAGGCCTTTGTGGGCTCGTTTATGTGCTGAAACTCGGCCTTATTTAAATCTGGGTTTGTCATTTTAATCTCTCTGATGTCTGGATGCAGCTGATGGGTCCTTTGTATTCTCGGCTTACATATGAACCTCAGAGGACTTTTCCTGCTCAGCCTGGCAGAGATTTGAAGTGGGTCTGAGCATTTGGATTTTCATGCATAGAGAGAAATTAAGAGTATATATTAGACAGTTTGCTTCCTTATAAACTATGTTTCCACTGCAAAAAGCTCTAATAGTCTTTCTGTTGTTCAAGCAGCAGCTGCAAAAAAACTGAGACATGAATTATGCATCATTTCCTTGAAAACATCCCTCCAGTTCAGAGTCTGTAATTCACAGACATGAGTCAGAGTGTAATGAAACATCATTTCAGGAACAGACTGCTGATTTTCAACAAGAATTTTCTTAAAAAAAATAATTTCAGTGTGAATACAAGCATGTCAGAGCCCAAATCAAAAAAACATGTTCTTCCTTATAATTAACTCCTTTTTAAAGAAATTGCAGCATTATTTCAAGTAACAAGACATGGACTTTTTAATTCCTATTTACATTTGTTTTGCATTTCTTATATTCAATGCTCTCTTTTTAACATTAATATCTAGAGAAATTCAACTGAAAAATATCTTTTTGACATTATCTAAACAGTTACTACTGTTAAATTAAAGTTTGTTATGATGCATAAGATAATGTAGTTTAATGTTGACCCTATAATAGTTAACAGACTTGTTCTAAAATCTGCAACTTAACACATTTTCTTTTTTCACAAATAAATTAAGAATCCATCTACAGAAAAATGAACTGGCAGGTTGTCCCTGATCCCTGTTGTGAATCACTGTTGTTTTGAGGTTCACAGCCTTGTAATGAGTCTTCTTACAGATCCTGTGATGGGAGGAGGGCTTTGAATTAAATTTGTTCACTTTGTCCTCAGGGTTGCAAAAATCAATAAAACTCAAAGTTCCCCTGATAACTTGAACAGGCAAAAAGTGGGTGAAAGTTGTGGCAAGGCCAACAAGAATCATGCTCTTCATAATTTGCTCTCTGAGGACTGTGCACTGGGAGAAGGACAGTCCAGGTCATCTCTGTGAAGGTTGGCTCATGTTCTCACTCTGTGTTCCCTCAGCTCTGTATCTGTTTTCTTATTCTCATCTGTACATGTGTCTGTGTGGTTCTTGTTAGGACAAACCTCCACCTGCTTTTTTTTAAACTGTTTGAAGAATTTGGATTACTTAGAAATTAAAAGCATGTTCTCTGAGCTGCATACCATAAATCACATGGGCTGAGTCAGATCCATTTAAAAGTACAGTGATGGAAACAGCACCAGCCCTAACCCTGTGCTCTATCCAAACCAGATGTATCTTGTAGTCAAATTAACAGGGTTTATTATTAGGGTTCTGGGTTGCTGCACTGAGAAATGCAGATTCTGTATGGTCTCAGTTCTGGTTCTTTGTTGTGATAAAAACTTTATCACTCAGTGAGTGAACTTCTTTTTTTATATTCTGCAGATGGTTGCTCTCTGTAACCTTCTCAGTTGCTTTTGTAACAATAGGACAGGCTAATTTTGATTTTTAGTGATTTTGCAGGTTGTTTTTCAAAAGCAGAGACAGATTCAGGTTGCATCTGATGTTTGTATTGTCTTTTATAAAAGGCACGGAAAAATTGTATTGTCTTGTGAGGTTTTGTAACATGAAAGTTTTATTGTTCGCTAACAATGTCAAGGTGTGTTAGGTAAAAACAAAAAATAACTATTTCTTAAAGTATAAGTTTGCGAGCACAGTATGATGTTTTGCAGGTTTGTTGAATTTAAAAGACAATCTGAAGCTTTCAGAAAAGTCTGTCCACATATGAGTCATTACCTTAGACATAAAGCTAATAGAATTGTGTATGTGTGTTTCACCCTAACAATGATTCAGTGGCAGATCTTGGGTTTTTAAACCTAGTTAAAAAGCTTCAGATTTGCAGTACTGGACTCAGCAGCAGAGGCAGTGGTCTTCCTTGGGGCTGGAAAAGGAGTGCAGCTAAGTTAGTTTGTGAACTAAGGGAGGGGAGAGTGGGGTAAGAGGAGCCGTTTTTCATATTTCGGATCACTACATCAGGGCAACCATTGTTTTGTCTCTAACTAGTGTATCTATTTCAGGACGTTGTGCATCCCTGCAAACCAACAGAATGAGTGTAAACATAACAGTCTTGGTAATACAGCATGCCAAATAAAGTGGTCTCCTGTGGTCAGCTTACCCGTGTATGGGGTAAGTTGACCATAGGAGTGGAGTAAGTTGAGCTGTATACCCCCCGCCCTCCACCCCAGCCCTCCTTCACCTTCTCTCTCCATAAATAACAGTCACTTCTTCATATTCTTGTGTATATTAATCTATTATACACTATTCAACAGGTACAATAATTATTTTTATTGTTGTTGCATATAACTGCTAAAAAGCTGTTTTGTAAAAAGTCATTTTAACATGAGTGTCTTTAAGTGATTCAGAACATTCACAGCTGTATTTTTAAAAAGAAAAAGTAACACATTTCAACACTCTGAACTGAAACTCTGATCCTCTCATCAGACTTCTTCACTTTCTCAGTTGAACCAATGGCTCAACTTACCCCAGAACTACTATGATGACTTTATTAGTCCTCTACACTAAAATGGTGGACTTTTATGTTAGGTTTTTGACCTCATGTTGTAGCTCATAGATACCACAATTGATGTATAGAACAAATTTAAAATGATATTTTTTGGTCTGAACACAATTCTAATAAAACTTATGACGGACTAAATTTACTGTCAAGAGTGAAAAAAGCAACAGGGGGTGGCTCATCTTACCCTGTGGCTCATCTTACCCCACTCTCCCATACCTCAATATGTTTACTGTTTTAGGCCATATGTTGTTGTCCACCATGTTATTCTTTACAAGAGACAAAGTAATCAGCTCCTCGAAGGTGAGCCCAGATGAGCATGAGAGACCGTGACATGTCGCTGTAGTTACAGATACCAATCAATACACTGGCACACAGATATCGACCCATGATTGACTGCACTTCGCAAGATAATTTGGTCTGCTTTACTTTCACACCTCTAATGAACCACAGGGTTCAATTGAGAGCTAAGTGAGACCCTTATTTTCAAGCAGACCAGAGTTCACTTGTTTGGTCCACCTCAGAGTTTAAATAAGCTTTCACAACACTCAAAACAAACCGGATTATAAGAGGAAACAGACCAGCGTTTCTTTAAAGTGGACCAAACAGCTTTGGTGTGGATGTGACCTTTCTCTTTAACGAAAAGGTCCATCTCTGTAGGGGTGATTTCTGACACGTTGTCTTTACTTTTGACAAAAACCGACACTGTCTGTATGAATGACTGAAACTTCTACAGGAGGACTGTCATAGGAACCAATTCCTTTATAAGGATTACATCACAGCCATTACAGGTGGTATCCATAAATGCTCTGATGCGGTAAAATGAGGCAAAATAGTCTTGGAGGCATCAAATTCAATATGAGTGAATGTTTGCAAAAACATTCAGTTTCTTGTCTTTGTAGTGTCTTCAATAATGATTCTTTGAAAAGGATTTGTTAATCATTTTAATTTGTTTTTATTCTCATTACACACAATGTCACCTCTTGGAGTTGGGATTTGTATAGTACGGAATATATCATGACTGAAACATCACAAGCCACAAAGGCTGAAATATGACTAAAAACAAACACACTTTCCTGAGTATAACAAAAACTAAGGCTAAATTTCTTGTCAAAATAAATACAACCTACCAGTGCCTTTTAATAGACTTCACATACCCTTTATTCACTCAGATATGTACAGGTTGTCTTTAAAATAAGACTCTGAGTTAAGATAACATTAAATATTTACTCAGATGTGACCTCATGTTAAAGTCATCATGGTTGGGGATCCTCAAACGTTAAATACTGATAATATAAATATTTCCTGTCCTGGAAACAAAGGCAGCACCAAGATGAGGCGGAGGAGGAGGAGAAGAAGAAGAAGGTGTGTGTGTGTTAGGAGGTAGGGGGGCATTATTAGTATCACACACAAGCTTTGGCACTTACTTTTAGTACACACTGTTCCTAACAGACTCCTGAGGACTCTGTTTTACATGTACAATACCACAGCCTGTGTAAACAGAGAAGCAGGGCATGCTGGGTAATGGCTTTCAGAGCTCTGTGGATGTAAAACAGGCTCACCGCTGTGCTGGCACATTAGCATGGTGGACATTTGTTCCCTGTGTCATTACAGGGTGAACAGAGGACTCAGAGGACAAACAGGAAAGGTACGTTTTAGCCTCATGCACTGTTCTTAATGTCAGAAATAAACACCTACTTCATTATATTTTCTAGATCCATTCATACTGATAAATGTTGTTTGTGGAGCATTCATGCATGTAATAAAAGGTGCTTTATACCTCGTAAATGACCTGAATTGGTCAGCACTACAACTGATGTAAATTATGTTTTTGCTAAAAAAAAGTGGTCTGGGGGTTCAGTTACACTTAAGGCAGGGGTGGGCCTCTGGTGTTGTTATTAATGACTTCTGCAGGCTGTTAGTCAACTATCACCTGATGCCAAATGTTATGCCTGCAGCATACACACCACCTGCAGATCTTGTTGCCAATATACTTCATGTGTCTTTTCAAGGCGACTGCTTAAAGAGAAATAAGAGAGTTTTAAGAGGAAGAGCTGCATCTAAGCTGGATGTTCTGACCAAGGCCAGCAAAGGTTTTGAGCTGCACTTTAGCCAGAACAACTGCCAACATCATGACTACCTAAAAGCTAGCATAAATGCTGCTACTAAGGTTTTAAATGATTGCAGAGGGCAACTACAAATGTTGTTGCAATTATGGTGGATTAGATCAACTACTTCAGCAACACAGCACATCTGTCACTTGTACTCAGGTTACTGACATGAGAGTAAGAGAGAGATTTTGAAGTTTGGGGACGTCACAGAAAAAAAAAAACAAGCTCACGATCTGGCAGCTGTAATGGCAACCAGTAATTTTGCAAAAGGCTGCTGTCATGTGTCTTTCAGGTCAATGAAACCTAGTTTTTTTGTAAAGATATTTTGAAAAAACTTCAAGTCTTTAAGTATCTTCAGGCTGAGTTTCAGCTACTGCAACAGCAGCAGCAGTGGTGTTGTTAAAAGACAGAGCAGAGAAGTAGTTCACTGAGACAGTTACATGCAGGCTGAACCTAGAAAACTCTACATGTCTGTGAGTCCTAATAGATGTATGTAATTGATCAAGTGCACATCATTGTGAGGGTGACTCATCATGCAAATCAACATGCAGCACCTGAATGGAAAGAGTCACAAATGATGTTTATCTAACCTCTAATCAGCGCTTCATTCACGCAGACAGGCGACAGAGAGTCAGAAGGTTAGTGGATAACAGTGTCAGTTATTTAAAGATGTGGCCTAGATTTAGTGAACTTTTCACACCAGAAGAATGATATGAATAACATGTAGTGATAGAAGAGATGAATACACACCTCCTCTTAATTTAGACCAGACAGGATCTAATTAAACAGAGAAAATCAGATCAAGTGCTGCAGACATATAAGCTGCACTGACCTTCAAAATGACCTAGAATGGAAGGTGTATCAGTGATCTGCATGCCATTTGGAAGAAGACCCCTTTTCTCATATGCTCACATGCGCACAGGCTTAGATCTCCTAACCCCTGCATATTTCCCTCGTCTCTATAGGAGCCTCAGATTCCTCAGCTGCCTTTCTCTCCTCTGGAAGTCCAGAAACATCTTATCCTGATTGCTATGATGACAATAGCTGTGGCTGTATAACTGGATGTCTCCAGATAGCTGAGAAGGCTGCAGAAAAGCAGCAGAGCTTGACCCACTTTCCAGACCCGTGAACCGCATTAATTCAGCCTGCCAGGTGCTCAGGAGACAGGAGTGTACTGAGGCAGATAAATATCAGCCTTCATACAACATACAATGAGCTGTATGAGATGTTTATGTTCCATAATCTCGGACCCTGACACACATTTCATCATAATGTCTGAGCAGGGACATGCTGATGTATAAAGATGATATGAAAACAGAGATAAAGAGTCTGTACGTTTAATGACACGGTGACAACAATGGAGGAAGGCTGTTTTTATCGTTATTTCCTCTCAAATGTGCCAAATAATCTTGGTTGAAAAGACATCATATTTACCTTTAGTGTTATCTGAAGTTATTAAATAAATCGGGGCTGCACAGAACCAATAGATCACTTTGGGTCTGCAGGGTGCTATTTTGAAAACTGACAGGATCATTGTGCGTTTCCACACACGTCTGTTACTTTCAAAGCTGGATACTTGACAGGGTTGAACATGAGTGAAAATAAGTGAAATATACCTCACTAGCTCTGCCAACATCCTGGGTTTAAATAAAGGTGGGATTTCCCAGGAGGATGTTTGAGACCTGGCTATGAGGACCTTTCTTAACGGAGCAGGGTTACCAGCACTTTTACAACTGAGGTTCGAAATTCATTGAGAATCCAAAAACAATCATGGCGGTTGTGCCTCTTCAGGATTCTTATCAACTAAGCAATAACTACCTAACTGTTGTCATCCAGTTCTTCAACTCACGATCTACAATAAGTTTTTATGGTAGATTTCAAAATAAAAGCACAGTTTGACAACCTAAAATATAAGACAACCTAAATGCAAGACAAAAAAAGTATGAAAATAAAAACATGACAAACAGTTGACTAATGAGGCAATGTTCTCAGCATTTTCATTAGCCCTGCGAATTTTCAGTCACAGGGTTATTGAAAAAAGAAATATTTGAGCATCATTAGAAATGGGTGTTGACGTCTAAGTCACATGTATTTATTAGTAAAACTTGTGAAGTAATTTGTTGCACCACTGTTGGCTTCCTGCAATTTAACGTGATAATTAGTAGATCTCTCTGTGCCAGAATAGAAACTTTGAGGGGATGTGCTGGCTGCTTAGAAGAAAAAAGCCATTAGTTCATTATAGCATGAGTCATTAATGTCTGATGATTTAGTAAGGTGGTTTTATCATCCAATTAAGTATTTATCTTACATATTGCTCCTTTCAGTCTGAAATTATCCATGTGCAGGTATCCTTTTTGATCCAAATGTGTCTTCTCGGTCACATCTGAATGGAAAAAAGATGCAGGATATAAAAAATCCCAACAGTCCTGAGGAGAAAATCACCGCCAAACTCACCTTGAGTTTTCTTTCAAAGGATTTAAAGGAGTTTTATTTTTCATTCCAGTCTGCAAGAGAAAAGACCGAAACTTGAACTGAGGACCCGGTATCAGCCATAAAGAACGAATAAGTAAAAAAACTTTAAATAAGACCTAAAGGAATCATAATAAAATAAAATAAACACTAATATTTACACTAAATATATAACAACGACATTTACAGCAGCTTTAACCTAAATAACAAATAATATTTACTATCGTCCTAATCTAAAACACAGTACACACTGGGGTACAAAGCAGCAGAGTAATGGAGTGCAAACAGGCTTTTGTGCAAGACAGAGTTGTGAGTTTGATGAGTGAATTGGCCTCTGAGTTGAAGAGAAGTACAGAAAATAATTCATGAAGCCTCTCTCACTCAGATTATGACTCCTTTAAAGCAAAAAAATGAATTGAAGTTCAAGTATACAACAATTAAACTGGATCAGTAATTGTTCTCAGGTTTTCCCCCCAAAAATCAATCATGTCAGACTTTGATGGTCTGAAAAAGTTTTGCCAAAGCTGTGTGAAAATCTGAAGTTACATGTTCATTTTCTTTTCAGTAAAACTAAAATGTCACAGCACCCTGAATTCTTGGTTCTCCTGTCCACTGAAGGGACTGAAGGTGCGATTGTCAGTCACAGCGTGCACTCCTTATGTATGTGTGAACATTAGGAAGAGACAGCTCCTTCTGAGTGTATTAGGTGGTTTATGAGGGGGGTCGAGTGGCACATGATGCAGCCATGGTTTTCTCTCCCCTTCAGGATGTCTGACGCACTTCTTTTTTATTTCATTGTACTAGGTGCCAATTTTCAGGTAGAGTACAGTGTGTTCCCCTTAAGAACATTGACTGTTTCCTTCATTATTGCCCCGAGCAGTTTGGCCTGTCTGTTTTTCTTCTCCTTGCTCTGTGGCAACCTAATGGACGAGATTTACCACAACTCCTCGCTGCAGCTGACGTGAAGCGTTTCTGAGAGCCAGGCTGGAGAGAGACAGAGTGTGATATTGTGTTAACTAGCATCCATCATGAGTGCTGTGGCTGGAGAGAAACAGGCATTAGTCCTGATGGGTGGCTGCAGTCTTGAGTTTAAGGCTATTTCTGGTCATGTTATTGTCACTATGTAGAGCAATATAAAGGAAATGTAAAATTTTGTCATGCTGTCTTTAATCTGCAGGAGAATTATTTTACCACAGTAGATCCCTCAGTGTGGACATTTGAGCTTACATGAAGGGATATTCTGGTTCAAATTTAAGTTAGGGTCAAACACACTTCAACACCGAGTTAGACACCCCCTCGAGAGAAAAATGTTGTCTACTGCTTGCTTCTCTAGTTATACCAACTTTAGTAATGACCGCACGATAGCAGCACACAGCGGTTTACATCTGCACGTGCAAACCTCAACCAAAAACGCCACTCTATATCCACAAATAATGCTCAGAACAGCACCTAACTTCATCACCAGTACATATAGGGTCCTAGCCATAGCACTACCCATCAAACATCTTTTTAGCTTTGCCTGATTTATTTAGCAAAGAGACTAAACACAACTCACCTACCCTTCTCCAGCAGCCGCTTGTTTGTGGGGGAGCCCTGACGATTCGATCACAAAGTGCAGTGGAGTTTCGCAGCTCAAGGAAGAATATTTATGGAAATGCAATCAGACCATGACTAAAGCAGAAGAACTACCGCGTCTGCAGTGCAAGATTATTATGATGATTATTACTTCATGGAAATGATCCGCTGAGCTCGGTGATCAACTAAAATGTGTAAGCTGTTATGAAAAAAAAATATCTAAGGTTGATTACAACCTCTTGAAGAGTGACTGTACATCTGTTTCTGGTGAGTCTCAGTTTCACTGTAAATCATAAGTTATTGGCTTCACTCAAGACATCTTCAGCTCTATGGGCCGGGAAAAGACTGATTTTCTTGTGATTTATTTGTAAGTAAGGAATTAATTTTTCTGAAATGACTCACAGTGACGCAGATTTGAAAAATAATAACTGAGGTTTTGTCAGGTCTGTCCTTGGGGGGAGAAAATAACTATTTTTGAGGATGTTCTTGTGTTGAACGGAGGCTGAATCAATTGTTTTTCATTAGTGATGGGAATTACGGCTCTTTTTAGTGAGTCAGATCATTCGGCTCAGCTCACCAAGAAAAGCCCAAACAGCTCTTCTTTTACCACTTATACATTTTCTAATTCAGCCAAGTTTAGTGTTGTTTGGCTTATAATATGTACATAAGTGTGCATATACCTCTTAAATAATTCAATACATCCTTTGTACTGAAGTATTCACTGAGTACTTCACTGAAGTAAAAATTACATTTCTAATATCAGTAAATTGCTGTAGCCATCCTGAGCACATCCGTGTAATGAGCACAGGCATATGGCTCAACCTCGCCCCCCTCTGCTTGGTGTATCCTCACGTGATTGGTTGTACATAGCATGCACGTGACAGTCATGCACTGCACGCATGCAGCACCCCTCATCCCATCATTCCGCCTTGTAGTTTTTTTCTACGGTATGTGGGGGAAAAAAGACAGAAAAAAAATTAAAAATTAAAAAACAGCTCAAAGATGGGAGACGGCTCCCATCGTTCATGTTAAAGAGCTGGCTCTTTGAACCAGTTCGTTCTCGACCAACACATCACTTTTTTTAATGCATTCTAGTAAATTGTCAAAATTGTGCCACTTTGTAAATGCTTGGAGATTGTTAGCTGTACTTGGATGCATATATATGTTAATAAAGAAAAATACATTACTGTCAATTTCACGACATCCTGTCTCCATACCATCATGTACTTGTAAGTTTGAAACATTATTGCAGCCAGTCATTTGGGGGGGGCTCCAAGTATTTTTGCTTCACTTTTGGTGAGCTGTTGTGTTGTTCATTCCTCCAGTCAGTGTTTATAAGGCGCACACCAACATATCTGGCTCACGACCGCACCATGAACCTACGCTGAGTTGCTGCTGTCACTGCTGTCCTAAAAAAAAAAGGCCCCTTCTGGTTCTGAAAAGAAGATTCATAACCAAGATTCAGAATTGTGGAGTCATATCTTCAGTCCACACTCCACGTCATGAGAGATGTATCATTTTTTTAGTCTTTCATACTTACACCTTCGCTTCCGTTAACGCACACTAACAACAGCGAGCATGTGTTTTCTCTCACGCGCTCCTCCTCACAAAGAACAGACTCTGAACAAAGAGGAGGCCTTGAAAACTCAGGACAAGCGCTGTCTATCTACCTCTGAGTCAGACGTTTAGAAACACTCAGGAGATTTTGCTTGAACTCTCCGTTAGACATCTGTAAACATGCTGCGTAATTAATGAGAATATGCCCCTGCACGGGAGTGTGTATGGGTGTGTGTGTGAACAAATGATTAACCTCGATCACGAGAGCAGACAGTCCTAATGAATGTAAATCAGGACGTCATTGAAAATGTCTCTGTTCTCTGAATGAGCACAGGCTGAAGGGGCTTTGAGGACAATCCTGATTGTTTTAATGTGAAGGAAAGGAGACTGACCCAGCATGAACTTCACTGTGAGGTAAGAGGAGCTCTGTGAAATTTGAAAAACCTATTTCAGGTTCTGCAAACATTTTTATTTTAATGTTCTTTTCTGGAGTTTCTTACCCAACTGTGCATTGCTATATGCAAAATATCTCACAGTTTTTTTTTCTTTTTTTGCACAAAGAAAGGCTGAACAGAGCTGACCTGCATTTGTTCTTTATTCTCTCTTTTTTTGTGTTTCTTTTGACCTTTTTCATTTGCATCCTTACCCCCTTTGACTTTTCAAAGCTATTTTCTGTTTGGCCTGACTGTTAAAACTATTAACTATAAAATGAAACTATGTGCCTTTGGCATTTTTGTCACGCTGCATTTGAAGAACATGCATTGTGAAGTACATCAACTTCTTCTGTGAAATTGAGCTGTGGTAGAAATGACCATCACATTTCACTCCACATGCAACAAAAACTTGGAAGCAGAAATGTGCAGGTTATCGTGGGTCAGTTTTTTTTGAAGAGATGTGAATTTAGCAAAGTAAAGGTGTATCCACTCGGTCTCATCATCAAGGGAACATGTGTTACATCTTTACAGCTCCTCTGACTCAGCGCGCTCGCCTGAGGAAAGATGAGAAGTTATTCATCAGAGGATTAAAGAGCTCAAAGAGGCTTTATCTCATAAAAACACTTTCGACAAAAGAAAATACTGGAAGAGCAAACAGATATCAGCACTTCCCATCAGGCGTCTTCATGGGTGGGAAAAGCTCTTTTGATGGTTTCTTTTTCTACCCACCAGATTGGCTATTTTTCACCTTATCTGACATGAAATCACAGGACCTAAAAACACCTCTGAGCTGTTTAGTTTGAGTATTTTTCTTTCACCTGTCTGTCTGCAGTCTGCTGAGGGCTGGGATTAAAACACGACTCACACAGATGCTTTTCAGCATTTTTCTTGGTTTAAAAGCTGCAGATTTCTGGCACAGGTGCCTAATCTGCCTGTTTTTAGCTCCATTCTCCCTGTGACAAGACTGGGCCCATCTGTCAGTTTGGACACAAAACTTTCTTCAGTCTTAGAGACAGTGGACTGACAGAAAAGCTGACAGATACTTGAGTAAACTGTGAAAAAGCAAAATATACAGCTCATTGATGAAGATAATGACACTGAAAGACGTGATTTGGGTCAGTATTTGGAGCTTATTTTTCATGTTCACGCACTGTTTCTCTCTCTGCTGTGTTAACCTCCAGAGCCCCACCTGAGCTCTGCACGTGCTCAGTAGCAGCTTTCTCCCTATTCATCGCCTGGCTCTTGTTACATGTAAGCTGACAGTGAGCAGGTCACTGTGTCCTGCTGTGAAGAGAGCAGAGAGGACCTGTCACAGTCAGGTCTGAGCTGACATACTTAGAGACTGAATAAAATTGGAGCCACATTTATACTTTGACCCTTTTTGTTGCACCTACACACCAACAATCACACTCAGTACCTGACACATTATTACACAGTAAAACTGCTGTGTGCATGAGAGAGAATCTAAAATACTCGTGTTAAAAATTTGCAGTATAGGAAAATCACGTTTTCGAATGGTGCTCAATTTGTGATGATTCAAAACACGGTTCATTCAGTATGAGTGATTATAGGAGTGTTGAAGGTAAATACACCAAACTACAGTCTATAAAACAGGGTCCAATAGTGTTCTTTGTATGAGCCTGTAAACATCTAATATACCATTGTAAAAGAACACATTTTTATTTGAGTGCTAATGGGTCTTTGGTTTTTCCAGCCTACCTCTAGTGGACACTCCTGGTGTGTCTGAAGTTTTTTGCTCTCCCTCACAAGCGTCGTTGATTCTATTTGGTCAAGATGACAAAAAGACATACACAAGTGTGTTTGTTAAACATTTCTGGGGGTGTTTATCATTGGATAAGCTTATTTTTCACTCACTCTGTGAGCTCTGACCGGGATCAGGGTTAGTGTTACAAATTTGGTCAATGCAAACAAATAATGCAAACTGACTCAATGTTCACTGTGATATACTTGAACTTTTTCCTACTAGACCTTGTTGAGGAACTTAGAAGGAAATTTACCCCACAAGAGTGAACAGGAGTCATAACCATCCATCCATCCATTTTCTATCACGGGGGGTCTGGAGCCTATCCCAGCTTCTTGGGGGCGAAGGCAGGGGACACCCTGGACAAGTCATCAGTTCATTGCAGGGCTGACATATAGAGACAAACGACCTTTACACCTTTGGGCAATTTGAAAGTGACCAATTTATCTAACCCCACTTCTTCATGTTTTTGGGAGGAAACCGGAGTACCCGGAGTAAACCCACGCAGACACAGGGAGAACATGTAAACTCCACATAGAAATGCCCTGACCCGGATTCAAACCCAGGACCTTCTTGCTGTAAGGCAACACTACACAACTGCACCACTGTGCTACCCAGGAGTCATAACATTTGTAAAAAAAAAATAATAATAAAAAAAAAAAATAATTAAAAACATCCAATGATGATGGAGAATAGTTTCTAAAATAACACTGAAGATGTCTGCATGTGCGAGTACTTACGCTCAGCCTTTATGTAGTAGATGCAAAAATGTCATTATAGAGTGGGTCCCTGCTGTTTTAAGTACT
This sequence comes from Xyrichtys novacula, assembly GCA_962446985.1. Classification (NCBI taxonomy): domain Eukaryota; kingdom Metazoa; phylum Chordata; class Actinopteri; order Labriformes; family Labridae; genus Xyrichtys; species Xyrichtys novacula. Next base: position 12,402,861 of record OY660870.1, read on the forward strand.
CTTGCCTCACAGGGAGCACTTCCCTCTGTGAGGGACATGTCTAAACAAGACACCTTTCAACCCTCATCAACAGAACTCCTAAAAAAATTCATTAAAATTTCAGAAGAACACTTGTGAAAGAGGCTTGCTCTTCCAGATATTCATTCTCATACCATTTATGTCATTTCCAGTCCACTGAGTAGGTTTGTCAGAGGCTTCATTTTCACTGCTGAGTCACATCCACAGATCAGTTCTCCTGAATCAGCCCTGGAGGATTGCAAATATCTGTATGAAACCACCCAAGCCTCTGCTTACAGCCTGCAGGTCCAGTTCTGCTCAGTAACCCAGTCTAGACAGGCAGATTGTTCCCAGAGGGGGAGGTCGGATTCAAGGCCAGAAATCATAAATCTTCCAGTAAGCCCAGAGACCCAAACTGATCAGGACAGGCTGAGAGTCCTTCTCTGTCTCTGTCATTCTCAGGATGACTAAGTCCAAACAACAAACACATCCACAAAGGCTATTTCAAAGAAATATGTGGTGGTTTGTTGCCATGGATACCTTAACAATAATGATTCATGAAAAATGAGGCGGAAGATTTCAACCTTAAAAAAACATCCGTCTGTTCATTTCTTCTTTAACTTGTTGTTTCAGTTTTCCAGCTCTGACATTAAGGATCTTCTGTCAACAGCAGTAAAGAGTTAGATGCTTTATAGATCAGGTTCAGTGGCATCAAACTGAAGATAATTCAATGAAAATCATCTTGAAAACAGTTGCATTGGCAGTGACACGTGCACAGTAATGATAAGAGGTATTTCTTAGTATTCAATATTGTTTTGAAAAACCAGACATTTCACGAAAGTTGATGACGCTCTGAAAAAACATGACATGAAAATAAGTTTCCTCTCAAACAGCTGCTACAAAAACACTATTTTTAGAACTCAAGGACGCTTCAGGAAGCACAGCTGCACTCCACAAAAGACGATGACTTCTCAGAAAACAAAAGATTACCAGAAACATTTCTCATGAAAAACTTTTTGTGTTACATTAAATTCAACAACTTCTCACCAAACAGCAACACTCCCATGGAAACTGGAAGTAAACATAGTGGAGCTCTATTGAAAAAAAGAAAAAACTTTGAGACTTTTCTCCTAAGAACAGCCAGCAAACTATTGCGTTTTTGGCCATTCATTATCATATAAACACTCAGTCGGAACCACTTTCTTCAAAGGAATCTATAACTTTTATGCATTAGTTCTATTTGGTGGTATGGCTCTGGTCTGACAGCCCCCTGCCCTTCCATATGTTGATGTGGAGTGTCAAACTTGCAGCAGGGAGAGCACACCTCCCTTTTGTTTCATGTGCTCTGTGATGCCATATTTCAGTTCATTGACAGTTGTTAAATGTCACAGCTACATTGGTTATTATTGTCTTAAAATCCTGACCGAGTTGTTGCATAACTTTATCTACCTTTGAGTCACTTTGTTCTGGACGATCACTGTGTCTCTCCATCTTTTATCCCCCTGTTGCTGCAGTTGTGAGTGACAGCAGCCCCCAGCAACCTAACTGGTGAGTGGCACAGTCCAGTGCTGGAAGGCTGATCAACTGGACCAAACGACAAAATGAACAGTTTTTCTTCAGGTTACGGCCTGTTTTTTGGGAATGTAATTTCCTTCATGCACAACAAGACTTTTAGTTTTATATTACACACTCATTAAAAAAGATTCCCAGGGACAATTGACAAGCTTCTCCACTTAAGCGTCGTACTGAGTTCCTTCGCCTGTTTTGTTTTGCTGTGTTAAGGGTGTACCACAGGGATCTGTGTTGGGTTTATTGCTGTCTTGCCTCCGTATGTGTGCTGGCACTGTGCTTATTTACTGAATACACATGGAAAAGTTGAAAAACAGGTTGCTGCAAAATTAAAAGCTGTTATGTAGAAGGCAGCTGTCTGTGTTAATCACCACAGCTTCGACCGAACCAGCTGTCATGTTTATTTTTCATCAGGGTGAAAATGATAAACACAATGATTGAGCCATTATTTTTGTGGAAAATGCATGCCTCAAAGTGCTGTGGAAAAAAATAGAAAATAGAACAAACAAGTTATGTAACTGTCCTCATTCAAAAGGAAAATACCAATAGAATTTTGGCAAAAAAAAAAAAAATAGGGAATAGCAACATTTTTAGAGATTTAACTCACTTATTAAATGATTTATTTGTTTGAACACAGTGATGAAACAAAAGTAAATAAATAAGTGCAAAAGAAAATTAACAGGAACAGCAAATTACTGCCTTTCTTAGTCTATTTTGCCAGTTCACGTCAAATATTCTGCACAAAAAACATCAATATTGCTGTTATTGAAGCTATATCTTTAAATATTATCTGTTTTGCAAAACACAATTAATATTTCAGATTATCTTCCGCCGCACAAACATTTCCCCCCTCTTTCTCATAATCTCCTGCTTCCAAACAAAACAAATCTGCAGCATTTAAGAGCAGTTTTCTACTCACAGGTTTTACACGTGAGAAGGAAACAACTAACTTGTGAATGAGTGAAAACAGGATAATCTCCGAGTTTAAGGTCTTACCTTAAATACATGTCTGTGGTCACATGCAGGCCAGACGTAAACACCCCTTTCCTCTGTTATTAAACTTTAACCCTTTCACAGGTTTGTCCGTCTCCTCCTCGTGCACGCAGACCAACATGTTGTTGCACACAATGAGTATGTGACAGAGGCATGCACATCGAATTCTAAGAAATGAGTGTGGATAAAGATTATTGTGACGCCTGCAGGATGTAAACAAGAGCTGGAGGGCCTAATTGAGAGTCAGGGGATCAGGATTTACCTACAGGTCTGGTGAACTAGAGGCACTTTTTAAACCTTTTCTTTTCCTTTCTACATTGCTGTGCACATATACAAGTATGACACACTTCAAGGGGTATTTATCGATGAGTTAGGGCTATAATCTTGCTAAAGCTTTGTTGAAATATGTTTCTCTATAGTAGTCCACTGCATATGACCTGAGTGATCAAAAATCAGCTCCTTTACATGACCCGTCTACCAAGTCAGGGAATGCATCCTCCAAAAGGCAGCAACCCAAGACTGATTGCATCACAATCAAATATTGGAGGCTGTCTTATTATGGGGGCTGCTTTAGTCAGAAACCAATGAATCCATCCTAATTTTACTGAGCTCCTTCAGACACAGCCAACAAATGTTTCCTACCTTTACTGGAATGCCAAGGATGAATCAGATGCATTAGATCTAGACATGACGCTGGACTTCCAAATGGCAATACATCGTCAAATATGAGTATGTACTTTCATCCTGATAGATGGCTAATGACTTTACTGTTTTAACAGGACAGAGACCTTGAAACTTGAAACCCTCTACAGTGCTATTCGGTCTATGAGGGCCGGCTCATTTATATGAAAACTGACAATATTTTGTCAGATTTTATATCAAATGACTAAAATTCTATCACTGGGCCCAAGATGCCACTTTCTCATTAATCAATAATTTACCAAGAGAAAAATGTCTGAAAAAATAAACCTTTTGGAGTTAAGACAGTAAGAGACCAGTGGAACTTGATGGTGTGAGTCTTTGCAGATTGGTTGCTATTGGTGATACCCTGTGACCTACACTCTTCTCTTCATAGTACCTTTATTTCACAGTGTTTCCAAAGAATTCTAGGACAGCTGATGTGGACTAAAGACAACATTTTTTTCTGATTTCTAGTAAAAACATTTCACGGAACTAGAAGAAGCAACATCCACCTTAAAAGGTCAGATAAATAACATATTATGAGTGAGTTTTTAATCAATCCTGATGTGCCTTGTGGCCTTTAAAAGCAGACTAGAAGATCAGCAATATCACTGAACTTTTCAATAATGTAATTTGTGATGCCTATAACTGCTGTGAAGGAGGTAGGTGAAGACCAGCTCTTAATTGATCCTACCCAGAAAAATGCAACTAGAGGGATGTATTTGGACATTAAAATAAAAAAGGATGACATTGTTTTTCAAAGCTATCACTTCACACACACACACAGGGACTTTCACATCACTCATCATAGCCAAAACTTGCGGCAACTTTAAAAATGCTGATGCAAAATCCTGCACAATTACATGTTGCAAATGCTCTCTATATATCTCCATCTACTATGTAAATGCATGAGACCAGAAACATGAAGAAAGATTTGCATCTGCTTTGAATTTGCAGATGGTGTCTTGTTGGGCTTTTGCTTGATAGTGTTTGTGAACCACCATAAAAATCTTCTACCAACTGGATAACTTCAGAGTAAAAACACAGAGCTGGCATTCCTTCAGAGGGAGGAGAAGGAGGTGCTTGTGAAGTTGTAACTATTGTCATTCACACTCCCCCTCTAAGACCACCTCTGCCCCTCTCCCTCTCCACTGTTGACATTCACAGGTATGCAAATGCTTGACATGAGGGTTTACATTTCAATAAGAAAAAAACAACCTCTCTTCCTTTGTGTGGGCTGAGAGCTGCTTGTGCCGGCAAGCCAATACAATTTCCATCAGTCAGAATAAATGCAAATGCTCTCTCAGATATAAACAAATAATTAAAGAGATCTTTGCAAAGATGTAAGGATGGATCTTCTTGTGAGGTACAGCTGCTGCAAAGTAAATGGTAATCGGACTATGTTTATATGGTGCTGGGTGGGAGTAGAATATAGTGCAAATTTGGGGACTCTGCAAGGTTTTAACAGACTCAAGATTTCAAAAACTCTTTAGTGTCTCCCAATAATCACACTTTCTGCAGACAATGATTAAAGCAGTGGCAGTGATAAGCATCTGTAATGATAAACACATGACCATGACTTCAGGGCAGCTCCCAGTGTCTCTGATTTCCCAGCTGACTGTCCTTTGAGGGATTATCCCTGAGGGTAAGTGGTGCTGTTCTGAGGCGAGGCCTGCTCGGGAAATCAGCCCTCACTTATGTGTCAACAAGGACATCCTTCTGAAAACACCTCCTCCTCCTCTTTTCTGATTTCACCTGCCCCTCATCCTCTCTGCCAGCCCCCAATTACCTCCACATTCCTCTGCTTCCACTGAATACCCCAAATTCCCCCTGATAATTGCCCCCACCCAACACCCCGCTAAAAGATTACCCCCATTTCACCCTCCCTAACCACCCATTGTCGCCTCTGTGTGAGCGACACTCTGATCCCAAACTCAGGCCTTGTTCTGCTCTGTTGTGTCTGTAATTGTCCTCTTCTGCTCAAAGGTATTTTAATTTACCTGCAGCTCTCCCTTAGGGAAAGTGAAGGCCTGAAGGTGTGGAGAGAGATGGACAGTTTTTGTAAGATGTTTCATCAGCACACAATATAGTTTTCTAGAAATAACAGGTGACGTTTTCACATCCGTCCCTGTGCTCCTTCGACTCCTGCCGTTAGTCACTCCACATTCCTGTGTCTCTTGTGTATAAAACAAGTGACTCCTGGGCTTTTGTTGTTGCAGCACACCTCCACATGCAGCATCCTTCCATTATCTGTTATCATTAGCCTGCTCGCTTGGTTGCTAAGGGAGGGAACAACCTTGATGCTTTTTATCTTTCTGTGACACAAATATGCAGCGTGGGCTCAGATTACAGAACGCTCACACCTTACTCATTCACAGCATGCCCCAAAAAGTCAGCTTCACTAAACAAGGAGAGATGCAGGAGAATGGGGGTGATTACTACTTTGAAAAAGCAAATTATACGGTTAGTCAACTGAACAGACAAATGTCTCTTTGACATCACATTTATTAATTCTAAAATTGTTCTATAGACGCCACAAAAATCTCCTCACCTGTGAACCAAATACTACCCTGATTTTGAGGTTAGATGCTATAAAATTCTGTAGGTCAGTATGCTAACTGTTTCTTTCTGGCTAAAGTTATCACCATTAACTAACCTGGCTCATGGACGGATGTTACACCATCCCTGGTTGGTTTGATAATCATAATATTTTCTTACTTTGTGTTGATTTTAATTGTAAAGTCTATCTGTTTCTTACAAGTTTTTTGTTTTAAGGTCATCATTTTTACATCTTAATCTTTTATTTTTATAGTTGTCAAAATTCTGTGTATGTAGCCTTAATTTACACTCTTTAAAGCACTTTGAGTCTTCTCTTTAAATTGCATTGCAGTGGCCGACAGGCAAAAAGCTGCAATGACTTAAATAGTGTCTATCAGGTAAAATTGCAGGAAATTCTAAGATGATGCATAAAAAAATTATATCGGAAATAAACTGAAAGAATAACAAAAAAGTGTTGCACAAAAGCTGAAACACATTTTTTGCACATGCACCTCAAATACTGAGAGGATGCAAACCTAAAAACACAATTAACAGCATCAGGCAAGTCAAACAGCGAAGAAAACAAACAAAAATGCTGCAAGAAAACTCAAACAGAAGCATTTACAGTACAAACAGAACCAACTTATAAATGGTGCAAATTCAAAAACATGCAATTGTATGTCTAGAAAATCTCAAAACACATGCACCAATAACAACTCAAACTTAAATAGATGACACAATTTCAAAGCAGGCTACACCAGCAATGTGCTGCAAGAATAACAAAGAGAAGTGCTTCTAAATACCAAAAGTAATGTGCTATGAAGTGCAAACATGCTGCAGAAACATGAATGAGTTCAGTTTAAATGAGTTACCATGTATAAAAGCACAAAAGCCAGGAGCTTTATTTGAATTCATAAACACAGGGAGAGTACAGTTAGCATGATAGTTCATGATCATGTACAGTATTTAGTCATAACAAAGCAGAAAACAGGCTCCCATAATGCACTCTGGGTGGAGTTGACTGCTGTGATGTGTTTTGTCCTGTGCCTACCCCCATGTAACTGTGTCTGCTAACAAATCCAGAGCACTAATTTCATATTTGCACTCAGCCACCTGTCAGCAGCCCTCTTATCAAAAATACATACCAGAGCGTAATCACAGAAGGCCAGGATGCCAAAATACCTCTGAGCACATGAGCGCCAGTGAAAGACGAGGGCAGGAGGGAGAGAAAAGTAGGACAAAGAGATGATACAGGTGCTGAGCAGTCCGTCACGTGAAACAGAACAAACGTTTTATTCTGTTTACCATGAAAATAGAAAGCTTTTGCTGTTTTGTTGCTGCGCTAAGGTCAAATTTGACACCATTTTCTGTGGCGAGTCTTCACGTTCATGGTATAAAGGGAAAAAAAGGATGCATAAAAGGTATGTAGAAGTAAGTGTTAGTGTGTGTGTGTGTGTGTGTGTGTGTGGGGTGGAGTTGGGGGGTTGAACAACATCAGCAGCAGTAGGGGCATGTCTGAACAGGTTACTGCAGCACAACAGGATCCATCCACATCCAGATTTGATGTAGGACTGTAAAAGCAGACGTTAGAAAAAGAAAGGAGGATTTTTTTCAAGACACCCATAATAATCTACATTTGACAGCATTTACTGTTATGACTCTTTGATATTTTTCATTAGCTGTGGAAGTCCTGTGCACGAATCGTTTTTTTTTTTCATGTCACCATTAGCAAACTGAGCACACTTATGTGTCACTGATGTCATTCTGAATCAGACTGTGAATATGTTTGGACATCACATCCTAGAGGGCAGATAGATCCCTCATGGCCTAGCTGTTAGAATTCCTGGTTGTCACCCAGGAGGCTGAATCGACTACCGGTATGGGAGCTACTTTTAAAACTGTCTTGCTGTATATAGATGGGAGTTTGTACATATTTATGTAATGTTTCATGTTTGTGCATAGAGGGCAAAATGAACCTGAGTCAATTTCCTTGCATGTGTACACATACTTGGCCTATAAAAGCAGATTTTGATTCAAGCAGACAAACAAAAAACACAAATGTTCAGTTTATCCCATAGTCAGCATTTCTGATCTCTGGGGAATTTATGGAAGGAACACATCATTCTCCTTTTAGCTTATACAGCCCACAAAGTGACACAAGAATAAAAGTTCTCTTTTTAAATGTAGATAAAAACTTTTTACGGAGGCTTTAAACTTCTCTAACAGTATTTTAAAAGGTTGGATTTTTCATCATTTGGCCATTATTTATGACATGCAAAGTTAAAGCTCCCATTTGGAGTTATTTATCAAGTGACAAATTGGAACTCAAATTAATGTAGATGCCTGTTGATGACCCACAAAAGTAAACATGACCATCAGCCAAAAGTTTGATCATTTCCCCATTACCATTAATAATGTTAAAAAGCTCTGGTGGGGGTAGATGTCATTCCAGCTTATTTATGGACTGCATATAGAATGGATGCTGTCTGCCTCCGAGTGGAGTGAAGCCACCGTGAGGACAGCACCCTCTGGTGACAGGTTGCAGTGTAGGTCATTAATCCCGCCTCCTCCAGCAATCCCTATGGAGCTGTGGACAAACCTTAGAAATTTATTTCACGGAATATATTTTTTTTCTCCCCCCTGCTTGTGATGTTGTCATGTAGTTATTGCATAACTCACCCAGGGGGATGCGCAATTTCAGCCGAGCGTCATCACAGCAACTCTCGGCGACTCTCCCGCTGAATGCGTACAACGCTACTGCACAAGCGGTGGTTCCAGATTTGATTCGAAGATTTGTCTGGACCCGAGTGCTGAACATGCATTATTAATTTCATCAAGCAGCAGCCCAGTTCACAATATTTCTGACAAGCAAAGAGCAACCTCACAGACAAACACTATTATATAAAATAAAGTACGTAACTAAAAGTGAAAAAGTTCCAGGTAGCCTCATCATATCAGACCAACTCCTTTGGCAGTTTCAACATGAAACCTTTTTTTTTTAAATATGGAAACTGAGTAAGAAAATAATAAAATGTTTTAATTTGGGAAAAACAAAAAACGTTTCTCAGAGACTTTAGTTAAATTTCGACATGCTAATCCTTCTCTCCTCTAAAACAGAGTCTCAGTGTTAACAGGGTACTCAGCCGGAGGTCCCACCTGTCGCTGCAGCTTTTCCCCTTCTCTCCTGTGTGTGTACAGCTCTCGTATCCACGTGTAGGCGGAGGCGCACGAGGTGGGGGGGGAATCAGCAGCGTCCAATCAGATGCGACCACCGCTGGAGCGCTATAAATGCCGCGTGCGCCCCTCAGCTTCAGCATTCACTCAGAGAGCTACCTTGAAGAGCCTACCGTCCTGATTTACTCAGCATCACTGAAGCATCTCCGGAACTGTCTGAGAGGATTAACTTTGGTCGTTTTTAATAGACGAAGGAAAAAGAATAAAACTCTGTCTTTTTTGGTCTGAAGAACGTTGGACGGAATAGAAAAATGCGTCTCATCCAGAACATGACAACCATCACGGAGTATCCCGCGTCGGAAAACTCGGTCTTCAACCGGGCCATCAAAATCGCGGTGATAGGAGGCAGCGGAGTGGGTAAAACAGGTGAGATACGGGTGAAAATCCTCGCTTTATCGATGACCTGTAGCGTGGTGTTGGACAGACTTGTTAAGTTTGTATTCTGTGTGAAAAAGGTCTCTAAACGAGTCTGTTTCTTTCTATTGTAGCGCTGGTGGTGAGATTCCTAACGAGGCGATTCATCGGAGATTACGAGAGAAATGCTGGTGAGTTCACGATGTTACATTTAAAAAAATGCATTGAATTAATTTACTTTGTAAAACACAAACCTGTTGGTGCAAATATTCACTTTTTTGCGTTATGTTTGCAGGTAATCTGTACTCCAGAGAGGTCCAAGTGGACTCAGAGCAGGTGACCATCCAGGTTCAGGACACCCCCGGTGTGGAGGTAAGAATTTTTTAAAATCTTTTTCCTTATTATTATTTTATTTTCTGCAGTAATACTCAAGAAAAGAAAAAAATAAGATAGTATATTTCACCGCCTGATCGGGCAAACTCCCTGGGCACCAAACCCACAGATGTGTGTGTGTGTGTTTCTGTGTGTGTCCTGATGTGAAATCAGCCCTTCAGTCTGGCCCTCTAATCTCCCGTTTAGTCTAATGGTTTAATGGATGTCTGAGGCCAGAGTAAATGATACCCTCATCCTAGTCCAGACTCCTCTGTCACCCACACCTCTGTGTTCAGGAGGAGAAACCTGAGAGCTGCAGTCTGCCTGCCTCACTCAGCACTCCTGCTCTTACTAAAGACCAGACACACACACACACACACACACACACACACACACACACACACTCATACGCACACAGAGTGATTGCTCTGGTCTGAATCCTGATCAGTTGTGGGGTTTTCAGTTTGGAATGATGTGAATCAAGACTGCCACTGATGAGAGTTTTACTAATTAAGTAATCTGCCCCATTTTTAAACAAGATATCGAACTCATTTCATTCATAAAGCTGTATTAAGTTCTGAAAATGCCAAATATAATTTACAAGAGTGAGAAATGCATTTTTATGCGACCATAATCAAACAAAGGAACTCAAAACTAAGTGTTAAAAATGAGAGAAATGTAAGAATCAAAGATGTTGTAGCCAGAAACATTCTTTCAGCACACAGCCCCCTTTATCAAACCACATCAGATTATTTTTACATCATAATTTCATTCACCAGTAAAATCTGTTATTAAAAGTTTTCCTGCTTCTAATCCGTCTTTCTTCGCTCCTCTCTTCCATAGATGACTGATAACGCCGTCAGCCTCCCTGATCATGTGACCTGCTCCATCCAGTGGGCAGATGCAGTGGTGCTTGTTTACTCCGTAACCGACCGCCGCAGCTTTGATCTGATCGATCAGTTGCACCAGCTGGTCGTCCGTGCGGGTGGCGCCAACATGCCTCCTGTCATCCTGCTTGCCAACAAGGCGGATCTGCTTCACCTAAGGCGGGTCGACTCCCAGCAGGGCCCCCTGCTGGCAGGAACCCTTGGGTGCTCCTTCTATGAAGTCTCCGCCAGCGAGGACTACAGCCAGGTGCACCAAGCTTTCCACCGACTGTGCTGCCAGCTCGCCAAACAGCCGCCGTCTCCCGCCTCCAACTCCGTTCCATCCTCATCCTCACATCAGAACTCTGCCAGTGCCGCCACAGAAAAAAGACGCTCGCCTCTCATCCCCAGACCCAAGTCTCCGAACATGCAGGACCTGAAGAGGAGGTTCAAGCAGGCACTGTCCGCCAAAGTCCGGACTGTCACCTCCGTGTGAAGAGGAGAACCTGAACATGGTCCAGAGAGACCAGAGAGAGAAAGAAAGCATTGAAGAAGAAGAAGGAGAAAGGAGGACGGTGAGGACTCTTGCTCCTTCTTCTAAGTCCTGCAGCAGTCTGTCTAAAGAGGGCAGATGTGCATTTGACAGCAAAGAGCTGCAGGAGGATGATTCCCTCCAGAGGAAAAGACCTCAAAGCTGCAGATGATGCTTGGTATCATGTGTGAGGAGGAGTTTGGAGGTATTTCAGGAGGAGAAAGGACACCTGAGGTGGACTGAGGCTCAGACTGTGTGAGCGTAAAATAAAAAACAAACTGTTTATCTCCAAGCAACAGCAGCGCTGAAGGACTCCGCTGCGTATGTTTAGCTGCCATTGTGTCGTTCTTAATTTAATCTGCACGGCTGAATGCTGGTATTAATATATCAGCCACTCGAGCCGAGGTGCTGTGCAGATGTGTGTTCACAAACCGAGTTAGGGTGTGTCAAAACAGCAGAGTATTTGATCCCGAATGATCAGAGGAGCGGATTCAGTATGTAGCATGTGGCAGTTTATCACTGATGCACTTTAAAAAATGGAAAACTCCAAAGGGCATATTGATATTTATTTGTTATAATTCACTATTTGTTCACAATAAAATGATGATGAATTTGAGAATGTCTCTGTTTTTATTTACACGTGTTAGACAGCAGGAATAAGCTGAAAAACAGGATAATAAAACTTCACTCTTAGTGTCCATGTGAGGTCCTTGTCTGCAGGTTGCTGCTCTTCAGGTGATGATTCACACCCCTGGATGCATCATGTCTTACAACAAAGCCTTAATAACACAGCCTGTGAATCACACTTGAAAGTGAGGCATGACTGTGCAGCTGTTTGTGGGGTTTGAGATCCACTGACTGAAAACTCTGCAGCCTGTGAGCCTAGACATCAATTTGATAAACAATATGAAAGCCTGAGTCAACACTGTCTCTGAGAGAGTTCGTGTAAGTTTTTAGGAGGCCTCTTCGGAGAATTATAAACTCCAAGAAGATGAGAAGAGAATGATATTAGGCCTTAATAAGTGTGTGTTTATGTTAGAGATTACTTTATTTACAGCCCAGAAAGCAATTAATGAGCCATGAATATCAAGTTTCAGGGCCAGGAGATCATCACAACACAGAACTGATGTGCTCTGTAGACTCTTCTTACGATTATCAGAGACCTCATGTAGAAAATACCACAGCAGTAGAGCAGAGATAGAAACAGGCGCCTGTGTTACCTTCATATCACTCTTTCCAAACGTGTTTTACATGCATTAGAAATACATCACATGCAGAATTTTTGAAAATATGCACTTTTTTAATAATTTGACTAGGGCTGCAGCTATTTAATATTTTAGTAACTGAGCATTCTACCGAACATCCCATCGATTAATCGAGTAATTGGATAATTTTTTTTGGTTAAAGTGCAATTATCGCCGAACATTTGCGGAACAAACTTTGGTGTTAGTGAACTGCATTGCTCGTAAGAAAGCTAATTATGATATTAACTTTCATCACGTCCCTTAAGACATTAATGTCAGAGAGCTGAATAGCTCCTATGTTACCTGCTACTTCTTCAATGTTAGACTCCGCCCACGGCTCAGAGGCGAAGCGCTAAAGAGCTACTGGAGCTCTGCAGAAGAGAAGCCTCTCTCATCATCATTCATTTTTTCCATTCTGCAAAACCAAAACTACGCTTCTTCTGCTGTGGTGACATAAGCGCGTTGTGTCACCTTAAAAATAATACATGTGTAACAGTGACAATTTGAGCTTATAAACGAGTATAAACAGAGAAAATTCTCCGATCAATCTTTGTACTCTAGGTACTCGGGGAACTGTTTCAGCCTTGCTTGACCCTGAGGTTGAACATCATAAAGGCACAGGAGGAGGTTAGGTCACTTCAACAGAATACGAAGAAGACAGGCCATCATATACATCTGAAAGGTACGGAGCTGCAAAGTTATCCATGTTTTCACCGTTTCACCAGTTAGCCTCTTGCTAACTTGTTTGTGGATTGTTTTGGTATATGACATGAAAAAATGAACTTCAAGGAAGTCTATCAACAATACTCTAAAAGGGACACCTACTCTTACCTTGACATACTAAGATCAATAAAAGGATAAAATAAAGCTTACAACAGCAGTCCAGTTAAATTTCTTAATGGAGCTGTAATCACATGATTTAACATCATTTAAATGAACTGGGTTGAGCGTTTACAACCTGATGGTGGGACCTACACTATGATGTTACTTGTATACAGAGGGTTGGGTCAAAGTGTTACTGGCATTACATTTTGATTGTTCATTTATTTGACGTCCCAGCTGAGTCTAAGGCTGTGCATCCTTGTACATAACTCCTACACCAAGCTTCCTTCAAAATGGAGGTAGAGAAGTCTCTTAAGGTCGCAGGAAGGAGGATGAAGGATAGAGGAGACAAGGATGCACCAAAAGAGAAATGACTCTTTGTCTCAGAAACAACCCAGAAAAGACTCTGTTGTTATTCACCCTGGGTTCAGGAGTGTAGGTGGAGGAATTACTGAGCTCTTTGATCGACTGACTCATGTTAAAGAGAATAAGCAGAGAGTGTATTCTGTATGTGTGTGTTTGTGTCTATATGTGTGTGAGTGGGGTGTTAGGTGAGCTCTAGGTGCAAGCAGATTATCAGCCTCAGCAGACGCTGTGAAACTACGTGTTAATTATTCTGCTCCTCTCTCTGTATGATGTGTGAAGGTGTGAATGGAGGTTGACAGAGAGTGTGTATTCTCTACACCACAACAGCAGCTCAGTCTCTGCTGAGCCTTTCACTTGTAATGAGTTCACACACACACACAAACACGACCTGCTTTCAACAGCCTGGTGCGATTGGCCAACAACTGAGAACGCAGGAGGGCTGTTCATACAAATGTGCGACCTCTGCTTGTTTGTGGGTGTAGGAAGAGAAATCTGGTCAACCCTAACAGGAAGTGTTGTGCAAAAAGAATCAAGAGTACACAACTCTCCACAGATGAAGGTTATGGAGGATTAACTCCATTAAAGAGCAGTTTATTACAGCTGAGCATGCAGCAGCTCTGCAGGTCAAAAGCCTGGATGAGGATACCATACAAGCTAACACCTTAACCGTTTTTGACATAACCACATTACAAACAAGGGGGCTGCTTTCCTGCAGGAAGTAGGGCAGTGGAAAGGGCAGGACCCTATGTAGAGAGGGTGGGGCATAACGAGGTATGAGTACAGATACCAAACCGTTATTGATTTTGTTTATAATCCCAGTCTTTGTGAGTTTTATCACCTTCACTGATCTGCTGACAAGTGAAGCCTGACAACTCCTTTACATGTTAGCTGATCACAGATACAGCCTCTGAGTAGACAAAAGACTACAACAAAGATGGCAGCCTCTACTCAGCACAGTCAGTTGAAAATAGTTGTGTCTAAATCCAGAGGCTGCAGCCACATTTGGAAACTGAATGCACAGTTGAAGTGTGTCACATTTTAAAGTCCCCTCCAAATGTAGCCCACAAATGTGTCCTATTTTTCCTGGACCACGAAGGCTGCATCAGGTACACCCTTTGCTGCCCCACTTGTGCGATCCTTTGTGGGCTGCTACAGTTAGAAAAAGTGGACTCTAAAACTGCCATGAAAAACGCTGCTAAATATAACAATCCGAAGTTTAAAAAGATCTTTGCGTTGTTGGTGATGGTCATGTGATGCGGGTCGTGCCGTAAGCACACAATCCTCCAACTGAAAGACAGACTGTTTTGATTCACTGCGCTGACAGACAAGAGGCATAATCCGTGTTCCCCTCCATTCGTCGTATATTGCTATCAGACGCCTCACTGCACAAAGCATTCTGGGACTCTTGCATCCCAGATGTAGCCGCCAGAGCAGAATTTTGAACTTTCCTTCTCTAATATGGCAAAATAATGACTTTGAAACAAACAGTGGTGTACAATGAAGTAAATACACATTTAGGATTGTGTCTGTATTGAAAAGACTTTAAGCTCCAGTAGTATGTAGTAGTAGTTTGTACTCTTGTAGTTTTTGGCATCCTCTGTGGACATTATAAAAAGACACCAATATGATTTTCAGACTACTTTCCAAATGTAAAAAACATCCTTGCATGAGTTTTGAATTTAGGACAACAAGTGATTCAGTGGAAGTGGGCGAACATCTCTTGAAGTCCTGGTCACCTCTGGTGTGTCTGCACCACCAGTTCAGCCCGACCCATCTGTGCAGGCCACAGTTGTGGATTCCTTTTAAGGCTGCAGCACCTGGATCGGGACACAGCTATAATTTCACTAAAATTAATACAAAAATCTTCACAGATTACCTTTATTTTTAAGAGATTGGACCAGGATAGTCTCTGGAGATACCCCTAACCTCTCTGTTAGACAGAAAAGCGCCTGGATGTTGCAGAAACACACAGATATTATCACAAGAAAGCCAGTAGTCTCATGTACAGAGGTGACAGTATCCCATGGCTACACCAGCTAGATCACTTCTGTGCAAACAATAGGCAACACACATCTGGTAAGTATTTTGGCTTCAC
This sequence comes from Xyrichtys novacula, assembly GCA_962446985.1. NCBI lineage: Eukaryota > Metazoa > Chordata > Actinopteri > Labriformes > Labridae > Xyrichtys > Xyrichtys novacula. Next base: position 12,418,524 of record OY660870.1, read on the forward strand.
TTTTTACACTGGAGGTGTGCTACCATATTAATATGGTTAGTGGTCATCACACGTTTTCACAGATTTCTCAGGCTTGATGACAAAAACTCATTCATGACAATCAGGACACAAAAATCTACAGGAACAACCAAAGGTGCTGCCAAACCTCTCTGTGCTAACTGCTATAAAGAAACTCTTTATTTTGATGACTGATGCATCTGCAGTCTACACTTTCAGCCCATATTCAACTCTCAGAAATAAAGTTTTGTTTGAAGGAATCAGCTCATATTAAAAGTAGTGCCGTGACAATCAAAAATAAGCAAAACTGAAAGGATGAATTCTCTCACCTGGGTAGGTTTTCTGGATAGAGAGGTTTTGTTTCAAAAATCATGTAAAAATATGATGATATGTGGACAAAAACCATAGATTGATGAAGTGTTTGTGCATAAACAGAGTTCCAACACATGACAGTGTATGTCAAGTAAGTGATTTTATTGAAACCCTTTAATAAACACTCTTTATCCACAGATTTCAGAAGAGGAAAAAAATCAATTGAACAAAAATTCGCCCTATTCAACAGAAAACAACCCTCCTTTATATATCTTATCTTCAATTATAGACATAGAATCAAACGAATGAGGACACGCTTAAATCAACGTGACAGGAATGTTGCTTTGTATGCTTTATATCCTTCAACAGTGAATCTCATTACTGCAGCGAGACCCACACCTGATGAGCTGCAGAAACCTTTGAGCGGTTGTGTGTCCTTCCACGTGAGCCTGCGGGTGTGTTTCCACGTGTCTTTTGCGTTTCAGATGCCAATACCAGGTGTCAGTCTCTGGGTGGCAAAGAGCAGCTCTGGGATATCGGTCGGCTGCAGTAATCTGGTGGACAAAACCAGCACCTGCAGTGGGGGATGACACAAACATTAAGGTTAAAATAGGTCTCAGCGTGTAACTAGACACCTGTGAGTGAAGCAGACACGAGTGATGGGGTGAGTAATGTGCAGGTTAGAGTCAACAAGGTGCATAAATCTGATGTTTTTGGCAGTTGGTTTGTTTGCATACTTTGACTTTATCACAGCTGCCAGGTGGATCAAGATTCTGTTTGTTTTTCATGTTCGATCAAAAACAGCTTTTTTTAAGGTGACATTTCAACCCAAATCCATCCTTTGTGCGTAAAAAAACTTCCTGAGGGCTCAGTCAAGCATCAGGAACAAGCACCGGGTTGTGTTTTAACTCCATTTTGGACGAAACACTCTGAACCTCTCAGAGGAACTGGTCCAAAAGTCCTTTTCAAACCTCATGCCAAAAGTGAACAAAAACACTGTGACGGTATATGATGCATTTCAGAAAGGGGCTTCTGTTACCGTGCAGAAAAATTACTCCAACTCTTGATGCATGACTGTCAGGTCTGTCAAGGGTGAAGGTTTATGCTGCAAAGGCTGATTTAACCATAAAACTGGCAGAGATTTCTACAAGGGGAAAAGAACTGAGTGATCATGGTTGCAAGGAAAATGCAAATTTGCTTGATTCCGCGCCAGGATCCATTCTGCATCTTTTCAAAGATGGTGGACTGTCACCCGGTAAAGTGAAACACTTCTAGATGTTTTGGTTCAAAATATGAGTAGAGGATTGAAAAATAATTCACACACTGAAATACTGAAACTTACAGAGTTGAATGTGGAACATAAAAATGTTCTTGCTGTTAAACTAATCAAACAGAACTCCTGTAACCAAAACCTTCATTATGAAAACAGCTGACACATTTGGAAATAATATTATAACTTTTGCAGACATGAACAGCACTGACGGTTCAGAGCTGACAACTTCACATTCACATAGATCCTGAAAGTCCAGGTCCAGCAGGGCTTGCTGGTCTGACACATGACGCAAAAAAGAGAAGAACTCTTTAATGACTTTGAACAGAGACCTCTTGGACAAAACCCAACCTGCAAATTAGCTCAGTTCCTCTGTGAGTATTTATTCTTGGATTATTCTTGTATTATGCTCTTGAATCAATCATCCTGTAAACAGGACGTGCTGGCGTCACATTTTCTGTAGGTCTGGGACAGATCCTTTTTTTCCATTTGTACGGCCTTGAATAAGTTGACTGACACCTGCTTAACTGAAAAGTTCTTCACAAAAAGTTAGACCGAGGTTTAGTTCAACTTGAGCATAGAGCTTAACTTTAGGTCTGTAACTTTAAGCCTTAAATTAGCATAAGGTCATTCACTGAGGTTCACTCGGCTCATAGAGTACAATGAGAAAAATTCTAAAAGGAATCTATGGCGTTAGTGAGCCTGTGGTATCCTTAATCTTTGAAAAACTTGACCGTGTGAAGGTGTGAAGGTTTTGGAATAGGCTGAAGCTGGTTTAATTTAAAGGTTTCTGGTTAATTTAGGCGTTCTTCGTCATTATGATCAACTGCACATGCATTCATCTTCATCCACGCCCTTCACAAACCCTATATGATGCATCTCTTTGCTTCATTCCTAACACTAAATCCTTCCCTCGCTAGCACAATCTTTATAATTTGGCCAGTTGGACATCATCAGCAAATCACAGACAACACTGGCATTTTTTTAATCTATAAAACACTTCTGGGGAAACGTCCATCCTACCCCTGTACCCTTCTCTACACCAGTTAAGATCCTCTGATCTGCTGTTCTCACTGAACCCGAGTCCTGACCGACCTGAAGAAACCTGCCTTGGCCTATATCTCTTTATGATCATGGAATAATCTTCAAAAAGAGTTGAAATATGATTCACTCATATCTTTAAACAAATTTAAGAGTATTTTTAATGGATGTGGTAAAAGGAGCATGTGGTTGTTGTTCTTGAAAGCCTTTAAAGTGTCTTTGAATATCTGCTTTAGATCTGTTTTTATGAGTTTAGGACTCATTGGCCAGGTTTTCCTGTCAAAGTCTTCAAGTGTACAGAAAGCGTTATCTGTAAGAGGGAGTGTCCCGTCTTTTGAAAGGTTTTCAGAGTTTTCTGGTTTATGGTGTGGGTCGGTTACATAAAAAGATGCTTTACATCATAAGGCTTTCTATCTTTCTGTATATTTTTAAACTCACACAGATGTTTTCTCCTCCTGAATGCTTGATAGATCGAATAAGAGCCTCAGTCCTCTTGTGTTGTATAACAGGGCAGCTCTGTTGCCTTAACTCAGGGTCAGCATCTAAAACTGGCAGAGTGTATGTTTTTCATGGCAGCATCTGACATTTCGCAGGAATTTTTACCCAAAAGCAAAGCAGAAGTTGACTGTGGGTCTCCAGTGGAACTGCTTCACAGACGGCGGCCGTCATGTGTTTTCTATGGCGTTTCCTGGAGTAGTTGAGGAGATTAGAGTGTGTGAGCTGAGGGCGGTGTGTATGTGTGTGGGCCGGCAGGTTATTGTACAAGTTGCTCCTGATGCAGTTTTCTTGATTACAGATGAAGAGCTTTGATCATGGCCAGGCCTTTCATTGCCTCAAAGCCTTTTATTAAGACAAACCCACATTACCCGGCCTGACTGCCCTCTCCCTCACCCCCCTCTTCCTTCTCCCCCTCCTCTCACTCTGAGAAAACTCGCTCATCTGCATGTTGTGCATGTCACCGCGCATCGTGCGTAATTAGCACTTAATTCACACAGACACATGCAGGCCGATCATCTCATGGTGCGAATTACAGTCAGTGCATGTGACGATCAGATGGTGTTATCACCTCTGCACCTGATCTGAGCCTCCTGCCTATGTAGGTCAGTCCTCGTGCTCGTTCACCCGCTCTAAAATCTGTCTGAAGGGGGGGGGGGGCCCAAAAACCTGCACTTCATCCCCCAAGAGGGTCACCTAAATGTGTCAGCAGCAGAGTTTCTTCTCATTTACTGCTTATTGTTTTATAATTAATGACTTTAATCAGCCTCCTCTTTTACTTAACTCACTCTCCCCTCACTGAAACCACTCTGCTCAAAGGTGATATGTATAATATTCAGTGAATAGTTGTTGCAAACTGCAGCTACATCCTGCTGCTGGACCAATGATGTGACTTAACTAAAATGAACGTCATTGACCAGCATGAAAGAAATAGACATTAAAATAGACTCTTAAGAAGACTTTAGGCCCTATTCAGGTGATTTATAATCCAGGGTCTGATGTGTTTGTTGAAGACTGACCAGGAGTGTCTGACCATATTTTACTTTTTAAAGGGTGCTGGTTGAGGTTCGGGACTCAACTCAACTCAAATCAACTTTATTTGTAAAGCACTTTAAAACAACCACAGCTAAACAAAGTGCTGTACATAAATAGGCAAAACAACACAGACATAAAAAAAAACAACAACCAAAAAAAAATTAAAACAATGGATAAAATAAAAGCAGATATTAAAAAGTAAAACAAAGTTTTAATGTTTTTTTAAAAACTAATTTAAAAACAATAGAAACAAATAACTAAAAACAAACCATAAAACACTAAAACAGGAGCCGAGTCTCATGCAGGGTTGAAAGCCAATGAATAAAAATGGGTTTTAAGACGAGTTTTGAAAATGGACAGTGTGGGGGCTTGTCTGATTTGGAGGGGTAGCTTGTTCCATAATTTGGGGGCTGCAACAGAAAAAGATCTATCCCCCCTGAGCTTCAGTTTCAGTTTCTGCTCTAATGACCTCAGACTTGAGTTTTGTCCTTGTTACAGAGCCTCTATATTATGTGCTCAAAGCACTTGTCATTATCTTGCACATTCTCAAAAAATTGATTCCACTCTTCTATCACACTTGTCGTGCAAATCACAAAGTGCATATTATCTTTTATCTAATTGGTGAATTAATTTCTTGTAACAAGGGGTAGACAAGATATAAATTCACTTCTTACTGCCCCCTTTCATTCAAGAGTTACAGTATTGTCTTTTTTGTTTTTATGTTCAATAAATGAATGAAATAAATGAATAAACTAAACAAAACAAAGTCTGTAAAATAAATCTGAATATTTCGGTCCATAATTTGGTATTTTTGACGTAATCTTTTTAAGGTCCCTGACAGAAAAGGTGAGTAGTGACTGACTTTGTCGCACTTTGATATGAATTGTTTCTGCAGCAATTGCGTAGACTTGGTTGAAAAGAAACCTGACAGGTAGTCACTAAAACACTTGCACACATGCAAACTCCATTATAAAGAAACTGTGAAAAGTTAAAACTGCGATTTTTGTTTTTGTGTTTTTAGATATTTCATCACAAAGAGCAGGAGGAGACACTCGAGCCCACTGTCACACACAATCTCCTGTAATTTTCTTTTTGACAGTTTCAGCACTTTCAGGCTCTGACATTTTTAGAAACTTGATGATAGTACCTACACCTCACAGCAGGAGGGTTTCTACTCTCAAATTGTACTCAGTTTGGTTTCAGCGAGCTGATAGCTGGGTAGAGTGTACACTCACACATGGAGGCCATTTGGATAATGTCTTCAAATTTCAGGAGTTTTGTGCATGTGTGAGAGGAGCTTAAACAAAACTAAAATGAGTTAAATGTCAGAGGAGGAACTCATTTCAAACTGTAGTAGTAAACAAACAGTAAACACAACCATGATCATTTTGAACTGTTCTCACTCTTGTCTACTCACCTGAGTTCCTGGTTTGTGTGCAGAAACCACTTCTTTTATCAGCCGGAGCTCGGAGGGCGTGACTCCCCCGACTAGGAAGAGGAAGAGCAGTGGGTTGTCGCTGGGATGAGGACGGCTCACCTAGAGGTAGGACAGGGTATTTTGATTGGTTGAGGTATTTTTAGTCCATCCTTGGTGTTGATTCTGCCTCTTATTATAGCCCAGACTGTGATAAACAACCCTGTCTATCCACTTAGAGCAGGGAACACTTAATCATTTCCTCTCCATGTTATTATCCGTGCTGCGGTGTGTCTGTGTCTGTGTGCTGAGTCACTGCTCGGTTGGACACCTGGAAGGTTGTGGTGATACTGATGAGAGTGTATTCAGACAAATGAAGCTTAATGGAGTCGTCTTATCACTCTGGTGTTATGACGGCTGACACGTGGAAAGCGGCAAGCATGTAAGCAGGTGTACACACACATTTACACAGACAAACACTCCTCTGCCAGCACGGTAAAAACATGATAAACTGTCACTACAGGACAGCGGAGTATGTCTAAAGCTCACGATTGGCTGTTGAGGAATAATGGCCAGTCTCTTATTGGTTGTTGAGGGGCTTTCAGGACTCGTATTCAGCCTTTGAATGCTAACCCAGCAATGAGAGCTGCAGGGGGCGGACCCGAGGTAAGGGTGGCAGTCCACGTGAAGCCCCAGCAGGCTGAGGTGGAAGCGTGTCAAGGATGATTCAACATGTGTTTAGTGATCAAAAATGTGCGAACAAATGTTTTCTGCTTTTTTTTTTTAATGCTCATGTTTTATTTATTACCATGAGACGGATTCCTCTGGCACTTCATCACAGACGCAGCCGCTCCATGTGCGAGTGGAGAAGCACCTGCATGTGTGCTGAATCCAGACACAAGCCGCAGCTCCCGGCGTCTGAACCATGTGCTCGGCCATGGGACAGACGCCGGGAGGACGGGCTAAAGGAGGTGTGAAGAGATATGGGGAGAAATGTGCTCTGAGTGTAAGTGAGGGGGAGGAAAACATATCTATATGTCCCATGATAAAACACTCCTCCTACTTCAGCTATCACTTACTTTATTAATGTAAAAACTTAAGAAAACACAGATAACGCGAGAGAGAAACACACAGGCTGTTTTTCAACTCAGCTGCAAATCTTCTTGACTCTGTCCAAATAGAGATCATCTTTGATCACTGCAGGGCTGCTTAATAACCCTACAAATACAGATGACTGTGATAACAAGACAACCCATTTTTTTATTAAGTTAACTTTTGGAGAAATAATGTTTGTTGTACAACTTTAACTATAACACTAACTTTTTTTTTTTTTTTTTTAAACAAATTCAGCAAAAAATGAGGAAAATAGGTTATCATTAGCCAAAACTAAAACTCAATTACAGCTTTATTCTCATGATATTAATTTTACAACTATTCTTTTGTGGTATCATGACTTTAATTCCTCATGACTTTATTTGCACAAGATCACAATGTGTCTTTGAATGCTTGTTGCCACCCTAATAGAAGGATAGAAAGACAAATAGCCAATCACGTCCTGAGGATATACTGTAGGTAAATACTCTTACAGACATTTGGAGAGGAATGTAATCACTATGCTAATGAGTGACAGTGATACTTATGAGCCTTTATAGATATTTTAAATAAATACAGTTTCACAAAATGAGCAGTGTGCTCTGCAAACTGTACTGAAGACATGTTAGTTTGCTGGGTGAAGCCACCGCGAGCACATCACCCTCTGGTGACGTGCTGCAGTATAGGTCATAAATCTCGCCTCCTCCAGCAATCCATATGGAGTTGTGGACAAATCTCAGAAATTAATTACACAGAATATACATTTTTCTCCCCCCGCTTGTGATTGTATGGCTGGTTTGTACTCAAGTCCTCTTTTTTCTGTACAGCTCCATTTTTAAAAGTTATAAGTGGGTTCATGTTTTCTATGATTGACACTTGATACAGCCTATAGGTGTACGAAGACTGTATAGGTCACCCGGGGATACACTGTTTGAGCTGAGCGTCATCAAAGTGACTCTCGGTGACTCTTCTGCTGAATGCGTACAACACTACTGCACAAGTGGTGGAGTGTGTACAATGCTATTGCGCAATGTTGGTATCAGGAAATGGAGAAAAAACCCAGAACTACCGAGAGCTCTTTGGCTTCAAATCCTTATAATGCTGGATGGTGGAACCAAGTTGTCCATAGTATATACAGTCTACGGCCGGAACACAATAAAGGGCAAGAAACCTCAGTCCCAAAAAAGTTAAAGTGGATCATCACCAAGCAGGTCAATCCTTATGAAATGAGCATCCTTTTTCTTTCACACAGGTAATTAAATGCCAAGACTATTGGTCACACTGAACATTGTGGTTTGTGCCGTGCACTTTTTGGGGTTTTGGACTCTAAGCATGTGTCTCTGGATCTACATTTTCCTGATTTTGCCCCATGTTTTCCTGTGTACATGTAGAATACCAAAGCCTAATGAGGGGCTGAGTAGAGCACACCTTTCTATTCTTTTATGTGCATGCATGCAAAGCTAAGGCAAGGAGAGCCAGACCCAGGAGCACAGAACATCAGTGACACTTACCATGACACCGGTAAAATCAGACACAGCATTATTACAAGGAGCTACAGTGGAGACAGACAGCAAAGCCGTTTTGCATAGGAAGCAGGAGGAGTAGGAATACTGGCTGAACCTCCAGCCGATATAGGCTGATGTAAGGAAAGGTGCGGGCTGAGCTTGACTTTGTGGCCTGAACTAATACTACGTTCAGTTACAAGTAAAACACAGTGGAGTGAGGTAACACTGCCTCTAACTCGAGCGCCTGTTTTGTTTCTAGGCTGTCTGAGACATGCTGCCAACCTCCAGACTTAAAGTTCTGCTCCATACATGTGGGATGTCTTGTGACTGCAGGACTTATATAATGGTATGATGGTGGTGTTGGTGAGATGGAGCAGCTGTAGTTTAAGTATGACCATGCCAAAAAATAAAAATTAAAAATAAAGTTTGGGATGCTGTGAATATCCATAAACCTAAGAAACACTCAAAGCAAATGTGTGAACTAATCACAGTTTTTTTTTTTTTTGTATAGTTGCACTCTTTACAAATTTCACAAACACTTTGCTCTCACTTTCCTGAGTAGTAAACTATGAAAGTGCTGAATCAGGCCCCCCACACAACTATGTCTGTCCACACAAAGACTAAATGTGGGACACCAGACACAAACACAAGCACACACAATGTGGTCACAGACAGTCTAAGGTGTCAGTTTAAGTAACAGTGCACAGCGCTCACTCGGTCATGACCAGACTTGCAGGCTGACTGAGATTAATGATAAAAACAGTGGAGCACACTGGGGGCTCTGTGGTTAAAAATAGACTTTTTATTTGGTTGTTTTATTACATTAAGAGTATTCTGCTCACTGCTCCTATAGAAAGCACCATGCTCAGGTTTATAGTCTGTCTGAGTTTGGGGTTTAGGGGCCAAAATATTAATTTGTGTAAAACCAGGCCACAGTTACACAACCAGAGTAATTCCTCCCCGCGGCTGACCATCAGTTTAAACAAGTCCAGATGTGGGATAATCAGAGTGTGGATAGCGATCTGCTCTGCGGTGGATCTACATTACCCACAGAGACGACACAGGAAAACCATTTTGGTCAAAATATTAATAAAAACCCCCAGAATCCAGGTCTGAGCGTCTCCCTCTGACGCTCTAGAAACTTTGAAGAACAGAAGAGTAACGGTGAATGAAAAACTGCACGGATGATTGAGAGGTCAGTGAGCCGATTATCAATCAAGCAGCATATTAATTACATAATCTGTTTAATTACGGCTAATGTTTTCCATGCTTTGCTCATCCAAATGCATTGTTTTAAAGGTTAAATAGATGTTAAAGTAATAAGATGTGAAGAATATCTTATTCTTTGCACTACAACTACAAACTGTAACCATAAGATCTCACCTGTACCCCAAATCTGAGGATTACATTTATAAAACTGAAGATCACTCTTTGAAGCAGAGTTAAGGCTCATTCATGCTCAGCGTTACATACAGATCTGGATACAGACAGAGCTCTCCATCTGTGCTTCGTGTTCTTTTTGTCGGTATTTCTGCGCATATCCTTGAAGTTTACGGATACAGGCCAGACGGAGCAGTACCACCAGAAGCCATGGGGGCAGTGTTGCTGCTAGAACTGCCTGATACGTATCTCCTGAGAGAAACGAAGAAGAACAAAGAACAATGGTGGGGCTTTTTGAGGATCATCGTAAAGTTCTCTTATTGGTACTACTAGAGGAAAGAATTCTCCATCCTCCAACTGCGAAGCATTCAGTGGCCTGACTGATCACCGCCTCCTCCAACGCTGCCTCTATTTCTGTCTCCTATACAAAATATACATTATCACTAGCTCCTCCACAGTCGCCATGTTTCTTTTTGTTTGTTTTTGTCAGAAACCTTTGACTCTGGCCTGCCCCCTGGTGAATGTACTGGTTAACATCCATGCCGATGTAAAGGACGCATGGAAGTATGTGGTCAGGAACCATCGTTTGAAATGGACACGTAGATTTGCATACGTATGGCGAGCATATATGAGCCTTTAGTGTAAACTTTAAATGTATGTTGTTGCTTTTACAGGCAAAATGAGTAGGATTTTTTAAACAGAAGTTCACAGGCTTATACAAAAGTCATTCCTGAGATCATTATTTATAGGTAAGGCTGAGTGTTGGTACTATGGAGCTTCAAGGTAGCAATTTAAAACAACCCACTTCTACGTGGTATCTAAAATAATAGATTGAATATGAAGTGTTAGTTCAGACAGGAAACAAAGCCAAGCTCAGCCCACAGTACATGGGGTTACAAACTACAAGCAAGTCAGTTAAGTGTTAAGGAAGTGTGGGAGTCAGGGTGCAAGCACAGAAGGGGCACCAAATGAAGCAAACTGTGCCGACTACGTGAGAAATGAAAAGGGACATCTGGGTTAGAGACTTCAAGCAGAGCCTAAAAGCTGAGTGTCCACTCAAATGTTGGGTAGAGGGTAAAAACTGAGAAGACACGAGGGGTTTATTCAGCAAACTGTCGAATCAGGTCAAGTTCATGTGATGGAAGAGGGCACTTTGTTGTCCACAGTGGGGGGCTGGCACAGGGTGGGTGAGGATGTGACAGGACTGACCTTGTTTCATACAAGCCCGTGTTTCAGCGTGTGTGCGGGTGGTGTCTGACCTTCATAAACATGCTGAAGCCGGTCTTAAGCAGATCTGTGAGGCCTCCGGACATGTGCTCGATGTCTGGACACTCAGGTCGATCCGGGTGGAAGACTTCCTCCAGAATCTGCCTCAGGAACGGACGATAGGAGGCCTAGAAAACAAACAGGAAACCTCTGAATAGGATTTAAGTCCAATATAAAAGATACCCACACTTCATATCATGCTTTTATTCTTATAGTGCGTCCATTGTTAGCCCCCACAGAGAAGAGTCTGTATGTGAATACGTGTTTGTATGAATCTGAATGAAGAGCTGTAGGAGTTTCAGCCTCTGTATGTCTGTACAAATGGCTGTGGGTGGGAGTTATAAACAGCTCTGTTTGACCTGACAGGCCTCTGACTTATGAGTCACTTCAGTTGAAGAGTTTGAACACTTTTGCAGTCAGGAGTTACAAACCTCGCTCCACTGATTGTTGCTAAAAACAGCACTTTGTATGCAGCGCAGAGTAATTCCTCCTCAAAAGGTCACAGTGGGGACTGTGAATTATTCAGACTAACAAGGACTTTGTTTCTAATAAGAGATGTTTTCATCACCTCCTTCCTTCAGTGGGTGTAGATACAAGTATGACAGTCCAAAAAACATTTTTTGAGTCTTGATTATGTTTTCTTCTCACTTCTGCGGCCATTATAATGAGGTCTACTCTTGGTTTGTTTCAGGTGGCCAAAAACTTTTCTCAGTCAGTCTTTGTAGTCTTGATGCTTCAACAATATTTTAAACCTGAAATATGATCAGAAGTTTTAAGTCTTTGCTCAGACAAACAGTGAAGTTAAAAGCTATGATCACTGTCTCAACAAACAAACAAAACAGAGGAAAACTCCCTTTGGTGGACATGCAGGTTGAGATAGAGTACAACTCTGTCAGGTTCATGTTCACGGTGAGGGTACTGAACTAATGGATCATGAGGTGGACATGCAGGTTGATGCAGCAGTCATGTGGGCGTTGTACCAACCTATGGTGGTATACAGGGAGCTGAGCCTGAAAGCAAAGCTTTTGATCTACCAGCTGATCTGCGTGTGACCCTTCATTCATTCATGTTCTTTGGGTTGTGACCGAACCCTAACTGTCTTTACACACCAAGCGTGAGCAAAATCATTTGTGCGACTGAATTACATGTTAAGTGCGATTAGATGCTCCTACTACTCTGGTGGTGCGAATGACGCGATATAGGCAGAAGCTAAAAATGTCTAAGCTTGAGCAGATAGTCACATCGTGATAACTAATCAGCATGAAGATTGATGGGTGACGTATGAAAATGGACGGTTACTCACTGGTATCAAAAATGAAGGACAAACTGATTGCGTCATTGCGTCGGTGTGTGGGTGCCCTAAATTATATGATACCTTTTCTTTCAATTACCGAACCTGGAATGAAAGGGAGCTCGTCTGGAGGCAAGTGAGTGAAGAGGTCGGGTTACCTGGTAAGTTGTAGAACCTTTGTCTATCACTTGATCACGTTAGTTGAATTGGAATGATTTACTGTTGAAATTACTGATGGTGTGCGAGTAAATACTATTTATTCAGGCGTCTAGATTTGCGCGACAGTAGATGATTTTACTCACGCTTGGTGTGAGTGCCCCAAAAGACCACTGACAGAAGGCCAAAATGAGATTCCTCTATAGGGTGTCTGGACTCATAATTAAAGTTTGGGTCAGCAGCTCAGACATCCAGAGGGAGCTCCGTGAAGAGCTGCCATCCTTTCACACTGAAAGCAGCCAGCTGAGGCCATTTGGGCATCAGGTAAGGATACCTCCTGGGCGCTTTCTATTAGACCAGATGAGCTCAGGTCAACATGATCAGCTGTTTGTTTGAATGGGGATGTTTTACATTGTGATTGGCTGACTATCTCCAAAGCACATCTGTAACATTCACTGTACTGACAGGCGCAGGACTCTGAGCTGATGGGAGCACCTGAGCACTTCTGGTACTGACGGCGTAGACCTTTAAGAGATCCAGAGCTTGCCAGAGGGATTATATCCATATCTCATCTAGTCTGGGAACATACCAGAGTCCTCAAAGAGGAGCTGGAAAATGCTGCTGGGAAGAGGGATGTCTGTGATTTTCCGAGCCAGCATGACCTGACCCAGGTTAAGTGGAAGAAAAAGGATGGATGGGTGCTGAAGGTAGGTCCACCAGCTTCTGTGGTCAGATTTAAGTCCTTACTGAGCTTCTCTGTCATCTCTCTGGCCCACTTTTTCTGAAGTTCTGCTCCCATTAGTTTGATTGATTTCATCAGATCGCTCATTTTGTAAAATGAGGCTAAAGAGACCAACGAGTGACGTCACTTAGACTATGAATGTATTTTACAGCTTATGGGTTTACTATGGGTTTAGTTTTTGCTTAATCTCTCAAGAAGTATTGATGGATTACAACAAAGTCTAATCAATTCTTCAAAATCCCCTTTATCACTAATAACTAAATGTTGCTTTGTTTGTTCTCATAATTTTTATTTACACTTAAAAAAAGAGTTTTATAAAATGCTTCAGTCTCCAAAGAAGCACTTTTTGAGAGGCCTCACAAACACCTTTCATTGTTGTGAACAGCTGATCCAGGGGGAAAAACTCCTTAACAGAAAGAGAGATGAGCTCAGCCTTTCCTGCCCAGCTAACTGGGACAGAATGTACCAAGTAAAAAAACCTCAAAGCTAACGGATCAAGAATTCAGCACAGATTTACTTTCTTTCTTTGGGGAGGAGTGAGTTTGCTGTCTTGAAGAACAACAAAGACCCGGATAAGACTTGGCACAGCCGTATTTGTGTGCTCTGAATAGCTCAAGTCTTAAGATAGCGCAGCTGGTTATCTCACAGGGCCTTGGCACAAAACTTTCCTCATTTTACCTCTGTGACACATCCAGGATGAAGAGGAAAATGTTAGCGAAGGTAGGAGTTTAACTTTTTATTTACATATTTCGTAGGAGCGCCTGAATCTGCTGCACAAACTCCATCTACTTATGCGTTTACATAAGTATTAAACACTCGAGGACTCGTCCAAATACTAATGAATCCAGGTGTTTCTGCCCACAGGCATCCTCTCACCTAAATATGGAGGATCCGCAGTGATTTGTTTTCTCTAACAGCCTCCTACTCCTCTGATCCTGGAGCAGCAGAGAAATTATGCCCGGGGAAAATCCTGCTGCATGTTGTGTAAATACAGAATTATATAAACTAACATTTACCTGAATCAACAGACTCTGTTGCATGGGTCAGCCCCGAGTAAACACATTAGTGATTCACCTTCAGCTGAAAAACACGCCCGCGCACACACACATACACACAAGCAGCAGGTGTAAACACAACAGTAACACACACTCAGCTGTCCAGAAACATTAAGAACAAACCATTTTCGCCTCCAAAACAAACACCTACAGGTTGAAAACAACAGCACAGATGCTCATAATTCAATGTCAGGGTTTAAATATTTAAATTCATCAGCACACACACATGCAATTATTCTGACATGAGGATCAGTTTTCACACAGCTTTCCTGACAGAGATGTGGACTAACATTATTAATTCCCCGAAACAGAATCAAAACACAGACTGATCAGCGCAGAACAGACCCGTATCATTTACACATAATTTATTCAGCATTAAAATAAAGTTGTACTCTGCATCTCATTTCAACCTCTTCAAATGACGAGCTAAATATGAATCAGCACGTGCGCTTGTACTCATTCTTTTTCTTTTAATAACATGTCAAATACAGTACAACACGTATCCTCTAAAGTTCAGGCATTAGCATTTGTTCTTTCAACACAAAGGCTGAAGTGGGAAACTGACATTTTGTGGTTTTTCAGGATTGAATCTTGGCAGAACAGCAACATGCATCACGGGGAAAATATGTTTTTGTGCTTCTAGTAAAGAGGGACTCTTTCTTTCAAGGTAGTCACAGGTTCAGTCTACCAGAGGCAAAACTTAAGTATCATGTTCACTGAGTCATTGTGTAGTTCATATATGTCATATTGCTTGTATTAGGGTGCCTGTAAATGTTTAGTTAAAGAGATGCATGGTCCAGGTTCTGCTCTATTGTGTGCATCAGGATAGATTCTCTTCAGCTGCATTCAAAGATGCACAGAATTCCTAAAAACAAACTACACTCATTGCATATATTTCTGTCATATTTATAAAATACGAATGCACTGAAAAAGTGGCTGGATGCTCACAACAGCTGTATCCTGATTATAACTGATGGGATTGTAGGGTGATGTTTTTTTTAAATGGAAAATTTTGCTGTTTCTCTCCTGACTTTTACTACCAATTGCCTTTTCCATAGACTGTTTATAGAATGGACACCATCTGCCTCCTTGCTGGACGAAGCCACCCTGAAAACAGCACCCTCTGGTGACAGGCTGCCGTATAGGTCCTAAATCCCACCTCCTCTAGCACTTTGTATGGAGCTGTGGACAAACTTTAGAAATTTATTACACATTTTTCTCCCCCCAGTTGCGATGTTGACATGTAGTTACTGTAAGACTGGTTTGCGCTCAAGTCCTCTTTTTTTCTGTACAGCTCTGTTTTCGATGATTGACACTTGATACAGGCTATAGGCGTACAAAGATTGCATAGCTCACCTGGGGGATACGCTGTTTGCGCCGAGCGTCATCACAGCGACTCTCCCACCAAATGCGTACAATGCTACTGCGCAAGCTGTGAAGAGCGTACAACACTACTGTGCGATGTTGGTTTCAGGAAGTAGAGAAAAATTGCGGAAATACTGAGAACCTTTTGGCTTCAAATCTGTATACTGGTGGAACATGGAACCAAGTTGTCCATAGTATATACTGTCTATGGCCCTTATCTATCATACATGATGTTAATTAATTTGACTTCATTAATTAAAGATTAACCTTAATGTACATATCGTAATAATATAAATACGTATAATATTAATAATTAAATAATTCCTTAAAAAGAGTGAAAATTTGTTGATGTTTTTGCAGAGATCTGAGCTCTCCCTTTCTGCAGAGATAACACAGCATCAGACTCCAGCTGTTTCATGCTGCTCCTCAGACTTCATTGATGTAATATTTCCTGGAAATTGATCTCCAGTGTGCACGAACTCTCAGCGTGACCTGTGCTCAGAAAATATGAGATTTAAATGCTGCTTTTGCAATTAAAGTACACGAGTTTGGAACAGGAGTATGAGTGCTTCTCCATGCTGGTCTGATGAATTCTGTCTGGAATAAACTGCACCTGATTTAAGCTATCAGGGGACTATGACGCATGTCTATAAATCATCGTTTTGTGAATTAATCTTCAGTTAAAGGAGCTCATAAGAGCATGCTGGGATCTGGATGCTGTTGGCAGACTTATTAAGAAGGATAAGAGGTAGTGACCTGTCAAACCTTCTCACTAATGTGAGAAGGAGAAGAGCCTCACACTTCAGGGAGAAGTTCAGTAAGAGGAAAGTAACTGGACCTGCAGATATCGGCTTCATGGGGGAGCGGCCTCATGCTGAGTGAGGCTGACAGATTCTTGATGTTTCTCAAGAACATCCAGCAGCTGTCAGACGTGACGCTGTTCACCTCTTCAGGTGAAGTCCTTTTATAATTCTGCAGGTACAGACAGTCCTGATCTAATACAACACATTCAGCTTACATACATAAACACCCAGCAGCACAGTGTGACAAAAACGACATTTTACGACATCACTGTCATTCAGCCACATCCACTGGAGAGTAATATCAGTCAGGTTTGGCTTTTTTTCTTCTCAAACAGGACATGCAGTAACTACTAACTACTCAATCGGCTTGTTTGATGAGCACACAGAGGAAGAAGGGAGTTTGCTCTTAAGGGAAAGATGCGTGTTCCCATTTCTGCAGAAAGTTAGAAAAAGAGATCAAACCACCTCACGGTCTGTCGTCTGAAAAACAGATCAGGATATGAGTTTTTTTCAGGATGTCGCAGAGCTGCATCTGCTTCACTAACGAACAAAATATTGGTGAGTCATTTTTGCCAAAACAGTAACCTTTTCCAAAACTTAACCAAGTAGTCTTTGTACCTTAACTAAATCAGTCTCAATGAAAGCACTAAAAATAATTGAATAGACTGAATTACACTGAGTATATTTTTCTATTAGCTAAGTTCCTTTTTTTCACGATTTAACTGAGTCATCAACATAATGGTAAACAAATACTGTTGCCAAATGTCTAATTATCACGTCATATGAACTAAATATAAAATAATACTGTTTTTTTTTTTCTTTTTTTCTCAAAGCTGTTATTGTCACAGTAAAACTAAAACTGTCGGATTAAATCAACAGATCCAACTGCTGGTTTATGAAGGGCTGAATGCTTTAGATCCAAAATTCAGACGCTTATTGTCTGAAAGTACCCAGAACTTTTAATTTCAGGGACCTCTTTTCAAGAGAATAAATGGTTCCTGTTGCCTGTTGTTGTCTGCATTTCCACCAGGGCCTGAAGGAGTGGGTAAATATGCAAACCAAGCTAATCAGATATTTAAAGTTAGTCACACAGCTCAGGGCCACTGGAGAGCACCAGTCCCTGAGCAGGGGCTTTTTAATCAGTAACCCTGCAACTGAATCTACACCCCAGCTCCTGCAGGCCCGACCAACAGAGCTCCCCATACGGTCCTTAGATCTTTGGCCAAGTCTTTGGTGCCAAAAAAGCACCTTACATCAGTGATCCTCAACTTCAGAATGAACCATTCACACTGCTCAGGTCACCTAGAGCGGGTCTGCTCTGTGTGAGAGTCAGAATCAAACCTGGAGAAGCATGATCAGTTTCTATGCTCCAAATATCTGGATAAAGTACTATGAAAAATAGGTTTGCTGAGACTCTTTGAGTGACTGTTACTTTAAGAAGATACAAAGAGGCGTATGGCTCAAAGTTAGTGAGCCAGCAGGAATCACTGTGGAGGCTGGACTAGGAGTCACATGGCTTTCTTACCACATTTTCACTGATCCAGTAAAGTTTTTTTTCCAGTAGTATACTGAGTCCTCTCTCCTCTAATACTGCAAACTCTAAACTCCAGTACTTTAAACACTGTGAACATCATCATTTTAAAAAGGCTCAACAGGTGTAAGCCGTGCAGGTGAGGTTTGGTGAGAGGAAGTGAGCGACTTGTGAGTGATTTGTTCTTAAATGTTCTCTAAACACAGACACTTGAAGATAACACAGATGGCTCAATAATTATTACTAATTATTAATTATTATTACTAATAATAATATATATAATTATTATTATAGAAATACGATACATGGCTGAAAAGATGATGTCATGTTGAATTATTAGGTTTCCATTTTACTGCTAATTTAAGTAATAAAGGTTTATTTCTGCTGATGACAGTGGAGCTTTATTGAGACTCTTTTATTGAGACCTCCATGGACAGAGAAAAAAAGCAGCTGTGAAGCTTTTGTTAAATGTCAGCTCTTCTTCCACAAAGATGTCTTTCTCTCTGCTGTCTCTGGCTTTCATTTCCTCTATGTATTTGACTTAAAAAATAAAAAAAACCTTGAAAAAGGGGACAAAGAAAAGAGGAATGAAGAGCATCTTGAATTTTCATTGACTAACCTTTATGTTCTTGGCCAATAACTGCCAGAAAAAGCTGCCCAATCAGAGTGAAGGACAGTGTCTGTCCATGAAACAGGCAAGAGTGTTTTCATGTGGACAAAGCTCCGCCATGCACACACAGGCCCTCCTGAGTTACATAAGCTTGAAGATGCAGACAGTTTCTGAAGAGGCTCTCACACTGAACTCCTTCTCTGTGCCGTTGTGACGCAAACCAAAGAGGGACAAAAGAAACAGAGGCCAGAGGTTTGCGTCTGAATCTGTGCCTGTATTACCATCGCAGCTACAGGGTGAAGAATAAGAGAATAAAAGCTGAGAGAGCTGCTGAGGGAAGAGACAATACTAACGACATAATCTGCCTCACCGAGTGTGACATCCAGTTCAGAGATTAATGTGCAAATGTTGAGTGTTGGAGTCAAAAACGCGTGTGTGCATCATGGATTGAAAATACAATTTCACAGTGCCAAACAAGGATAATCTGAATTTGTTTCAGGAGGGGTTTTGTCATTTACTCATAAACAGTAAGCAAAGGATGTGACCAGATGTTTTTACACAAGTTTATAATAATGTTTACAGTAGTAGCTTATGACACACAGCAGCAAGAGTTTGTGGGCAGACAGACCAAGAAGCTGCATCAAGCTGAATCACTGGAGCTCTCTCTCCTCACTGCACAGACATTTGAGCAGAGTGCAACCTTCATGATTTTATCAAATGTTGGTTAGGTTCAGCTGTGGGGGGACTTTTTTGGAGGCCAAACTACGGCAAAGAATTGTGTGAGGGTCCACATTAGTGGGCTAGCTCAAAGATTAGTTCACACAGATCCTCCTTGGTTTTAAATCTCCAATCCTCAATCATTTAAATTTCATAAACTAAATCGATAATCAAATTCTGCTGTATAATTATAGACAGATATTGAAGCCAAAGAAAAAGAAAATCTGCTTCATGATCAATGATGTGCATGTGATGGTTTACAACCAAGAGAAGAGACAGAGAGATCTAAACATAGACCTTTTACCATTTGTTCTATCTGTTACAGTGTGTCATATTTGTTGGTATTTAGTGATATAAAACTCAGTAGTGTGTTTTGACAAAACCGTCACAAACTGATTTAGTTTCTCTAAAAAACTCTACTATTCCTTCATGGAAGCGGGAGCTGTCATAACATGCATAATCAGTCCCTCTGAAATGTCAGTGGATCACGTCTTCTTAATGCCACGTCGCTGATCTTTCTCCCAAACAGCCTTTTTTTTTCATGTTTGATCATGACATTTAACTAGACAGCCGATTGAAATCCCTCTTTTCTAATTAACTTGGTAAGTATCCCAGCTTACCAGCATTAAAGTGATGCATAACAACAGATAAACATTGGCTACTAACAACAGTGTGTAGCACATTTTTTTGCCAATGGTCAGATGTCTGTTCATCTGATACAGCAGTAAAACCATTATATATTTTTTGGATGCAACCTGCAAACCAATAAATATTCACATGGTCAGCTGCTAACCCCAGTATGTAATCACGAACTGTTAGCTCCTCCCATTCATAAAAAAAATGACAGTGGCAGTGAGATTGCTGGAAATAAGATTCAAAAATGAAGCATAGCGTTAGTTCTGTCAGGACATGACGTCAAGCGCTGATACACAGCCAATGGGTAGTAGCCATCTCAACCAGACGATAGCCAGCTGATTTACTCCTAGATCCTATTAGTCCTATGCCTTTAGAGCGCCTTATTTAAAACTGCACTAACCCAGCGTCTTTCTCTGCTTTGACAGCTAACCAGCAACCCACCGTCACCCCAGCTCCCCCCGACGTGCCAGGTAATTGCTCTTCTATCCTTGAAGCGCTCCTGTTCCGGGGTGGGGGAGGGGGTTCTGTTCATCGCTGCTCTGCCCCCCGTTTCTGCCTTAATGGCTCGTGAAGGGTGGGAAGGTGCTCTTACTGCCACTTGCCTTGCACGCATGCCAGCGTGAAGAACGGGGGCCCCGAACAGAACCTCACATGCGCTCCCTGCTATCGCCTTTCATAATGGCTCGTGATGGGCAGGAAGGGGCTCTTCCTGCCTCTGGCTTCCACACAAGCACGTGGAAGGGCAGGGACCCGGAACAGAATCACGCCGCCAAATTTAACTTTGAACAATAAAGCTAAATTTTTGACAAAGTGTTCCTGACTGAACTTTAATCCACAAACTAATGGGTGATGTCACAGTGTATGCATCTACCTGCTCTTCTCTACTGTGCAGTTTTTGCAGTGTGTACTCATGTTGTCTGTCTGCGCTCATGTGTTTCTGACCTGGTGGACTCCGTCACTGGCTGTGTAGACTGAGTGCAGCTGCTTCAGGTGGTCTCTGGTGTGACTCAGACCTCGGAGGATCTCAAACATCTTCTCCAGGGTGGAGTGGGCTCGCTCTGTGGTCAACTCCTCTGGGTTTGAACATCCTGAAAACACACAAACACACACATTCACACACTTACTGCGTGAAAGACAGTTATGTAATATTGCCAGAATGTCAGGGGTCTGACGTAACAGAGAAAAATCTATAAACATTGGTGAGCACAGGTGTACACTGGACTGACATTACAACAGAAACTCCCTGTGTTTAAAGAAAAGCTACACATGCAGAAAAACTTTTGCATCTACAGAAAAAAAAAAGTCTTTTAGATGTAACATTTCTCCCCTGTGGGCGATTTTCACAGCTGGGTGTGCACTGAAACCAATTATGAAGGTGAACGCTTGGCAGCAAGAGGACAAGAGCTCCTTTCTTTAATAGAAAACCTGCAGTTTAATGAAAAGCTAATGTTCCAGCCTTGTAAAAAGTGCAGAGGAAAGCAGATCCTGTCTGTGAAATAAACCCAAAATGACAGAAGAGGAGATAAAAGAGGGAGACGGGGAGCCAGAGTGGGAGGTTGCATAAGACTGTGAAAGAAAAGTACACAGTGAGAAAGTGGAGGAAGACAGAGGACGGTGGCCGAGCAGACAGTTTACAGAGCTGCAGACAAAGTAGGTCGACTGTCACCTGAACTTCCCCCTCTAGATGCTCAGGAATGTAGCTGCTTTCTGCTAACAAGACGGTCAGCCAGGTTACACAGGACACAAAACTTTCCACAAAGGTTAGCTCTCAGAGACAGAGGTGGAGATCAAAACCATTTTATCAGACTGTAGCAGGGATTTCTGCCTCCCCACATTTACAATCAGCTTTTATTTTCATTTATTTAAGTACTAACAACCTCCTTTACATTTGAGCACAAATATCGATATTTTCCAGTCCCATCTTCAATACAAGGTGATTACAGACTACAGATTACAGATCTCAAGTTACTTGGTGGTCTAGGTGAGCAAACTGTGTGTCTAAATGGTGGGACTTCAACAGGACTCAGGACCTCTCTGAATCAGAGGAAACCAGCAGCTCACAAACAGCTGCAGTCTGCATCACGCACCATCCAGAGTTCATTATAAACGACAGTTTTCTTCAGTTCTCACAAGTTTAATCAAAAACAAGAAAAGCTAAATGGAGGAAGTTTTCAGCTCTTCTTCTGCTTGACCTGTTATGTCAAATACCAAAATAATCAACAAACCCATTAGCAAGTGGCCAGCTTCAGTCTGATGGAGATATAATCGATGGAGATAAAATCGAGATATGTTAGTCTATCTATGAAAAGTTCCATTAAGTGCAACTTCAGTTGGACTAATGTGTTCACATGTATTTCAAGTCAGGACAATGAATCAACTCTTTTAAGCAACATGTAAACGTAATGACTGGAAAAGGTGAGGGCACCACGTGTCTTGCGTCTGAGAGTACAGTGCAAAAACAAAGTGACTTTCTGACAGCTAAGTGAAGGGCTTAGAAGTTTACAAATAGAGTGCTCAGGAACACTGCTTTGGTTGTGAGTTAAATGACAGTGTAGAGCTGACCCCATCTGCAGAAGCTGATAACCCAGCCCAGCTGCTTTCTTAACAAAGGACAAGCACCTCATACAACCCCACTTGAAAAGCTCCCCCTTCAATCAGCCACCTCTGCTAAGAGGCTCAAAACCAGCAATAAGCACTAAAGCATCAGAGCCATAACTCTACATACTGACCAAAGAGGGTTTTCTTGTTTTTTTCACAGCAGAGCAGTTTATAGCGGCTGTATTTCAAAAGGAATAATCCCACTCTCTCGGCCTATGACAGGACTCTCACTGACTGGATCTTCAAGCTCCCACTTCCTCCCAGTCAGATGGTGTGAACTGGGTGCTGATTTAAGGAGATTAAACTATGAGCAGCCACTTCACCCAGTGATATAACAAATTTTCAACCCCTTTATACGCTGCTTTGAACCCTAGCCTACAGTATTTTCAAGAAATCATGCACATCATTGCACATGAAGGTTTCATGTTTCACCAGAACATTGTGCAACAATTAAACATAATGTAGGTCAAGATCAGCATGTACTGTATGAGACATGCACAACACTGCTTTACTTTCAGTCAGCAATTATTCTTGAGAATAAGAATACCCAAGACTTCCTCCAGCTCTTTTCAGGGACACCGGTGCTGAAGGCTAAAAGCAGACAAGGTCACAATGTCTTTATGCATTTATTTTTCAGCTCTTGTCCTGATAGGAATCATTGTGTTAATTTGTATGAATGTAGACCAGGTTTGTGTCAGAGATACTAACATTTGTATAAAAAGGAAGGCTTTGCATACATGGAGAGACACGTGCAGCAGAGGGGTCAAAGCTCAAACTTTACCAATGCTGTTCCCTCAATTTGCAGCCTTGGACCAAATACCTGGGATTTTTTTTTTTTTTAAATAGCTTTTTTATCCCAGTACAAAGTAAAGCACAGTGAATCAAGGTCCTATCATTTCAAACACAGTACCAACAAACTGCAGCTCAGACTCATTTTTGCGGTCTTTTGTTATGAAAATATTTACTCTTCAATTTTTTTTTTCACATGATGGGGTCGTACAAATGTTTTTCTTAGACTTATTTTAATGTATCCGGTCTGTGACTAATTTCTCAGGATATCAGCCAAACTGTGGGGTTCAGGAAAACTCAGGTCTAAATCACTGAAAAGTCCAACAGGCTGTATTTCTTCTTTCAGATTAAATTAAATCTTGAGAATAGTTCAGTCAAAGAATAAAAAGGACTCTGAGTTCAGATTAGATTATGTAACCCCTATTTTAGCTTTGATCTGGGTCAAAACCTTCAGAAAGTGTTGTTTAAACCTTTAAGTAGGATTTGGATACCTTTGATCCAAAAATCTGGATTATCCTGACTCCATCTTAAAGGAAGGAGAGGATCAGGAAATAAAATGTAATAGAACTTTTTCTTTGCTTATAAATGACAAGATTTGTACTTCAAAGTTCAGACTGTTCACATAAATTTACATCTTGTATTTGATTTGAAATGTGGGCTTTAGTCTCTACATAACAAACCTTTTAATAATATTGGGCAATATTTTTAATTTAATATTGCCCATTTTAGAGAGGAAAAAACTTCAACTTTGACTGACCACTTCAGACTATTTGCAAAGATACAGTCTGAAAAAATTTCCAAAAGCTTCATCAAACATTGTCATGGATCACTGAGACCCTTGAGTGGACCCTGGACCAACCCCAAACTTGATTAACCTGTGCTGTTCTGGTTTTACTTTGTTTTAGGTATAACTAGAGTGAAAAGTACACATTACCCGTGGATCTCATTGAAAAACAAAACACTTTACGGACAGCTCTTTCAATGTTTTTACAAAGCGTCAACATTTTGAGTTTTTGTTGACATGGTCGTGGACAGGTGATAAATGTTCTTTATATAATCGTTTAGGTTGCAGTGGGTGTCGGTAGTATATTACAGTGCATTTATTAAAAGATGTTTATAATTATGCTCCCCTCATGTTTATCAAGGAAGAAGACAAAGTAAAGGGAACACTTTCACGATAACACTCTTTAGTATATCACTACCAACCACTACCCCTTTAATGAGGGATATTTAATTGAGTAATTATCTGTCTGATCATTTCAACAAAGACGGAAATTATAGAAGCTCTTTGAAAGCTCTCTGAATTCGTGTAAAAGGTCCAAAGTTAACTAATTCCTGTTTTTAATCTCTTTTTTTTTTTCAGCTCATACAGAATTAAAAAACAGAACAAAAACATCTATTCTTTGAGTGAAGCAAACAGGCGCAGCTCGTCAAACTGATGTGAGCAGTAAACTGCATCACAAAAGTTGCTTTACAAGAGAACCACAGATCTGTGGCTCAGGTCCAAGGGCCGTCCTCAAGTTGGCATGTTGTGACCAGTTTTGCCTTACTCCTGATGTAGGTATACAATACTTTCACACATACAGGACCTCTGCGATACAGAGTGGGAAAACAAACTGAAACTCCTGAGAAGTGCAAATGTCTTTGCATTAATTAGGGATCTTGGACATCAGTGAGTTATCAAAATAATCTCCAGATAACTACATGCCATGCTTACACTGATGGAACACTTACATGCAGTTGTGCACATTTCTTCATGTGTATGAGTGTTACCCTTTAAAATAATAGAGATTCACCATGTAGTTGAAAGATTAAGCACTTTTAAACAGTGTCCCACCTCTAAGTCATGGTTTCAGAGCACACTGGTGCAGCAGCACAGCTTTTATTTAAATAATAAATCCAAAGGGCAAGATCAAGAAAGACATTTCATTGCAAGTATTTAAATTCCAATTCAAGACTGTAGTAAACATGACTTTGAATTATTGATTTGGACAAGAAAACGGTTTTAAAAATGCAAAATAACAGAATTTTCAATGTGCTATTAAAATGCATTTAATTGAGATTTACTACTGAAATTTTGTGTAATAACTGCAGATATATAATCAATCATTTGACAGCTTCAGAATATCTGTATATTTTCAAGTGCAGTATTAATTATTTTGTTATCGTTTTGCCAATTTCTTCCAAAAGAAAAAAAAAAAGACTGAAATTGATGGTGTGGAAACTCCTCCTTCGGTATCAGATTTTCTGTTATTAAACAATGAAAATAATGGCATTTATATTGTCCAGGCACCAGGTCAAAGCAAATATCAGTAAACTTTACATAAACTGAAAAACATTCATTAGGCAACAAACAGATACTGCCATAATAAACATCCTGCAGAAAAAGAATAATTTGGATTTGTGCGTATCCCACACAGAAACAACGAGCTGATTTTCAGCCACTCCAGCTTTGATTTCTGTAATTAGGCTCAACTCAAAAGGTTCTGCATGACTTCTGCCACCCTGGTGTTACCGCCAGAGCCCGGAAACTCAATTAATGCTCTTACTGCAGGATTATATAACCACGTATGAGCTCACTTATTAACCAGGCCTGTTTTTGGAAAGAAAGCAAAAACCGACACACGTTTATGAGTTATGTGTAAGTGTTGGAGATAAGATCTAACGCTTGCACGACATGCGGTAAAAGTCTGCCTTATGCATACTGATAAACAGACTGTGCAATACGGAGAAGTGATTGGATGTAAGAGGAGATATGTCATTCTTAATCCTTCCTCCTCTGGCTGAAGAGTAAGATACACATTCACCAGGCTGCAATCTGACCTGCATAAACACTCTGCTCATTTTATTTGGCACCTTTGAATGTAAATGAATAAATCAATGTCAGCAGAGTTAGATAACGAACACGGAGCAGCTTGGCTTTGTCAGGCTTTAATCTGTTATTTGTTCTCCATTGGGTCCTTTTTCTCCTCATATAGACGGTATCAAATTCAGCAGCAGTGACTCTTTGTTTTGAGTTTCTGTCTGGAGGAATGTAAAGAGTCTGGCCCTCCTGAGCTGCGCTGGCTGAGAGGTAAACTTTAGGAAAAACAGGGGGGCTATTTGACGGATGTTAGCGTGAAGACTTGGAGAGATGTGGGTCTTATCTTCGCAGACACCTGCACAGGAGAAAGGAATCCTACAAAACAAATAACTGATGTTTGTTGGAGCATTTTTGCACGAGGAAATGCATTTTCCTCAGAGTTTTGCAGGAGTGCAGGTAGAGGGACATGCAAATCTGGTAAGAGCTCTTGCAAATGTGTCGTGATAGAGCAAGCTGACTTGTTGCCAAAGCATACAGAGTATTGTTGGTCTGGTCTGGGGCTGTCACAGGCTGCTGGCTGCCCCCCCCCCCTACCTCCTCCACATTTTGGAAATCTGTGGTTTGTATGTTGATCGAGGCACTGCTGCAGATCCTGAGGAGGTGCAGGACCAGGTGCTGATCTGGGAACTACCAGCACCTGCGTCTGCATTCAAATCATGCAACGCTGCCACCATGACACCCACCATAACAGCACCACATGCTGTCTGAGGCCTCTCACGCAAATATGGAAGCTGAATTGCGCAAATCAGCTCATAAAATCTTATCAAATAGCTTCCCTTAATGTGCTCCTGCATGAATTCTAGCGTTTAAATGATCATACCCTCTTTAAAACTGATGAGGAATGATGAGCAAGCACAGCCTAAATGCCATCTCCAGCATCCACATCGACTTCCTGCGGCTACCTGTTCACAAATTACAAAGTAATGGTTTAGACTGACTCATCACTGCGCTGCAAAGGGAGATTAGGGAGAGAAAATGTATTTTAGTCTGGATAAAGAGACCGTTGGGTCCAGCAGGAAATAGCTGATTGAGGGTTTTCCTAATTAAATCCAACAGAGGCGGAGGTGAGTGATAGTCATGGCGAGGGTGTGAGTGTAACCTGTGACGCTCGGAGGTGGAAAATACCAGCCTGAGACGCACAGAGGAATGTATCACCAAGAATAGATCTGGATGGAGATTAAATATAGAAAAAGGAGAAAAGAGAGCCAGAGAATTGAGACAGACGAGTTCAGGATTAAGATTTGAGTCCTTTTGGTTTTGTTTGTCATCTTTCTGTGCATTGTCATCCTTTATCTAGACATTGAATTTGTAATGAAGTGAAGCTTAAAAGAGAAAGAAACAGCTTCAGTGTTTATCTTTTATCAGCCTCAGTGTCTTGAGGTGCTGTCTAAGAAAGTCTAACGTCACTCGCTCACACATTAGCAACCCATTAAGTCTAACTGTATAACAAAACCCTGAAACAGAGTACGAATGTTCTGTACTCTGTCTGAGCTGCACAAATTATGCAAATACTTAATACATACAGGTCAACGCTTGCTCTTCCCACAATAAGCTTTGATTTCTGAGCAAAAGTCCTATTTTACCACGTAACAAAGTTTCAGCTTTCCCTAAGGCTGTTTTTGACCTTTCTTGTTTCCTCTTTTTAGGTGGAGTCCGGCTGAAGACTACATCAGAAATACAGTCCTGGTTCATTTTGAGGATATCTGGGCCATTAGAGAGCTACTGATTGTTGATTCTTGTCACTGATTTGACCATTTATCGCTAAAAGCAAAAACGGGTATGCTTGGTGTTAGTGGCTCAGCTTTTTTGAGTGTAGGAGTGAAATAATTCATCTATAAAGTGGACAAAAAGTGGTGAGTCAATCAGTCAGTCACTTTTGTTGCTGTTCATGGACGTTAAATCATTTTCCAGAGTTGAACTGCTGAGTCAACTTGCAACTTTACAATCTTCGCTGAGAGTCATGCAGACGACAGCAACCGGGAAGCAACAGGTAGACATGCAGCAAAAGGTCGAGGCCAGGACTCCTTTTGAAATTCTTTTTGGTGATAGAAAATGTGAAGCATTCAGAGCATTTTGATAAAATTAAATGTCTGATCTCAAGGAAACAGAAGTGCCACAGGACTTCTTTTGTAACCCAGCACCACTAAACGTCATTGAGAAGTGCTCAGAAATTGAGGTCATGGGTGCTGCCAGCTAAAAAAAAAAAAGGGTGTTTGGTGTGCTGGCAGCACCCAGAACAAAACCTTTTAGACCAAAAAGTAGGAGGCCAGGTTGGTGGAGGTGAAGCTTTTCCAGCAGCACAAAGTGTGTTAAAGACGCATTGAATGGACCACGCTGTTGTGAAAATAGGCTGTGATTGGTTTGTGAGGGGCTGAAATGACAACATTATGCACGCCATATTCCTGTATTAATCAGAATAATGGAATAATTCCCATGAGTCATGTAAACACCCTTTTGCTATAACCAGAATAAGATCATAATCTGATTACTAAAAGCTTGAATAAGACTCCTGGTTAGCAGCAGCCTGTTATTCTCGGTGGTGGATCACTTCTGAGTCCTGCACATACACTGTATAAAGAATGGAGGCCGTCTGCCTCCTCACTGGGTGAAGCCACCAAAAAAACATCACCCTCTGGTGACAGGCTGCAGTATAGGTCATAAATCCCGCCTCCTCCAGCAATCCCTATGGAGCTGTGGACAAACTTTAGAACACGGAATTAATTACACAGATTATGTCTTTTTCACCCCCCTGGTTGCAATGTTGTCATGTAGTTACTGTATGACTGGTTTGTGCTCAAGTCCTCTTTTTTCTGTACAGCTCCATCTTTAAAAGTTATTAAGGGTTCATGCTTTCATGATTGACACTGATACAGCCGATGGGTGTATGGGAGACGCTGTTTGAGCGGAGCATCATCACAGCGACTCTCCCGCTGACTGCGTTCAATGCTACTAAGCTAAAAAGTAGCTAAAAAGTAGTAGTTCCAGGAAGTGGAGAAAATCCCTGAAATACCGAGAGCAATTAGGCTTCAAATTCGTATAATGACAAAAGGCGGATCCACGTTGTCCATAGTAAAAACAGTCTATGGTCCTGCATGAACAAACACAAAGCTTCATTTCTCAGCACTAAAATATGACAATGTTTTTGTCTGTACTTAAGATCCTTCAAGGCCAAAACAATCTACAAAAAAACTATGCATTGATAGTTCCTTTTTGAAATCTTGGGTTTTGTGTTGTTTTTCAGAGTTGCTTTGGTGATCAGAGGGTTTAAGTGCTTGCGAATGTGCTGAAAACTCTGTGTTGTCTATGTTGCACTGAATTTTCTCTACTGAAGAGACTCTCTGGATATGTAAGCCCAGTGATATGATCAAGAGTGTTACCGTCCAGGCAAACCTAACCAGGGGCGAGGCACAACATGCTGCAGAGGATAAGATCAGATGGAGGCAGAAAGTCACAGAACAAAGAGGATTATGGTCCGGGTAACAAAGGGAAACTTCTGTAAACACTGAAAAAAGAAAGTAACTTTAATAATCATACTCACAGTCAGACTCCTCATTCATTTAAGAAGGAGCTTGTTTGCTAATTAGAGCCTGTGTCTTTAGGCTGGTGAATATTTAGACAGAACATGTATATTTCTTACTATCAAGTAATGCATGAAAAGAAGTTCAACTCAATAGTTTTCTACTCTGTCTCTAATTCCCCTCCATCTATGTTTCCCTGAGGCTGAGTCCCTCTGCAGATGTAAATCTGTAAGACAAATAAAAACGTTCCTTTTATAAAAGGCTGAATAATTTCCTAAAACAGCTGGGTGCTGTAGTTCTCAGAAAGTCTTACTCATGCTGGAGGCATTTGGAAGTGTAAGAAGTGTTTTACCACATTTAGTGTTTCACTGAACATTAACGGCAGCAGGAGAAGTAAAAGGGATTTTTAGAAACAGCTGTGTAGTGTGAAAGCTGATGGCAAAGGCGTTTTGTCACCCATGCAGTAACACAATGAAATATTGATTTGTAAGTTTCACTCATGGTAAAGAGCGAGTGGACTGTGATGATCAAGTGCACAATGTGTCGAATTCACTGTCTTCAACTGGAAGACATGTGCCACATGCTGTTTACAGACGTGATACAGTCACTGTAATGAAGCGGAGAGAAAAAGCCTTACAGACAACAGTGGGCATGGCTGTACATTTTGTAAACACTGCTATACTGAAAGGAGATATTTGTAATTTTAACAGATATGCAGTTGTGTGTATGGCTTAAAAGTTAGCTGTTAGCTCTGTGATGGAGTTTCAACACCACTCTGCAATCCTTCCCCCAAACACTGCAATTAGCTTACTTCAAAAACAAAAGAGGGGAGACGTCAAAGAAGACCATGTGAAAAAAATATTTAACAAAACATTTTGTGAATTTGTTTGTGGGGGAGCCCTGGCGAGTCCATCACCGACGCAGCTCAAGGAAGAACATTTATGCTTATTACTTCATGGAAATGCAATCAGACTGAGAAGGCAGAAGAACTACTGAATCTGCAGTTCAAAATGATTATTATGATGATTCTTACTTCAAGGAAATGATCAGCTGCAATTGGTGGTAGACTCATTCGGGCTCCCCCACAAACAAGTGGCTGCTGGAAGAGAGTGGGTGAGTTGTGTTTAGTCTCTTTGCTAAAGAAATCGGGCAATCAAGATAGAGTGGCTCTTTGGTTGAGGTTTGCGCATGGACTGCTGTGTACTGCTATCGTGCGGTCGTTACTAAAGTTGGTAATGACGCTAACAGTCAGCAACATTCATCCCTCAAGGGGGTGTCTAAGTCCTTTACTTTTTGCCAGAATATTCCTTTAACAATCAAAATAACAGGTCTGTATAATTTTATGTGATATTTCAGATAAACTTATCGAGGCTGTCAAAGTGAGGAAAAATGCAAAACAGCAAAACACAACTGTAAAACATACATTTCTGAGCAAATAAGATGAATCAAGTCTGGCTGTTAGTCTGGTCTGGAGCAGGTTAGCAGCACAGAATAAATCTCCACGGTAACTGGTGTGCTCTTGTGCAACTGAGTCCTGGCTAAGTTCAACCAGGATAAGTGGAAAACCCTGGCTTAATGTGTTATCTGAGTTTAGTGCAACAGCCCTCAGCTCCCCCCGCAACCCTGGATGGGATAAGCGGTGAAGATAATGTATAGATGGATTTTTCCATTTTTGTTCAGCCCTACACTCATCCATATAGCTTGAAACAAAAACTGAGGAGCAAAGCAGAGAAGGGAACAAGAAGAGAGAAGATAAAAAACAACTGTAGAAAATTACAGTTGTGAAAGTAAAAGGACATTTTGTGTCCATGACTAACAGAGTCTGTTAAGTTTACAGGAACTGAGGCCCTGCAGAGAGTAACTGAGGCAATGTTCAATTAGAGAACACAGTCCGTTTCCTCAACAACCCTCAAAACAACTCCTCAGCATCTGTCCCCAAAACCACAATCACAACTAATCGCTCTGTACTTATCAGAGGAATGTAGACCAGGAGGCTGCTCATAAATGCCCGTGCTTATTTAAAAACCTGATGAAAACTTCTATTCTGGTCTGAGTAAGGAGAGAGAGAGAGACTGAGATTTAACCTGAAGAGCGATAAACAGAGTTTATACTGAGGTGATTACCCTCTGAGGAATGTTTGTGTATCTGCCGAGAAAGGATGAAAGATGGACTCAGAGATACATGCTTGCCATGCTCTCCCTCTACACGATGCGAGCTGTAACCGTGGAAACCAAGTCATTTCTAGGTCAGAAGAAAGTAATTCCCACGTGGTCTTATGATGAGGAAGTATGCACATATACGGACATTAAATCCGCACCTAAACTTGGGACATATAATCACATGTTTTCTTATTTTTCAACTGGGAACAAGTGAAAGAATAAAATCATATACTCCCAAATTCAGGCTGAGTCATGAATGGACTACTGTACTGATAAAAAATAAAAGCCAGTGGGTCTCCTTTTCCCTAATCTAAATTCACATGTGTGTAAACTAGTAAAGAAGATGTCAACAAATGTATTCAGAGCATGCATGTGAGCAAAAAAATACTGTAGCACTATGCTTTATAATCATTTCAGAGCAGATTATGATCTGTTTATATGGAGCAGAATGTGATCTTTTACAACCTGGAGAGGATTTTAAAAAGTAGATGGAGTTTATGTGGAAATACTTGAATGGAAAAACAAAAGTCTAGGTACAATGGTCTTTTCATCTGTGTGTGGCAAACTTTAGAATGCTTACTCTTTAGGGTTAGGCATCTTTCTCAAGCTTGTACTGATACACAACACAGAGAATAATTCTAAAATGTTCAGGGAAAGTGGGCAACAGGGTGGTCAAAGCATTTTACTTCAGTTAGAAAATAGTACAGTAAGAAAGTCCTTTTATCAAAAATCATATAAATCAACGATCAATCATCGATTTGATGAAAAATGTGCAGAAAATACACACAAAATGTGTTTTTCCGCATTGAAATTACCCCCCACTGTTGTTCAGCACTGCGCACTACATGCGCACTCATGCGTCCTACCTGCCCAGCTACCATAATAACCATTGTTTTTTTCTCATCCATGAAACGCTAAAATTGGGGACATTTTTGGGGACAACTTAAGCAAGGGACAGGTCATCCAAAATAGGGACTGTCCCCCCAGATCGAAGATGTCTGGTCACCCTACAGATCCTCCTTGCAAGCAATGAGCTGATTGTAGGTTGAGACTGAGAGCATGCAGAAGATTCAATAACCTCAGTTGGATGTATGTGGTTCAAGTGGTACGTCATTGGAGTTGTTGTCGTGTTGTAAGTGTGCTTGGCAACACTGTGTTTGCATCATTTTTCCACTCAAAATGGTCCCGTACCACACTCCGTCTTGCTTTCTTCGTGTTTTTTTTCAACTTCTACGGAAACCCGCTGACACTGTATCACTCCCCATGTAATGGTGATAGTCACTGCATTGCTTCAACACACACACAGACACACAATGACTGAACAAAGAGGGTATCCGTCCTGATTAACAGAGGTTGATCTTTGTTGGAAAGCAGCTGGAGATTGGACACACGCCGTCAGCCCTTTTTAATAATGTTAGATCAATCGGAATTTGCGTGATCAATGTAATTCTTAACAATCAATTAATCGATCATCGATTAATCGTGCCCATTTCTAACACAAACCTGATTCAACATATTTCTTGTCAACCAAGAACAAAATCACTCCAGCTTGGCTCTAACATGCTCTTATTTTCTGTTTTATTTGCAAATGTTCTCAGTTTGTGCAGTTTTATGAGGAGGCAATGGTTCACAGGAGCAGGAAAACACCAGGCACATGTTTTTTTGTGTTTTTACAATCCTCAGTGGGAAACAAGAGCAGACTAATGACAAATTTCCCCTCATTAACTCAGAAACAAGTGAAGCTTCTGCACACCTGTAGGTGGATGTTACATAACTCTGCAGGCTGACTTCAGTCTTGGGCACTCTTTGTCTTACACCAAGAACTGTGGGAAAAGATAAAGTTGTTGTTTTACTCACATAAATAGTGAGTTTTGTTTTTGATCTTTTAGCAACCAGAAAGAAATTAAAGCCAGCAAGCACTAAACAAGAGGAATCACCGCTTCACTTGACTGAACAGATTTCCTGTTAGTTATGAAATCCTTGTAACATGTAACTTAAGTCAAAGGCCAAAGTTTCCGGACATTGCCAGACACCCTCTGAAGGCCAAAACCAGGTCCAACAGAGTCAACGCCCAACATGTTGAGTAGTTTGAATTCCAGTGTTAATCCTTAATCCTCTTCAAGGCAAAAACACAAGACCTGTTAATCTGGGCAGATTCAAAGACACCTTTGGAGATGTATAACAATACTCTACACAAGCAGAGAGGAAACGTTACAAACTCTCTGACAAGAGGCCATGAACTTTCTATAAATGTAAGTTTCTGCTTCAAACTCAAGCAGGTCTGTTCTGCCGTGGACTTTTCCCACCTGAGAGAGCTTTGACATTTTATCTTTTGTTAAAATGTTCTTTTTTTTTAGACAGGCTCCTACAGCTGGTTCATGCCATGAAGACAAAAATGTGCAAGATGTCAGTCCCCATTACTGGAAAAATTCAGGTTTTATTTTTGAACTGTGGGAGATGTGTTATCTAACTCCATGTGCAGTCCAGGGTTCATATGAATGTTTGAGGAAAAAAAGGCTGAAGAGAAATTATAGTTTTATTTCGCTATTTACCACTAATATTGAACCGAGAGTTAGTTAAGGTTGGCCACTAAGCTGTGCTCAGAACACAGTTTATCAGCTGATCCTACTACCAACCCGTATCAGCTGACAGATCAGTTGATGTCCTTCAAAAGTGTCAAAATGGGCATTTCTTAAAAAAGCGTCCTGTGACCGGGCTGTCATTACTTTGCTGTAGTAGCATGAAGTGTTCCTCTCCTGAAGCAGGAATATTACAACATGATGGCATGTGCTGGCACTCAAAAATGTTAGGGAGTTATGAGCAAACAATAATTGGCCATTACCAAGCAGTCAGAACGGATAAGTAAAAAACAAATGTGTTTTGAACCAGGCTGTAAATGTTTATTTTTGCTGTTAAAACAAGAGACCAGATGGGGCCTCATGTATCAGACAGTCAATGGGACACCACAGGGACTGCAGGTTCATGAACTTTCTTTCTGCGCCAGCCCTACAAAACAATAACGTGAAGGCCAAATATACGTCGGAAAAACAGCACATGAGAGAAGCATGGAAATCTTTTTTTTCTACAAAGGTTTGCAGCAAGTTGAGTTTTGCTGCCACTCTTTCTTATGTAAAGATTTTCTCAAGTTGAGAAACAGCTGTTTTCTCTGGCATCTCAACAGGGACTCACTGCCAAGTTACTATGAGATGCACAAGGCAATAAATGCCTAAAAAGATGCTAAAAGGTGAGTAAAGTAAGATGCAGTGAAGTAACCGGTCATGTTTGTTGTGCAAAACAGAGATTTTTTTCGGAGGCCACATTAGCCAGGTCTATCTTTCCTGATATGAGAGTGAGCTCGATGGGAGGCTGACTGTGTGTTTCATCAGACAGTGAAGACAGCAGGGAATGTAAGGTGAGAAGGGCAAACACAGCAACAACAGGGTGCCAGCTCTAAATGTGATTAATCACATAGTGAGGGCCCGGCGGTCTGAGGCCTGATACTTCTGAAGAACCAATTCATGGTTGGGCTGCTTATCTGTGTAGAACACAGGGTTCTTAATATGAAACAGTGTCTCCTGAGTGCCTGCATGTCTGGGTGGGTTTCAGTGAGCTGATGATCATGTGGGCTGCACGGTGGCCTTCAGATGTTACTCTGTCGGCTAACAGACGCGGCAAGATCAAACAGCAGGCGTGTGGAACTCACCCACGAAGGGGGAAACACCTTGTCACCGCCAAAGGGAGTTTCTGCCTGTGAGGGCGGCCTTAATGAATGACTAACAACACACGTGAGGATTTCTTCATGTGTATCAGAAAGCAGACTGTATATGTGTGTGTGTGTGTGTGTGTGCAGAAATGTGAAGGTGGAGACAGGGCCTTAAATCACAGAGGAATGATCTGCTCAATTACAGAGTGGCAGGTCACCGTCTGCGCCCTAAAAACATGACATTTTAGAGGGTTAGGCAGCAGTTTTGCAAGATGTAGGAGGGCACAGTTTCAGGAGACTGTGGAGTCTCACCAGACACCAAAATGCATCTCTGCTAATGCCCTGTTTGTTTGCTGCGTTTGAGTTAATTGCATGTTATCTATTCATATTTCTGAAAAATGTCTTCGTAAGATTTCCAGACACATCTGCGTACTGCTTGTTTCGTACGTGTGCTGTTTGCTAAGTATTTTTTTTTTCCATTGTGGGCTCCACCAGCCTTGGTACAGTGAGGTTTTAAAGCACAGCCTCACAGTCATCATCACTTATGCAACCCCAACTTATACAATGTCGCTTATGGAACTTACACAACCCTACAGCATGCATGTGCTGCAAGTTCAGCCACAAAATTAAAGACTTTAACCACACGTTTGCTCAGCCACTGTTCACAGATTTACTGCAGCATTCAAAGTGACTCTGTCTGCATCTGAAATTGAAGTCTAGTGATTTTTTTTCCTCTTTTGTTTGGCACAAATACAGACCCCTGAGTTTTACAAGGTGTTAAAGAGTTGCAGCATACCGTGTTTAACTTAATTTGTCTGACTTTAAATTGAATATCCTGCACATGCAGAAATCTAGAAATCTTCAGTTATGCTTTGAGCTCTTGCTAGGACATTTTGGTGAACTTTGGTTAACTTGTGAGTTGACCCCTATGGAGATCTATTTACTTTGCCAATCAGATACCCATGCACATACAAATTAATGGCCTGATTCATTAAGATTCCACATAACGAGCATTAAGTTGCATGTACGTCCCAACAAATTGCACTTTTTCTTGGTATGTATTTTAGAAGTGATCAACTAAGGACTACGTTGATGAGATCAGGTGCAACGAAAGTGAAGACGGTGGTATTCAAATGAGGGTTTTGCCTGATCAGCTGGTTTACCTACAGAGAGTTTGGAAAGAAATTGCACTGATGGCAAACACAAAATAAAGTTCAGTTTCAAAAGTGAAAGAGGAAAGCGGGAATGCAATATAGTAGAATACAAGTGAGAAAGCAAATGTGTTAAGATGATTTTTAATTATTCATTTCACTATTTAGGATGTTTGAGGTGTGTAAATTGAATACCTCAGATATTTTGGTGCACTAAAGATCAGATGCTGAGTTTTGTTGCCTTGTCAAAGTATGCTAACAGAGCGCAAATCAAAGGAGACCTGATTACGCAAAGAAATTTAAGTGTAATGAACCTTTAATTTAGAGAGTAATTGAGTATTTGTGACAGATGATCATCATTATTTACCACGGTGCTTTACTTTCAGGTGTCCTAAATCAGGGATGACATCCTCATCATTTTCGTTGACAAAATAATCCCTGACTGTTGATGAAATGCAGTTTTCTGTTTTGTATTTTTGGCTTCATTTTGACTCCAGAGGTTGGGTTTGGCATCCTCGCAAAAGAGAAAGGTGACAACAGAATATAAGCAGTGAAGACACTTAGCACCCAGGGTGAAGCAGGACATAAGCCATGACTTCAGAGCTCAAAGAAACGGTGTGTTAAAGGCAGGGACACACTTCAGAACATGTGCCATACTTCTGCAGACACAAGATGATTTAATATAATGAAAGAGAGAAGCTAACCTTAACCTTTACAGTGGCTGTCTGACACATACAGAATGACTTTTTGTATTAAAGTGAATACTCACAAAGGACTCATCTTTCCCTTTGTACTTGAAATATGTGAATCCTTCAGACAGCTGCTGAATAATCCCTGCAGAAATAACATATAGGGCTCTATTTTCGTTCGCGCCGGTGAGGCGGCGGAGGGCGGCGAGCCCCGCGCAGTTGTATTTTCGTCTGGCGGAGCCCGGCGTAAGGCGAGTTTGGTATTTTCGTGGACTGAGTCGCAAGGAGGCGAGCCGAGATCCGCCAAGCTGGGCGTGGTGGCGTGGCAGGGGGAGGTGTTGACAGAATCAGCTGGCGCAGTGACATTTTCGTGCTTGCCACCGGCGTGTAACGTGCGCTGAAAGCTCGCCGATTCAAACCTGGTCAGCTTTCAGCGCAAGGCGGAACGCAGCTGGTCTAGTAGTATTTTGGTAGACCTGCGGCGTATCAACATACGTCACTGATGCCTCACCGGCAGGTTTCCACAGTGTCAGGCAGATTTCAGTGCAATAAATAATCATCAACAACTATTAATCTGAGTCAGCACATACATTTAGATCTATATCGATATATTCTGATCTATATCTGATCTGATGAGCGCGTTTGGCACGCGTTTGGCACGCGTTTGGGCACACAACCTGACCGAATAAATACAGCTGAAACTGCATCAAATTAAATTAAATATCTAGTAAATAAACACACATGATGAAGTTAACAAGATATGTAATGTGTCTCCCTCCTTTTCTTTCTTCCTCTTATTTCTCGCACAGCTCGACCTGGACACGTCTCCGTGTCCTCTGTCCGTCTTACTTGCTGCTGCGGCTGAACAGATGATTTGTTTCAGTGCTCAGATGCGTGATCTACTTTAAGCCGACATACGGATATTATAATATTCAGTTTTGTGAGCCAAATTTATTTTATATGCCAACATCTATGAAAGAAAGAGCCAGGCCACGGAGCACGATGCGTCATTTACGCACAGATGGTTCCGATTTTAATGCCATTTTTGGAGTTTATGTTGTGATCTGTGCGCTAAACCCACCTTTGTCACGTGAGGTTTGAATATATGCAACTTTATGTGAGTGTCTTTATTTGTGGAAAAGGGTGTTTGTCTTACCAGTGGGTCCAACATTACACACACCAAATCCATCTGTGCTCAGATGAGAGAGTGTGGAGGACACTTGTTGAGCAGCTGCCCTCTGTCGCCATCGTGTGGCATAACTGTCTTCAGACATCTCTCGATCTCTTTGACTACTTCATGAAAATAGTAATACGCCTCGCCGGTGGCGGATTTAAAGGCAAGGAGAGGAGCTTATGTGATTGGTGAAAACAGGTCTGTGTTAAATCTACTACACGCCCTCTCTCCTCCCCGTCTACGACTTATGCTGCTGGGAGGAGCTAAAATTAGGGAGGGGGGATACTTACGCCGGGCTGCGCGGCTCACCAAAATACCAAAATGTGCTTGGGAACGCCTTGTCAGCGCGGCGGATCTGATTGACGCTGCGCTTGCGGCAGATCTCCGGCGAGGCACTAAAATAGAGCCCATAATAACATATTTGTTTCTACCTTGTAAAAGAGTTATTTTCTCTGAAATGTTCCCTCTTGTTTTTGTGGTCTGATATTATCTGGACTAATCAGAGTCCCTGAACTTCACTTTGATCCTCTCTCAACACCCTCCTGTGTATTTTGACGGTGTTTGTGTGTGTTAGTGAGTGTGCATTAATGTGTGTAAGCAGCAGTTACTGTCTGAAGGGTGCGTTCATATTAAATTCAGCAATTTGTAGAGAGGCGAGGAGAAAGCCACTGACTCCAGACAAAGAGAAAATTACGACTCTGCACGCAAAGCAACATGAGTCCCCCTCCTCCCCACACATGGCACTGAGGGCAGGAGTGTGTGTGTGTGTGTAACAGTGTGTGTCTTAGAGTGGGGTGTTAAACCCCTTCTCCTGTGGCTGTCTGGCTGACTGGGTCTATAGTGTGTTAGCTCATAAATATCAGAGTAGTTACATAACTGGTCCCACTGGAGCACCAGGTGTTTATCCACACATCAACTGAAAACACTACTGCTGATTGATTAGTTCAATACACTACTCATGAATACAAATGGTTCATTTATACTCTGTTTATGCATATCTAAAAGTTAATGGCCTGATTGTTGTTACCATGGAGACTCTTTGGTTAATTATGTAAGTTATAAACAAGATTTTCTGAGAGGCCTTTTATGTGTCGGTGAAACAATTATGAAAAACAACTTAACAGTCTGCACAAGCGTCCAACATGGTAACCTCCTCACAATTACAGAGCTGAAAGCTGACATATGCACACCGTGAGGGCACTAAAAAATCTGGTTATTCTTTAACTATTTTTTATCTCTGTTAACGCTGGTCTCCATCTCCTCTGAAGTCCCACATTTTATTGCACACATTGGTCTTATTAAGTGTTTAAATGGTTGTAGTATTTTCAAGTCAATAATGTGAGAAAGCATCTGCTTTATATACACTATGAAGCAATGTTTCATGCATTTGTCCCCATCACCCAAACCATAAATTAAATAGTAGTGCAACAAATAAGTGGAAAAATAGTCAAATGATGATGCAAGCATGAAATTTGGCATACAACTCTCAAATGGTCACTTAAAAAAAAAAAAAGACTTTAAACACTCTAAAATTCAAGATGACAGCCATTTTTAAGATGGCTGCCATTTCTATCAAATGGTCATTAGTTCAATAGTTCAAATGGTGATGCAAGCGTGAAATTTGGCACAGATACTCTTTGAGGGTCACTCTTTTGAAAAATAACAGACATCCGATAATTACAGATGGCATTCTTTCAAGATGGCTGCCACTTAAGTAGAAAATTGTTATAAGTTTACTGTTAGCCGAGCAAGCACCAGAGTTCAACGAGCTTTCACACCACCCAAATTGAACAGGACTATCAAAGGAAATGGACCACGGTTCCTATGAAGTGGACCAAACAGCTCTGGTATAATTGGAACTTGTGTGTATAGCTGCATTTTTATCACAAGCTTTGTACCAAATATTTTATCTTTTTTCCTGGTCATATTTCTAGCTGTGGAAAATGCACAAAATTGCCAAGACAGAAAACATTTGCTGTTTGAGGATGCCCCACTGTGCCTGGAGCACCAATCTGTTGGGTAACAAAGTCTGGTGTCGCCCTCACTTAATTCTCATCTCGCCTGGACTGGCTTTTGATGAAGCCATCAGAGCAGTCTGTAGTCCCATTTAGGATAACATTTTAATCAGAGCTCATGTAAGGAGTTTTTGGTTTGTATTAGAGATGAGATTAATGGCTCTTTGATGGGAGCCGTTCCTTTCAAAGAGCCGTTCAAAAGACTGGCTCATTTTTATATTTGTTTATTTTTTTATTAGAAGTCAACCAGGGGTACACGTGTGTGTGCGTGTGTGTGTGTGGGGGGGTTCTACCTACTTTGGCTGATACTTATCCCCAGCACTGATTTCAGGCATCAAAAACTATAATCATGAATTTGACCTGTTTCCTTTCACAGGTCATGAAGCAGCAACAAAAAAAAGGGAAACCATCCGTTTAAGTTTACTTAAATAACAGCTTTGTCAGGTCTTTCCTCTAGAGGAGAAGAAAACAACTTTAAAATGGTTTGTTTGTTGAAAAGAGGTCAGATCGATCATTTGTGATAAATTTCAGGGTAATGGGAAATCTCAGTGCTGATGGAACTTTGAAACACAATGCTGGGTAGATGGGTTACTCAAGTTAAAATGTTTCATCTAGCACAGAGTGCATGAAAATATCCATTTATAGAGAAAGATAAATTTTTCTTCAGATTATCTTTGAAGGGAGGATGTTATCAAAATGGATTGTGTTCTGTCTGCTTTTGCTCTCCATACTTTGTTTTTTTCTACAGACATCAAAGCCTGCTGATACCTGATGATAGATATCACTCAGACGACTAGCATACAAAATGAAAACCAGACTTCCCATACCAGAGTCTGGTACATGATGAAATGCCATTAAAATTATCTGATGGATGGACACATTCAATAAAAACTTCCAGCATGCCTTGAGAATGCTTTCTGAAGTTTTGGGAGTAAATGTTTTGTAGCTGAGGAGTGAAAACACACCAAGAAAGTCTTCTAATCCCAGAGAAAGCCCAGAGGGGAAAATGGCCTCTGGTATCTCGGGGTGATGGGGTTCATAAAGCAGGTCACAAGGTGCTTATCTGACCGGTCTGCAGGATTTATGTTTCTGTGGGTGAAAATGCAGTTGGCATGGCAACCAGATACCTCCAAATACTCTGAAAAGGCTGCTCTGAGTAAGCACAGTGCAGCTCATAAAGTCTCAGGGTCCTTCTTTGTGTGTCTGGATGCACTGAAATGTCTTTGTACAAAGGTATCTGTGCACACGCTCCATACACATGCATGGATTTTTCCTGAGATATATGAGTTATTGAGTTCAACTGAAAGGGAATGTAAAGACAGATTCGATATTGAGTTTACAAAGCATTTTATCATTCAGCTGTCTATGAAGATGTTATGCAATGAAGAGAAAACCCTTACTCCTTTAGCAACTCTTACATAAGTATAAAAAGATCTAGAGACATCACAGAGTGTCGCTATGTCTGCCAAGAGTGAAAATCCATATTTGAGAGATTTAATAATATAGTACAACTATTTTTAATGTTTTTTCACCAATAATCTCCAAACCACAAAGCCACAGGGTTGTGAAGATGTCAGAGAAAACTTCAGGGGAGAAAAAAACTTTCAACTGCACAGCTTTTGAAACTTCTGCTGGAGTTTTAATGCAGACTGCAGACAAAAATGGAATAAACCAATTTGAATTTATCCATTGGTCCATTGACTTTTATTTTATAGCTGCCACTTCAGCATTTTTCATTTTTTCATGACAGGAGTGACCATGTCTAGACTTGGGAGTGAGTAAAAGTTTGAGCTGTGGGCAGTTCTGGCTTTGTTTGTAAGACAGCTTTGGACCAGAATGCTAGCTGTGGCTAATAAAAAAACAGGCTCCAAACCCAATTGACTTTTTGGGGAATTTACAGCTAATCCACTTTTCCCCTTCCACTTGCTTACATTAGTTGTTGCTAGGGAAGGTGTGCAGAAAGTGTGGCTCAATTTTACCAAGCCAAAAGATAGAGATTAAGTGAAATGCAATTTATGTTACATTATAATTTCTTGCAAGGGTAGAACACAACCTCGATGTCCAAATACATCAGTGCATCAAGTCAAGTCAAAATGAAGAACTCTTAGCTGTCTGTGGCTTGAAACAATTCTGTCAACTTTGGTTACTGCTGCTGCAGGGTTGCCATCCTCCTCTTCTCCAAAAGTAGCCGGGAAAAGCATAGCCAGTCTTTAAAGCAATAGGGCATTTTTGTGTTTAAGTGTTTAAGGTCGGTAACAGGAGGATAAGGCGAAAGTAGATATGTTATAATGATGTGGTCAAAAACAAATGGTTTTTGGCAAAAATCTGTATAAAACAATAGTTTTAAGTAAACATCAGTACAAAAGACTTGACAGCGGTATCATTTGCGTCTTGTATCGTAACAATCAAAGTTAACATTCTCCATCCCAAGCTGTTGCTCGAGTAAAATTAACAGATTGTTCAATGTCTTATTTGGTTTTGCATTATGATCAGATTTCCCTCCAAATTTTAACAGTTTATTATCATTTTGGTATAGCTGATCAGCCCACAACATGTGGAATAATTAGGATAGGCAGGAACGAACCAGAAAACAGAAGAACAACATACAACAGACGATCAGGATTTAAATTTCCTACTTTGTGCGTCACATCAGCGGAGAACACCCAGCTTGTGAATATTGTCAAAGGAGCTTCAATCAAGTATATTATGAAATGAGAAGAAGACCTGAGGCCTGTACTACGAAGCTGGATTAACAAATCCAGGATAACTCTGCGACAACTCGCTCAACTTCACCGGATCTCCGCAATCCCGATCAGCTGTACTACGAAGCAGGATATCAACTCGATAACTGAATCCAGTTCAGATCTGTGCGCGCACACGTAAAGGGGGTCGGGTCAGTGCCACCGGACCAATCTCCACAATGGAGAAGGCTGCACATCATTTTTCACAGCTGAAGAACAGAGCTTTATTTAAACCGTGAGACAGACAAAGCCGCTAAAAGCCGGAGGGACTGCCGGCAAAAAAAATCACCGGTTGTGTAAATTACATTTGTGCGTTCATAAATGTATGGCCCCCTAATATATTGTCATGCAGCGTGTGTGATCACCACCATCACTGACCTCATTATTTCAGATACAACAGCAGTGGGGAAAAGAGTACGTGGGAGCAAATAAAAATAAATCTAAAAACATCCTTTAAAGTAGTTTGTAAGTTTATTGGAAGATTTCATTTGTACATACTTCAACGCGTAAACAGTGATTTCCTCACACTGCCTTTTTTTTTCTCCATCATCTGATGGTAACATGTCATCTGCAGACACATTTGGGGTTAAGAGTTTTCTAATCTGCTTCAATGAATTCTGAATGATGACTAACAAATTTGAACCTGGAGCTTGGCAAATATCAGTGTATTGCTTAGACTTCATGCTACCTGAATATTGAGGCCGTCCGAGGAAAACCTGTAGCGTTCATAGAGAACGTCATCAGGTAAATCAAACGGATTTGAACGATCATGAATATAACGCTCTCGGCGAAGCGCTCCTCTCACTATCCGTGCAACGATGTCCCCTGGGATCCGGCAAAAGTGGGCAAGCCATTTTCCAAGAGATCCGATTGGTCATTGGGCGGTCTTTAATACCTGCTGAGCTCTTATCCTGAAACATAACCTGCTCCGGAGCAGGTTTGGCGTTCCGCGTAAGTTACCGGGGCAACGGACCCGGATAAAAAGAGATCCACCTTCGTAGTACGGAAAACCCAGAAGTTATCCAGAAGTTATCTCGCTAAGACCAAATCCAGCTTCGTAGTACAGGCCTCAGGATATCGTCTCCTCTTACTTGTGGAACTGCTCTCTGCTGGCCATCACAAAAAATGCA
The DNA here is from genome assembly GCA_962446985.1 of Xyrichtys novacula. NCBI lineage: Eukaryota > Metazoa > Chordata > Actinopteri > Labriformes > Labridae > Xyrichtys > Xyrichtys novacula. Next base: position 12,462,767 of record OY660870.1, read on the forward strand.
GGTTAGGTCACATCTTCATCAAACTTACTGGGATGCTGCATCCACACTAACATACTGAATATCTTACGCAGAGGCGGTATTAGACTGATTATTTATTAACAGATGCTGCAGATATCCCAAAAATCCAAACCACCCAGGAACCCCACCCCCCTGGCTCATTCTTCAGCAGGTTGTTGAGTGAACCCAGCCGACCCTGCAGAGTGTTTCTACATAATCATACCTGCATGTGAAGAATGTCATTAGTACAGTGATGACTGAATGTGTGCATCTGTGCCAGGATGGAGGGAGTGTTTTTTAGTGCATGTGCATTATAAAGCAGCGTAAATGTGTGTGTTTGTCTGTGTGCAGGGGACAGTTTTCATCACTCCTAAATTGAAATTTATTCCTGAGGCCTGGTGTCAGCTGATGCACACACACACACACACACACACACACACACACACACACACACACACACACACATTCCACAGCGGAAAAGCTCGTGCTGAGATAAGCGTGCTGGGTTGACCTGGTCTCTCTGACACTCACAGGGAGACTAAGCAGAGACACCATCCATGCAGAAGATTCTTAAAAAACAAGGATCAGCTAAGACAGAAATGCAAGACAAGGGTGTTTTATCAAAAAATTAATAAATAAATAATTAAAATAGATAAAATCTGACCATCACAATTTTGATTCTACGCTCTTTTTTTGGACCAAATGTGTGTCATCAATGCTAAAGAATTATGCACTGTATTTGCATGTCATGCTTTTGTGTTTTCTTGTATCTTAATGTTAAATGACAGACCTCAAATGTTTTTTTTTATAATTGAATAATGTTTTTAACATTAAAACAAGTTTTCTGGCATGGAGATTTTCTTACACAACTATCAAGAAACTAAATCTGTAAAGTGCCGATAATGAGCTCAACAGGGATACTAATGTGTTGAAGATTAGTCAAAAGCATTTAACGTTAGCCTCTTCACTTGTAATGTTCTCATGCTTTAAAAGACAGAATAAAAGTCTCACTTTGAATATATTTATTAAAAAATTCCTAATTACTAAAAAAATATTTTACATACTTTGAGGAAGCAATTGTTTTAAATTCAAAATGCAAATGTTAAATGATAAGCATTTAGATCATCCATAAATCTATTCTCTCAAATGCATATTCTTCAAAGGAGTGCCTTGTTTTTTGGCAGGTCTGGGGCTGGGCAATGTTTCAAAACGCTTAAAATAGAGTATAAAAATCAGTTTTTTGTGGAGGTAGAAACATTTCCCCAGAAAAGTATGAAATCTCAGCTTCTTCTCTTGTAATAGTTCAAGACTTTCTGGACAGAACAAACATTATTTCTTACACATATTATCTTTAAATTGAACAATATGTTTTCAAGTTGCTCACCTTTCATGCAAAAAACTGATTGTCGTTTTTGTGATTATGTTCTGATGATTATGTTCTATGATTCTTAAAATTAGCACCACATACTGTGACATTTGGAAATTCCATTCAATATAAAAAGCAGATAACCTTTCTTTGAATCTCACCTAATTATTTAGATTATATTTTGATTTAATGCTCATTTAAATTAATACAGTCATATTATTACTTTTTCCTTTGTTGTTCGGTGTATCTTTGAAAAAGTTTGCCTTTTGAAACAGCCTTCAGTATTGATGAATACACAGCAGGCTAAAACAGTGTTATTCTGCCCCCTTAAGGACATCAGCAGAAATGCAGATGGTAAGCTGCCTGCCGTAAACTTGGTAGTGAAGAGCAGCTTGTCAGAATACAGCTGAATAAAAAGTACATAAAAAGCCTCAGGTCTGCAGTTTCTTTAACAGACACAGCAGTAAAAATATTTATCAGAGTGTTTTTGTGATGGAAAAAACGTCTATAAAGGTGGAGAGGGTTCCTGTGGGACAAATAAACATGCACAGAGAGCCCTCTGTTGGTGAAAGACGGATCAGGATATAAGCCTTGTTCTTGTTTTACTCCCGGACAATGTCCAGCTAAAGGCAACGGATTATTTCACAGTCAGATTAATTCTTAGATTTAACATTTTGAGCAGAGCTGGATTAATCAATAAAAAGACCTTAATTTACCTTGTTATTGAGCCAATCATCTGGGATGGACCCACATTCTCTGATTTATGCTTATCACAGTGTTTGAATTTTCACACATCACGATTAAAAGCTTAAACCTCTAAGGTGATGAATAAGAGTTTGATTTTTTACATGTTATGTTCTGAAATACTTGAACTTTTGTCCCTCTAAAAATGATTAACATGAACACATATCTACTTTTTTTTTTTCCCACATTGTGTAATCCAAAAGAAAAGCATCTGAAACACCTGCACTGATGTCATGCAGTCATTTATTCCAACAACGTCTGTAACTGTTTCTCAGTGTTTTCGGCGGTATCAGCGCTCATATGTGACATCCTTACAACCTGGAGCTCACTGGGCGAATGTTTCAAAGATTCTGCCCGGGTGCAACTTCAACAGCTTCAGTGTTTTGGGGTCAAACAGGCTGAAGAAGAGGGGGGTCAAAAACAAGGTTAAATTTGAGTAAACAAGCACTTCCTCCCCCAGGGTAAAAATCTGCACCTGGACTTCTCATTACCGCTGCGCTCTGAGTGCGCTCAGCACCGAGGAGCACATGTGGCCCAGAGGAAACAAGCTCATAGACATGCTGTTCTCCAACAACACACACAAACACACACGCGAACAGGGGACAGAGGGAGTTCTGGGAAAATGTGCTGGCTAATCGGGGTTCAATGAAGCACCTCCCAGGTTATCATGAAGAAACACAGCAGCGTTACAAGAAGTGTTAGTACGGTGTTTAATGTGGTGTTTCACTGCCTCTGGTTTCAGAGTAAGGCCCCCTTTTGTCTGGTTTTATTCCCTCAGTAAACATTGTCCCACTAAGTTTATGGTCTCAATATCTACTTTCAGGTCTTCGCCCACATAGTGTAATGTTTACCTGCTACATTATGGTCTAACACAGAGTATGCATGATGTATTAGGGTGTGGTTTATCTATAGAGGGTGTGTGCATTTAAGTGGCAGAAGCACATAGCACTGGAAACACTGTGAAACAGCATCAGCACTTCTACTGCAAAACACACACAAAGAGCTTGCTTTCTTTTTATGGTTATGGTCAGTATTTAAGCTTTAAATTGAATGAAAAGTACAGTCCTTCCAGCAGTTATTGCAAGACAGCAATATATTAATTTCTGCAACAGGAAAACAATTTCCTGCAGGTTTTTCTCTGGGTAGTTCCTGGGGTAAATCTCAGGTTGATGTGCACAGGTCATTGTATCTTTGGTAAATTGTTTGTTTCCTATGTTGAAGGTAGTCATGTTTCAAAGGGCATGTTCTTGTAGGACTGTGACATCAGTGCATACCATCCATATTTGGAGGTTCTGCGTAAAGATGCAGATGGATTGGTTCAAGATCAGCCATTGATCATTGAGGTGAAGAGAGAGCTGAGCTGAAAGGCAAAGCTTTTGATCTGTGTCGATCTACTTTCCAACCTTCACCTATAGTCATGAGCTGTGGGTTGTGACTGACAGAATTAGATCCTGGGCATAAGCAGCTGACACCAGTTTCTTTAGAAGAGTGTCTGGGCTCAGTCAGAGACATGGGTAGAAGCTCCAGCTTCTGGAGGGAGCTCAGAGTAGAGACACTGCTTCTTCGCAATGAGTCAGTTGAGAGGGTTTGGGCATATGATGGAGATGTCTCCTGGATTTGTGTATTATTATTAAACCTCCATTTGGAGGTGTTCTAGAAACATCCATCTGGGAGGAGACTCTAAAGTAGGCTCAGAGCTCACTGAAGGGATTACACATCCCACCTGGAAACACCTTGGGATCCTGGAAGAGGAGCTTAATAGTGTGGAGATGGAGATTTGGACTGACTGTTCAGACTTCTGCTCCCATGACCAGACCCTGAATAAACAGAAGCAAATGAATGGATTGATGGATGGATGAATGGATAACGATGGAGGGATAAAGATGCAGAATCTGCCGATGTGGGACCATATTTTTGTATTTTAAGTTTTCTAGTTTCTCTTAGTTTAATTTGTTGTTTCATTTATCAGAGACCATGAACAATAAAAGATCTCAACTACAAAAAAGGAGATGCATGGTACCATATTTAGCTCACTGGCTGAATTCCAGTGATGGTTCCTGGGCAGTTCGATACATAAACAATGCAGCTAAACTAAAGATGCAAAGTGCAACACTCTGTAATGCTCAAACAATATTTTATGTTAATTTAATGTAAGTAGATATACGTAGAAAAAGGCTATTCTTAATGTCAACCTAAATGCTGTTTCTCATAAACAAATGAGCCCTGCTTTCAAAGCTTTGAGTCAGACTGTAAAGAGAGAAAGGTCATGGGAGTAAAGCCCCTTATCTTAAGTCATAGAAGCTGTTTTATCATCAGGTTATAGCAAAAGGGAGACTGATTGATAGCTGGGATTGACATGACGCCACTTAGGCCTGCCAACCACTGAAGATGTAACAATACATAATCCATCCTCTCTCTTTGGAATATAAACACACCTGGTTACTAAAATCAAGATGACAACGGTGAAAAATGCAGATTTCAAGGTTTCAAAAATGGAAGTTACAGAAATATCTGTGATTTCACAGTGGCCATGCCCACTTTTTCACGTTCAGTGAGTGTCTTCCTGAAGCTCACACTGCTGTTAGATTCAGCGCCCACTGTCCATCCACAGGGGGGGATCTTAGCTTTATTTATGACCCTCTGACACTTTGATCCTCTTCAATTTCACAGCTCTAACAGCCTTTTTCTTCCCCTCTGATCCGACTCTGTCACATCCATCTCCTGCTATCAGCACACACACACACTAACTGCTGACTTTTCTGGGCTTTCATTTCACATCTTTATGTGTTTGACTGATGCATGATCGGGGTTAGAATAACTGATGTTAACATTTTTAGAAAGCTAAAAGACAAATGCACGGCCTTTGACATGTGCAAAAGCAAATTGGCTCGCACTCTTTCTTCATGTGTTTCTCTCTTTTCCTACCGTTCATGCCTCTCTGAGATCTGCACCTGAGGCCCTGTGGAGCTCTGCCATTCTCTGTGGGGAGCAAGACATTAATCAAAGGTGAAACAGGAGGAGGAGGAGGGGAGGCTGGGCTGGGTCCCGCTCTCCCACCATGTTTCCTCCAATCCCTCCCTCCTGTTTTCAAGATTTTAAATCTCTCCCAGTCTGAGAAATCATCACCATAAAGCCCCTCCTCTGAGCTCCACCCGGGTAATGGATGCTCCAGACACAAGAACAAACACACATAAAAACAGAACGAGGAAAAGCCTCTTATGTAGACCTTTTTATGCATCCTAACGCAGGTACAAACATCCTGCAAGACAGACTGAGCTTGTTGTGATCTGGATGTTAGAGTTGGAGGAGGGTCCAGCTTGTATTTTGACAGTCCCTCAGTCTGTCCTGCAGAAAATGGCCCCTATTGTGTTTGTTTTTCAAGGAGAAACATCTGAACATCTGTGGCGTTCCTCGGAGCAACACACTGGGCTAGAGTTACAAGCTGCACCGGTGCTTAGAGTGCATAAACACATGTGCACAGTCAGACACATAAAGATGCACAAACACACACACACACACAAACTGAGGGAAAAAAACACACACACACACAGGAATGAGGTGATGTTCTGTATCTCTGCTCTATTATGCTGTCCTGCAGAAATGTAAGATCCTCCTGTTTTATGATCAGACAGTGGAAACGCCACAAAACTTCAAAGGAAGTCTGAGGAATGTCGCCTGATGCTGGGACTGAGCTGTGTGTGTGTTTATGCGAGTGTATATTGGTGCAAAAGTTTGTCTGCAGTGCACACACACAGCTGGATGGACAACTTGATTGTTTTCTGGCCGTGGACTGAGTTTTTCTTGCATTACTTTGTATTGCGACAAGAAATCCAAGGCTCAAAAACAACTCTTGAGCAAATATTGTGTAAGTGCTAACATATTTCTCTTGGCATGAACATCTGGCTTTTGTCACAGGGCGCTTTTTTCAACAAAAATATGCAGGTTTTGGAGGTTTTTGCCCTGAGAAGCAGTGGAAAACAGCTACACATATTCGTTAGTGGAACAAAGGAGGGGAACATACTCCACTTTGATCAAAAACGGAGATCTGAGCTCATTTTCTGTCTGTTCAGTTTCACACTGACTCTGATCGTGCAGGTTTTGACATGACCACTAGGGTGCACTCTAACATTGCTCACTGAACTCTTACACAAACACACACACGTGCAAACATCAGGCACACTTTGCCATGACTGAGTTGTTTTTCTCTAGCTCTCCTGTGGGACATCATTGTCTTATTTTTCTCCATCTCAGATTATGTGGATAGTTTGTGGCCCAGATGTGAGGCACCAACACTAAACCTGCTAAAAAACACAAACACTCTCTGTCCCTCCTCCTCCTCCTCATGCCTTAATGTGTTTTCTCAACTTTTCTTGCATGTGTTGACCCAATCAGGAATTGAAGAAACCTTGAGAACAAAAGTTAGAACCAGAGATTTTAATTTACAACACGCACCCTGAGAATAGTAGCACCGATCCAGTACCAGACTGGGCTGAGGTTGTGGCAAAATGGATGTGAAAAAAGACATTTTTCGATGGAAGGAAGGGACAGAGTGGCCAATCATAGAGTTTAAACAAAGGCAACAAAAAACACCTAACTTACATTTTTGAGCTAGTAGATCAACATACACACTCCAAACACGTTTCAATGTCCAGACATGACACACAATATTATCTGTGTAAGTAGCATCATGCAAATATTGTCGTAGGGTGTTTTCACACCTGAAAGTCTGAACCAAGGTGCCTGTTTTTGTTACATTACATACATTTGTTTCATTCTGTTAAGGTGCCACATTATTGCAAATGTACTGACAGACTTTACATGACGAACCTACAAGATATCATCATCAACTACGTGCTTTGCGTATCTCTGTAGTTTAACCCTCACATACTGTTCAAATCCTGTACCCTCACAGTATGTTCCGGGTCAAAATTGCCCCTTCAAAGAGTTCAAAGAGCAGCTTTCTGTCACAGAAAGTTCTCTTGACTAGTTAGGTCATTTTGACTTCTGTCTAGGTGTGTCTGTGTGACTGTATGTCTGTGTGTGTGTGCGTGTGTGTGTGTGTGTGTGTGTGTGTGTGTGTGTGTGTGTGTGTGTGTGTTTGTGTGTGTTTCTGTCAAGGTAATGATAGTTTCATAATGATTTGAATATATCTTTTTGAACAACAAACTTATATTGAACACGGTTGTTACTGTTTGTCACTTGTCCTGCACTGCTAGATCTAAAATCCATCTAAATATAGATACGGGTCAAATTTGACCCATAACAGCCTTAGAGGGGAAAAATTTGTAGCACATAAACAAAAATACACATGAATATTTTTGAATTAATTTCATGTATTTTGGGTTATTTCAGGAAAAGTCGTCAAGTTTCAGGCTTAAAAAATTATGTTTAGGGTATTTTTACTGCTGTTAAAAGTCAAAACGGTTCAAATTTGGACCTGAACGGTATGTGAGGGTCAAATTGATTGGTCATTTGGCCGGCGAGCGTCGGATGTCAACATGTTGAAAAGTGCAGGTTTTGAATATTGTAAACATGATTAAAATCATCATTCCTCCCATCATAATATTGTTGATTTTTAACTACCAACAGCGATAACTTAAAGAGCTGTACATGAGGCTGCTCTGAGTTTGTCTTATGAATTTTACATTGAGACGACAACGACGAAGAGTCATTACAACACCAAGTCTGGAGAGAAAGTATGTGTAGTGAAACTCTTGAAAAGAAAAGCTGTCAATAGTGAGGTATAACTTCATCTACAATATTGTAAAATTTCCCGTTTGTGGACAATCTCCATTACACATAATAACGGACACCAAGGTCTGGCAGTTTGGTCCAGACTAAGGTCCTGGGGAGGTTTCACATCTATCATTTTGGTTCGGACTAAACAGAAAAGTCAGAAAGTCTGGACCAAGCGACGTAGGTGTGAAAGCCCCCTCAGTGTTCCATCCAGACCAGACTGAGACCACTTTAAACACTCATTAAAGTTTAACCATTTAACTGACTTTTATTTGTCTCTGTGCATCTGTCATGGTAAAGATGATTTTCAAACCTACTCTGTTTGAGAAATATACAGTAATAAAGTAAGTTTTAATTTTGAAAATACATTTTTACTGCTTAAACGCCCCCTTTATCAGACCAAACTTAAGCCCTGTAAAAAGGACTTCTGCAGGGATCAGTTCTCTGGGTGTAACATGTGAAACTGTCCAAAAACAGCTTTCTATAAACCACATCTGGGAGGTGCAGCGCCTCATATAAAAACGGAGACCTGCAAACTGGTAATAATGGCTGAAAATAAAGGCTTGACCTGGTTTACACGAACACACAGCTCTGATAGACTGTAATACTGCACACAGGCTGGCATTAGAGAGAGACACTGAGGATAAACAGCTGGACCCACCCTTTGAGAGAGGAACATAGTGGGGAAGAAGAAGAAAAGCCAAACGTCTCACTGATTCAAAATATGAATCCAAATGCTTCCACTTATTCCATGTTTTATAGATTGTTTCCCTTAAAAGTCTGAGATTAATCAAGTCTCAACAAAAAGATTTTCCACATTGGAGTAAAAATATCGCTGAATGTCAACAACTTCAGTGGATCCACATATTAAACATTAAAAATCTGCTCTGCACGTGTTTCATGAGGAAGTAATTGTATTCCAGAGGTTTGCCAGGCCCTCAGGATACACGGTGCATGTTAGGTAAGAGCACTGCATGTATCATAACTCTCTCTGTTTCTTTCTGTTTCCACAGCCTGTGCAGAGATAATGCTAACGTGCTGCTGGCTGTAGCTTCATGTTTCCCTTGCAGACATGACAGTGGGATTTAACAACTCATCGCAACAAAGCAGGTTTGCATATTTCCACCACTTTAAGCATTTTACGTGTTTGGAAACAGCTTAATAAAGTCCACAAGTTTGGGGAACAAATCTGCACAAAGCTCCTCTCCTGTTGAACAGCTCTGGTATACTGTCAGGAGACGTAATTAAAACATTGCTGCTAAACCTTCTTCTCCAGCATATGGAGGAGCCGGAGGAGCTGCTGGTTTGTTACAAAGGCACAGGTTGTTTTAAGCTGATTAAATGAGAAACAATACACAGGAGAGTCTGTGTGGTAGCATCCTCGGGGAAAACAAAAGTTTGTATCTCTACGTTTTGTCTGCTTTATTTATGGAGTCAAGTTTGTACTAAAATAAACTTAATCAGGACTGATTATGTCTGTTTAGAGTCACTTTTTAAGGAGGACTTAAGTACACAGAGAAAAGCAATCAAGGCTGGGATGTTAAAATCAAACCAATATAATATTTAAAAATTTCATCCTGAAAATATGCTCAAAAAACTAATATTCAGACGCTTTAACAATTGAGTTTGTTTACATTGTTAAGTGTGTTTTGCTTTTTGGAAATAGGAGCATGAATCCTAATATTGTGTCCAGGACGGGGTTTTTGTATTCAGCTGTTGGGAGTAGAGTTTCTGCTAAGTATCACTGGTGTTGTTGTTTTTTTTTTTTTTTTTCCATTACAGAGGGGACAGAGTCTACACACATGTAAAAAGAAAACAGAATGCATATACTTATTTTTGTAACTACACTTCACAGTCTATTGGTTCTGCTGGGTATTTATTTTGGTTATTCACATTCTCGGTTTTGGTGAGAAGTTTCTACAAAACGGAAATTAAACTTTTCTCCATCAAAGTTTCTGGGAAAAAGTGTGTTCCTTTGATTAAACAAAATTTGGTTATAACAAAAAAACAAGCTGGGACTGTTTTTATAAAATGTTGTCAAAAACTGGATTTAGTGGTTTAAAATCCACCCCTCACTATTTAAAGCTTTAGTGAGTAACTTTTGTTTTATTTGGCACCCCACCACAGACGGGCTCAAAATCCCATGAAATTTGGCAGGTGGGTAAGGACCGGCTTAAATTAGCATATTTGCTGTGCCCACATATATATGAACAAAAAAATGCTTGGGGAGTTTCCTGTATAACTTCCTGTATACTGGTTCTACCTCTGCCAGAGTTTAGTCATTTGATAATGCTCTGGCAACGAACAATTTGACACCAAACGTATGTTGCAGAGGGGAATGCATTTTTCGGCTAATGGTCTGTAACTCCTTCTTTATTAATGGGATGCAATTGAGATTTGTTCAGGACACACCTGATGGGGCAACACAGCGGCAAGAAAATTAGCACCATGTTTCGTTTAACTGTGCCTAGGTGGCGCTATGAAATGTCTCAAAAAAGCAGTACTGATCAGCACTGGGTCAGCTGTATGGCGGCCATTTTATACATATTTGGTTGAAAGGCAGTAAAGAGATCGTTGGAAATTCAAATCAAAACAATTTTAAATAAAAACAAAACAAAACAAAACAAACAAAAAAATGATGAAAATCATTTTTTCAAAAAAAAAAACAAGAATTGACAGATGACAGTTTGGTTTTAGTTCTAAACATATTTCAGGTGTCAACATGTTTTCGGGTGTAAAAAGGCCATGACTCCCAAACATCTCCGCCAATACAACAGGCAGAGGCCGGACTGAAAATCCCTGGCTTCTTGTTTTACCTCAAAAAAAAAAAAGAAAAAAATTTCAAAAAAATAAATAAATAAATAAAATAAAACTTGGAAAAAATTGCAAAAAACAAAATAACTTAAATCTTAATTTTTCTCTATATAAATGGACTCTTATCTCAACTGTTGAATGGGCAGTCTGGAAGTGTGAAAATTTGGTTCATTAAGAACCTGTTAAGTTAAAAGCTCACATACTGTTTTGGGATTTTCGATCAATCTTGAACATTATCTTGAGAGTGTTTGGTTTGTTTATTGTGTCTTGTATGTCTGAAAAACTCTGGCTCCCTGCTATACTTCAAAAAAAAAATTGCAAAGAAAAAAACCAAAAAAAAAAAAAAAACAAATTCTTAAATGAGTATTTTACTCTGCAAAAATGTTATTGCTTGACGGCTCTTCTCTCAACTGTTGAATGGGCAGTCAGGGAGTATAAGTGTTTGGTTCATTAATAACCTGTACAGGTAAATGCTCACAAGCTGTTTTGGGTTTCGCAATCAATCCTGAATATTATCTTTCATCTCTCAAAGAGCTCCTTCAGTCCTTATGGGACTAATCTTATTAATGCCCGATGAAAGGTGTATTAGGGTTATGTTAATGGCTTTTGAATGCTCAACTTGCTGCTTATAACGCTACATTTCACTGGTTTAACTATGTCTTGCCTTGTTACCTCTCCATGTATGTTGCTGATTCAGTTTTACTTTGGGATGAGTTTGTGCATTATTTTCTGTCAATTAGCATAAAACATTCAAAGTCAGCCAGAAATGGGGTATTTGACTTACTTAAATATCAGCAAAATTTAGAGTACATATGACCAAACCCTAAGAATATCTTTACTTACAGACCAACAGGTTTTTATTTTTGACAGATCCTCTCCATGTAAACTCCTGTAATTGATAACATCTGCTGAATTGTATTTAGGATGAATTGGGAATGACATGTTTGTTTACCTGAGCACAGGACTGTACAGAAACTTAGTGCAGTGACATGCTGAGGAGAGACCTGCTGGTGACAAAAACAACTGGATCAGATTATGAAAGAAGTAATTTGTCATTTTAATTTGATACTTCAGCTGCTTCGACCAACAGCAGGGGTTTAATGATATTCAAAAGGACTTGTTGCAGTCCTGCAGAATTTGGTTAAAGATGGGATCACCTTTGTTTGAAGGTGTTGAGTTTGTCTTGGCATACCCCCAGGTATCATTGTTGGTCACTAACATATTATTTAGTTTAAACTACAGAGCATAGTGTAAGAGAGGAGGAAGGATCTCTGCTTGTGATTGTAGCTGTTTTTGATTCACACACAGAAGCAATAAGGAGATTATTTATATTGAACACTTTTTTCGTGTTTGAGCTGTTTTTATGGTTTTTAAGATTTAATTTTCTGTATCTTTGATGCTTTTGCACTAAAATATATATATATATATATATATACGAAGAAAAGATTTGTTTAGTTTTAGGTAGTGAAGAGGTTTTGCTGCTGTATTGATTTAACTCACTGTGTCCTCTGTCTACAGTATCTGCATAGTATCTGCTCAAGAGGGAAGTTCTGAGGGGAAAATTAGATATGCAAGCAACGGTGTAAAAAGAAAAGAAAAGTCATAACTTTGCATTTTTCTATCTTTTAGAGTTGTAAATAATACAAATTCAGGCATTTTATCATCCAGGAGTAAAAACATGTCTTAACAAGATTTAATTAATGACATGTTTAATGCTAAGTGTTGAAGTGGCATAAAATATAATTTTACATGAGACAGTTTATATGCTATGTGGTTTTCTTGGTTTACTCTGTTTGCTCATATTCTGGGGATTACTTTAAAGGAAAAGTTTCTGTCTCATCCACTCGCAGAAATTACCCTTCCTTATTTAACTCTTAAATGCTCAATATTTGAAAGCAAAATTCCTACCTTCTCTGCAAAACTTAAGTTCTTACTCAGTGACCAGACATAAGACCAGATATAGTGTCTTATGTCAGGATATTGCAGGCCCAAAATGCCTCTAATGAGTAAATTAACAGTCCTATTTGAAAATTTTGGATACATTTTCAATTATTTTTATCATTTTCAAGCAATTTCCTCTCTTACATTTTCCAATTCTTACAGAATATACTTTATATTTTTCATTTTTCGTAATCGCTGATCTTCAACATGTAACATTTAAGATTATTGTCTTTCAAAATTTGATCTGTTTACTTAAAAAAGGACTTTCAACTCTGTACAAAAGTAGAGAAACTATAGACTGTGACTATATAGAATGGACGCTGTCTGCCTCCTCGCTGGATGAAGCCTACGCGAGAACAGCACCCTCTGGTGACGGGCTGCAGTATAGGTCATAAATCCTGCCCATAAATCCCAAAGATTGTGTAGCTCAACCGGGAGAATTGCTGTTTGAGCCAAGCGTCATCACAGCAACTCTCCCGCTGAATGCGTACAATGCTACTGCACAAGTGGTGGAGTGTGTACAATGCTACTGTGCAATGTTGGTTTCAGGAAGTGAAGAAAATCTTGGAAATACCGAGATCAACTCAGCTTCAAATTCGTATACTGGCAGAGCCAAGAACCAGAACCATAGTAGATACAGTCTATGAGAGAAACATATTGCTGTGAGAGAAACAGATTCACCGAAGAGGACAGTATGTACAAATGGAAATCATTGGCAATAAAAAGCACTGTTTCATGAAGCTCTTGTGGTGCATGGTAAGTTTGATACTCGATTAGTCCAGTTTAAAAAAAGTTCAAAGCTTTTGCAAACACTCTCTTCTCTTCATTCATCACTAACTACATGTCCACTAACTATAAGAATGCATATGTATGTAATTTATCAGTTCTGTGCTGCTGTGGAGGCTTAGAGATGCAAGATGGTGTCCTCAGTGGAAGGAGACCTGCCAGTTACGTACAATTAAAGTTCACAAAAACAATTAAAATTGCTGCCAAAAAATGCACACTGCACCTTTAAGTGTGATGAGACTTTGCAAACTGTGACTGTGCAAGTGTTTTATTTTCTTGGAATGCTGCAGGAATATCTATCAGCCATTAAGTCAAGCTGTAGTTTATATTCATCTGTCTCTCCCACAAAATGACTGACCAAGTCAATTAATGTTGAAAATACTTGACAGAAAACATTACCCAAAAAATCAGAGCCAGAGCATGCAAAGGCTGATCACTGGCAGGTGAGGTTTAGACACAATGCAGAGAAACTGGTCTCTTTCTCTTTTGTTATGTTTCTGCAGATACTGTTACTGCCGCACCCATCATGCTGGTTTTTGAAAAAAAAAAAGAAAAAAAAATGTCTCACTGACTTCAATTACATTGGACCAATCACAGGGCTGTATTTGGAAACAGGGCAGGTCCTGTAACGTTGACACACATGTGCAGCCTCTGCCTTTTAATAATCAACAAAAACGGCAGCTCCGACTGTATAGAGGTCAGATGAATCTGTTACTACAGCTGTTTTAAATAAGCTGAATGAGTATTTTCAAATGCACACTGCTGTCTGTTTACATTTTCTGCAGCTCTGCACTACACCACATGCTGCATGCATTGCTGTAATTGGTTGTAGGTCCCTCCAATTGCCTCCAGAGGCCAAGTATGACTGTCATTACACTCAACAGGTGGTAAACAAACAGGTGCATGAGGGGAAAATGTCCGACACTCAGTCCCAATTGATATTGTACGGTTGGACATCAAAAAACAATAAATCAGATGTATTAAATTCCCCTCAGGCATTGCTTACATATCTTGCTCCTCATGATATCGCTGTAATTTTTAACCCTGCAGAATTTATTCACTTCATCTATGAGTCCAAGTGGAAATTTGTGCTAAATTTGAATTTATCCCCTCTGGGTGTTTCTGCGAAATCAAGCTCAGGAGAATCAGGCCGCACAGCACTCAGAGAAGTGTTATTCGAGGACATGATGATGTCAGGGCCAAGTTAACTCCTGAACTTTGTCTAAAGTATGTCAACACTGCTTCATTTAATCATTAAGTGAAGTCCAAAACCTTCCTTTGAGAATGACCCGCGGTCTTAAAAGTTAAATCAATCCAAATGTAAGAATGAGCAAAATTTAAAGAAAGTCCCTAAAGTCGTTTGGGAAGAACAGACGGACGCAAAAAAAAACCCCATCATGACTGCAGACACAGCTGTGAAAGCATAACGTATGACTGTTTTTACTCTGCTACTCAGTCTGCTGTTTGAGGGAAATCTGCCATTTTTAACACAGAAAATATTCCAATGAAAAGGTAAAATGTGAATCTATATAGACCACATCTAGACTATAGGATAGACATGCTGTTACATTTATGAAACACTACAGTCATGCAGCTTTTAGAGCCATTAAAATCACAACAGGTGTGTGTCAGACCAGCTGAGGATAGTGCCTCTGAGCCTGGTGGCAAATGTTCAATCCCACATAACAGGAAGCATGATAATGTGATAATGTGCCCTGACTGAAGCTCTGAGCGTGGCCCGGCTCCTCCTAAGCCTCGGCCCTGAGCTGCTGAGGAGCTGGAGGAGCGGCATGGCTGCAGGCCACTCTCACTGCCGGGGTTATCTGTAATGAACTGTGCAGGGGGGTGGGGTAACTCGGTAACTCAAAGCAGAATATCATTTCTTCTGCCAAAAACATGCCAGATCTAAGAATGAAACTCAGACCAGTGCACCAAGAAACTTCTGTACATCACATTATTTGTGTTAAGGAAACATCTTCATGCTTTATACAGCAATATCAACACAGACAGTTACCATCACTGAAAACTCCTCCCTCTCCTTCTCTTTCTCTGGGTCTTTTTGAACTGACAGTCTCCTCAAATATCTAAAAAGTACATTTGGAAAAATTTCAGGTCCTGGTTTTGATGGAATTGCCTCCAACGTGTCAGGATGTGTAACTGGAGAGATCTGAAGAGAGTCTTGCATGTTTGTTTCCACCTCCTTTCCTTCTCTCTAGAACTGTTGCTGAATTTTCATTGTCTGAAGTCATCAACTTTTTTTTGTTTGTTGGCATCGTTACTGTTTAGTCACAACTCAGCAGAGACCACGGAAACAGAGCACTGCTTACAACTGCTCTCTCTGGAGGATCAACCGCTGCTCATGATTTTTCCCAAGAAATTCATCTGAAAAAAAAACACGATTTGAAGACTAATGAGTACTGGCAAGGCTGCAGTCTTTCACCATCAACCTAACAGACGGACATGTATTGACTGGAAGTGACACAGTCTAGAGCTTTTAATCCAAATATTACAGCACATTAAAAACTAAATGATTAAGAAGAAAAACATTGACTTATTGAGTGACTTAAAATTACAAAGTCAAACCTTCAACCCTCTTACTGAAAGGACAACCTAACACTGAGCTATAGCTGCCTCTTATGTGACATATGAAAACAGAAGAGAAGCTCAGTTATGCAGAGTATATTAAAGTGTTCATCACTTATAAATTAAAATCGTCTTTTTATTCTTTGGAAAATTTGCCATCATTTTAAGACCATGAATAAATAATCCCTCTATAATCAACAGATGTGATCTTCAGCCGCAGCCCTATAGGATATGAGAAACAAAATAAACAAGCAATCCAGAGTCTAAGGGCGAGTGTTTATGACTACAAATATAAAGAAAAAAAGAAAAAAAACTAACAACAACATCAATTGAATTAAGATGTGGATGAAATGTAATCAGATCTTATAAATGTGAAACACTTCACTCATTGCCAGAGGGATGATGTTGTTGTTGTTGTACTTGGTTGTCTAATTGTTATCGCTCTCCAAATCATGTATTATTTATTTCTATTTGTTTAACAAGCAGACTGCTGGAAGCTGATTTGGAAACTCGGCTGAGTTTTCCTGAGTATCAACTCATGAATTAAAATGAATGATGATTGAATGTTGCTGTCATGGGGAACAACAGAGAGGGAAAAACATGAATACCTCACTATGAGTGATATGCAACATGATATAATCTCCACCTAAGGTTTATGACCTCTAGAGTGGTGCTGCTGCTGGGGTGGCTGCTTGTTTTAACAGCTCTGGGTTTCCTTTCTTTACATGCTTCACTGAAGATATATGAAAAATATCTCTTTACAGCAAAATTAAAAGTATTTTAAAGTTAAACTCATCAGTGATGATTGATTTTATCAAAACAAAGAGTTATGCATTATTTTACAAAGTCAAAGTTGTGGCAGATTAGACTGACAAGTGGGTAAATTTTAGCCAACAGTCTGCCTCAGCTCTGACTCTTTGCCTGCATATAGTATACTGACTAAAGAACTTGGGAGTAACATCAGAGAAGTCACCCATTATTTTCACAAGTGGAGTGCTGAAGCCTCCTGGATCACTCAACCTAACTTTGGGTTGCTAAAGAACTGTGATGTGCCTGCCCATCAGTCAAGTCATTCATGCCCCCAGTTAGACAAAACTCAGAATTTTAATTTTTTTTTTTTTTTTTTTTTTTTTTTACAAAAGAGGATTAGGGTCACAAAAAGAGAAAAGAAATAACTACAAGAGGCAGATTTTTAAAAGTTCCATTTTGTGATTAAAATCAATTTTAAAAAGTCAAAAATTTAACCTGAACCTTTTGATTTAACCTTAACTTTTTAATCCTGATATTTCGACATTATTGATGAGATTTCAACATTTTGTAATCTCAAAATTTTGCCTTTAATCTAGAAATTTCAATTTTTTATCTCAAAATTTCAACTTTAATCTCCTTCCTCTAATTATTATTTTTTTCTCTTCATGTGTCCCTAATCACTGTTGGAAACAGCCTCAAGTGGACATTTGAGGAACTGCAGCTTCCAGAACTTCTATATTGGAGTCATTTCATTTCTTTAGCCCTAAAGTTGCCCTGTAGCCTAGGTTGATTTTAATTTAGTCAAAGAATTAAACAGTTTGTTACATCTCAATAGTCCAACCTTTCAGTGCACTGCATCTATCTGAGAAGCTGGAACTGTTTGTCTGATCACTGAGTTTGCATGTGTGATGCTTTGTTGGTTCCTTGTTGCGTAATGTAGGACTTAAACTTGTTTATGTTCTCTATCAGAGAGCAGGCAGGGTTTTTATATTTAGAGGTCAGGCTGCAGGATCACAAGAAACTTATGCACACAAAATATCCTACATGAGATTCAAACAGCCATTTTGGTTCCCCCTGAAAAAAAAAACTCCATTTGGGGGTTCAGGAGAGGGATTTCTGTAAATGTACACCTCCTGGATGAAAAAGCACTTCCTGTTTCAGCCAGTCTAACCCTCCTGAATGGGGTTCACACAGGGGGGTTGGGCTCTGATATCGGTCCTGCTTTTTTTCTCGACTCCCAGAAAGAAAAAAAAAAAAAACTACTCAAACAATCAGAGCAGGGTATTCAGTTGACTTACAATCTCTCAAACATGCAGCTATAATCTCACATACTTATCAAATTATAAAGAGGCTCTATTACAGACTTTACTGGAGCATATATCAAATTAATAGCTAATATTACAACAACAACAGAAACCCCTTGGTTTCCATTCAATCAGTTAAAGTCAACAGAGAGAAATTTAATTTAGCAGGAAAAGATGAGAGAGAGGAAACAATGGAAGAGGAGGAGGACGGGACTGTTTATTTACTGTGTTCAAACAGAAAAGCGCTGCCAAACTGTGGAGAGAAGTGAGGACAGGAACATGCTCAGACACACACATGAAACACATAAAACACACACACTCACACAGAGATAAAACCAAAGCATCAGACAGCAGGAGGACAGATAGAGGAGAGGGTGGTGCAGCTGATGAAAAGGCACGATTAACCTTTGATCTCCACTCCCTTTCCTCGAAGAGTGTGTGTGTGAGTGTGTGCATGTGTGTGTAAAGTATGAGTAAGAGTGTGTGAAGAGAGAGTGATAACTCTGATATGTGCTCTGCTGGGACACATGGAGAGAGATAGTGATAACGCTGTTCAGATTGTTTGATAAAAGCTGCAGCGATGAAGAGGGAGGAGGGGGAGGAGGGTGGTGCTGTCAGTGGTCATATATGTTTGTGTGTGTGTCTGATGGGTGTGTGACATGTTGGTTGTGCAATCCTGACCCTCTGGTGGTCTCTGGGTGCTGCTGGTCTGAGTTACAGTCTTGGGTGGGGGCAGGATTTGTGTTTGCCTCCTAAAACCAGACTGACCTGGACCAAGCATGGGAACACAGAGACCATGTGTTAGTGTGTGTGTGTGTGTGTAGTTTTTTACATTTTACAGAAAAGAGTAGAAAGTGTGTAGTTTTGAGAAAGACGGGTGAGTGTGTGTGTTTGTGTGTGTGTGTGTGTGTGTGTGTGTGTGTGTGTGTGTGTGGGAAAGAAGAGAGGTGGGAAAGAAGAGAGGCATTTTAGTTTCTGTTCAAGGACGACAAAGAGGTGTGTATTTGTGTGAACAAGTTCATGCATGACTGTTTGTTGACTTTAGAAAGCTATTACTGCTTGGGCAGAGTGTGTGCGCATGTTTGTGCCTGTGTGTGTGTGTGTGTGTGTGTGTGTGTGTGTGTGTGTGTGTGTGTGTGTGTGTGTGAGGGGGTTATTGTACACATGTGATTGTGAGAGAGAGTTGCGGGTTTCATTTGATACCTGAAAGCCAAATAAACAAGTCAGAGCGACCAGATCTGAAGCCAGAGCAATAAACGGCACTGATATCTGAGACGCTCGCTGTGTTTACAGGCCCATCAGTCAACACACCACAAGGACACACACACACACACACACACACACTGACAGAGCTGCGAGTCCTACAGCTGATTAGGAGGAAGCCTCATGGCAAACATGGGCTAAGGAGTCCTAATCTAGCAGCTCTCATTCATCCAGACTTCACCTTCAAATTAACAGACCTGTCCTGTTATAAGATACATTTCTCCTTTTTAGCATCCGTTTCAAACCATGAATTACATGTTTTCAGTTTGCTTTTTTGACTGATTTAGTTCTTACATCAGGCAATGACTGTTTCTGAAACTTTCCAAGACGACATGAATCAACAAACTGCTGTGTGGCGCAAAAGCTGGAGCCAGTGGAAGCTTATCAAAACAGAACTGGTGTCGGACAACTTTTGGAAAATTTGCATAAACAGATGCTGTCATTTTATCGCTGCACTCTGTATCTGAGGCAAATCCACTGTTTATTTCGTCTGTATCCAAGGGGGGAAAAAATTGTCTCTTGATTTAAAGTGTTGTCATGTTTGGTCGAGAAATCCAAAACTGTAACAATAATATATGTATTAATTTGGCTTAATTATTAATTTGAATAGGGTACCCATTAGGCCTGTTGCGATAATCAATAAATCGCCTAATCGCTCGGTAAATAAAAACGAGGTCGGTAATTTTGCCAGCCTCGGTAACTGACACGCGTTTGTTTTACTCCTCCTCTGCGCACCTGGGTGCTTTGGCTCTATAGTGGAATGAACGGAGTGAGTGAGCCCTTCTGTCAGTCATTCAGTCTCTTTGTCACGGTGGGGGGGCTGGTGCACACACGCATACAGAGACACAGGCATAGACTTACGGACACAGTGCTGCAAGTGAGCGTCGTGAGTGAAAAGCGAGCACACGCAATGAATGATGAAACGACAGCTTTGGTGTCTAAGCCAAACGCAAGAGCCCCAACGTGGGACCATTTTGTTTTCAAACAAAATGAAAGACGTGAGCCCACGAACACGGACGAGCCAAGATGTCGCATTTGTTTCAAAGTTGTGGTGACAAAGAAGGGGAATACGATGAACATGCATGTGCACCTCAAGCACAATCATCAGTGGGGATGATTTTGCTTGAGGTGTGTGTGCATGTTCTTTGTTTACCTGTTGAGGAACAGCACCTAATGCAAATTATTTAGTGCAATTTTGTTTACAGACTTGAGACTCCACTTTATTTATTGTCTTAATAGATTTGTGTGGAGTGTAGTTTTTGTTCCTTACCAGAGACAAGGTGTATTTTTTTATTGTTTATAGTTGTGATTGTGGTTTTTAATTGAATGCAGTTTTTGATAAAACAGAATGTGGGTCTATTTTATTTTATTTTCATTGTTTTTGGTTGTCTTATTATATTTGTTCATCTTATTTCAAAGTTCTTTATCTTGAGAAATTAAAGTTTATCACTTTTGACCAGGTGAACTCACATTATTATACCATATATTATCATTATCTATAATTTAAAAAACGGTGTCAATAATATCGTTTATCGGCAATAATTTGTAGCACAATTATCGTCCAGCAAAATTTGCTATCGTGACAGGCCTAGTACCCATTTTAAGTTTTAAGTTGTGGCAGAATTTAGTTGTGATCTGTTGCCATAGTAACAGAATTCCAGGTGGAAGCCCCAGCCAGCCCTGCAGTGACATCAGCTATGACATCACTGTGATGTCATCAGAGCTTTGAAAAGCTTTGATGTCATCTCGGTGATGTCATCAGAACTCTAGGGATCAAAAACAGAGGCAGCATGAAAAGCATTTATTTGACCGCACCAAGGTGAAGAAAACCAAATCGGACTTTGCTTCAAGATCAGCACTCAAGGAGACACAATCATTTTAAAACAACTAACGAACACAAACACAGCTATGAGTATCCCCCGCACACCAGAGAGGAAGCAACTGAAATTATATCTGGCATCCAAAGAGACTGTTGAGTCAGTCACCCGTGAGGCCTCAGACCAGCTGATGGCGCAAAACCCGCACAGCCTGGAGATTGGGTCTCTTGACTCAGAGACCATGATCCATCACCCTAAGTGCGAACAGATGACAGAGCTCATGGTCACAGCAGTCACAGAGGAAGTAAACTCCAGGCTGTCAAAAACAAGTGACACTGATGACATGGAGGGGCACAAGACTCCCCCTACTGATCTAACCAAGCTGACTGGACAATTCAAGAAGATTTTAAAAAAATGCTCCAAAAGTATGAAGACAATGTGGACTGCAATGAACATCACTGTGCAGGAAAAGGAAGAGGTGGTGGTGGGATCCACTCAGACCTCTGTAACTTCTCTGCAAGAAAAGGAACCAGGCAGAGCTGAGTCTACAGTTAACAAACACCTGCCTATTCTTCAAGCAACCAAGGAAATCCTGGAGAAACAACTGGAAAAGATTTCTAATGATTCTCAGAGTTACTCCACAGAGGAGGAAAATAGCCTGTTTCTCTCTAAAACCAGCAATGACTCAGAGTTATCAGAGTTATCATTTCAGCTTGTAGAAGCTTTTACAAATGAGGCTCGCAAGGACCTGGTTGGAGAGGAACAATCATCCACAAAAAAGACTTCAAGACACAACAGGAGAAATATCATCAACAGGATGAAGACTCTCTTTGTCCAAACATTTGCTCGAGGGTCAATCCTGAACATGACGTCTCAATTCAGACACAAGAAGGCCTCCCATCAAGGACAGGAAGTTGTGGAATTAGACACATCACAGCTGATTAAGAGTGTGGATAGTCTTTTAACAGAGGTCATTACACCAAAAGATCAGAATACAAGAAGTGGGTCAAGAGAGGTTTGCCTCTATGAGAGGATATCCAGCAACATTTCCAATGAGATGCTGGAAGGTTTTGCTGAGATGCTGAGAGACACATTGGCCGATCACTTGGCACCACTACACGTCCAAGAGAAAACACACCAAGAGGAGATTCGGACCGAGGTAGACAAAGTCATGAAACAGATGGAGGATTGGCTGGATAAGCAGATCGAACTGCGCAAGGTTAAAGAGGACAATGTGAGCGTGACTCTGAGGGAGGTCAAGAAAGTTGTGCTCAATAAACATTCAGGTCTCAGTTCCCCCAAAACAGAAGCTGAGGATCAGACCTGCACCACACCTCTGCAAGAGGAGGTTCAAAGCTTCACAGCTGAGGAACAAGAAAAAGAGGCCTGCAAAGCAAAGGAGGAAAAGGAAATGGCCTGCTCAAATGAGGATGAGGAAAAAGAAGCCTGCTCAGATGAGGAGGGAGAAGAGGTCTGCAAAGCCGAGGAGGAAAAGGAAGAGGCCTGCTCAGATGAGGAGGAGGAAGAAGAACAGTCCTGCTCAGATGAGGAGGAGGAAGAAAAGGTCTTTGCAGGCCTCTCACGCCTCAGCTTTGGAGGTGTGAAGGAAGAGGCCTGCTCAGATGAGGAGGAGGAAAAAGAAGCCTGCTCAGATGAGGAGGAGGAAAAGGAAGCCTGCTCAGATGAGGAGGGAGAAGAGGTCTGCAAAGCCGAGGAGGAAAAGGAAGAGGCCTGCTCAGATGAGGAGGAGGAAGAAGAAGAGGAGGAAGAAAAGGTCTTTGCAGGCCTCTCACGCCTCAGCTTTGGAGGTGTGAAGGAAGAGGCCTGCTCAGATGAGGAGGAGGAAGAAGAAGAGTCCTGCTCAGATGAGGATGAGGAAAAGGAAGCCTGCTCAGATGAGGAGGGAGAAGAGGTCTGCAAAGCCGAGGAGGAAAAGGTAGAGGCCTGCTCAGATGAGGAGGAGGAAGAAGAAGAGGAGGAAGAAAAGGTCTTTGCAGGCCTCTCACGCCTCAGCTTTGGAGGTGTGAAGGAAGAGGCCTGCTCAGATGAGGAGGAGGAAGAAGAAGAGTCCTGCTCAGATGAGGATGAGGAAAAGGAAGCCTGCTCAGATGAGGAGGGAGAAGAGGTCTGCAAAGCCGAGGAGGAAAAGGAAGAGGCCTGCTCAGATGAGGAGGAGGAAGAAGAAGAGGAGGAAGAAAAGGTCTTTGCAGGCCTCTCACGCCTCAGCTTTGGAGGTGTGAAGGAAGAGGCCTGCTCAGATGAGGAGGAGGAAGAAGAAGAGTCCTGCTCAGATGAGGAAAAGGAAAAGGAAGACTGCTCAGATGAGGAGGAGGAAGAAGAACAGTCCTGCTCAGATGAGGAGGAGGAAGAAAAGGTCTTTGCAGGCCTCTCATGCCCCAGCTTTGGAGGTGTGAAGGAAGAGGCCTCCTCAGATGAGGAGAAAGTAAAACAGGCTCGGGTGGCAAAAGCATCAGGTGAATACAGGGAATCTCTTTGCAAAAAGTGCCACCCACTGACTTGTAACATCATTGTGAAGCAGTTCTTACACAATGTCGAGAAGGATTGCTTCCCCGATCAGACCTATCAATCAGTGGAAGCCAGACTGACAGACAAGCTGATTGAAAAGACGATTGGTGATAACTTTAATGGGGATTTGAGTGTGAAAAACTTGGAAAAGAAATGCAAAGCTGTGCACAAGAAACTATCCAAAGAGTTTGGTGACGGAGTTCTTTGGAGAGGTCTTTTAGGTCAGAAGGAAACAGTCATTGAGGCTGTGGCTGAGGCTCTAAAAAAGCATTTTCCACCAAGACCCAGCGGCTTCCAAAAGTTCTTGAGATGGGTATTCCGGCCTTTCACATGCTAGAAACATCAGGCTTTGGGTGGGTGGGTACATATAGACTTTCCTCATATCTAGCTTGGACTCCCTGGGCTACTAGCCTCACTTCAGCTAGTAGCACATGAAGTCCTAGATGGATATGAGGACAGACCACCCACGAATGGGTTTACTCCGAGTGCTTCGGTTTCTCCCAACACAAGACTAAATTCTTGAAAAAAAAAACACACACACACACACACACAAAATAAAAAAACTAGCAGAGTGGCGCAGTGGAAGCGTGCTGGGCCTACAACCCAGAGGTCGATGGATCGAAACCATCCTCTGCTAACCATGCTATCAGTAATGTGAGTCTGTGTTGTCCCCTTTTCCCCTTTCAGTCAGTTGGTCCTTTAGTTGCCAACGGGTTGGAGCCAAAGTCTCAAAAATAGGTTGAACATGTTATGGTCTGCTATACTGTTTATTTGTGTTTTTTTTTCCTAACTTTGACTGTAAGAACCAATAATTGGAGAGTCTGCCCTGCCAAAAACATTGCCAAAAAATTGTGACAATTGTGAAAATTTTGCTGAATGAATTTTTCTTTACATCCTCAGTAGGTTGGGTAAGCTGTCAATGAATGCATTCTAGATTTTCAGAAGATACGTGTTGACAACATCCAATAAAAAAATAACTCTTAAAACACATTTCTACTTGATTTTGTCTCGATTTAATGCAAATAAAATGAGGCATTTTCTCACTTTTCCCAATATTATCAACCTTAATTTGTTGGCAATCAACTATTTCCCCAGGTTAGCACATCAGTCAATATGCCATTCTTTTCACCAGACAGTATTCTCATTCCACTGAAAAAAATTATACAAGTCCACCAAAATTAATTGGATCTGTGATGATTTCACAACTAGTTGGTGATCAACAGGTTTAGAACCTCAATAGAATTTTAGACTACTCTTAAATTCCATAAGACAGAGGCTTACAAGATATTTAACATGGCTGTTAATATCCATATTATTAAACATTGTGGCGTAGGCATAATTTTTATAATTTCAAAATAACCCTGTTCTCCCAATACAGCAAAATGACTTTCATTATTTTATTACCTCTGATGACAATTATTACAACTTTAATGGAACAAAAGAATTTAACATAATTAACAAGGTTCAGGTCTCTTTGAGGTGGGATAGTCAGGAGGGTGGCACACTGCAGATACTACTCTGGAGACAGACCCTCACCCTAACCACCTGAGGAGACAAGACTTACAGGGTGGGTTATACAGCAATGTGAAAAAAGATGCACAACCACCACACCTCTGGAGGTGGTACACACCGATACAGAGACACAGACATAGACTTACGGATACAGTGCTGCAAGTGAGCGTCGTGAGTGAAAAGCGAGCACACGCAATGAATGATGAAACGACAGCTTTGGTGTCTAAGCCAAACGCAAGAGCCCCAGCGTGGGACCATTTTGTTTTCAAACAAAATGAAAGACGTGAGCCCACGAACACGAACGAGCCGAGATGTCGCATTTGTTTCAAAGTTGTGGTGACAAAGAAGGGGAATACGATGAACATGCATGTGCACCTCAAGCACAATCATCAGTGGGGATGATTTTGCTTGAGGTGTGTATGCATGTTCTTTGTTTACCTGTTGAGGAACAGCACCTAATGCAAATTATTTAGTGCAATTTTGTTTACAGACTCAAGACTGCACTTTATTTATTGTCTTAATAGATTTGTGTGGAGTGTAGTTTTTGTTCCTTACCAGAGACAAGGTGTATTTTTTTATTGTTTATAGTTGTGATTGTGGTTTTTAATTGAATGCAGTTTTTGATAAAACAGAATGTGGGTCTATTTTATTTTATTTTCATTGTTTTTGGTTGTCTTATTATATTTGTTCATCTTATTTCAAAGTTCTTTATCTTGAGAAATTAAAGTTTATCACTTTTGACCAGGTGAACTCACATTATTATACCATATATTATCATTATCTATAATTTAAAAAACGGTGTCAATAATATCGTTTATCGGCAATAATTTGTAGCACAATTATCGTCCAGCAAAATTTGCTATCGTGACAGGCCTAGTACCCATTTTAAGTTTTAAGTTGTGGCAGAATTTAGTTGTGATCTGTTGCCATAGTAACAGAATTCCAGGTGGAAGCCCCAGCCAGCCCTGCAGTGACATCAGCTATGACATCACTGTGATGTCATCAGAGCTTTGAAAAGCTTTGATGTCATCTCGGTGATGTCATCAGAACTCTAGGGATCAAAAACAGAGGCAGCATGAAAAGCATTTATTTGACCGCACCAAGGTGAAGAAAACCAAATCGGACTTTGCTTCAAGATCAGCACTCAAGGAGACACAATCATTTTAAAACAACTAACGAACACAAACACAGCTATGAGTATCCCCCGCACACCAGAGAGGAAGCAACTGAAATTATATCTGGCATCCAAAGAGACTGTTGAGTCAGTCACCCGTGAGGCCTCAGACCAGCTGATGGCGCAAAACCCGCACAGCCTGGAGATTGGGTCTCTTGACTCAGAGACCATGATCCATCACCCTAAGTGCGAACAGATGACAGAGCTCATGGTCACAGCAGTCACAGAGGAAGTAAACTCCAGGCTGTCAAAAACAAGTGACACTGATGACATGGAGGGGCACAAGACTCCCCCTACTGATCTAACCAAGCTGACTGGACAATTCAAGAAGATTTTAAAAAAATGCTCCAAAAGTATGAAGACAATGTGGACTGCAATGAACATCACTGTGCAGGAAAAGGAAGAGGTGGTGGTGGGATCCACTCAGACCTCTGTAACTTCTCTGCAAGAAAAGGAACCAGGCAGAGCTGAGTCTACAGTTAACAAACACCTGCCTATTCTTCAAGCAACCAAGGAAATCCTGGAGAAACAACTGGAAAAGATTTCTAATGATTCTCAGAGTTACTCCACAGAGGAGGAAAATAGCCTGTTTCTCTCTAAAACCAGCAATGACTCAGAGTTATCAGAGTTATCATTTCAGCTTGTAGAAGCTTTTACAAATGAGGCTCGCAAGGACCTGGTTGGAGAGGAACAATCATCCACAAAAAAGACTTCAAGACACAACAGGAGAAATATCATCAACAGGATGAAGACTCTCTTTGTCCAAACATTTGCTCGAGGGTCAATCCTGAACATGACGTCTCAATTCAGACACAAGAAGGCCTCCCATCAAGGACAGGAAGTTGTGGAATTAGACACATCACAGCTGATTAAGAGTGTGGATAGTCTTTTAACAGAGGTCATTACACCAAAAGATCAGAATACAAGAAGTGGGTCAAGAGAGGTTTGCCTCTATGAGAGGATATCCAGCAACATTTCCAATGAGATGCTGGAAGGTTTTGCTGAGATGCTGAGAGACACATTGGCCGATCACTTGGCACCACTACACGTCCAAGAGAAAACACACCAAGAGGAGATTCGGACCGAGGTAGACAAAGTCATGAAACAGATGGAGGATTGGCTGGATAAGCAGATCGAACTGCGCAAGGTTAAAGAGGACAATGTGAGCGTGACTCTGAGGGAGGTCAAGAAAGTTGTGCTCAATAAACATTCAGGTCTCAGTTCCCCCAAAACAGAAGCTGAGGATCAGACCTGCACCACACCTGTGCAAGAGGAGGTTCAAAGCTTCACAGCTGAGGAACAAGAAAAAGAGGCCTGCAAAGCAAAGGAGGAAAAGGAAATGGCCTGCTCAAATGAGGATGAGGAAAAAGAAGCCTGCTCAGATGAGGAGGGAGAAGAGGTCTGCAAAGCCGAGGAGGAAAAGGAAGAGGCCTGCTCAGATGAGGAGGAGGAAGAAGAAGAGGAGGAAGAAAAGGTCTTTGCAGGCCTCTCACGCCTCAGCTTTGGAGGTGTGAAGGAAGAGGCCTGCTCAGATGAGGAGGAGGAAGAAGAAGAGTCCTGCTCAGATGAGGATGAGGAAAAGGAAGCCTGCTCAGATGAGGAGGGAGAAGAGGTCTGCAAAGCCGAGGAGGAAAAGGAAGAGGCCTGCTCAGATGAGGAGGAGGAAGAAGAAGAGGAGGAAGAAAAGGTCTTTGCAGGCCTCTCACGCCTCAGCTTTGGAGGTGTGAAGGAAGAGGCCTGCTCAGATGAGGAGGAGGAAAAGGAAGCCTGCTCAGATGAGGAGGGAGAAGAGGTCTGCAAAGCCGAGGAGGAAAAGGAAGAGGCCTGCTCAGATGAGGAGGAGGAAGAAGAAGAGGAGGAAGAAAAGGTCTTTGCAGGCCTCTCACGCCTCAGCTTTGGAGGTGTGAAGGAAGAGGCCTGCTCAGATGAGGAGGAGGAAGAAGAAGAGTCCTGCTCAGATGAGGATGAGGAAAAGGAAGCCTGCTCAGATGAGGAGGAGGAAAAGGAAGCCTGCTCAGATGAGGAGGAGGAAGAAGAAGAGTCCTGCTCAGATGAGGATGAGGAAAAGGAAGAGGCCTGCTCAGATGAGGAGGAGGAAGAAGAAGAGTCCTGCTCAGATGAGGATGAGGAAAAGGAAGACTGCTCAGATGAGGAGGAGGAAGAAAAGGTCTTTGCAGGCCTCTCATGCCCCAGCTTTGGAGGTGTGAAGGAAGAGGCCTCCTCAGATGAGGAGAAAGTAAAACAGGCTCGGGTGGCAAAAGCATCAGGTGAATACAGGGAATCTCTTTGCAAAAAGTGCCACCCACTGACTTGTAACATCATTGTGAAGCAGTTCTTACACAATGTCGAGAAGGATTGCTTCCCCGATCAGACCTATCAATCAGTGGAAGCCAGACTGACAGACAAGCTGATTGAAAAGACGATTGGTGATAACTTTAATGGGGATTTGAGTGTGAAAAACTTGGAAAAGAAATGCAAAGCTGTGCACAAGAAACTATCCAAAGAGTTTGGTGACGGAGTTCTTTGGAGAGGTCTTTTACGTCAGAAGGAAACAGTCATTGAGGCTGTGGCTGAGGCTCTAAAAAGCATTTTCCACCAAGACCCAGCGGCTTCCAAAAGTTCTTGAGATGGGTATTCCGGCCTTTCACATGCTAGAAACATCAGGCTTTGGGTGGGTGGGTACATATAGACTTTCCTCATATCTAGCTTGGACTCCCTGGGCTACTAGCCTCACTTCAGCTAGTAGCACATGAAGTCCTAGATGGATATGAGGACAGACCACCCACGAATGGGTTTACTCCGAGTGCTTCGGTTTCTCCCAACACAAGACTAAATTCTTGAAAAAAAAACACACACACACACACACACAAAATAAAAAAACTAGCAGAGTGGCGCAGTGGAAGCGTGCTGGGCCTACAACCCAGAGGTCGATGGATCGAAACCATCCTCTGCTAACCATGCTATCAGTAATGTGAGTCTGTGTTGTCCCCTTTTCCCCTTTCAGTCAGTCGGTCCTTTAGTTGCCAACGGGTTGGAGCCAAAGTCTCAAAAATAGGTTGAACATGTTATGGTCTGCTATACTGTTTATTTGTGTTTTTTTTTCCTAACTTTGACTGTAAGAACCAATAATTGGAGAGTCTGCCCTGCCAAAAACATTGCCAAAAAATTGTGACAATTGTGAAAATTTTGCTGAATGAATTTTTCTTTACATCCTCAGTAGGTTGGGTAAGCTGTCAATGAATGCATTCTAGATTCACAGAAGATACGTGTTGACAACATCCAATAAAAAAATAACTCTTAAAACACATTTCTACTTGATTTTGTCTCGATTTAATGCAAATAAAATGAGGCATTTTCTCACTTTTCCCAATATTATCAACCTTAATTTGTTGGCAATCAACTATTTCCCCAGGTTAGCACATCAGTCAATATGCCATTCTTTTCACCAGACAGTATTCTCATTCCACTGAAAAAAATTATACAAGTCCACCAAAATTAATTGGATCTGTTATGATTTCACAACTAGTTGGTGATCAACAGGTTTAGAACCTCAATAGAATTTTAGACTACTCTTAAATTCAATAAGACAGAGGCTTACAAGATATTTAACATGGCTGTTAATATCCATATTATTAAACATTGTGGCGTAGGCATAATTTTTATAATTTCAAAATAACCCTGTTCTCCCAATATAGCAAAATGACTTTCATTATTTTATTACCTCTGATGACAATTATTACAACTTTAATGGAACAAAAGAATTTAACATAATTAACAAGGTTCAGGTCTCTTTGAGGTGGGATAGTCAGGAGGGTGGCACACTGCAGATACTACTCTGGAGACAGACCCTCACCCTAACCACCTGAGGAGACAAGACTTACAGGGTGGGTTATACAGCAATGTGAAAAAAGATGCACAACCACCACACCTCTGGAGGTGGTACACACCGATACAGAGACACAGACATAGACTTACGGATACAGTGCTGCAAGTGAGCGTCGTGAGTGAAAAGCGAGCACACGCAATGAATGATGAAACGACAGCTTTGGTGTCTAAACCAAACGCAAGAGCCCCAGCGTGGGACCATTTTGTTTTCAAACAAAATGAAAGACGTGAGCCCACAAACACGGACGAGCCGAGATGTCGCATTTGTTTCAAAGTTGTGGTGACAAAGAAGGGGAATACGATGAA
Organism: Xyrichtys novacula; assembly: GCA_962446985.1. Lineage (NCBI taxonomy): Eukaryota > Metazoa > Chordata > Actinopteri > Labriformes > Labridae > Xyrichtys > Xyrichtys novacula. The sequence continues at coordinate 12,493,271 of OY660870.1, forward strand.
CATGCATGTGCACCTCAAGCACAATCATCAGTGGGGATGATTTTGCTTGAGGTGTGTATGCATGTTCTTTGTTTACCTGTTGAGGAACAGCACCTAATGCAAATTATTTAGTGCAATTTTGTTTACAGACTCAAGACTCCACTTTATTTATTGTCTTAATAGATTTGTGTGGAGTGTAGTTTTTGTTCCTTACCAGAGACAAGGTGTATTTTTTTATTGTTTATAGTTGTGATTGTGGTTTTTAATTGAATGCAGTTTTTGATAAAACAGAATGTGGGTCTATTTTATTTTATTTTCATTGTTTTTGGTTGTCTTATTATATTTGTTCATCTTGTTTCAAAGTTCTTTATCTTGAGAAATTAAAGTTTATCACTTTTGACCAGGTGAACTCACATTATTATACCATATATTATCATTATCTATAATTTAAAAAACGGTGTCAATAATATCGTTTATCAGCAATAATTTGTAGCACAATTATCGTCCAGCAAAATTTGCTATCGTGACAGGCCTAGTACCCATTTTAAGTTTTAAGTTGTGGCAGAATTTAGTTGTGATCTGTTGCCATAGTAACAGAATTCCAGGTGGAAGCCCCAGCCAGCCCTGCAGTGACATCAGCTATGACATCACTGTGATGTCATCAGAGCTTTGAAAAGCTTTGATGTCATCTCGGTGATGTCATCAGAACTCTAGGGATCAAAAACAGAGGCAGCATGAAAAGCATTTATTTGACCGCACCAAGGTGAAGAAAACCAAATCGGACTTTGCTTCAAGATCAGCACTCAAGGAGACACAATCATTTTAAAACAACTAACGAACACAAACACAGCTATGAGTATCCCCCGCACACCAGAGAGGAAGCAACTGAAATTATATCTGGCATCCAAAGAGACTGTTGAGTCAGTCACCCGTGAGGCCTCAGACCAGCTGATGGCGCAAAACCCGCACAGCCTGGAGATTGGGTCTCTTGACTCAGAGACCATGATCCATCACCCTAAGTGCGAACAGATGACAGAGCTCATGGTCACAGCAGTCACAGAGGAAGTAAACTCCAGGCTGTCAAAAACAAGTGACACTGATGACATGGAGGGGCACAAGACTCCCCCTACTGATCTAACCAAGCTGACTGGACAATTCAAGAAGATTTTAAAAAAATGCTCCAAAAGTATGAAGACAATGTGGACTGCAAAGAACATCACTGTGCAGGAAAAGGAAGAGGTGGTGGTGGGATCCACTCAGACCTCTGTAACTTCTCTGCAAGAAAAGGAACCAGGCAGAGCTGAGTCTACAGTTAACAAACACCTGCCTATTCTTCAAGCAACCAAGGAAATCCTGGAGAAACAACTGGAAAAGATTTCTAATGATTCTCAGAGTTACTCCACAGAGGAGGAAAATAGCCTGTTTCTCTCTAAAACCAGCAATGACTCAGAGTTATCAGAGTTATCATTTCAGCTTGTAGAAGCTTTTACAAATGAGGCTCGCAAGGACCTGGTTGGAGAGGAACAATCATCCACAAAAAAGACTTCAAGACACAACAGGAGAAATATCATCAACAGGATGAAGACTCTCTTTGTCCAAACATTTGCTCGAGGGTCAATCCTGAACATGACGTCTCAATTCAGACACAAGAAGGCCTCCCATCAAGGACAGGAAGTTGTGGAATTAGACACATCACAGCTGATTAAGAGTGTGGATAGTCTTTTAACAGAGGTCATTACACCAAAAGATCAGAATACAAGAAGTGGGTCAAGAGAGGTTTGCCTCTATGAGAGGATATCCAGCAACATTTCCAATGAGATGCTGGAAGGTTTTGCTGAGATGCTGAGAGACACATTGGCCGATCACTTGGCACCACTACACGTCCAAGAGAAAACACACCAAGAGGAGATTCGGACCGAGGTAGACAAAGTCATGAAACAGATGGAGGATTGGCTGGATAAGCAGATCGAACTGCGCAAGGTTAAAGAGGACAATGTGAGCGTGACTCTGAGGGAGGTCAAGAAAGTTGTGCTCAATAAACATTCAGGTCTCAGTTCCCCCAAAACAGAAGCTGAGGATCAGACCTGCACCACACCTGTGCAAGAGGAGGTTCAAAGCTTCACAGCTGAGGAACAAGAAAAAGAGGCCTGCAAAGCAAAGGAGGAAAAGGAAATGGCCTGCTCAAATGAGGATGAGGAAAAAGAAGCCTGCTCAGATGAGGAGGGAGAAGAGGTCTGCAAAGCCGAGGAGGAAAAGGAAGAGGCCTGCTCAGATGAGGAGGAGGAAGAAGAAGAGTCCTGCTCAGATGAGGATGAGGAAAAGGAAGCCTGCTCAGATGAGGAGGGAGAAGAGGTCTGCAAAGCTGAGGAGGAAAAGGAAGAGGCCTGCTCAGATGAGGAGGAGGAAGAAGAAAAGTCCTGCTCAGATGAGGAGGAGGAAGAAAAGGTCTTTGCAGGCCTCTCACGCCTCAGCTTTGGAGGTGTGAAGGAAGAGGCCTGCTCAGATGAGGAGGAGGAAGAAGAAGAGTCCTGCTCAGATGAGGATGAGGAAAAGGAAGCCTGCTCAGATGAGGAGGGAGAAGAGGTCTGCAAAGCCGAGGAGGAAAAGGAAGAGGCCTGCTCAGATGAGGAGGAGGAAGAAGAAGAGGAGGAAGAAAAGGTCTTTGCAGGCCTCTCACGCCTCAGCTTTGGAGGTGTGAAGGAAGAGGCCTGCTCAGATGAGGAGGAGGAAGAAGAAGAGTCCTGCTCAGATGAGGATGAGGAAAAGGAAGCCTGCTCAGATGAGGAGGGAGAAGAGGTCTGCAAAGCCGAGGAGGAAAAGGTAGAGGCCTGCTCAGATGAGGAGGAGGAAGAAGAAGAGGAGGAAGAAAAGGTCTTTGCAGGCCTCTCACGCCTCAGCTTTGGAGGTGTGAAGGAAGAGGCCTGCTCAGATGAGGAGGAGGAAGAAGAAGAGTCCTGCTCAGATGAGGATGAGGAAAAGGAAGCCTGCTCAGATGAGGAGGGAGAAGAGGTCTGCAAAGCCGAGGAGGAAAAGGAAGAGGCCTGCTCAGATGAGGAGGAGGAAGAAGAAGAGGAGGAAGAAAAGGTCTTTGCAGGCCTCTCACGCCTCAGCTTTGGAGGTGTGAAGGAAGAGGCCTGCTCAGATGAGGAGGAGGAAGAAGAAGAGTCCTGCTCAGATGAGGATGAGGAAAAGGAAGACTGCTCAGATGAGGAGGAGGAAGAAGAACAGTCCTGCTCAGATGAGGAGGAGGAAGAAAAGGTCTTTGCAGGCCTCTCATGCCCCAGCTTTGGAGGTGTGAAGGAAGAGGCCTCCTCAGATGAGGAGAAAGTAAAACAGGCTCGGGTGGCAAAAGCATCAGGTGAATACAGGGAATCTCTTTGCAAAAAGTGCCACCCACTGACTTGTAACATCATTGTGAAGCAGTTCTTACACAATGTCGAGAAGGATTGCTTCCCCGATCAGACCTATCAATCAGTGGAAGCCAGACTGACAGACAAGCTGATTGAAAAGACGATTGGTGATAACTTTAATGGGGATTTGAGTGTGAAAAACTTGGAAAAGAAATGCAAAGCTGTGCACAAGAAACTATCCAAAGAGTTTGGTGACGGAGTTCTTTGGAGAGGTCTTTTACGTCAGAAGGAAACAGTCATTGAGGCTGTGGCTGAGGCTCTAAAAAAGCATTTTCCACCAAGACCCAGCGGCTTCCAAAAGTTCTTGAGATGGGTATTCCGGCCTTTCACATGCTAGAAACATCAGGCTTTGGGTGGGTGGGTACATATAGACTTTCCTCATATCTAGCTTGGACTCCCTGGGCTACTAGCCTCACTTCAGCTAGTAGCACATGAAGTCCTAGATGGATATGAGGACAGACCACCCACGAATGGGTTTACTCCGAGTGCTTCGGTTTCTCCCAACACAAGACTAAATTCTTGAAAAAAAAAACACACACACACACACACACAAAATAAAAAAACTAGCAGAGTGGCGCAGTGGAAGCGTGCTGGGCCTACAACCCAGAGGTCGATGGATCGAAACCATCCTCTGCTAACCATGCTATCAGTAATGTGAGTCTGTGTTGTCCCCTTTTCCCCTTTCAGTCAGTCGGTCCTTTAGTTGCCAACGGGTTGGAGCCAAAGTCTCAAAAATAGGTTGAACATGTTATGGTCTGCCATACTGTTTATTTGTGTTTTTTTTTCCTAACTTTGACTGTAAGAACCAATAATTGGAGAGTCTGCCCTGCCAAAAACATTGCCAAAAAATTGTGACAATTGTGAAAATTTTGCTGAATGAATTTTTCTTTACATCCTCAGTAGGTTGGGTAAGCTGTCAATGAATGCATTCTAGATTCACAGAAGATACGTGTTGACAACATCCAATAAAAAAATAACTCTTAAAACACATTTCTACTTGATTTTGTCTCGATTTAATGCAAATAAAATGAGGCATTTTCTCACTTTTCCCAATATTATCAACCTTAATTTGTTGGCAATCAACTATTTCCCCAGGTTAGCACATCAGTCAATATGCCATTCTTTTCACCAGACAGTATTCTCATTCCACTGAAAAAAATTATACAAGTCCACCAAAATTAATTGGATCTGTTATGATTTCACAACTAGTTGGTGATCAACAGGTTTAGAACCTCAATAGAATTTTAGACTACTCTTAAATTCAATAAGACAGAGGCTTACAAGATATTTAACATGGCTGTTAATATCCATATTATTAAACATTGTGGCCTAGGCATAATTTTTATAATTTCAAAAAGACCCTGTTCTCCCAATATAGCAAAATGACTTTCATTATTTTATTACCTCTGATGACAATTATTACAACTTTAATGGAACAAAAGAATTTAACATAATTAACAAGGTTCAGGTCTCTTTGAGGTGGGATAGTCAGGAGGGTGGCACACTGCAGATACTACTCTGGAGACAGACCCTCACCCTAACCACCTGAGGAGACAAGACTTACAGGGTGGGTTATACAGCAATGTGAAAAAAGATGCACAACCACCACACCTCTGGAGGTGGTACACACCGATACAGAGACACAGACATAGACTTACGGATACAGTGCTGCAAGTGAGCGTCGTGAGTGAAAAGCGAGCACACGCAATGAATGATGAAACGACAGCTTTGGTGTCTAAGCCAAACGCAAGAGCCCCAGCGTGGGACCATTTTGTTTTCAAACAAAATGAAAGACGTGAGCCCACGAACACGAACGAGCCGAGATGTCGCATTTGTTTCAAAGTTGTGGTGACAAAGAAGGGGAATACGATGAACATGCATGTGCACCTCAAGCACAATCATCAGTGGGGATGATTTTGCTTGAGGTGTGTATGCATGTTCTTTGTTTACCTGTTGAGGAACAGCACCTAATGCAAATTATTTAGTGCAATTTTGTTTACAGACTCAAGACTGCACTTTATTTATTGTCTTAATAGATTTGTGTGGAGTGTAGTTTTTGTTCCTTACCAGAGACAAGGTGTATTTTTTTATTGTTTATAGTTGTGATTGTGGTTTTTAATTGAATGCAGTTTTTGATAAAACAGAATGTGGGTCTATTTTATTTTATTTTCATTGTTTTTGGTTGTCTTATTATATTTGTTCATCTTATTTCAAAGTTCTTTATCTTGAGAAATTAAAGTTTATCACTTTTGACCAGGTGAACTCACATTATTATACCATATATTATCATTATCTATAATTTAAAAAACGGTGTCAATAATATCGTTTATCGGCAATAATTTGTAGCACAATTATCGTCCAGCAAAATTTGCTATCGTGACAGGCCTAGTACCCATTTTAAGTTTTAAGTTGTGGCAGAATTTAGTTGTGATCTGTTGCCATAGTAACAGAATTCCAGGTGGAAGCCCCAGCCAGCCCTGCAGTGACATCAGCTATGACATCACTGTGATGTCATCAGAGCTTTGAAAAGCTTTGATGTCATCTCGGTGATGTCATCAGAACTCTAGGGATCAAAAACAGAGGCAGCATGAAAAGCATTTATTTGACCGCACCAAGGTGAAGAAAACCAAATCGGACTTTGCTTCAAGATCAGCACTCAAGGAGACACAATCATTTTAAAACAACTAACGAACACAAACACAGCTATGAGTATCCCCCGCACACCAGAGAGGAAGCAACTGAAATTATATCTGGCATCCAAAGAGACTGTTGAGTCAGTCACCCGTGAGGCCTCAGACCAGCTGATGGCGCAAAACCCGCACAGCCTGGAGATTGGGTCTCTTGACTCAGAGACCATGATCCATCACCCTAAGTGCGAACAGATGACAGAGCTCATGGTCACAGCAGTCACAGAGGAAGTAAACTCCAGGCTGTCAAAAACAAGTGACACTGATGACATGGAGGGGCACAAGACTCCCCCTACTGATCTAACCAAGCTGACTGGACAATTCAAGAAGATTTTAAAAAAATGCTCCAAAAGTATGAAGACAATGTGGACTGCAATGAACATCACTGTGCAGGAAAAGGAAGAGGTGGTGGTGGGATCCACTCAGACCTCTGTAACTTCTCTGCAAGAAAAGGAACCAGGCAGAGCTGAGTCTACAGTTAACAAACACCTGCCTATTCTTCAAGCAACCAAGGAAATCCTGGAGAAACAACTGGAAAAGATTTCTAATGATTCTCAGAGTTACTCCACAGAGGAGGAAAATAGCCTGTTTCTCTCTAAAACCAGCAATGACTCAGAGTTATCAGAGTTATCATTTCAGCTTGTAGAAGCTTTTACAAATGAGGCTCGCAAGGACCTGGTTGGAGAGGAACAATCATCCACAAAAAAGACTTCAAGACACAACAGGAGAAATATCATCAACAGGATGAAGACTCTCTTTGTCCAAACATTTGCTCGAGGGTCAATCCTGAACATGACGTCTCAATTCAGACACAAGAAGGCCTCCCATCAAGGACAGGAAGTTGTGGAATTAGACACATCACAGCTGATTAAGAGTGTGGATAGTCTTTTAACAGAGGTCATTACACCAAAAGATCAGAATACAAGAAGTGGGTCAAGAGAGGTTTGCCTCTATGAGAGGATATCCAGCAACATTTCCAATGAGATGCTGGAAGGTTTTGCTGAGATGCTGAGAGACACATTGGCCGATCACTTGGCACCACTACACGTCCAAGAGAAAACACACCAAGAGGAGATTCGGACCGAGGTAGACAAAGTCATGAAACAGATGGAGGATTGGCTGGATAAGCAGATCGAACTGCGCAAGGTTAAAGAGGACAATGTGAGCGTGACTCTGAGGGAGGTCAAGAAAGTTGTGCTCAATAAACATTCAGGTCTCAGTTCCCCCAAAACAGAAGCTGAGGATCAGACCTGCACAACACCTGTGCAAGAGGAGGTTCAAAGCTTCACAGCTGAGGAACAAGAAAAAGAGGCCTGCAAAGCAAAGGAGGAAAAGGAAATGGCCTGCTCAGATGAGGAGGAGGAAGAAGAAAAGTCCTGCTCAGATGAGGAGGAGGAAGAAAAGGTCTTTGCAGGCCTCTCACGCCTCAGCTTTGGAGGTGTGAAGGAAGAGGCCTGCTCAGATGAGGAGGAGGAAGAAGAAGAGTCCTGCTCAGATGAGGATGAGGAAAAGGAAGCCTGCTCAGATGAGGAGGGAGAAGAGGTCTGCAAAGCCGAGGAGGAAAAGGAAGAGGCCTGCTCAGATGAGGAGGAGGAAGAAGAAGAGGAGGAAGAAAAGGTCTTTGCAGGCCTCTCACGCCTCAGCTTTGGAGGTGTGAAGGAAGAGGCCTGCTCAGATGAGGAGGAGGAAGAAGAAGAGTCCTGCTCAGATGAGGATGAGGAAAAGGAAGCCTGCTCAGATGAGGAGGGAGAAGAGGTCTGCAAAGCCGAGGAGGAAAAGGTAGAGGCCTGCTCAGATGAGGAGGAGGAAGAAGAAGAGGAGGAAGAAAAGGTCTTTGCAGGCCTCTCACGCCTCAGCTTTGGAGGTGTGAAGGAAGAGGCCTGCTCAGATGAGGAGGAGGAAGAAGAAGAGTCCTGCTCAGATGAGGATGAGGAAAAGGAAGCCTGCTCAGATGAGGAGGGAGAAGAGGTCTGCAAAGCCGAGGAGGAAAAGGAAGAGGCCTGCTCAGATGAGGAGGAGGAAGAAGAAGAGGAGGAAGAAAAGGTCTTTGCAGGCCTCTCACGCCTCAGCTTTGGAGGTGTGAAGGAAGAGGCCTGCTCAGATGAGGAGGAGGAAGAAGAAGAGTCCTGCTCAGATGAGGATGAGGAAAAGGAAGACTGCTCAGATGAGGAGGAGGAAGAAGAACAGTCCTGCTCAGATGAGGAGGAGGAAGAAAAGGTCTTTGCAGGCCTCTCATGCCCCAGCTTTGGAGGTGTGAAGGAAGAGGCCTCCTCAGATGAGGAGAAAGTAAAACAGGCTCGGGTGGCAAAAGCATCAGGTGAATACAGGGAATCTCTTTACAAAAAGTGCCACCCACTGACTTGTAACATCATTGTGAAGCAGTTCTTACACAATGTCGAGAAGGATTGCTTCCCCGATCAGACCTATCAATCAGTGGAAGCCAGACTGACAGACAAGCTGATTGAAAAGACGATTGGTGATAACTTTAATGGGGATTTGAGTGTGAAAAACTTGGAAAAGAAATGCAAAGCTGTGCACAAGAAACTATCCAAAGAGTTTGGTGACGGAGTTCTTTGGAGAGGTCTTTTACGTCAGAAGGAAACAGTCATTGAGGCTGTGGCTGAGGCTCTAAAAAAGCCTTTTTCACCAAGACCCAGCGGCTTCCAAAAGTTCTTGAGATGGGTATTCCGGCCTTTCACATGCTAGAAACATCAGGCTTTGGGTGGGTGGGTACATATAGACTTTCCTCATATCTAGCTTGGACTCCCTGGGCTACTAGCCTCACTTCAGCTAGTAGCACATGAAGTCCTAGATGGATATGAGGACAGACCACCCACGAATGGGTTTACTCCGAGTGCTTCGGTTTCTCCCAACACAAGACTAAATTCTTGAAAAAAAAACACACACACACACACACAAAATAAAAAAACTAGCAGAGTGGCGCAGTGGAAGCGTGCTGGGCCTACAACCCAGAGGTCGATGGATCGAAACCATCCTCTGCTAACCATGCTATCAGTAATGTGAGTCTGTGTTGTCCCCTTTTCCCCTTTCAGTCAGTCGGTCCTTTAGTTGCCAACGGGTTGGAGCCAAAGTCTCAAAAATAGGTTGAACATGTTATGGTCTGCTATACTGTTTATTTGTGTTTTTTTTTCCTAACTTTGACTGTAAGAACCAATAATTGGAGAGTCTGCCCTGCCAAAAACATTGCCAAAAAATTGTGACAATTGTGAAAATTTTGCTGAATGAATTTTTCTTTACATCCTCAGTAGGTTGGGTAAGCTGTCAATGAATGCATTCTAGATTCACAGAAGATACGTGTTGACAACATCCAATAAAAAAATAACTCTTAAAACACATTTCTACTTGATTTTGTCTCGATTTAATGCAAATAAAATGAGGCATTTTCTCACTTTTCCCAATATTATCAACCTTAATTTGTTGGCAATCAACTATTTCCCCAGGTTAGCACATCAGTCAATATGCCATTCTTTTCACCAGACAGTATTCTCATTCCACTGAAAAAAATTATACAAGTCCACCAAAATTAATTGGATCTGTTATGATTTCACAACTAGTTGGTGATCAACAGGTTTAGAACCTCAATAGAATTTTAGACTACTCTTAAATTCAATAAGACAGAGGCTTACAAGATATTTAACATGGCTGTTAATATCCATATTATTAAACATTGTGGCGTAGGCATAATTTTTATTATTTCAAAATAACCCTGTTCTCCCAATACAGCAAAATGACTTTCATTATTTTATTACCTCTGATGACAATTATTACAACTTTAATGGAACAAAAGAATTTAACATAATTAACAAGGTTCAGGTCTCTTTGAGGTGGGATAGTCAGGAGGGTGGCACACTGCAGATACTACTCTGGAGACAGACCCTCACCCTAACCACCTGAGGAGACAAGACTTACAGGGTGGGTTATACAGCAATGTGAAAAAAGATGCACAACCACCACACCTCTGGAGGTGGTACACACCGATACAGAGACACAGACATAGACTTACGGATACAGTGCTGCAAGTGAGCGTCGTGAGTGAAAAGCGAGCACACGCAATGAATGATGAAACGACAGCTTTGGTGTCTAAGCCAAACGCAAGAGCCCCAGCGTGGGACCATTTTGTTTTCAAACAAAATGAAAGACGTGAGCCCACGAACACGAACGAGCCGAGATGTCGCATTTGTTTCAAAGTTGTGGTGACAAAGAAGGGGAATACGATGAACATGCATGTGCACCTCAAGCACAATCATCAGTGGGGATGATTTTGCTTGAGGTGTGTATGCATGTTCTTTGTTTACCTGTTGAGGAACAGCACCTAATGCAAATTATTTAGTGCAATTTTGTTTACAGACTCAAGACTGCACTTTATTTATTGTCTTAATAGATTTGTGTGGAGTGTAGTTTTTGTTCCTTACCAGAGACAAGGTGTATTTTTTTATTGTTTATAGTTGTGATTGTGGTTTTTAATTGAATGCAGTTTTTGATAAAACAGAATGTGGGTCTATTTTATTTTATTTTCATTGTTTTTGGTTGTCTTATTATATTTGTTCATCTTATTTCAAAGTTCTTTATCTTGAGAAATTAAAGTTTATCACTTTTGACCAGGTGAACTCACATTATTATACCATATATTATCATTATCTATAATTTAAAAAACGGTGTCAATAATATCGTTTATCGGCAATAATTTGTAGCACAATTATCGTCCAGCAAAATTTGCTATCGTGACAGGCCTAGTACCCATTTTAAGTTTTAAGTTGTGGCAGAATTTAGTTGTGATCTGTTGCCATAGTAACAGAATTCCAGGTGGAAGCCCCAGCCAGCCCTGCAGTGACATCAGCTATGACATCACTGTGATGTCATCAGAGCTTTGAAAAGCTTTGATGTCATCTCGGTGATGTCATCAGAACTCTAGGGATCAAAAACAGAGGCAGCATGAAAAGCATTTATTTGACCGCACCAAGGTGAAGAAAACCAAATCGGACTTTGCTTCAAGATCAGCACTCAAGGAGACACAATCATTTTAAAACAACTAACGAACACAAACACAGCTATGAGTATCCCCCGCACACCAGAGAGGAAGCAACTGAAATTATATCTGGCATCCAAAGAGACTGTTGAGTCAGTCACCCGTGAGGCCTCAGACCAGCTGATGGCGCAAAACCCGCACAGCCTGGAGATTGGGTCTCTTGACTCAGAGACCATGATCCATCACCCTAAGTGCGAACAGATGACAGAGCTCATGGTCACAGCAGTCACAGAGGAAGTAAACTCCAGGCTGTCAAAAACAAGTGACACTGATGACATGGAGGGGCACAAGACTCCCCCTACTGATCTAACCAAGCTGACTGGACAATTCAAGAAGATTTTAAAAAAATGCTCCAAAAGTATGAAGACAATGTGGACTGCAATGAACATCACTGTGCAGGAAAAGGAAGAGGTGGTGGTGGGATCCACTCAGACCTCTGTAACTTCTCTGCAAGAAAAGGAACCAGGCAGAGCTGAGTCTACAGTTAACAAACACCTGCCTATTCTTCAAGCAACCAAGGAAATCCTGGAGAAACAACTGGAAAAGATTTCTAATGATTCTCAGAGTTACTCCACAGAGGAGGAAAATAGCCTGTTTCTCTCTAAAACCAGCAATGACTCAGAGTTATCAGAGTTATCATTTCAGCTTGTAGAAGCTTTTACAAATGAGGCTCGCAAGGACCTGGTTGGAGAGGAACAATCATCCACAAAAAAGACTTCAAGACACAACAGGAGAAATATCATCAACAGGATGAAGACTCTCTTTGTCCAAACATTTGCTCGAGGGTCAATCCTGAACATGACGTCTCAATTCAGACACAAGAAGGCCTCCCATCAAGGACAGGAAGTTGTGGAATTAGACACATCACAGCTGATTAAGAGTGTGGATAGTCTTTTAACAGAGGTCATTACACCAAAAGATCAGAATACAAGAAGTGGGTCAAGAGAGGTTTGCCTCTATGAGAGGATATCCAGCAACATTTCCAATGAGATGCTGGAAGGTTTTGCTGAGATGCTGAGAGACACATTGGCCGATCACTTGGCACCACTACACGTCCAAGAGAAAACACACCAAGAGGAGATTCGGACCGAGGTAGACAAAGTCATGAAACAGATGGAGGATTGGCTGGATAAGCAGATCGAACTGCGCAAGGTTAAAGAGGACAATGTGAGCGTGACTCTGAGGGAGGTCAAGAAAGTTGTGCTCAATAAACATTCAGGTCTCAGTTCCCCCAAAACAGAAGCTGAGGATCAGACCTGCACAACACCTGTGCAAGAGGAGGTTCAAAGCTTCACAGCTGAGGAACAAGAAAAAGAGGCCTGCAAAGCAAAGGAGGAAAAGGAAATGGCCTGCTCAAATGAGGATGAGGAAAAAGAAGCCTGCTCAGATGAGGAGGGAGAAGAGGTCTGCAAAGCCGAGGAGGAAAAGGAAGAGGCCTGCTCAGATGAGGAGGAGGAAGAAGAAGAGGAGGAAGAAAAGGTCTTTGCAGGCCTCTCACGCCTCAGCTTTGGAGGTGTGAAGGAAGAGGCCTGCTCAGATGAGGAGGAGGAAGAAGAAGAGTCCTGCTCAGATGAGGATGAGGAAAAGGAAGCCTGCTCAGATGAGGAGGGAGAAGAGGTCTGCAAAGCCGAGGAGGAAAAGGAAGAGGCCTGCTCAGATGAGGAGGAGGAAGAAGAAGAGGAGGAAGAAAAGGTCTTTGCAGGCCTCTCACGCCTCAGCTTTGGAGGTGTGAAGGAAGAGGCCTGCTCAGATGAGGAGGAGGAAGAAGAAGAGTCCTGCTCAGATGAGGATGAGGAAAAGGAAGCCTGCTCAGATGAGGAGGGAGAAGAGGTCTGCAAAGCCGAGGAGGAAAAGGAAGAGGCCTGCTCAGATGAGGAGGAGGAAGAAGAAGAGGAGGAAGAAAAGGTCTTTGCAGGCCTCTCACGCCTCAGCTTTGGAGGTGTGAAGGAAGAGGCCTGCTCAGATGAGGAGGAGGAAGAAGAAGAGTCCTGCTCAGATGAGGATGAGGAAAAGGAAGCCTGCTCAGATGAGGAGGAGGAAAAGGAAGCCTGCTCAGATGAGGAGGAGGAAGAAGAAGAGTCCTGCTCAGATGAGGATGAGGAAAAGGAAGAGGCCTGCTCAGATGAGGAGGAGGAAGAAGAAGAGTCCTGCTCAGATGAGGATGAGGAAAAGGAAGACTGCTCAGATGAGGAGGAGGAAGAAAAGGTCTTTGCAGGCCTCTCATGCCCCAGCTTTGGAGGTGTGAAGGAAGAGGCCTCCTCAGATGAGGAGAAAGTAAAACAGGCTCGGGTGGCAAAAGCATCAGGTGAATACAGGGAATCTCTTTACAAAAAGTGCCACCCACTGACTTGTAACATCATTGTGAAGCAGTTCTTACACAATGTCGAGAAGGATTGCTTCCCCGATCAGACCTATCAATCAGTGGAAGCCAGACTGACAGACAAGCTGATTGAAAAGACGATTGGTGATAACTTTAATGGGGATTTGAGTGTGAAAAACTTGGAAAAGAAATGCAAAGCTGTGCACAAGAAACTATCCAAAGAGTTTGGTGACGGAGTTCTTTGGAGAGGTCTTTTACGTCAGAAGGAAACAGTCATTGAGGCTGTGGCTGAGGCTCTAAAAAAGCCTTTTTCACCAAGACCCAGCGGCTTCCAAAAGTTCTTGAGATGGGTATTCCGGCCTTTCACATGCTAGAAACATCAGGCTTTGGGTGGGTGGGTACATATAGACTTTCCTCATATCTAGCTTGGACTCCCTGGGCTACTAGCCTCACTTCAGCTAGTAGCACATGAAGTCCTAGATGGATATGAGGACAGACCACCCACGAATGGGTTTACTCCGAGTGCTTCGGTTTCTCCCAACACAAGACTAAATTCTTGAAAATAAAAAACACACACACACACACACACAAAATAAAAAAACTAGCAGAGTGGCGCAGTGGAAGCGTGCTGGGCCTACAACCCAGAGGTCGATGGATCGAAACCATCCTCTGCTAACCATGCTATCAGTAATGTGAGTCTGTGTTGTCCCCTTTTCCCCTTTCAGTCAGTCGGTCCTTTAGTTGCCAACGGGTTGGAGCCAAAGTCTCAAAAATAGGTTGAACATGTTATGGTCTGCTATACTGTTTATTTGTGTTTTTTTTTCCTAACTTTGACTGTAAGAACCAATAATTGGAGAGTCTGCCCTGCCAAAAACATTGCCAAAAAATTGTGACAATTGTGAAAATTTTGCTGAATGAATTTTTCTTTACATCCTCAGTAGGTTGGGTAAGCTGTCAATGAATGCATTCTAGATTCACAGAAGATACGTGTTGACAACATCCAATAAAAAAATAACTCTTAAAACACATTTCTACTTGATTTTGTCTCGATTTAATGCAAATAAAATGAGGCATTTTCTCACTTTTCCCAATATTATCAACCTTAATTTGTTGGCAATCAACTATTTCCCCAGGTTAGCACATCAGTCAATATGCCATTCTTTTCACCAGACAGTATTCTCATTCCACTGAAAAAAATTATACAAGTCCACCAAAATTAATTGGATCTGTTATGATTTCACAACTAGTTGGTGATCAACAGGTTTAGAACCTCAATAGAATTTTAGACTACTCTTAAATTCAATAAGACAGAGGCTTACAAGATATTTAACATGGCTGTTAATATCCATATTATTAAACATTGTGGCGTAGGCATAATTTTTATTATTTCAAAATAACCCTGTTCTCCCAATACAGCAAAATGACTTTCATTATTTTATTACCTCTGATGACAATTATTACAACTTTAATGGAACAAAAGAATTTAACATAATTAACAAGGTTCAGGTCTCTTTGAGGTGGGATAGTCAGGAGGGTGGCACACTGCAGATACTACTCTGGAGACAGACCCTCACCCTAACCACCTGAGGAGACAAGACTTACAGGGTGGGTTATACAGCAATGTGAAAAAAGATGCACAACCACCACACCTCTGGAGGTGGTACACACCGATACAGAGACACAGACATAGACTTACGGATACAGTGCTGCAAGTGAGCGTCGTGAGTGAAAAGCGAGCACACGCAATGAATGATGAAACGACAGCTTTGGTGTCTAAGCCAAACGCAAGAGCCCCAGCGTGGGACCATTTTGTTTTCAAACAAAATGAAAGACGTGAGCCCACGAACACGAACGAGCCGAGATGTCGCATTTGTTTCAAAGTTGTGGTGACAAAGAAGGGGAATACGATGAACATGCATGTGCACCTCAAGCACAATCATCAGTGGGGATGATTTTGCTTGAGGTGTGTATGCATGTTCTTTGTTTACCTGTTGAGGAACAGCACCTAATGCAAATTATTTAGTGCAATTTTGTTTACAGACTCAAGACTGCACTTTATTTATTGTCTTAATAGATTTGTGTGGAGTGTAGTTTTTGTTCCTTACCAGAGACAAGGTGTATTTTTTTATTGTTTATAGTTGTGATTGTGGTTTTTAATTGAATGCAGTTTTTGATAAAACAGAATGTGGGTCTATTTTATTTTATTTTCATTGTTTTTGGTTGTCTTATTATATTTGTTCATCTTATTTCAAAGTTCTTTATCTTGAGAAATTAAAGTTTATCACTTTTGACCAGGTGAACTCACATTATTATACCATATATTATCATTATCTATAATTTAAAAAACGGTGTCAATAATATCGTTTATCGGCAATAATTTGTAGCACAATTATCGTCCAGCAAAATTTGCTATCGTGACAGGCCTAGTACCCATTTTAAGTTTTAAGTTGTGGCAGAATTTAGTTGTGATCTGTTGCCATAGTAACAGAATTCCAGGTGGAAGCCCCAGCCAGCCCTGCAGTGACATCAGCTATGACATCACTGTGATGTCATCAGAGCTTTGAAAAGCTTTGATGTCATCTCGGTGATGTCATCAGAACTCTAGGGATCAAAAACAGAGGCAGCATGAAAAGCATTTATTTGACCGCACCAAGGTGAAGAAAACCAAATCGGACTTTGCTTCAAGATCAGCACTCAAGGAGACACAATCATTTTAAAACAACTAACGAACACAAACACAGCTATGAGTATCCCCCGCACACCAGAGAGGAAGCAACTGAAATTATATCTGGCATCCAAAGAGACTGTTGAGTCAGTCACCCGTGAGGCCTCAGACCAGCTGATGGCGCAAAACCCGCACAGCCTGGAGATTGGGTCTCTTGACTCAGAGACCATGATCCATCACCCTAAGTGCGAACAGATGACAGAGCTCATGGTCACAGCAGTCACAGAGGAAGTAAACTCCAGGCTGTCAAAAACAAGTGACACTGATGACATGGAGGGGCACAAGACTCCCCCTACTGATCTAACCAAGCTGACTGGACAATTCAAGAAGATTTTAAAAAAATGCTCCAAAAGTATGAAGACAATGTGGACTGCAATGAACATCACTGTGCAGGAAAAGGAAGAGGTGGTGGTGGGATCCACTCAGACCTCTGTAACTTCTCTGCAAGAAAAGGAACCAGGCAGAGCTGAGTCTACAGTTAACAAACACCTGCCTATTCTTCAAGCAACCAAGGAAATCCTGGAGAAACAACTGGAAAAGATTTCTAATGATTCTCAGAGTTACTCCACAGAGGAGGAAAATAGCCTGTTTCTCTCTAAAACCAGCAATGACTCAGAGTTATCAGAGTTATCATTTCAGCTTGTAGAAGCTTTTACAAATGAGGCTCGCAAGGACCTGGTTGGAGAGGAACAATCATCCACAAAAAAGACTTCAAGACACAACAGGAGAAATATCATCAACAGGATGAAGACTCTCTTTGTCCAAACATTTGCTCGAGGGTCAATCCTGAACATGACGTCTCAATTCAGACACAAGAAGGCCTCCCATCAAGGACAGGAAGTTGTGGAATTAGACACATCACAGCTGATTAAGAGTGTGGATAGTCTTTTAACAGAGGTCATTACACCAAAAGATCAGAATACAAGAAGTGGGTCAAGAGAGGTTTGCCTCTATGAGAGGATATCCAGCAACATTTCCAATGAGATGCTGGAAGGTTTTGCTGAGATGCTGAGAGACACATTGGCCGATCACTTGGCACCACTACACGTCCAAGAGAAAACACACCAAGAGGAGATTCGGACCGAGGTAGACAAAGTCATGAAACAGATGGAGGATTGGCTGGATAAGCAGATCGAACTGCGCAAGGTTAAAGAGGACAATGTGAGCGTGACTCTGAGGGAGGTCAAGAAAGTTGTGCTCAATAAACATTCAGGTCTCAGTTCCCCCAAAACAGAAGCTGAGGATCAGACCTGCACAACACCTGTGCAAGAGGAGGTTCAAAGCTTCACAGCTGAGGAACAAGAAAAAGAGGCCTGCAAAGCAAAGGAGGAAAAGGAAATGGCCTGCTCAAATGAGGATGAGGAAAAAGAAGCCTGCTCAGATGAGGAGGGAGAAGAGGTCTGCAAAGCCGAGGAGGAAAAGGAAGAGGCCTGCTCAGATGAGGAGGAGGAAGAAGAAGAGGAGGAAGAAAAGGTCTTTGCAGGCCTCTCACGCCTCAGCTTTGGAGGTGTGAAGGAAGAGGCCTGCTCAGATGAGGAGGAGGAAGAAGAAGAGTCCTGCTCAAATGAGGATGAGGAAAAAGAAGCCTGCTCAGATGAGGAGGGAGAAGAGGTCTGCAAAGCCGAGGAGGAAAAGGAAGAGGCCTGCTCAGATGAGGAGGAGGAAGAAGAAGAGGAGGAAGAAAAGGTCTTTGCAGGCCTCTCACGCCTCAGCTTTGGAGGTGTGAAGGAAGAGGCCTGCTCAGATGAGGAGGAGGAAGAAGAAGAGTCCTGCTCAGATGAGGATGAGGAAAAGGAAGCCTGCTCAGATGAGGAGGGAGAAGAGGTCTGCAAAGCCGAGGAGGAAAAGGAAGAGGCCTGCTCAGATGAGGAGGAGGAAGAAGAAGAGGAGGAAGAAAAGGTCTTTGCAGGCCTCTCACGCCTCAGCTTTGGAGGTGTGAAGGAAGAGGCCTGCTCAGATGAGGAGGAGGAAAAGGAAGCCTGCTCAGATGAGGAGGAGGAAGAAGAAGAGTCCTGCTCAGATGAGGATGAGGAAAAGGAAGAGGCCTGCTCAGATGAGGAGGAGGAAGAAGAAGAGTCCTGCTCAGATGAGGATGAGGAAAAGGAAGACTGCTCAGATGAGGAGGAGGAAGAAAAGGTCTTTGCAGGCCTCTCATGCCCCAGCTTTGGAGGTGTGAAGGAAGAGGCCTCCTCAGATGAGGAGAAAGTAAAACAGGCTCGGGTGGCAAAAGCATCAGGTGAATACAGGGAATCTCTTTACAAAAAGTGCCACCCACTGACTTGTAACATCATTGTGAAGCAGTTCTTACACAATGTCGAGAAGGATTGCTTCCCCGATCAGACCTATCAATCAGTGGAAGCCAGACTGACAGACAAGCTGATTGAAAAGACGATTGGTGATAACTTTAATGGGGATTTGAGTGTGAAAAACTTGGAAAAGAAATGCAAAGCTGTGCACAAGAAACTATCCAAAGAGTTTGGTGACGGAGTTCTTTGGAGAGGTCTTTTACGTCAGAAGGAAACAGTCATTGAGGCTGTGGCTGAGGCTCTAAAAAGCCTTTTTCACCAAGACCCAGCGGCTTCCAAAAGTTCTTGAGATGGGTATTCCGGCCTTTCACATGCTAGAAACATCAGGCTTTGGGTGGGTGGGTACATATAGACTTTCCTCATATCTAGCTTGGACTCCCTGGGCTACTAGCCTCACTTCAGCTAGTAGCACATGAAGTCCTAGATGGATATGAGGACAGACCACCCACGAATGGGTTTACTCCGAGTGCTTCGGTTTCTCCCAACACAAGACTAAATTCTTGAAAAAAAAAAACACACACACACACACACAAAATAAAAAAACTAGCAGAGTGGCGCAGTGGAAGCGTGCTGGGCCTACAACCCAGAGGTCGATGGATCGAAACCATCCTCTGCTAACCATGCTATCAGTAATGTGAGTCTGTGTTGTCCCCTTTTCCCCTTTCAGTCAGTCTGTCCTTTAGTTGCCAACGGGTTGGAGCCAAAGTCTCAAAAATAGGTTGAACATGTTATGGTCTGCTATACTGTTTATTTGTGTTTTTTTTTCCTAACTTTGACTGTAAGAACCAATAATTGGAGAGTCTGCCCTGCCAAAAACATTGCCAAAAAATTGTGACAATTGTGAAAATTTTGCTGAATGAATTTTTCTTTACATCCTCAGTAGGTTGGGTAAGCTGTCAATGAATGCATTCTAGATTCACAGAAGATACGTGTTGACAACATCCAATAAAAAAATAACTCTTAAAACACATTTCTACTTGATTTTGTCTCGATTTAATGCAAATAAAATGAGGCATTTTCTCACTTTTCCCAATATTATCAACCTTAATTCGTTGGCAATCAACTATTTCCCCAGGTTAGCACATCAGTCAATATGCCATTCTTTTCACCAGACAGTATTCTCATTCCACTGAAAAAAATTATACAAGTCCACCAAAATTA
Source organism: Xyrichtys novacula (assembly GCA_962446985.1). Classification (NCBI taxonomy): domain Eukaryota; kingdom Metazoa; phylum Chordata; class Actinopteri; order Labriformes; family Labridae; genus Xyrichtys; species Xyrichtys novacula. The sequence continues at coordinate 12,512,906 of OY660870.1, forward strand.
ATTGGATCTGTGATGATTTCACAACTAGTTGGTGATCAACAGGTTTAGAACCTCAATAGAATTTTAGACTACTCTTAAATTCAATAAGACAGAGGCTTACAAGATATTTAACATGGCTGTTAATATCCATATTATTAAACATTGTGGCCTAGGCATAATTTTTATAATTTCAAAAAGACCCTGTTCTCCCAATATAGCAAAATGACTTTCATTATTTTATTACCTCTGATGACAATTATTACAACTTTAATGGAACAAAAGAATTTAACATAATTAACAAGGTTCAGGTCTCTTTGAGGTGGGATAGTCAGGAGGGTGGCACACTGCAGATACTACTCTGGAGACAGACCCTCACCCTAACCACCTGAGGAGACAAGACTTACAGGGTGGGTTATACAGCAATGTGAAAAAAGATGCACAACCACCACACCTCTGGAGGTGGTACACACCGATACAGAGACACAGACATAGACTTACGGATACAGTGCTGCAAGTGAGCGTCGTGAGTGAAAAGCGAGCACACGCAATGAATGATGAAACGACAGCTTTGGTGTCTAAACCAAACGCAAGAGCCCCAGCGTGGGACCATTTTGTTTTCAAACAAAATGAAAGACGTGAGCCCACAAACACGGACGAGCCGAGATGTCGCATTTGTTTCAAAGTTGTGGTGACAAAGAAGGGGAATACGATGAACATGCATGTGCACCTCAAGCACAATCATCAGTGGGGATGATTTTGCTTGAGGTGTGTATGCATGTTCTTTGTTTACCTGTTGAGGAACAGCACCTAATGCAAATTATTTAGTGCAATTTTGTTTACAGACTCAAGACTCCACTTTATTTATTGTCTTAATAGATTTGTGTGGAGTGTAGTTTTTGTTCCTTACCAGAGACAAGGTGTATTTTTTTATTGTTTATAGTTGTGATTGTGGTTTTTAATTGAATGCAGTTTTTGATAAAACAGAATGTGGGTCTATTTTATTTTATTTTCATTGTTTTTGGTTGTCTTATTATATTTGTTCATCTTGTTTCAAAGTTCTTTATCTTGAGAAATTAAAGTTTATCACTTTTGACCAGGTGAACTCCCATTATTATACCATATATTATCATTATCTATAATTTAAAAAACGGTGTCAATAATATTGTTTATCGGCAATAATTTGTAGCACAATTATCGTCCAGCAAAATTTGCTATCGTGACAGGCCTAGTACCCATTTTAAGTTTTAAGTTGTGGCAGAATTTAGTTGTGATCTGTTGCCATAGTAACAGAATTCCAGGTGGAAGCCCCAGCCAGCCCTGCAGTGACATCAGCTATGACATCACTGTGATGTCATCAGAGCTTTGAAAAGCTTTGATGTCATCTCGGTGATGTCATCAGAACTCTAGGGATCAAAAACAGAGGCAGCATGAAAAGCATTTATTTGACCGCACCAAGGTGAAGAAAACCAAATCGGACTTTGCTTCAAGATCAGCACTCAAGGAGACACAATCATTTTAAAACAACTAACGAACACAAACACAGCTATGAGTATCCCCCGCACACCAGAGAGGAAGCAACTGAAATTATATCTGGCATCCAAAGAGACTGTTGAGTCAGTCACCCGTGAGGCCTCAGACCAGCTGATGGCGCAAAACCCGCACAGCCTGGAGATTGGGTCTCTTGACTCAGAGACCATGATCCATCACCCTAAGTGCGAACAGATGACAGAGCTCATGGTCACAGCAGTCACAGAGGAAGTAAACTCCAGGCTGTCAAAAACAAGTGACACTGATGACATGGAGGGGCACAAGACTCCCCCTACTGATCTAACCAAGCTGACTGGACAATTCAAGAAGATTTTAAAAAAATGCTCCAAAAGTATGAAGACAATGTGGACTGCAAAGAACATCACTGTGCAGGAAAAGGAAGAGGTGGTGGTGGGATCCACTCAGACCTCTGTAACTTCTCTGCAAGAAAAGGAACCAGGCAGAGCTGAGTCTACAGTTAACAAACACCTGCCTATTCTTCAAGCAACCAAGGAAATCCTGGAGAAACAACTGGAAAAGATTTCTAATGATTCTCAGAGTTACTCCACAGAGGAGGAAAATAGCCTGTTTCTCTCTAAAACCAGCAATGACTCAGAGTTATCAGAGTTATCATTTCAGCTTGTAGAAGCTTTTACAAATGAGGCTCGCAAGGACCTGGTTGGAGAGGAACAATCATCCACAAAAAAGACTTCAAGACACAACAGGAGAAATATCATCAACAGGATGAAGACTCTCTTTGTCCAAACATTTGCTCGAGGGTCAATCCTGAACATGACGTCTCAATTCAGACACAAGAAGGCCTCCCATCAAGGACAGGAAGTTGTGGAATTAGACACATCACAGCTGATTAAGAGTGTGGATAGTCTTTTAACAGAGGTCATTACACCAAAAGATCAGAATACAAGAAGTGGGTCAAGAGAGGTTTGCCTCTATGAGAGGATATCCAGCAACATTTCCAATGAGATGCTGGAAGGTTTTGCTGAGATGCTGAGAGACACATTGGCCGATCACTTGGCACCACTACACGTCCAAGAGAAAACACACCAAGAGGAGATTCGGACCGAGGTAGACAAAGTCATGAAACAGATGGAGGATTGGCTGGATAAGCAGATCGAACTGCGCAAGGTTAAAGAGGACAATGTGAGCGTGACTCTGAGGGAGGTCAAGAAAGTTGTGCTCAATAAACATTCAGGTCTCAGTTCCCCCAAAACAGAAGCTGAGGATCAGACCTGCACAACACCTGTGCAAGAGGAGGTTCAAAGCTTCACAGCTGAGGAACAAGAAAAAGAGGCCTGCAAAGCAAAGGAGGAAAAGGAAATGGCCTGCTCAAATGAGGATGAGGAAAAAGAAGCCTGCTCAGATGAGGAGGGAGAAGAGGTCTGCAAAGCCGAGGAGGAAAAGGAAGAGGCCTGCTCAGATGAGGAGGAGGAAGAAGAAGAGGAGGAAGAAAAGGTCTTTGCAGGCCTCTCACGCCTCAGCTTTGGAGGTGTGAAGGAAGAGGCCTGCTCAGATGAGGAGGAGGAAGAAGAAGAGTCCTGCTCAGATGAGGATGAGGAAAAGGAAGCCTGCTCAGATGAGGAGGAGGAAGAGGTCTGCAAAGCCGAGGAGGAAAAGGAAGAGGCCTGCTCAGATGAGGAGGAGGAAGAAGAAGAGGAGGAAGAAAAGGTCTTTGCAGGCCTCTCACGCCTCAGCTTTGGAGGTGTGAAGGAAGAGGCCTGCTCAGATGAGGAGGAGGAAGAAGAAGAGTCCTGCTCAGATGAGGATGAGGAAAAGGAAGCCTGGTCAGATGAGGAGGGAGAAGAGGTCTGCAAAGCCGAGGAGGAAAAGGAAGAGGCCTGCTCAGATGAGGAGGAGGAAGAAGAAGAGGAGGAAGAAAAGGTCTTTGCAGGCCTCTCACGCCTCAGCTTTGGAGGTGTGAAGGAAGAGGCCTGCTCAGATGAGGAGGAGGAAGAAGAAGAGTCCTGCTCAGATGAGGATGAGGAAAAGGAAGCCTGCTCAGATGAGGAGGGAGAAGAGGTCTGCAAAGCCGAGGAGGAAAAGGAAGAGGCCTGCTCAGATGAGGAGGAGGAAGAAGAAGAGGAGGAAGAAAAGGTCTTTGCAGGCCTCTCACGCCTCAGCTTTGGAGGTGTGAAGGAAGAGGCCTGCTCAGATGAGGAGGAGGAAGAAGAAGAGTCCTGCTCAGATGAGGATGAGGAAAAGGAAGCCTGCTCAGATGAGGAGGAGGAAAAGGAAGCCTGCTCAGATGAGGAGGAGGAAGAAGAAGAGTCCTGCTCAGATGAGGATGAGGAAAAGGAAGAGGCCTGCTCAGATGAGGAGGAGGAAGAAGAAGAGTCCTGCTCAGATGAGGATGAGGAAAAGGAAGACTGCTCAGATGAGGAGGAGGAAGAAAAGGTCTTTGCAGGCCTCTCATGCCCCAGCTTTGGAGGTGTGAAGGAAGAGGCCTCCTCAGATGAGGAGAAAGTAAAACAGGCTCGGGTGGCAAAAGCATCAGGTGAATACAGGGAATCTCTTTGCAAAAAGTGCCACCCACTGACTTGTAACATCATTGTGAAGCAGTTCTTACACAATGTCGAGAAGGATTGCTTCCCCGATCAGACCTATCAATCAGTGGAAGCCAGACTGACAGACAAGCTGATTGAAAAGACGATTGGTGATAACTTTAATGGGGATTTGAGTGTGAAAAACTTGGAAAAGAAATGCAAAGCTGTGCACAAGAAACTATCCAAAGAGTTTGGTGACGGAGTTCTTTGGAGAGGTCTTTTACGTCAGAAGGAAACAGTCATTGAGGCTGTGGCTGAGGCTCTAAAAAAGCCTTTTTCACCAAGACCCAGCGGCTTCCAAAAGTTCTTGAGATGGGTATTCCGGCCTTTCACATGCTAGAAACATCAGGCTTTGGGTGGGTGGGTACATATAGACTTTCCTCATATCTAGCTTGGACTCCCTGGGCTACTAGCCTCACTTCAGCTAGTAGCACATGAAGTCCTAGATGGATATGAGGACAGACCACCCACGAATGGGTTTACTCCGAGTGCTTCGGTTTCTCCCAACACAAGACTAAATTCTTGAAAAAAAAAAACACACACACACACACACAAAATAAAAAAACTAGCAGAGTGGCGCAGTGGAAGCGTGCTGGGCCTACAACCCAGAGGTCGATGGATCGAAACCATCCTCTGCTAACCATGCTATCAGTAATGTGAGTCTGTGTTGTCCCCTTTTCCCCTTTCAGTCAGTCGGTCCTTTAGTTGCCAACGGGTTGGAGCCAAAGTCTCAAAAATAGGTTGAACATGTTATGGTCTGCTATACTGTTTATTTGTGTTTTTTTTTCCTAACTTTGACTGTAAGAACCAATAATTGGAGAGTCTGCCCTGCCAAAAACATTTTGCTGAATGAATTTTTCTTTACATCCTCAGTAGGTTGGGTAAGCTGTCAATGAATGCATTCTAGATTCACAGAAGATACGTGTTGACAACATCCAATAAAAAAATAACTCTTAAAACACATTTCTACCTGATTTTGTCTCGATTTAATGCAAATAAAATGAGGCATTTTCTCACTTTTCCCAATATTATCAACCTTAATTCGTTGGCAATCAACTATTTCCCCAGGTTAGCACATCAGTCAATATGCCATTCTTTTCACCAGACAGTATTCTCATTCCACTGAAAAAAATTATACAAGTCCACCAAAATTAATTGGATCTGTGATGATTTCACAACTAGTTGGTGATCAACAGGTTTAGAACCTCAATAGAATTTTAGACTACTCTTAAATTCCATAAGACAGAGGCTTACAAGATATTTAACATGGCTGTTAATATCCATATTATTAAACATTGTGGCGTAGGCATAATTTTTATAATTTCAAAATAACCCTGTTCTCCCAATACAGCAAAATGACTTTCATTATTTTATTACTTCTGATGACAATTATTACAACTTTAATGGAACAAAAGAATTTAACATAATTAACAAGGTTCAGGTCTCTTTGAGGTGGGATAGTCAGGAGGGTGGCACACTGCAGATACTACTCTGGAGACAGACCCTCACCCTAACCACCTGAGGAGACAAGACTTACAGGGTGGGTTATACAGCAATGTGAAAAAAGATGCACAACCACCACACCTCTGGAGGTGGTACACACCGATACAGAGACACAGACATAGACTTACGGATACAGTGCTGCAAGTGAGCGTCGTGAGTGAAAAGCGAGCACACGCAATGAATGATGAAACGACAGCTTTGGTGTCTAAGCCAAACGCAAGAGCCCCAGCGTGGGACCATTTTGTTTTCAAACAAAATGAAAGACGTGAGCCCACGAACACGGACGAGCCGAGATGTCGCATTTGTTTCAAAGTTGTGGTGACAAAGAAGGGCTTAGCTTACACAAAGACATCAATTCCAAGATTTCTTTTAATCTTAAACAAAAAAAAAAAGACTATTTATTTTAATGTATCCCTGTACGCTTATAGATATAACACATTATCAACATACAAAATTCATATTGCATTACTAAATCCTTAGGACTCAACAGAGACAAAGACATGAAACTCCTTGACCACAACACTGCTTTACTTCCACCTTGCCTATCTCGCCCCTCGTTGCTTTAGTGAGCTGAGTTTCTGCAGAACAATGTCACTTTGTAAGGGGTGAGGATAGAGGGGTCTTGTACTAGCATCTGAGAAATAAATATTTTAAGTATGTGGAGACATAATTTGTATACCTGGATAGGGCTGAAACGATTCTTCAAGTACCTTGATTACAAATAATGATAGAGGAATTTCGTGTACTCAAGTACTCGTTTTTAAGCTCAAACTGTCACTGTTTCACACAGATTATGTTCAATGTGACACAACGCACTTAGGTCAAGGAGGTAGAAGGAGGAGTAAGAGCGGTTTGGGTTTTGCGTAGCGGAAAAAATGAATGATGAGAGGGTTTTTTCTGCTGCAGAGCTCCAGTAGCTCATTAGCAATTCACCTCTGAGTTGTGGGCGGAGACAGCGCTGTTCTGCACACTCCTCTTTATGCTAGCTTGCAGTCTAACATTGTCGGAAGAGTAGCAGAAGCAGGTAACATAGGAGCTATTCAGCTCTCAGACACTAATGTCTTTGGGGTCGTGATGAAAGCTAACATCATAATTAGTTTTCTTACGAGCATTACAATCCTACAATACTACCGCACGCGCTTGTTTCGCGATTGTCCTCTCTACTTTTCCAAGTCTGGCCTTCATAGCGGGGCTCTGGGGTTGGAGCTTGGATTTGTGATGTAGGAAATCTCACTGTATCTGAACCTACCTTGGGTCTGTTAGAGGTTCACAGTGATTTGAAAAAAGAACTACTCAGAAATGCAATTTTGCTCTAAGTTTTCTCTTATATACGTCCTGTAGCATCAGAAAAATGCCGTATGAATATGAAAACAACAAGAAAAAAATGATTTTCGTTGGAGTGGGTCTTCAAAGGCATGAAGTGCTAAATTCAGGCACATTTTGGAGTAGTTCTTAAATTTTTCTAATGAAGCAGAAATATAAACTTAATGTCAGTCTGGCTGCACTTACTGAGATTTCTCTGCAAAATTATGCGTAAAAAACACCACAGTGACATTTTTATGTTCTGTCCGCAGACAGACTGCTCTTTTTAGATAATATTTTTCCTGTTTTATTCCTGTTTTTTCACTTGTTTTGCAATTGGCTGTTAAGAAGTTTAGAGCCATGACGATATTAAAAATGTGAAGAAAATTTGGTGTGACATCCAGGATGAAATGTCCTGTTTTTGACCATGAAGTCGTTCTCCACAGACAAGCCACATGTTGAGGCACAGCGCACACACAGACACAGATTGAATGATTAATCCGGAATGTTCTTTTTTCTTTTCCTTCTAAAAGCTCAAAGTTTAAGAGTAAAGCCAGAGCAGATGACAATGAACTGAAGCACATTCCCATTTCATCGCCATCTACACACACACACACACGCACGCACGCACGCACGCACGCACGCACGCACGCACACACACACACACACACACTAATACACACTTTACCATGACTCACACTCAGTGACTCATCCACACAGACACTATTGTCCCGTGAGGATGACTCACATCTTCTCCACACAGCAGACTGATTGGATGCTGTGTCACATGCGGAATACAAATTTCTACATGACAGTTGTGGCCGCCACGCTGGAAGTCACATGATCAGAAACGTAAAAGGGTTTTTCAGGTAGGAACAATTTTCTGACATTACTGTAAAGAGGCAACAGTTCACAGCAAGAGGTAAAGGCTGCATCAGTGTGAGGATGAGAACGAGGTTGCAGAGGGATGAGGCTCAATCAAGAACACTGAAGTGGAAAGATAGTGAGAGGAATTATGGCAAGTCAAAGTATAGCTGCTTATGAACTGAGACACAGCAGGGTACACACAGTAAAAATATGATGGATTTGTAGAGTTAAGGGGCAGTGATTTTGGAAAATGTACTTCTAAAAATGCACTAGTCATTCATAACATAACAAACACTAACAGGTGAAGTGATAAACATTGTGTTTGAGCTGAAATGTTGTACATCATTAATTTGTTATTACTGCCAGAACTCTGACACAGCATGTTAGTCTAACACTTACTACCTGGTGTGTTCAAAACATAGACTGTATATACTATGGACAACTTGGCTCAGCCTTCTGTCATTATACAAATTTGAAGCCAAATTGCTCTTGGTATTTCCAAGATTTTCTCCACTTCCTGGAACCACCACTTGCGCAGTAGCATTGTAAGCATTTGGTGCGAGAGTTGCTGTGATGATGCTCATCTCAAACAGCGTACCCCCCCGGGTGAGCTAGGCAATCTTCATATGCCCATATGTTGTATCAGGTGTCAATCATAAAAAGCAGGAACCCTTAATAACTTTTAAAAATGGAGCTGCACAGAAAAAACAGAGGACTTGAGCACAAACCAGTCTTACAGTAAATACATGACAACATTGCAAAAAGGGGGAGAAAACATTATATTCTGTGTAATTAATTTCTAAAGCTTGTCCAAAACTCCATAGGGATTGCTGGAGGAGGCAGGATTTATGACCTATCCTACAGCCTGTCACCAGAGTGTGCTGTTCTCATGGTGGCTTCACCCAGCAAGGAGGCAGACAACGTCCATTCTATAACCAGTCTATGGTATAAAACAAGACACTGGGTCATTGCATTTGGGTGTAAAAGGAGCAAAAAGTTGTAGATGTGACGGTGTCTGAGTGTTTAGTGAATGTACAGTACAGGCCAAAAGTTTGGACACACCTTCTTATTCAATGTCTTTTCTTTATTTTTTATATGACTATTTACATTGTAGATTATCACTTAAGGCATTAAAACTATGAATGAACACATGTGGAATTTTGTACTTATAAAAAAAGTGTGAAATAACTGAAAAAATGTTTTATATTGTATTTTTTTTTTAAATAGCCACCATTTGCTCTTGATGACAGAAGTACTTAGTAACCCTGACAAGGCACACCTGTGAAGTAAAAACCATTTCAGGTGACTACCTCATGAAGATCATTGAGAGAACAACAAAAATTTGCAGCGCTATCAAAAAAGCAAAGGGTGACTACTTTGAGGAATCCAAAATATAAAACATGTTTTCAGTTATTTCACACTTTTTTCTTAAGGACATGATTCCCCATGTGTTCATTCATAGTTCTGAGAATCTACAATTTAAATAGTAATGAGAATAAAGAAAATGCATTGAATGAGAGGGTGTGTCCAAACTTTTGGTCTGTACTGTATATCAAATTCATTATGCCTATATTCTTACTATATGTCTTGAGTAAGATGATGGAAATTTTTGCTAAGAACTTAAAATATAAATGGGTCGGCAAAATCCAGAGACGCCATGGACATTGTTTTTTGTGTCTTTATTCCACGTTGGTTTGCTTGAATTAGTCTCTACGATTGATCACCTCTTCACAATGCAGTGTTTCCCACTACATACCTTGGCAAGCCACCCGGGTTTATTTTTTATCCACCGAAGTATTCACCGACCAGGCCTACACTTTTTTTTATTTAAATGTATAAGACTCTCATCAACAATCAGTAATTCAATCTCTTGTTGCTCTCTGCCCCTTGAATCCTGCAACATCTGCTGCATGCTTGTCCTGCAGGTGAACGGAGAGAAAGAGAGATGTCCCCACTTTGAATGTCTGCGTACATAAACCTTCACATACTGCTGTTTTTAAGAGCTTTTTGCAGCTCACTCCTGATGTTAATTACATTACACCAAAATAGGGTTTGTGTTAATTGGGTGTCTTTATAAAAACATGATGCTGATAAAAATATCAAAAGATGAGACACATTAGAAGAGAGGAACAGAAAGAGGCCAGGCAGGACATGTGGCTGGTGTATTAAATGAATAAAGCTGTCCCCTGGGTGTGGGTGGGGGGAGATGGGACCGACAAAAAAAAAAAAAACAAAAAAAAAAAAATACAAAAAAAAAAAAACGAGAAAATTAAAGTGGTTTGTGAACACTGAGTGAAACAAGCTGAAGAACCAAGTGAATTCAGAAGAAGAAATAATGACATCAGGCAATATGCAAAGAGTGCTGGACTTAAATGTCTTTAGTAGAACACCCCCTAGGGATGTCTGTATCCTATCATGGCTGACTGCTAGTCCGCCTTAATCTCTTGTAACATCCTTATGTGCAAGGGAACTTGCTACACTTATTCATTTACATGAATAAGAAGAGGGAGCAATCGTGACAGCCATCATCATCAATCTTGCAGACAATGGAGTCCATCCTGCTGCTGTGAATGTTTTTATTTACACACACCAACATCGGCCATTTCACCAGCCTTCCTACCTCAACATCCACCGCACACCTCAGAAGACAAAATGGCCAAAGTTCTGAATGGACTTTGTTTAGGCAATTGGACATGTCTGGAACAATTGTGTTTGTACTGATCAAATCAAACAGACTTTGGGGTCAGTTGCACTCAGATCAGGGTTTGGGGTCATGAATGTGAGTCCACTCTTAGTAAGCTGGTGGACATATTGTCCTTGAGAGTGAGGTGTTGGATGCAGGACAAATGGACATGGAGCAACTTCAACAAGGAACCAAACTATAAAGGTAAGACCACTGGGTCAGAAAGTCTCCAGAGCTGCAGCTTTTGTGGGTTGTTCCCAGTTTGCAATGGTCAATAACTAAAAAGTGGTCCAAGGAAGAGTAACTTGGACTAGTGACTGAGTCATGAGGGCCAAAGGCTTGTTGGAGCTAAAAGCACACCTATTAAATAAGAAAATACAAATCTGTAAAATGATATTATTAACCCTTCATCTGTAAATAAATGTAATTGTGCCATGAACAGCTGGCAGTTTGGCTCACACTGAGAGAAGAGTGAACTGTCAGAGAGATAAGGTGATGATTCCCACAGACACAGAGGAAGCCTCCTATCACAGGAAGCTCTTCTTGCAAATGTCAGATCCTCCTAATCGCTGCTTTACTTCCTGTTTGAGTCCCCGGAGTTGGACAACATCACATGAAGGCTCAGAACTGTACCCACCACCAAACGGGGTCACACTATACTTACTGGTCCGGGCTGGACTCCTACACAAACATCACATCCTGCTGGGGCTGAGGTCCACATCAAAGTGGATTACAGGGTGGATGAAACCAGTGCTACAGTGGCTGCTAACACACACACACACACACACCATTTCTTATTTCTGACTTTGACATGCTGACGCCAACCAAAGGGTTACAGGAGGTCTCAGCTTTTTTCTATTTTTTATGCTCAAATTTGTGATTTATTTGATGAAATCATCATAATCGAGCGTGAGGTCATTTTAAACAGTCTGACATTTTTAGGGATCCAGATAATCAACAGGGAGAAAATTGTTGGAAATGCTTAAATGTATGGCGTCAGCCTGCAGCTTGAAGTTGACACAACATCAGAGACTTGATTTTGAAACATCCCTAAAAGAAATCAATCAGCAACTAAATGAGCCTCTGGGTACCAAAACTGCTTGATTTAGTTATTTTGGATTCTCAACCTGCCTGGGTTCTGCTGTCTGTCTGTATTTTCTCATTTTGGACGCATAATCAGTGAGTACCTTTGTGCAGTGATGTGGTGCTCACAGCCAACAGTCTACAGGCTGGGACTAAAAAACAAAAGGACCAGTTCACGTTGTCTCTCCTCTGCTTATACTGTTATTTGCATATGCATCTTTGTAAGGAAAGATGAAAGGACTGAACCAAACTTCAGTATTTGCTGATATGTGAATGAGAAGATGAGCAGTGTCGTCGTGGTGATGGAGGACAGAGCAGGGACACACAAGACAGGAGGGGAGAAGCTTAAATTTTGCAACAAACCAAAAAAATCTAGCTAGCAAGCAATAAATACATTCTGTATTTGGGGAGTGACTGGGCAACACCTACTAGCCTGGCTGGGCCATCCTGTTGCGTGAATCACTTGATGTTCCTTCCCACCACAGTCTGGACTTCGGCCCATAGAGAGCGTGTATTCCCGATCAGAAAATAACCGGGCCAATCAGAGACCGTGTTTCCACTGTTACCCAGACAACAGGGAAAGGCATCCCCTGACTGGTCCATGTGTAGTGGTGTCGTCTAACACATGCTGCGGGACTTTTCAAAGCCCTGTTCATTCAGAACGCCATTAATTCTGCAGTTGACTCTGCAAAGTCGGTAAAAATCGTTTAGATCCGACGTCCTCTGCGGATATAAATGATTTCTGCCAACTTTGCAGAGTCAGAAGGACCAGATTTCAGAAGGAAACATTTTTGTCAAGTTACCAGACACTTAAAATAACATTCTGAGCCTGTCAGTGACTTTAACATGAACTTTTTGTATTGTTTTGCTAAGTGCATAACTTCCAGCTTCAGCTATTTGTGTCAGTTAGAGGGCTGTATGCTCAAGCGGTTAACTGGAGCATTTTTAAAGTGTTTCGTACAGATTGACTAATCAGACCCTAGAGAGAGAGAAGAAAAAAAGAGCTCAGGTATCGAATATCAGGTTTTAATGAAGGTTTTAATAAAGTGACTTGTGTGTATCTTATTCTCTGCCTCAGGCTGATACTGTACTGTAATAACCTACAAAATCTTCTGCTGAGGAGGAGATGTGCTGCTTTCATAAAGCAAAACACACACAACACCCTGCACCCCTAAAAACACACACTCTCCAAACACGGAAGCCCTATGGAAACATACAAACTTTGTAATCCCGTCATTGAAAATACACAACTGGGTAATTCGCTCCCACACATCCCAAACTGGAGGCTGTCACGGCTGGTTCAGGAATCACAGTGCAGAGCATCATAACCCAAAACATTTGGACTGCAGAGCCTGCTGCTTTTAGACTTATTCAGGGTTCAAGTGAAAGTGAAAGGCAGTGTGTGTGTGTGTGTGTGTGTGTGCTCAGCCTCTTGACTGGCGCAGTGATGCGAGGAGGCCTACCAGAAGGCAGCGGTTCCACCTGAGAGACAGATGTGGTTACTTTGTGTGTGACTCCATGTGTCTCTGCAGGCGGACAGGAGAGGGTCTAAGCTGCTGCAGCAACGCCATAAAATTCACATTACCGTGTCTAATAGCCCTTCTGTACCAAACAAGAATTATTGCAAGAAGTTAGCCATCATAAAAAAAAGAAAAAGGAGCAATAAAACAGGTAAAATAAAACTCAAAACAGACAAATTTATGCTGTGAAGAAAAAGGAAAGTAGCACTCTGCCAGATGTTTTTAGAAACAAGGAAAAATAGAACAAAGAACCTGCAGTTGTCTAAAACATAGATGCAAAGCCAGGGCATTTGTCTGATCCAAAAGAAGATGTAGTAGAGCAGTTCTACCCCGATTGGCACAGGAGCTGTTGTTTTACCTTTAACTTTGTCAGACAGTATGCATAATATTGAGTGATTTAAATTTTTGGATAGTTGATTCATGCTTAAATGTACTGTCCAGTTCATTTGCAGTTGTCTAGAAACAAGTTTGCAAACCTCAACACTCGTAAAAACACTGAAAAGGCAAACTGCATTTGGAAAAAAAAAATGAAAAGCTTATCCTGTGAGTAAAAAAATACACATAGACTTTGTATGAATATAAAAAGAATATCTGTCTCTGCTGAATTTATGTGGAGTTAAAATGTAATCCTGGGGATTTAGAAATGGGATCATACCAGCATTGAAAAGGTTGAAAGTGTGTTTACAAGACAAGTACAATTATCTGTTTTTATCCTATACATACACATGTAAAAGAGTATTTATATGACAAACCATTGATAGGTTTGTCAATTTTTAGCAGTTTGGTGTGTTATAATTTGACTTTCTTTACAAAGACATAATCTCTGACTCCTCAGACATGACCACACCAATGACCCTTTATCAACTCTGGGAAGATGATGAATAAAATAAAGTTTCATTACAGTAGAGATATCCGGTGTAACTGTAATTGGGGTTATTGTGCTTACAGAAAGGAGGAGAGTTTCAGCAGAAAACTATGAAGAAGAGAGTGGAAAAAAAGGGATAATAGAGGACTGGAAAAAGAGAATTTGAAAACCATACATCCCATTCTGGAAATAACACCTCCTCCTGCACAGAGTGGGAAATAAAAGCCCGGCCAAAAATAGAGCTTTAAAGTGGGGACTTGAGTTTGTGTGTTCTGGGTCAGGAAAAGGATCTGGATCTGAGGGGAGTCCAGAATAAAGGCAGTGGGATGTGTTAGCGTATGAGGAAGGGGCGACAGTCATGAGGGAGGTTCTTGAGTGTGTATCAATGTGTCCTAATGTGTTTATTTTCTGGTGGAGGCTGAGTTTACTCTGGCCTCACTGCAGAAATCCTCTCTGTAGACTCTCATTATCGCCACACACTCGCCCACGCAGTGTGGATGGAGCTGATAACGTCCTCATCCCCCAAACCTTTCTCACCATGTGTGAGGCTGCGGAGGAAACACTACAACAGTCACTCCATTCATCCCTCCATCAGCCCGTCACAGAGAGATGTTTACCTGACAGAATGGGCAGAGACTGGGATGTGACAGAGCTGAGCTCACAGACACACAACAGACGGTGAGCAGCTGTCTGCATCACAGAACAGTGGAGTGTGTGTCTCTATGAGTGTGTGTGTGTGTGTGTGTGTGTAAGAGAGAGAGAGAGAGAGAGAGAGGCAGACTGACAGGAACTACAGAGCAGACAGGACTGAGAGGAGATAAGAGGAAATGATGGAGTGGCAGACAGAAAATGGGATAGAGAAACCGGTTCGATTGATAGAGAGATTTCAGTCTGTGCTTTACCAGACTGAGTGCACTCACTAAAAACAACACTAATGAGTGGATGTGGACAAAATAACTGTTTTAGCAGTATAAGAGGTGAAAACTAACATAATTGACATGTTACTCTGACTGTGAAGGTCTATTTGTTTTAGAAGCAGACAAACATGACAAACAATATCCGATTCTACACTAAATGATAAATGTTCTTTTTGGCAACCCTTAGTATTTTTTCTCTCTCTAATAGCCCATACTTATCAAGTCTTAATAAGGTAGAATTACTATTTTTGGTACTACCCTTGTATAGCAATAAGATGTTAACTTATGCTTTATAATGACTAATGAAGCGCCAACTTGCTACTACCGTACATTTAAATAAGCAACAGCTCAGCTAATAACCTTCCTCATATTCAATTGCGAATGTCAAAGAGGGCGCTCTCAGCCTGGTCTCTTGCTGCTTCCTCCGCAACCACTGTACAACCCAGCTCCTCAATTTATACTGTGTCTAAGCCATAGACGGTATATATTATGAACAACTTGGTTCTGCTATCCATCATTATATGAATTTGAAGCTGAATTGCACACAGTATTTCTGGGATTTTCTCCACTTCCTGGAACCACCACTCGGCAGTAGCGTTGTACACACCCGGCAGGGGGAGTCGCATATCCAGGGCTTGAAGCAAAAAAAATCCTGTGCCTGAAATTTTTTTATGCGGGACACGCATACGCACGCACGCACGCTATATGACAGTGGAGCCGTTGATTAATATTGGAAGATATTAATGATTCATAACGATACAAATTCACCAAAATTATAAAAAGCATATTTTCCTTCAACAGCTGTTGTAGTATGAAGAGTCCTTGGTGTGTGTGTGGTGATTTTGGGGTCTCTACTGTGTAACAGTGGAACTATTGATTTTTGTTTGCAGTGTCTTGCTCTCGTATTTGCAGACGATCCCTGCGCACTCGCCCGGCTACCAGCTGTGCATAGAGATCAGTATTATTCTTTCAGCTTGAAGACCGGCTTGTGTTTGTAAAACAAATCGTTTCGTCTCAGAGTTATTGATCTTCGAAGTCCAAATTTGTGAATATCTTTTCAACTTTACCAAACTTTTTCCCACTTCTGCCCTTTATAAGCTTTACGACGCATGACACACAAACACAAGCCCCTGGCTTTTTCAGTTTTTGGCACCAGCTACTGTGAGGCTTTCCAGTCTTTTCCAGCCTCTTCCGCCCTAGCCCAGCTTCCAATATCGCAGTTTCTTCTCCTGGATTGATCTACCTGGCATCCATCGTTTAAAATTTACTGTACACTGCTCGCTGATGCGTCTTTTTCTTCTTCTTCCTCTTCTTCTCTGGCAGGATGTACACTATCCAGCGTAATGCTGTCGTCTACTGGTCATATTCAGATCTAACTAACTAAGGTTTTCTTGTTTGCCGGAGGTCTTCAAGCCCTGCATATCCCCCGGGTGAGCTACCCAATCTTTGTACGACCATTGGCTGTATCAAGTGTAAATCATAGAAAACATGAACCCCTTAATAACTTTTAAAAATGGGGCTGTACAGAAAAAAGAGGACTTGAGCACAAACCAGTCTTACAGTAACTATATGTCAACATTGCAAGCAGGGAGGAGAACAAATTATATTCTGTGTAATTAATTTCTAAAGTTTGTCCACAGCTCCACAGGGATTGCTGGAGGCGGGATTTATGACCTATACTGCAGCCCGTCACCAGAGTGTGCTGTTCTCATGGTGGCTTCACCCAGCAAGGAGGCAGACGGCATCTATTCTATATACAATCTATGGTCTGATCTTACCTGTGTATTGTTACTGATGTTGCATATATGTATTCACATAAAACAGAGGAGTTGCAGGCTTAGGCATTTCACGTCAACACATGGAAGAGCAGGGTGCCCTCAGAACAGATTTATTCCACCAAGTATAACTAATGCATGCTTGTAGTCAATTCTTTTGATGAAAGTGGTCCTATCTGAATTGTAGCAAGAGGATACTGAAGATTAGCCCTTGAAATTTGTCAAAATCAGGACAGTCAAATATAAAATAACAATTAACTAAGAAATGTTCACTAGTTACTAAGACATCAGCATTTCTATTTGTGTTTGTCCTAACCCTTGGTCCAACAAAAACCACAAAGCAGTAAAACAACATTAAACTAAGATGATGCCATGTTTGTTGTAATTTTGTAGACCCGCTTTAAAGAGTGATGATCCATCTTTAGGGGCTATTTATTAATAAATTCACAACATTCAGTCCAAACTGCTGCTGCTTGTCATTAAACTGGTACTAAAAGGGAACATCACCCTATCCTCGCCTCTCTCCACTGGCTTTCTGCCCATTTAAAGATTTATTTTAAGATTTTATTGTTTTTAAATCTTTAAACGGATTAGCACCACTGTCTCTCCATGTCTACATGGCCTTAAGGTCTCTGATGTCTGCTGATCAGCAGCTACTTGTGGTCCCTAGGACCAGGCTGAAAACCAGGGGTGATAGTGCCTCCTCTGATGTGGCCCCAAAACTGTGGAATGAGGTCTCCCCCAACATCAAAGTGTCCTACACTGTACACACTTTCAAATCTAAGCTCAGACTGACTTTAATTCTTTGACTTTTAACCCAGCATGTTGTCCCTGTGGTTTTATGTTGACTTAGTTTTATTCTTTTACTGTGTCTGTATGTGTTTTACAGGCTTTTATTGTGTTATGTGTTTAATTTGTGATTTTTTTTTTTTTTAATTATTTCAGCGTTTTATCTCCATACATCGGAGCACTTTGGTAAACATTATTGTTTGTTAAAATGTCCGATATAAAAAGGTGGATTGAGTTGGAGTAGAACAATTTTCCAACATGAAGCCTCTCATTCAAACATGAATCAGGACACCCTACACCCCTACCCCGAGACATGAACGCTTTGAATGAACATGAACATGAACATGAACAGCCTTAGTGTTTTTGTTTTTTTATATATTAATCAACTAAACCTTCTCACCCCAATACATCAATTTACATATGTCTTGCATCAACCTGAAACTGATATACTGAGATCCTGGATCACTAGAACATCCCTGTGTGTAAACAACCCAGAGAGAAACCACAGCTGAACCCTGCATGAAGCATGGAGGCCTTTGAGTAATTAACAAAGACATGCAGCCCAAACTTTCCCTCTGAACTTTCATCTGGGTTTGTAGGTCTGTGTCTGGTCAGTGAGGAGGTCAGCTGAGGAGGAGGAGGAGGAGGAGGAGGAGGGAGGAGATAAGCCTATCTCGCACTGTGTCCATCACCCTGCAGGAGACACTAGCTGACACCAAAAGAAAGTGACCAGACTCCTCTATCCTCATTCCTCCTCTTTATCTACTTCTATCTATTGGCTGGACCTCCAGACCTCTATAGGGACACTCTGATAACATGAAACATTACCTCCTCCTGATTTATGAGCACCTGAAGACACTCCGAGTGGAGTATGACATGCTTTAAACAAAGGAGGGGCGCAGTGTGGAAGACAAAAGAACAGAAACTTAGATGGGGCAGAAAGGGGGAGGAAAGAAAAATGTGTACTTTTTAGCCTCTCTGCTGGATGAGGGAGTGAAAGAGGAGAGGGGTTATATGAAAAAAGAAAAGGAGGAGGTAAAGGGGGAGTAAAGGGGCGTTCCTGTTGGCTCAGGCCTTGATTAACACCAGGCCTCCTGACAGGAAATGACCCGGCCAGCTCAGAGCACCAGGAGAGCTTCCATCTGGTGTTGAGGCCGTAGAGGAATTCTCCACCCAGGAGGACTCAGAGCAGGAACTTCCAACTGAATGAACACTTTCACTTCCAGGAGAGCTGGATGAGTCCCTCCGCTCTGACCGGATACAAACACAGAAAGCACCACTCTCTTCCTGTTGATGTTTGAGGGATCAGCGCCCAAAAGCAGCTCTGAGGCTGAGCTGCAGCTTTTTACTCTGGGGATCAAAAGTTACGACAGATTTTTTACTGCGCTGCCAGGTCTACAGCTGGTTATCCACCAGCAAGTCTGACAAGGCCAAAGCAGCAACACACAGTCACTGTGATGTCACCTAATGGCTTGTCCTTGTCCTTTTGTAGCCTGAGATTTCACAATTATCCATTTAAGGAGAGGAAATCGACCATATCTGGATGCAAGGGCGGAGCCAGAGAAGAGCAAGGGGTTTGAAGTGCAATGAACTGCAAGTGTCCACTCATGGATGGTTTCAAAAGTCACAGAAATCCCATTAGAGCTGTATCAAACTCTCTTTTATTAAATTGATAATAATAACAGCAACAATAAAAGGCCTTCACTAAATAAACTAATTTGATAAATAGAACATGAACATGATGTTCGTGTCCCAAAGAAGTCACCACTCATCTTTGCTTGGAGACTGTGAGCTCCCTCATCCTCTAGGAAGTCTGGTTCTGCTTGACGTTTCTGCCTGTCAAAGGAAGATCTTCCTCTCCACTGTAAATTTGTATGTGCTTAAAAGTGTTTCACTCAAGGTGGATTAAAATGGGAAAAGAGTGGATCTGCTTGAACTAGTTGAAACTCAGTCTTTTCCTATCTTGTTGTTGGGACTTTGTAAATATCAGGAAGAGTATGGTCTGAACCAGCTCTGTTTGGTTAAGTATCTTGAGCTAATGTTTGTTGTGAATTGGTGCTAAATAAATAAAGACTGATTGACTGATTAGTTATTAACTGTTTCTTCAATGCATTTCAGCATTCAGTCTCCATCAGTAGGAACCTCGAAAAGAAGCTGGTGGTGTTTCTGAACTGTGTTTATATTTGGTTTCCTCTTTTAACCTGTATTTTTGGACTAATGTTTACACACACATTGTTTTTAGAGATGATTTTTGAGCCCATGCAGTGATTTCCACTACAGAGTCATGTCTGTTTTTTTAATGCAGTGCTGCCTCAGTCACAGAGTGGCCGCCCTTTGCCCTTATCTCTTTTGTACAGAAATTTTATGAGCTGTGTGTGATGAGATTCCCAATTTTTTATTCTGAAATAGTAAATTTTTTACAAAAATGGGAGTTGTTAAGTTTTGTATCATGGCACTTTATGGTGTTTGACTCACTTTTGGAACCAACTTAAAGGTTTGGGGGGGGGGGTAATTCACTAACGACTCTTTTCATAGCTTCAATAGTTGGTGGCTTTTTTCCTGCACTTGTCTATCTTTTTTTTTTTTTGTTCTTAGAAAATCTGTGTTGAACGGTGCTGTAATGGTCCCAGATGTTTAGGACCGTCTGGTTTGGTTTGCTCTTTGGGCTTGTAAACTGGAGGATGATGTAGCAGAGGGGGAGGATAGGGGGAAGGATGGAGGGGGAGGAGAAAGAGTGAGAGCGAGGGGACAGTTTGGGGAGGAAAACGGGTAAGAGAAGACAGGACATCTTTCACTGCTGACTGGAATCCTAAACGTAAACAAGCTCTTCCGCACCAACAGATAAAACACAGATATACTGTAAAACAGACTCACACACAGTCCCCAAAACTCAAACACAAACTCATGAATGTTGTTTGAGCAAAGACATTTGTTTCTTTGGCTCTCAGACAGTGAGAAGAAAGCCCACACGGATACACAAATCACATCCAATCCAGAGCTCTGTCTCATGGGAAACTTTACAAACTTTTGAGAATAAGAGTTTTATTTGCTCTTGCTGTTTCCAGAAGTGTATTGCATTAACTTGGAAGTTGTGAAAATGGATATGAGAATCCACAGACTGTATGGTCCAGAAGAACTGGTCCAAAATCTGATGGTAAAAATTACAGTTTTGCCTATAGCCAATTCCATCGTCTTTGTTTCTGCCTCATTAATTGTTGTCACTTCTTGTAGTTTTTAGTGTTATCAATCTGCTCAACTGGCGAAGGGACCCCGATGACACTTTATATATAAATCTTTATATAGAAATCTGTACAGAAATAGTCTTCTTCTAAACAGATCAAGGAGAGTAAAATCACTCTGACGCCTCATATAACAGGAAAAACTGGCGAGATAATTTTCAGAACCACAAAATTTCATCAATAGCCTCTGCTTTGGAATATTTTCAGTACTTACACAGCCCAACAAAACCCCTCACTTTAAAACTAAAACAGACTGAGATTACTGTTCAGTTTTTCTCTAAATCTGCAATTTTTGAGACAGGCAGCGAGGTAAAAAACATACAACTTAGATAAGGACTGGTTATAGGTTTCAACAGGGTAATCATTCAACTCTAAAGTCTTCACATTAAGATATGTGTCAACTTAAACCAAGAAATGGTCTTGCCGCCATTAAACTGATAAAAATATATGACACAAAATGATACTTGAGTAACATTTGATTCAATACGATTCAATTAGGTAAGAAAGGAGTCAATGCAATTGGATATGATAAAATACATGATTCTTAAAAGTACAATGTGATACAATTCAATATGATAAGATATGGTATGATATAATAAAATTCAATACCACGCGTCACAATACAATACAATTCTATATGATATAAAATGATACAATTTAATTCCATTCCCTATAATTCAGTTTAATCCCATCTGATAGGACATGGTACCATACGATGACACGCCGACGTCATGATACAATTTGATTTGATATGATACGATTTGGTATTTAATAATATGATTCAATATGTTACAATATGATATAATGTGATCGAATATGATACGCTTGAATAAGACAAACGATTTGATTTGATACAATATGATTCAATACAATACAAAACAATACAATTCAGTGTGATACAATATGATATGGCTGGAAACAATACCATAAGATTTGATGTGATATGATAAGATATACAATACAATACGATTTGAGTCGATTTAGATGATAAAATTCCATAGGATTTGATGTGATATAATTTAAATGATAATCTATATGATATAATATGATACAATAAAATACAGTCAGATGAGATTCAATTAGATGCGCTTAAATATAAAATGATACTATTTATGAAACAATACAACACATTATGGTACAACATGATATTGTAAAAGATATGACAAGTTTTGGTTTACTTTGATTCAATACGAGATGATTCACTATTATTTGATTTGATATGATGTGGTATAATATATTAAGATACAATTCAGCTCAATACAATATACTTTATGGTCCCTTTTGGGAAATTTTTCTTTGGCCTTCTTGCGTCACATGCTGAACTGCATCCGCTTTTGTACCAATAAATTAAACAAATGAATAAAACAATGATAAAAACTAGCAATAACCCTCATATGGAAAACACATACTCAGACCATCACAGCAAAGAAGCAACACAAGAGGACAGCATAGAAAGATTAAAACTAAAAAGATAAGCACATCATGGGAGAATTACACAAGACCCCAAACCTCAGGAGACAGTGATTCAGCTGATGATTCAATCCATCCTGATTCATGGACCTTGCAATTTTTTAATGAATGCATGAAATCATTATTATTAAGGACAGAGGTTGTCTGTAACTGGCTCCAATTCAGTCAATAAAAAAGTCTACAGCTGATCTTTCAGGATAAATTTTGACAGGACACAACATGTTTTTTGTCCTCTTTCTTTCTTTGACTCTTTTTGGTTAGTTTTTCTGTTTTAATAAACTTTACTTTAATACTGCCTTTTTGTTTTAAATGTGCTGTACGGCTGAATAGAACAAAGTTGCAGTTTTTTTATTTCAACTTTGAAAGCTTTAAAACCAATCCCCCCTCTATTTAAGGGGGAAAAAAGAGAAAGAGTGATAGTGCATACACAAAAACATCATCTGAAACACGTGTCCATTAAAGTCGTCTTTGATATCTCAGTCTGTGCGTGAAGACAACACAGACTGGAAAGCAGAGTTTCATGTTTGCATATCAAGACAGATGTGTTCCCAGAGGAGACAACTAGAGTCCCTGCAGACGACTGACGCTGGACTCCTCCGTCCGACCCCCCGTCAGGAGGTCACAGGCTGACCCCCGCCTGCACTGACGCGTGTGCAGAGGCCAGGGGCCGTTGTCAGAGTTAGAGTCTCTCTGGAGCCTGCTTGTGTGTGTGTGTGTGTGTGTAATGTGGGTGTGTGTGTGCCTGGTTTGTGTTTCTGCCTCCTCTTTGTTAAATGAGTATCTGTTTGCAAGTCCGCGTGGGTTCATCATTGTGTCCTTTTTCATTCTGCGAGCCTCATTCCCAGAGGAGATATAAGAGCTTACGAGCCCTTTATGATGTGCATTTCCTGTCATAAATATGAGGCAGAGGAATTCTCCGCTGAGCGCTAACACACTCCATAAAGCAAACAGAGGTGTAAACGACACTGCAAGCCAGATCTGTGAAATCTACCCGAGAAACTCTGGCTATTACAGGATTAAGGCCCAACACGACCAAAGCTGTAAAAGTGTTATTTTAATGGTTTTTAAAGATGGTGCTTTCAGTTGTTGTTATTTTTCCCCCCTTTGTGTATTCATTTGAAAGAACATCAGCAAGTTACTTAACTGAGTCCAGGAAACTAGACTAGATCCGTGGCCTGTTTTATTTGGACAGACCTGCACGCCATCATGTCCACAGAGAGAGAGAGAGAGAGAGAGAAAGAGAGAGCGAGCTCTCTACTGTTACTAAGGTGAGTCCTGAGCATGCAATATCTATCTATCTATCTATCTATCTATCTATCTATCTATCTATCTATCTATCTATCTATCTATCTATCTATCTATCTATCTATCTATCTATCTATCTATCTATCTATCTACTGTTACACAAAAATTCAAAGGTCTGTTGAGTATCATTGTGCAATCTTTTAAAAATCATACTGGATGCATAAAATGTTTTCAATCTATCATTTTCTTTTACTGCTTATTCCTTTCAGGGTCACAGTGAGGCTGGAGCAAGAGGCAAGGTACACCCCGAACTGGTCACCAGTCCATCACAGTCCTGAATGTTTGAAAGAGTTTTTTTCTTGGAAAGAAAGTCTTGAGTGAATACAGAGGGACCTGGCCCCTCCAAGATATGTTTAAGTATACTTTTTATTTTGTATAACAGTGGTTCTGAAGTCCTGTCCTCGAGGCCCACTGTCCTGCATGTTTTGGATGTTTCCCTGCTTCAACACACCTGATTCAAATGATCAGCTCATTATTAAGCCATTACAGAGCTTGATAACGAGCTGATCATTTGAATCAGGTGTGTTTGAGCAGGAAAACATCCAAAACATGCAGGACAGTGGGCCTCGAGGACTGGACTTGAGAACCACTGGTGTATAACAATCACTTTTTTTCCCTAAATTAATATAGCACTGGTACAAATAAATTGTTGGGTTAGACAAAAAAAAAAAAGGATACAGATCCTGTGAGGAACTTTTAGGGATCTGAGACCAGTTTTAGTGCCCCCTGTGGATAGAGCATTTTAGTGTCTTTGAAATACAAACATCTCATCCTGTCGACTTTTGACAGTCGAGAACCTCCAGATTCAACAATGAAATCATATGCTGAGATGCTGAAAAATTCAGTTTTGGGTATCTCTGTCTCTTAGAAGACTTTGCACTGGCTTGACGCAGTTCAATGCAAACATGTATATTTTTAATCGTAATAGAGTTACATTGGTAATCAGTGTCAAGAAACAAAACTCAGTCACCAGGAAATTCTGCACAAGGATGCGAGTCTTGGGATTTGATAGTGAATGTTTGTGTGTGTGTGTGTTTTTGTGTGTGTGGCTTCGCCTGTCTGGCCCCACAGTGAGGAGCTGATGAGTCTGTGCTAATTAAAGCCTGAGCTCCGTGTCATCAGCTTATCTGATGAAGAGAGAGAACAACACCACCGGCTGCTGTTCACCTCAGGGTCTGCAGCCTTCACCTCATATACATGTACAGTATGAGTGCGTATGTGTGTGTGTGCGTGTGAGCGAGTGCATGTAACAGGGAGGAAGTAAAGAAAGACCGCCAATTAAAAATAATTGGGACTAATTTCATAAACACAGAGCAACAGGGGGAATATATTTAATCAGGCGCAATCATTAGACTAACTTATGCTCCACTTCCCCTGAAACCAGCCTGGTGCTTCAGGGCCTCAGAGAGAGCAGGGGGAGGAGGAAGAGGGAGAAATGGAAAAGGAAATAAAAAAAAAACAAAGCGTAGAAAAGTTTTAGTTCAGGCAGACGGAGAGTTGGTGGCCTGAATTATGTGTGATCTCTTTCATGTCCCTAGACTGGCCTCGTGCTGCAGTGCCAACCCAAACAGCAGCATTGGGGAGGTCCGACTCTCAAACTGCTCCCCTCTTCCTCCTTGCCCCGTGCACACCCCGCTGACAGGATGAAAAACAAACTGGATGTGTGTGTGAGGCATGGAGGACATTAAAACCACTGCAATTCCAACTCAAGTTCATGTCTTGCCAGTTTTTTTGCGACCTTCTTCTGTCACTGCTGCCTATAAATCACCATCAGCACCATCTGGAGACTGGGACTTCATATTCTCACTTCTGGAGCTGCACACTCACACACTGACAAAGTCTGATCCAGTTTGATAGATTTCCTAAAGACAGAGAGCTGGGGTTGTTTAGGTTGGCCTTTTCTCTTATGCAGCACAAGAAGATGCAGAAAATAAGAAAAAAAATGGAGGAGGTTTGGTTTTGCACCAAGTCTGACAGGAAACAAATCTATAAAGAAGTCTGGGGGAAGGCTCATAATCGCTCTGTTACCAGCATCAATGTCCCCTTCACCACAACTGAACCAGAGATTAACATTAACCGCTCATAGCTATTTACAACCTGCACACATCACACAGCAGCCATGTTCACCACAGACTGACTGCCAGCAGCCAATCAGACTCCGGCGTTCAGGAGAGCAGTGTGTCTCTTATTCAATCACACAGTTTTCCTCTGTGTTTGTGGTGTCGTCCACAGCCAATCCAGCTCCTTCCACATGTGGTGTTGGCTGAGGAGCGTTTGGTTTAAGAGCTCATTTCCCAGGCAGCAATAAGAGGAACTATTTTCCAGGATAAATACTGCTGAGGTCTTTAATCAAAGCCACACGCTGTGACAACAATGTAGACATAATTTTACTGTCCTCTATGATATGCATATTCCCTCTACATACACCAACAAGCCGACATATGAGAACTTCAAGAAAACCCAAATTACGGTTAAAACTTTATTTCTGTTTTGGCTGCACTTCTGTCCTCACTCTGGTGTAAAGCTGCGCAAAAAAGCACTGGAGCCAGACAGGTCATTCAGAGGGGTACTCTATATTTTTATTTCTGTTTATAGAGGGACAGAAACAAACATTACATCTGAACCAGTGCAGGTGAGCCAAAAGTTTTTTTTTTGTTTTTTTTTAAACAGGACTGCACGGTAAGTTCAGCACCCATGGGAGTGTCTTTTTTTTTAAGTTCAGGTCAAGTGCAAAGATGGTGCGTTGCTGTCCTGAAGATCCAGAAAGTATCTGCGCCATAGACTAACAAAAAACAGGTAAAAAGTCTGCTGTCTAGTCCATCACCGAGTGCAGCAGAGTTTTGCATCTCAAGGAAGAACATTTATGATTATTACTTCATGGAAACGCAATCAGACCAAGACGCAAAGTCAGAAGAACTATCGCGTCTGCAGTGCAAAATAATTATTATGATGATTATTACTTGAAGGAAATGATCCGCTGCACTCGGTAATCGACTCATCAGGGCTCCTCCCACAAACAAGCGGCTGCTGGGGGAGAGTGGGTGAGTTGTGTTTAGTCTCTTTGCTAAAGAAATCAGGCAAAGCTAAAAAGATGTTTGATGGCTATTACTATGGCTGGGACCCTATATGTACTGCTGATGAAGTTAGGTGCTGTTCTGAGCATTATTTGTGGCTATAGAGTGGCTTTTTGGGTGAGGTGTGCATGTGGAGACATAGACCGCTGTGTCTTGCTTCAGTTGTTACTAAAGTTGGTATAATTAGAGAAGCAAGCAGTCGGCAACATTCATCTCACAAGGGGGTGCCTAACTCAGTGTTACAGTGTGTTTGACCCTGTCTTAATTTTACGCCGGAATATCCCTTTTGATAGGACAGAAGGGTTGGAGCGACTAGTACTAGTCCCAAATACATCAGGATACAGTATGGCAACGATCTCAGAGTGACAAGCTGCCATGATCACAATTTCTAATTTCTGCACATAGACTCAAAAACATTTTTGTCTTTTGGCTCAACCTAAAATGTTGATAATAATAAAAATAATAATAATAATAATAATAATGATGATGATAAAAAAGGCAATGATTGGATTTACCCTGTTGAAGAAATGGACCCAAGTGTACTCCAGGAACACTGCTTCAGAAAATATCTGTGTTTTAAGTGTTTTAGACTTGGAAAACCTGCTATGGCCACACTCTTCTCTTTCATTTCTAGGGACAGCTGATGCATTTCCCATTTCCAGGTCTCTATTTATGGATATGATGGATTATATTGTCCCCCAGGTAGGAGTTTATCCTTGAAGGAACCCAATAAGTGGCTTACCATTAGCCTGTTTTTACCAGAAATTTCAACATTTCATACTTCCTCTTCATTTTACAACATGGGTCTGAAAGACTTCTTGGAGATCTGAGACCAACAAAGCACATCATCTCGAGGTTAAATGTTATTTGGGGGCTGATTTTCCTACGGTTTGGAAGAGGCCATAGCTTAATGAGCCCAATGCTTAAAACAGCAAAAACGGCCTCACTTGGTGACTTTATGAGCAAAAGAAACTCAATATTTTCACAAAATTTTACTAATGGATGTTATAAAACTCAGTTCCACCAAGCCTGACAGAAAACACGTAGCAGATAAAAGATCTGGAGAGTACATAAGTCTCAGGGACGCCATTTCCTGAAAATACTCTTTAATTAAGTTCCCACAGGGAGGTAGTTAGCGAGGTCGGGGTGTAGCATCAGCTCGTCCTGTGTCCTGTCCTAAACTCACTCGTCCTGAGTTCGTCTTTGTATTCTTGTATGTGTGTGTGCATGTGTATATTGTTCCACGCTCTTTGTGCACACACTGCAGCCAAGAGGAACAAAATAGAAGACTTTGTAAAAACAGAGTTCTCATGACGACCAGGTTTCATTCAGCGTCTGGTTTCCATTAAAGTCCCTTTAATTGGGGAGAATGTCACAATCAATGTTTTGCTCTGGATGCAGAGAGACGACCTCCCGCCTCATGTTACCCTAGCCGAGCTCCATCCACTGCCATAAAAACTCTCTCTCACACACACACACACACACACACACACACACACACACACACACACACACACACACACACACACACACACACACACACACACACACCTTCAAATACAAAAACTGGAGGCTGAATTCCTCTGCCTCGGTAAGACCTGTGCACATCTACACACACACACACACACTCAAACTGCTTTTTCTGTCTAAAACACACCTGGCACATTATGACGGGGTAATTTCCAGTGAAGTGTTTATAACAGAGAGTCAGGTTTTTAACATGAGCCACATCTTGCAGCCTAGGTCTGCCAAGAGGCCCCTCGGTCCAAACTGCACTTAGCCAAGTAGAACAGGAAGAGAGAGAGACGGAGTAAGAAAAAGAGCAAGGGATCAACAACCTTTATTAGTGCTTTACATAGATCTACCAAGCCCTGTTTGTAATTTATGAGACTGTGTGTGATATGAGATGAAAACTCTACCCTAGTGTGTTATTTCAGGGTGTGTGCTTAGGTAACGCAGCGAGCCGACACTAAAAGTAGCTCTAATTATGAACTATGTGGCAGGGGAGGAGACGAGTGTGTGCACAGGCTCAAGGTTAAAGACGCTATTACTCTGGGAGGTACAGCTGGCTGTGGTGTGGAGGTAGACGCTTAATTCATCTCAGGGACCGGCCTTGAGCCGCTCCACCACCAAGTAACCAGCTCAGCTAAACCAGCAAACACCCTGCTGCAGCACCAAGGAGCCAAGGAAACCAGGAGATAAACACACAACAGTGTGTTTAAGAGGAACTGGCATAAGTACACACCTCCTTTAATGATGAAGGGGTTAAAATACTGCTATAGAGGAGCCTCTCATTAAAGGGAAAGTCCTGATTCAACTTCTTGAAAGTCCAGGCTCTCGATTAAAGTCAAAGAAATCCATCTGAGGAGCATTTTTACCCAAAGGTATTTCTATGCTGGACTAACCGAATCTCACTTTATGATAACAACAAGCAGAGTTGAGTCGCCAAACTTTAAGTCTAAGTTGAGTCTTGATTTTCAGTGTTCAAGTCTGTCTGAGTCAAGCTGAGTCCCTATCTGAGTCCGATGCCCTGGTCAATTTCCCATTACAGGATTCAGAAGAAAAAGCAGATCTGTCTCTGTGGGACCTCTTTCATGTGTAGAAAACACACTACTTTTAATAACGTTAAAAATTCAGACTGATCCTGACAGCATACCTGGAGATATGATGTAGTGCAGACATGCACACCACTCCTCAATAAGATGTACTCATTGTTTTGCTGTGGCGGCATCACTGCACCTGTCCAACTCACTCATTATTAATCCAAATGTAAACTAATATAATCATCTTGGACTGTTAGTTTGCAATATGCAAGAACAATCACAGTCCAAGTAAGTGAAGCATCTCTTTGTTTTCTGGGTACAGCTGGGTGCTCGTATTTGCAGATTTGTGGACCTCTGTATGTATCTTGGCAGAAACCATCACTAAACAAAACTCATAAAGGCACACCAGGCAAACACAAGTGTCAGCCCTCACTCAAAACCAAACGAATGACAGGGATGTTGTACAAAAAATCACACAAAAACAAAAATGTCTTTCTATGTCCTAAATGCAATCGTGCTTCTATGTAATGTAGTCAATGCTAAAGTTCAAGTCAAGCCAAAGCAGGTCTTGAGACCGAGTCCTAGTCTTGAGTACTTCAGCACTGAGAGCAGGTTTATCATGACACTGTAACCAGAAACTTTCATATGAATGTTGTGAAAACCAAACACGACTGGAGCTGTTTTGACACCACAGCAACAGAAACAAACTCTCCGCTCACTGTCAATAGAGAAGAAAGGTCAAATTAAAAGAATGATGTAAGACCTAGAGTAAAATATTTACAATATGGCCTCTCATTTGTTTCTCAGTTTAAGTTTGTTTTAGGATCTGAGCATGCAGAAAATCTGCTATCTCTCTGAGTTTCCTTTTATCCATTATTTAACTGGGTGTGTTGAACTTCTTTGTGCCGGTCATGTGTGCAGAGGTGTGTATCCTCTATTCAACCCTCTGCAGATTGGAACCTAGAGAAAGTATTGTCCTGATAACCCCTCACTCAGCACAGCACTATTGTTGTTAACATAATACCCAATCTTTTCAGTACAATGTTGTCTAAAGCAATACAATAAGCCTCATTTTTACATTCCCTGATATCAAAAACCACCAAAGCTTCTGAATACGGATCAAAATAAGCAATAATAATCGATTCTCAACAAGTTTTGAAAATAGTAGTCAGAATTTCAGATTTTGTTAGTGGAAAGAGGAAAAAACATCAGAAGAATAAATTCTCAAAAGCTGAGCACACATGTCTAAAAACACAACACACAGTAAGAAAAACATTTTCATGTTGTTTGTTTCACTCTCTGTATTCTAGTGAGACTGAACCATGACAGAGTGAATCATGTTGTCATGGCAGACCGGCCGTAGATGATAAAGTGAAGGGTCATTTCTGTCTCACATTATTTCTCTCTCACACTTATCCACATACTCAGACATTCCCACACTCCAGTATTTGTGTAGCTTCGTGCCAAACTGACCAAAACGTGTTTGTGAGTGTGGATGTGTGTGTGTGTATGAGTGGTTGTGATGCAAGGGCTGGAGGGAGAGAGATGGGGTGAGAAACCGTTGATAAAAATCCTCCCATTAACAGCAGTGGAGGCCGACAGAGGAAATAAACAATCATCTGTTCCCACTCTGCTGCTAATTTTTCTACTTTCAGACCGTCAGCAGGTTTGGCAAACTGAGCGCGCTCCTGGAAGTAATCATGAATGAATCACATTAAGTCACTCTTACCGGTGAGTTTCTGCAGCAGCAGGCTGAGTTCAGTCTCTCTGGTGAGGACCAGGGTGAGCGCTCCTATCAGCTCCCTCTCCAGCTTCTCCAGCTCCTCCTCCGCCTCCTCCTCGGTGTCGTGGTCTCCAGGCTGGGCCTCATCAGCCAGGGAGTACAGGTAGACCAGCAGGAGGATCAACTCATCAGGACCACATTCATCCTCCCTGGACCTCGACCCTGCGCTGTCCTCACCTCCTTTGGGCTTCATGAGGGGCAGCAGCTGCCTCAGTACAGTGGGGAAATCAGAGTCTCCAAGAGCCTGTAACAGATGAAATAACACAAACACAACCATTGAAGGACAAAATACTGAAATATATGTGTCTTTTCCTCATTTTAGGATTTTTCCCCCCTCTTTATAATATCAACAACAAAAAGAAAAGCTGATGGACAAGTGTTAAAAAAAAAAAGCTCTAGGACTCAATGATACATTGATCTAACATTGAAGATGCCATGGGTGCATGTATGATAGTCATATCCCAGAACGCTGAACCACTTCTAGTGTCACCACCTCCTTTTTTGCCCAGTATTATGTAAGATAGATGTCTGATGTTATTTAAGTCTGATTTTAATAAAGTCCAACACTTGATAATTCCGACAGCTCTTTTCTTCCGGCTGTCCTTTAAGCCAAAGAATCTCCATTCAATCCAAAATCAAAATTTCCATTTTTACAGCCTAATTCAACATGTTATAACATGCTAACATAGACATAATACTTGTAGATGGAGCTGACGTGTCAGCGTGGTCGCCATCTTAGAAATAAATACGCCCCAAGGTAGGTATGCCCAAGTAAATCAATCATAACTCTCAAACCTCTTACCTGATTTTCAAATGGTTTGGTTTGTTACGAACAGCAGAGATGCAGTTACCATGTAGAATGCTGTCAAACATTAAAAATAACCAACATTATTTTTCAATCTTACTTGTAACATGTAATCCTATGTGATCTGGTTCCAATATGATGCTGGTTTTTGCAACCATTGGGTGTACAAGATACGGGGCATAGTTGCTTGTTTTCTGTTGGCTCTGGTTGGCTCTAGTGCGAGCCTAGAAGGAGGAGACCCATCCAATATGGTGGCGAGACTGGATTACACTCCAGCACGGAATGAGGTGTCTACATATATAATGTCAGCGCATGCTGCTATTACTTCTACTACTAATAATAATTATAATGCTAATTCATTTTTATTTATATAACAGCTTTGAAAACAATTGTTTACTGAGTGCTTTGATGGACCAAGAAAAAAAAGATGACTGAGTAAGTTTATTCAGTCAGGTGAAACAGAAAGAAGTCTAGAAAATTCAAACAACACATGAACAAAATGCAACACAAAAGCTCAACAAGAATAAATGCAAATTAAGGCTGTCGGGGACTGGTGCGCATTGGGGTGGGGCAAGTGTCGGGTGTCCGTGGAGATAATGCAAAAGCCCAAAAAGCACATCTTTCTGAGAAAATCATGATGTGTGGCTACTTGATTTGTGAAAATTTGTGGACATGGCAAATTGAGTGTTAAAGCACCGACCACCTCTAGGACGAGTTTGCTCAAAATGGACACCTTGTAATATTCTTATTTTGAATTTTGAGTGAAATTTACGAACTCCTGTTGGTTTTAGGGTATGAGTGTGAGAGACTATTGTCGGGCTTGATTATACAAATATTCAAAGTAAAGGTCATAGATTTAGGTGAAAATAACTTATGTGGGGAGGCTTTTTTGAACATTGTAGGGTGCACTGAGACTAGCACCAGGTTTATCCATGACACCATTAAAATACATAAATGTTATGCATGTCTTATCTGTGTGCAAACAGTGGGGAATTTTCCAGCCTAATCAGGCCTCCAAAAAAGCAAGTCATTCAAAATAATAATTCCTTGCATTTCAATAGTTCTTGGACCAGAGAAACAGAGTATAAGTAACAAAAGAAATGGATCTGAATGGTTGTAGAGGAATATATATTTAGGATAATGTGTCTGTAAGCTCTCAACCCTTTAATGCCTTTTGTATCATATTTGATACATACTTTTATTTACTTCTATCAAATCAATATGATCAACAAATTACTAAAAAAAATACCTGAATACAGTCCAATAAATGATAAAAATGTCTTCTTGTAGTTTATTAGTTTCCAAAACCATCTAATGTATCAAACGAGATAAATAAATATATTTGTTAAATTTTAAGGACATTTTAATTTTTTTTTGTTTTTCAGTAGTAAGTGAAATTAACATTTCAGCTCCAAAAAAAATTGCATTTTCTGGCCATAATTTGTGGTGTCAGGCATTAAACGGTTAAGCAAAGTGGGTGTTATGTTAATGTTACTGCGCAGGCTTTTAATCATCCATAATAACATCACAGCACAGATATCACATACTCTTTAAATAACTACTCTTTTCCATCCTCATTACTCACATAGTCAAAAATGACCTCTTCATTAGTCTAGTCTTATTAGCAGGCGTCCGTCTGACTGCTCTATTAACAGTGTGAAAATTAAGAGCACACAGAGAATGAGCTCATCGTTCTGCAGCTCTGTGAAGGACTGAGGTAACACTTTATTTTCTTTCATTCTCTTTTAGGATTTGCATGAACTGTTTCCTGTCTTTTTTATCACACGCATTCACAAATCAAAGCGTTCAGAGTAACACTGAGGTGCAGTGACCTGTTTATTTTAGCCTGTCTGAGCAGGTCTGAGGAGTCTCCCTGGATGCTTCCTCTGTAGTCGGACATGCTGCGGATCACTGGACCGTTCACTGAACAAAACGCTGGCTGCTCTCACAGCAAGGGTGAGCTCATTGGTCTATAAAACAAGGGTGTGGAGCTAATCTAGCCGATGAGCTGTATGAAAATGAACAAAAAAACGGGGCTGAAAGACAGAAAGCAGGGAGACAGTGAAAATAAAGTTAGGAGGGATATTACAAGAAGAATTGAGCTTCGGATAAATACAGGGACTGACTGTTGACAGAGAGCTGAGGAGATACAAAATGTCTCTGTGGTTGTGTTTCGGGATTCCTCCGTGAAGAGCTTTGTGTTCCTCTAACTAAGACAAACAGACTCCAAGAATAAGGGGCTCTGGACCTTGTGGTGGGCCCACTGGGGGGGATCCTGTGTCTGACCCAGAAGAACTCTGAACCAAGCCAAAGACGCAAAACAATCAGAGCCAGAACCAGAGAACCGAAGCCACAGAAAGACCGATTGAGTTATCTTGAGGGGAATTTTTGGTTTAAAATTGTCCCTCATGGAGAGTATTTTCAACTCAAGGTTGATTTCTGCATCTCTGCTGATGTTTTTGATCATCTTTCTCCTGAATTATCTGCTTTAAAAACAGTCACTGCAGAAAAGGACGGCTGCACCACGCTCATCCACCCCTCATCCAGCAGGGCCTCCTCCCTGCTTCAGACCCTGGCCAACCACTGGCCCCTGGGGACCGTTCGAACACAATCTGTGCACACATTTTTCTCCTTAAACATTGTGAAATCAAATACCTCTCTGAGTCGCACTCACTCTGACTGCCAAACACTGTTTGGGATCCTTCCCCAGCTCGCTCTGTGAGTGGACGGTGCCGAGGAGAGAAAGGACAAGAAGGGTTTCTCGTTGAAATGCAAACAGCTCAGTCCTCTCCTCTCACTTTAAAACATTAATGATCTACACGTCTGTTCGCACATGTTCTGGAGGACTCTCAGTTGATCCCTCGACTCTTAAATAAGCGTGCCACTATCAAGAAGTTATGTTTCTAATATGTCCTGAGCTGGCTAAACCAAGTGGCAGAAAAACTCTTAAATCGTATTTCCAAACTATTGACAAGCCAAACACTGGGGATCTCAAGCAACCATCACCGTTCTGTCATGAGGCTATGCTCTTCTTGGTTTGCACTTCAGCTGGTGTGTGAAGTGAATGTTAAGTAAAGTCATGATGAAAACCAACGTAAGGGGTGTAATTCTCCCTGCTGACAGTCTGCTTGAGGTTCAGTCTTGATTTCTAGAGGGAGATAATAGCTGCTGATTTAGATTTGGGGCATTTAAAATTAATGCGAATGAGGAAGATGCTGCTCGACAAGATAAACTCCACAGAGTGATCCCTCTGGAAATGGAAGCATCCACAAATTAAATTTCAGAGATAATCTAGCGACCATTTTTCAGATTTAAAGGCAGGTTCCTCCTCCCAGCACATGGTTTAACTCAATAGACATGAAGAAACAGACACATAAAAAACACACAATGAACACCTTAAAGGCTTGTGTCCATTACTGCTGTTTTTTGTGCAACCAGCTTCTTTTAGTCGAAAACCAACACCATGGTGCGTCGTTTTGAGACGCCAAAGCAACTTTAAAATATACGTGCTCTCTGGCTTTGAATGTAGAGTTAGAGGTGTAGAGACTGTGACAGAGGGCGGAGAAAAGAGACACACGACAGGAGGGCAGATGCACATCTTCAGTTATACGTTTGAGTGGAAGTGTAGGTGTGATCATTTCTGCTGAGGGTCATTGTTGTAAAACCACTCAAAAATAATGTTGTTTTTGTCTCTTTTACTGTCACCCTGTCCTCTTTTCTTCCACTCTATCCCTGTCTATCCCCCGGACTTTGCCTGGCATCATCAGAGCAAATTACTTTGGTGAATTGGCAACAATCAAACGTAGAAGTGGATCTGGTAGCAGTTACAACTAATCAGACAACTGCAGCATGTGACACACATAGCAATAGAAATGCAGAGGAATAAGAGGAAATGCATCCTCCTCACCATTGAATGCTGTATGTGGAGTCATTCCTTCTTGTTTTTATGAAAATACATCAAAAGGTTTATATAAAACAGCAGCCATAGTGGATTTAGCAGATCTTTCAGTAATTATTGCTTTTCTTTACTACTGAATGTGAAAAAAAGTAGAGATTTTACAACATTGAAAATTATTGAAGAATAGTTTTACTTTATCTTTATTTAACCTTTATTTGACCTGATAAAACCCATTGAGATCAAGAGCTGGTAAAATCAGACAGTTCCACATACTACACCTTACAGTCTGAGCATTATAAGTGAAATCTTTGTCTTCTCCCAGTCTGCGGCACATCGCTGTAACTGTCATCTAAATGCACTTGAATACTCATGATGGTAAGTGTAGGTATGGAATTATCTACATACAAGTTTTACCTTCTCTTACACCTGAGAATATTTTGAAGCAATAAATAGATTAGATTAGAAAGAGCTCTTTGTTTCAGCAGTATTGATTAACTTTAGTAATTAATATTTTGGTCTGCACAACTCTACCTATCTACTTCTGACCTTTTTCCCTCTGAACTGAACTTGAACTCCTCAATTAAACAGCTCAGGAAGCCAAATTTAAACTGCATCTTAAAGTAAACCCTCATAAGTTTATTCACTTCTAATCTCACTTATCTCCTTTCTTATCTCATTTTGCTCCATAACGACTTCTTTGTCTCTTTGGGTTACTGCACCTCTGTAATAGTTCACATTCAGTCTACCAGCAATAATCCATTGCACAAACTCTGCTCTCCCCTGCATGTATGTTATGACATGTGAGAGGAAGCATGCTGTAACTGTGTCCCTTCAGCAGATCTATAAAAGCCGCTGTCAGCTGCAGGCCATGGCGCCAGAGCAGGAAATGGAGGTCTTTGGATCAGAACTGAGACTGAACTGAGCGGGAAAACTGAGTAAAGCTCTTTCCAGCACTGAAGCTGAACTCAACAATGGCCGACTCACTGAGCTGGCAACCAGGTTCACTGGAAAGGTGGGGTACAGTACACCTCTGGGAGTAGAGTGGAGCAGGACACAGAAAGCTTTCCATGCCACTCAAAACTACACAATCCCAGTGTTTCACTGAGATACTCTGAGTTAATTACATCAGATTTATCTGACCTTTGCAGCAGCGTACTCTGAGAAACTTTCTCAGGGTTGAACGGTTCAGTGTTGTGCCACCTAGACCACAAAAAATTAATTTCTAGAGGTTAAGAGGTTAATGGTTCCATTATAAATACTTTCATTCAAGTCCATTTAAATTAGCCACCTTATTCATTCAATCTGTTGTTTTTCAACAGATACCTCATCACAGCATTTTTCTACTTTCCGACACCCATCAGTTTATTACATGTACTGTAGATTAATCACATTTTTCCATTTAGCATCCTTTGTACTCCTCACCATTGCGCCACTGCCTTACACAATAATGGATATGAGATAAAAATTTAATTTCTAATAAAGGCGTAACATTTAATTCTAATATTCATTTTCAATTGAAAAAGCAATGTTTACCCGAGTCAAATTCCTTATATGTGCACACACACCTCCAGAAAAAAAAAGTCAGGGAAAAATAATCTCTCTAACATTTTCCATGACTCTCCAAAGCTTTCAATGTGGGCTGCACAAACAGTTAAACTTTTCACCCTGACTTTTCCCAGACATTTTCCCACCAGCCTCTCTGGTGATGGTAAACCATATGCAAGAAATGGTGGCTAGCTGATGTGCAAATAAATAGTAATTATTCTAATATGATAGCATGTGGAAATTCAACATATTTGTATATATAGTTAATATTAACAATATACTTAGAAAAGTTCACCATCAATATGTAGGAGTGCTTGATGAAGTATTTCTCACACATAGATGATACCTGTTTAATATTTTTCGCTGCCTAGTATAACACCGACCATTTTTGTATTTTTCTTTGTTGCATATGTGTAGTCACCATCCCAACCAATGATTCATTACCTTCAGTACCTCCCACTTGTCAATGCTCTGATTGGAGGAGAAAGTCTCAAGTTACATATGAACCTACTCATAGTGCTGATTTGCTGCTGCTGTCTTTCTACACTGTTAGTTTAAGATTGTTGAAAAACACTGTTAACAAGTCTCGTTCCTATAAACTCATGGGGTATTTAAGGTTTAGGGGCCGTGCTCATGGTCTGAACTGCAGAATTACTGCAGTAATGACAGGAAGCAAATCTTATTATTACTCACCATTACTAAATGCCCAATCCTGCTGCCACTCTCTGATGTGACTATTACACTCAGTTATACAATAACAATGGCATCGCTCTGTAAAAACAAAGTTAATTTTAGAGCTCGCAATTACTTGAATAAAGCCATTACTTCAAATTACACAATATTTCCCAAAGAAAATCTGACCTGGATAAAAATACTGAACATAACGCTTCTTTGTTCTCCGAATACACACAGCTGATTGGACGGAATTTGCTGCTGGATTATTGGTTTATGACTACAGCATTACTGGCTTCTCTCTCGCTCTTTTGCAGCAATCATAAGCTTGCTCTTTTTATTTTCTGCTTTGAATCTGTATGCCAGTGATTGACAGATTACTGCTTGGCAATCCTGGGGTCCATAAAGGCTCTATCTCGCCCAATCAGAGAGCAGGGCCAAACTCCGCCCCGCCCTGGCTCAGCCTGAACAGGAAACCAGCTCCAGATGCAGACCCTGGAGGAAGGTGAGTGTTTCAGATGCATCGCAGCAAGCTAACCAGAACCAGGCCTCCTTTGCCTCGCTCACTGCCTGCACAATGAACCTTTTTCTGGGCCTGAGGGCGGGCGGGGGGAGGGGTGAGTGTTTGGAGGTGGGGGTCCTTGAGGGAGTCTGAACAAAGTTGGCTATAGGTCAGTTACTACAGTCAACATAAAGAACCGCGGACAGGAGTCACCTTACAAGGATGTCAGACGGTTCATCATCACCATAGCAACCAGAAAAAAACTCATTTGAATTCTTTTGGAGACGCACACATGTGCTTCATTAGCAAACGTGTAATCACATCCAATTTGCATTCACAAATAACACGCAAAGCTGGAAGGGAAACAAGCAAAGTAATAAAAAAAAAACTAAATACATAAATCTGGATGTGAGGGGGAGTCTGAATCATGTACAGCTCACGTTTGATTTGTAGAGCAGCTGGAAAATAAACAAGTCTGTATTCAGCCTCAGAGAGACAAGATTTTCAACATGTAAACAACAACAACAACACTCAGAGCAAACAAAGGCTTCCACACATCTTATGTAGCTGAGAGTGTCTTTGGTTTCTGAGTGGGGATACATGTTCAGTGTAACCTACAGAGGTGACAGTGATGAATCCGAGGAAGGGTTCACCGGAAAAATTCTGTTTATTAAAAGATGGAAATTCACCTCAAGACGAGCAGGACTGGAAGAATAAAGTTTATCTCCGTCACCGTTTTTACAACCATTACTCTGTTTTGTGTGAAAGGTGCGGATGACAGAGCAGGTCTTTAACAGGAGGAGCGGAAACAAGACTCTAAACACAAAGAAAAAGAAAAGACCAAAAGATCTGCACACAGGATTGACTTCATTTTAATGACAGAGGATGTCCTCTGTTTAAAACCTGCAGACTTTTCAACTGTAGCTCTAATTTTATCCCCTTTGTTTCCACATTTATCCCTCTCATCTTATCTGATGTTAACTGTTCAGAAACATTAAATTATTCTCTGATTTTGCTTTTCTTACAATAAACTCAGTCATTTAACTTTTGACAATGATATATCATATCATACCATACCATATGATACGATACGATACGATACAATACAATACAATACGATACTGTATAATATCGTGTTGTGTCATGTCATGTTGTATCGTACTGTACTGTACTGCACTGTACTGTACCATATCATATCATATCATATCGTATCATATCATATCATATCATATCATTGCCATAAACTGCTATTGAGGGTTACTGCCTCTTAGGATAATTCAAATATTGAAGCTAAAAACAGGTGCACAGTTGCACTGGAGCTCATAGTAGTGGTCCCGTAGACGTAGAAGAAGTAGCAGACTGATAGCAAGCGAATTGTAACATCCCTCTGAGTGATGGTTCAGCACCGTTATTAAAGAACATTCAAAGATTTTTGTGAATTAAAGGAAACCTGAGAGCTGGCACCTTACTGGGTTGCTAATCAATTGAATATTCATACTCCTTTCTTATAGCTCTTTTTACTGCTTTCTTTCAGTAAAATAGCTTACAATCTTCTAGTAGTACACTTCAAATGATTGGTGATGAAGGAAATGACGCAATCTCAACACCAGACAGTTAAAAAAAAAGAAAAAGAAAAGAAAAACATCAAAGTCCAGCTTTTTCTCATCGATCAAATCGTCAATCAAAAAACTGATGGCTGAACTGAACTCTTTAATACAAAAGAAAGGCAGTTAAGGATTTCTTCTTCTACAAATCATTTGATAGTCAGTCAACTTAGGAATGTACTGAGCTCTGTTTCCAACCTGCAGACTTTGTGGTTTGATTATCTGTCATTTCAGTCC
This sequence comes from Xyrichtys novacula, assembly GCA_962446985.1. NCBI lineage: Eukaryota > Metazoa > Chordata > Actinopteri > Labriformes > Labridae > Xyrichtys > Xyrichtys novacula. The sequence goes on from OY660870.1 coordinate 12,552,954, forward strand.
CGCACTGCTGATCTTAAAAAGAGAAAACAGTGAAGCAGAAACTTGAACAGACAGTACAGACTGTAAGACTGATGGACTGATTGATTGTAGGGATGGCAGTAAAGGAGAGATGGATTGATAGGCAGCGCAGAGGATGGAAAAGCTCTTAAAGGTAAGGTGACCCCTGCTCTGCCTCCATCAGCCTGATGCCTGTTGTGTTTGTGGGAACTCACAGACATAAATCTGGTCTTTTAAATTAGGCCTGAATTACCACACAGAGTGAGAGCTGGCTCTGTTTTGTCTCTGCCCAGCCGAGCGGCCTGCTCACAGGTTTGAACTGTCAGAGGAAAATCAATGGAGCCAGCACACAGATACACACACACACACACTCACAACGCGAAAGGTCGACATGTCTGACAGGCAGCTGTCTCTCAAATTAAAGCACACAGTGGCTTTTTGTCTCCCTATCTTACTTTATTTATCTATTAATCGACTTTCACTCTTGAGGCAATCACTTTTCAACTTTTCCACTTACTCTCAATGGTCGATAGTGCTACTTGAACAAGTTAACTACTGAATGGAATCAGACTGGCAGACCTGAACACTCTCACTCAGTGGATGGATGATTTGATAGGACTGCTAAAGGTGAAATGGTCTGACATTAACTCTCAGAGAAAATCAAAGTGTGTCAAGTAAAAATAAAACGAGGACGCAGAAGTCCTCAGATGCCACAGCTTATTACCGTGGCAGTCAAACAAAAGAGGACGACAGTTTCCTCTGGTACTATCAGACATTTATGATGATAAAAACATGAAAGCTTTTTGTCCTCAAAGGCCACCATCACTTTACCAATGGGAGGGTGACCAAAGAGGTGTTTTGATCCATAATCTTATCATTTGATATAACGAAATATCAACTTGTATTTCTGCAGACTGTACCTTTAAAAAATCTCTTCTAAAGCTTCTACTAGGGTGAAGTTACATCCTTTGATCAAAGGAAGAGTTAACTGGTCTTTACTCTTTGAGGAAAACACTAAATATGATCCAATTCAATCCCATCGATTCGTATTCACATTCATAGTGTGTGTGTTTTGTGACTTGTTAACTTTTAAAGCCAGCACATAAACATTATTGATCAACTCACATCAGTCACAGTGTTGTGCAGCCCGTGTACATTGATTTAAGTCTTTGTTGCAATAGTTTCCAGTTTGACTCCTCGCCTCTTAGCTGGATGTCATCCCCTGCTCTCTCTGCTCCCTAAATTTCTTGTCTTGCTTTATCTGACCACTCTCATAAAAACAGAACAAAAAGTCACTTTAAAAACACTAACAGCAAACAAATGCTTTCTGTATGAAGTTATGGCTACAGCCGTCCATTAGAGTCTGAATTCCTGCACAGGGTTTAAGAGTTCACTCACTGTCCCCTCCCGCATCTTTTATCGGTTTTTTTTTCTCTCCTGCTCTCGTGTGTCACAGGGTGGCTTGGCTCAGAGCTGCAGGGCTGTAATTTAGGCGAGACGTGGGACCCAATCACAGACACAAGCACATGGTCCCTGCACGCCGCCCTGACACCGCCACACAGCCACACGCTGGTCACTGTGGCTGGACTCTGTCTGCCCGCCACACGATACTCAACTGGCTTATCACACTCTGACCTGCACCTCCAGAGGACTCACAACAGATACATCTAAAGAGCGCGTTTGCAGTGTACTTACAGAGGTTAGAAACATACAGGGTTTAATGAGGGTTTATTTTTGCCACATACTCTGCAACAGATTACGGCGTCATTCGCCAGATGAGAGTAACTGTGCAGCCACAAACCTCAGGAACATGTTAAACCTCCCGCAGTTTTCTCACACTGAACTCCACACATCCATGACTACACAAAAACACACACACTTCCCCTTAATATCGCCAAGGACAGTACATTACATCCAGCGCTAATTGACTCAGGAGGCTCCAGCAGGAAGAAAACATCCTGAGGTAAACAGACCAAACAGAACAAAACTACCACAAGTTGTCAGCTGGGATTCCAACCAAAGAAAGGACTCTGCTCTGACGTTTCATAGTTTCACTTCACACTGACACGCTACACTGTTTTCTCTTGTGTTTTTGTTGGAGGAAAAATGTTGTGTGTAAGATTAAAGCAGCCCATCTGATTCCAGTTTCGGTCTTACAAATGCAGAGGAGGGGTGGAGGGGTGAAGAAGTTGAACCAGAATTAATGAGGCTTCTTCAAAATAAGAGTTTTAATGCAATTATTGTTAATGCATCATGAAAACTTAGTGTGATCTTGATTTCTGTCTGAAGGTTGAGGAAAACAAGTTTAAGTTTATTTTTTTCATTGTTGCATAAGATGGAAATACACATTATGAGAGGCTTAGTTTGAGAGCTTATGGAGACAGTCCAGCATTAGGGGGCACTGTTGCACCACACAGAGTCCAGTCTGGCTTGATTTCAGTGTGCACAGATTGAACCACGTCTGGCTGTCCTCTTTCCCTCCAAAACTTCATCCTCTGACTTGGAGGAATCTTCAAACAACAGGAAACAGACCTGAAGTTGAAATGTTGGATATTTTTAAGCCGTATGTAGGGGGGATGATAGTTGTGAGTTTTGCATCATGCTTCGTCCATGGCCGTGTAGTCGTTTCTATCTCTGCAGGGTGTCGTCATGCAGAGCTTCGTCATGCTTTCAGTTGTCAGGTTTGAATGAAACATGGATTTCATCATGAATAACCAAAGAGCTGTGTCACTGCCTGCTGCTCTGTGATGTGAGTCATTACTCTGACGTACAGCTGCTCTCTCTCAGTCTCAGAAGCATGCTCTAAATGTGTGTGTCCATGCGTGTGCAACACATGTGATGGGCGGGGCTTCTCTCTAAGGTCACAGAGGTAAATGCATTTATGTGTAAATAAAAAAAAAGACACAATGTGCACATCTGCTGAGGGACGACTGTGTATTCAGATGTGCAGGAGCGTGAGCGTTTGTGTGTTTTCTACGTAAATATATCACAACCTGGACTGGAGGGCCTCATATCTCGATCACACACACCGACAAAGCCGCCTCCACACGGCTGCTCTTCCCTAAACATTTAGAGAACGCTCATTACAGACATGGGGAATGGAAAACAACTTATCTCCCTCGATTATCCCCGCAAACACACTCATGTACACACACCTGGGCGGATGTAGATTTGAATTATACTCAAAATGAGAAAGCACTGGGACTTTTTAGCTCATTAACAATTCATAAACAACTTCACAAAAATATCCTGGAAGACAAACACCGTGACATAAAAAGATAAGACGGGAATGAAGTTTGGGATGATGGGAGGGAAAAATGTCAGATGTTATCAGGACGAGTATGCAGGTCAGAGGGCTGTAATTACATTCATGATGTGACTCAGTCTGATTCTGTTTTTAAAGGTCGATTAGTGTGATAGTTACAGTCAGATCGAGGGGTAACATGAGAAGAAAGAAAGAATTAACTGTGGCACACATACACAAGCACACACATCAAATCAAACACAATGGAATAAAGGCATTATTGGGTAGAGACCGCAAGATAAACAGTTACAGGCTTTTTTTTCTGCCCCCTGTTCTTTACTGGAAACTCTTAACTCACACAGAAAAGAACAGGGGGCAGAAAACAGAGTTGGGAAATACAAGCCGCAGCGAGGGGTAGTTGTGGTAAAGAGAGGAAACTTTCTGAACAAAAGTTAAAGGGGAAATTTGAGCTCTGTTACAGAACTACAGGGCATTACAGTTTGGTCATTAAACGGCATAATAACAGTGTAGTTATCAATACTGGAAGTAGAGACAGACGAGTGATATGAAGACACCTGAGAAGTACTGATTTAGCTGTATTGGCCTCACTCTCTCCTACTTTAGCCTTAAGTTGTGACCCACCCACTCTTGGGTGAAAGTAAACAGTCTGAATTAAATGGTGGCAGAGGGAAACTCTATGGTTTTTAGTGAAATAATACTTTGGAATAAAATATCTGTATAATGTAACGGCTGTTGAGGGCCCAAATCTATATAAACTGAATCCATGTCCGATTTTTTTCGAATGTTCACTCGCCAATCGTTCTTTAAAATAGTCATGACTTATACGTTTACTTTACAATCCTTTAAATTTGGGCTCTCAGTAGCCAGTAAATTAATATGGTTTTCTTATTTTAGGCTACCGAGTGGCCAAAGACCCCAAAATTCAGGTTTATTGCTATTCATGTAGACAGACTGCTTTCACCCAAAATAAATTGTGTATCGTATCTTGACCCAATATGCTGAGATATGATACAATATAGTTCATGTGATATAACATGGTACGATATCATATGGTTAGTAGGGGTGGGAGAAAAAAAATCAATACAGCATAGTAATGCGATATTTTATCTTTGTCTTCTGTCCAAATAAATTACTAATGTGAAGTCAAATCTATGATAATGGAAAAATAATAAAAAATAATAAAAATAAAATTAAGGTTTGCAAGATGTGCAACATGAAAATAAAATACAGTGTAAATAAGACAAACATAAAAGAAAGACAAATGCTAAATTTGCTAAACAGCTGAAAAAACGGTGTAAATTGCAATATATTGTATCTCAATATTCGCTGTATTGCAAAATGTTAAAAATCACAATAATATCGTATCGTGGCCCAAGTATCGTGATAATATTGTATCGTGGGGCCACTACTGATTCCCACCCCTAATGGTTAGAAGGTAAAATATGATACATAATGAAAGCATTAATACAATATGATGGGTGAAACAGGGTATGCAAGGATACAATATACAGAATGACACAGTAAGATATGATTCAGTGCACTGCTAAATAACTACTTCTCAGTTGACCATGAGAAGATACTGGTTTTGGGCTTTTACACTGCACACTATATATTTGGCCAGCTTTACAATAGTTTGAATCCATTCAAGAAATGAATTACAATTATAAGAAAAATGCCTGTCAATAACCACCACAAACAGCAGACATTGCGCTTTGTTATTATCTTGTATGTTCTGCACTATAGTGAGTACAAATGAATCAAAGCGAAGGACCTGAAGTCAAAGATTATGAAGTTTTTGTTATACTCCAAAACCCTCTAGAAATGTTAATGAAAGCATCTGTTCTCTAATATGTTTTATTCATATCACACATGACACTTTCAATAATTTTCTCAAAGAGGTGCATGAGAGAAGAAGAAACGCTTGACTGTGAGATTAAATTCAGTTTTTCAGCACAGTGACTGGTGTGTCAGTGTATCAGAGCAGCGGGCCGAAAAGAAAACGCTCTTTCTGTGAGTAATCGAAAACCTGAGACAAGGTGGCGTTTTGCTCACATAGCATGCCTCTGTCATACTAAACGAACGTGCAAATGCTAATACGGGTTACATGAAGGCAGGTTGATCCAGGACCCGGTCTGACTGGAGCATACAAACATAGAAACGTGAGCTGACATACAAGCAACAGAAGGTGTGTGTGTGTTGGTCTGTGTTGACTGAAATGTCACAGGGAGGGCTGGACAACAACACACAGGCCAGAGTGAAAGAGGCCACAGACGTACAGAGATCTGTCTGCAGACTACATGTCTGCTCTCTAACACCCATCAGCCTGCATGAATCCCATCTGTATGAGCACTTTGAATTTAAAGAGGGGGTTTAAGGATCTCTTTCATTTCTGCTTTGACCCACATTTCATCTGAAAGGAGGGAAACGAGAGCTTCACACCAACTTAGAGTTTTCTCTGTAATCGGATTTAGCTGTTCAGAGCAGAAATTCAATAGTTCCCTTTCTCTAGAAACCAAACTGCCATATGAGCCCGCAGGAGTCTCTTGTTAGGCTGTGAGTTGCACTTCATCAGAGGTTTACATGAGCCCCCCGCTGTCAAGTGGAAATGAAAGCACGGACGCACATGAGCGAGGGAGCAAATCATATAGAGCCAGTTAGTGTCAATGAAGATGTTCAGCTTCAGAGTATCGTGCTTTTTATTTTAAGTATTGCATCCCCAGCTGTAATTTTCTGATACTTTTCACACTTTCACTCTTGAAAAAACTCAAATCTTGCTGCATCCAGCCACATTCACCTATGATTTCCAGCTAAAACATCTTAATCCTTGATATTATAATCAGAAAATAAGGTCTGAATGCTTGTATAGGGGTATAAATATCTGTTAGTGCAGTCAGAAAATTGTTCTTGTTGAGTTTCTCAAAATAAAGTGTTTCATCTATCATCACTTAGGCCTAAATATAGGCTTGAAACATCATGAATAAGATGCTTCATCTGGACGTGTCAGACAAAGGTGACTTATATTGAGTGTAATGAGATATTTTGAGTAGAAGTTTGGGTGAAATTCTTTGCAGAAGCAAAAACGGCTAAACACAATCTCATCCTCCCTGTAGCATACAGCATTATTCCATAAAATCATGTTACCTGTGTCATTTTTAAGGGCTTTTCTTCTGCAGAGCTCAAGCAGCTCATTAGCAATTTGCCTCCGAGTCATGGGCGGAGACAGCGCTGCTCTGCACACTCTTCTTTACGCTAACTTGTAGCCTAACATTGTCGGTGTAGTAGAAGTAGCAGGTAACAGGAGTTATTCAGCTCTCAGACGTTCATGTCTTTGAGGACATGATGAAAGTTACTGTCATCAATAGCTTTCTTATGAGCACTGCAATTCGCCACTTCACACTCTTGTTCCACGATCGTCCTCTCTACTTCTCCGAGTCTGGCCTGCATATCAGGGCTCTGGGGGCGGAGCTTGGATTTGCTATGTAGGAAATCTCACTGAATCTGAGCCTGCCATTCGGGTCTGTGAGAGATTCACAGCGATTTGAATGCACCCCTGTTCAACAACTGCCAGGTTTTTGTCATGTAAAAAAATTAAATCAAGATAAATAATTTCACAACTTCTTCCACCTTTAATGTGACCTATGACCTGTACAACACAATTGAAAAGCAAACAGAAATCTTTCAGGGAGGTGAAGTAAAAATAAACAACTGAGATCATGTGGTTGCATAAGTTTGCACACCCTTTAATAACTGGGGATGTGTCTGTGTTCAGATTTAACCAATAACATTATTTTAACTTTTCTATTTTTTTATTTTTTCAGTTTAGGTTTCAGTTTGTTTTCCAATTGCATTGTACAGGTTATAGGTCACATTAAAGGTGGAAGAAGTTGTGAAAATATTTATCTTGCTGTCATTTTCTTACATCACTAAAACCTGGCAGTTGAACAGGGGTGTGTAGACTTTTTATATCCACTGTATATGTCACTGGATGTCAACGGGATATTTCAGTCATCGTTAGGTGGGGTTGTAAGAGTTACATTTCTCTTAAAGAATATTATCCACAATGACACTCTACTGAAAAAAGAGTCTAGCTATGCTACCACTTCAGGCAGACAGGGTTGACTTTTTCATGTAATTTAGCCAATTTTGAGAGACCCTGATCCAAGCACTCATCTGGGTTTAAGTGTACACTCTTCAAAGACATTTTCTGGCACTTTTCACTTCTAAAGTTCTAAAGCTCGTTTGTTTTGTGGACACAAAACGCAGACATGCTCTTCCGCCTGCAGTGCACAGGTCAGCAAAAATACAACCAAACTAAATAATAAGTGATTCTGCCAGAGCTAATGACATGCCATTTACTGCAGACTTACATGGACACCATTGACAGTGGTAGGCAAGGAAAAAAAGGCAACTCTATAAAAAATAATAAAAAAGGAGAAGAAAAATCTATGATGCAAACTGGAGAGCAAGAGAGATCTCAAGTTACCTGGTGGTACAGGTGGATTAACCATTTGGTGCTTAACATTTTGCAAAACTGATGCAAAACCATTAAAATTCACAATTTATTATTGACCCAATTTGCTGTGATGGAGCACTTTTGTGTGTTTCATTCACAAATGGACTTTCTGATTGCAAAGTTAAGTGCTGATAAAATCTGTGTAGAGAGTAAAATTGAATTGAGATGAGTGTTTGGGTCAGAGTCTCTCAAAATTTGCTAAATTATGTTGCAGAGTCAACTCTTTTGATGTTTGACAAAAATGGTGGCATACCTCAGGTCCTGTTTCTCAGTAATGAGGCTGAGCTGTCTGGCACCCACTGTGGCTTTTATGGTGATCATAACAATACCTGTACATTAAGTTTGTATTTTTCTATCTGTAGAATAATTCTTGAAGTGGTCATCCTGTTCTGTATTTTGTCTTTGTTGAACACATGTTGAACACATGAAATAAAGAAATAAAGTATATTCTCACGAGACAAAAAAAAAAAAACATACTTCCCAGTCTCATCGCTTTAAATTTGAAAGTCTTTGAATCCACTTCCAATGTAAAAAAAACATACTTCTGGTATATTTGCTTTTGAAAGGCTTCAAATCAACTTCTGGTCTGCTCAGCGGAGCAGTCCTGACAGTAGAGGTCGGCAGCCAGACTGCTGTCTGCAAAACTGCTGATTTATGGCTTTACAGTTTTTTATCATCATGAAAATAACGACTGGAATAACTAACAACACAAACACACGTCACGTCATCACCTCATTCTGAATAGACTCGTTCAATCTGATTAGGAGGAATTTGATTGTGACACCTGGATTGTTAGCCATGTAAGCACTTGTTACTATCTTCTCTTCTTCTTTGGAGTTAAACTATTCTAACAGCACGTCTGCTTCACTCAAAGAGATGAGTTTTTGCTTTTGCTATTTGACAGAAACAAGCAAATCAAAACTGATCTGTAGCCGACACAACCTTTTTACTGGAGACTTGAAGAACTCAGGGTTGTTAAAGGTCTCTGTGGTAAAAAAAAAAAGGAATACATACATAAATAAAAGCAGATAATACTAGTAAAGCACTCGGAGAGCGCAGACCTCCGCCAAGCAGCTCATGTCCCCCTTATATTGTGATTCACACCAAAACTTTTACTGATACGTGTCTTTTATTAATGTTTATTTGTGTTTAAACTGGTATGTTCACTGTTCATAATTTTCCTAAAACAAGAAATGCCCTGACCCAGATTCGAACCCAGGACGTTCTTGCTGTGAGGCGACAGTGCTAACCACTACACCACTGTGCCGCCCATCTACACCACTGTGCCGCCCATTGGTTATCTTTCAGCATTGAAAATTCCAACAACACCCTTATTTTTGTGTGTTCTGGATCACAGTATCCGGAATTTCGTCTGGATCAGGATCAACCTTTGACACCTCATAAAACTCATTGAGATCCTTTAATTGTTTACTAAAGACTCTGGCCATTTTTATAAAGTTAAATGCAAAAATTCCAACATTTGCCCTATCTCACAATGATAAAGAATCCTTCAAAAAATTCCTGGATCCAGAAGGCGATCCGGATCACCACCAAAATGTAATGGGATCGTCCTGACGCACCTCTGGTGAAAATTTCAGGTCAATCCATCTATAACTTTCTCCGTAAAGTTGCTCACAGACAAACAAACAAACAAACAAACCAACCAACAAACCAACGCTACCGAAAACATAACCTCCTTGGCGGAGGTAACAAACATCCAAAGTCATAGAGGCAAGAGAGAAGGAAGAGCAATATGTGGGGGCATGGAGCGGTGGTGTTTGTTTGGTATTTGTTTGAAACTTTATGTACAATATATCATGCAGAAATGGCTGAGTTTGTTAAAAACAAGAGGAAATAGTCTCTCCTTCTAATTTTGATATATTTAAGTGGTGGAACAACTCTAAGCATGTCAAAATGGTTTCATTCAGATTAAATGCTTGATGCATGTACATACACATCTTAATCTGATCACTTGATTAAGTATCCATGAAAACAGAGACATTGGAGTCTCTGCTCAGACTGGTTTAAATTGGGTTGCAGAAAAGCTGCATATGCAGATACAGGGACGTAGTGTCTCAACCTGTTTTAATTACAGCGTCTGTTTCATTAGGAGCGGAGGAAACCTTTTCTGACAATTCAGCTGTAAGTGAAAAACGTGAACAATGAAAGCTGAAGGATGAATGCTGAAAAAAAGCTGCGCATTAAGACACAAGCCAGCAAGAAGTGATTCTGCAGCCTCTTTGAGACAGAGTGTTTAATAGACACTTTTTTTAACGTGCATCTGCCTCATTCAGAGGTTTTACCAGCTTTAATCAGCAGGACTGTTTGGATTTAAGAGAAGGAGACCTCTGCAGATAATGCAGCTCCTTTTAAAACCCCATAAACAATGAAAACTAAAGGTTTATAGTGAGATTTAGGGTGTAAAACCTACAAACTTCACTCCTTTTGCTGCGGCACTGATTTGTTTGTAATGATACTGCAACAGAAAGCAAAAGTGCTGAGTTTAAAAGACAAAATGAAAATCAAATCAGAGTTTTCTGGGCATATAAACTTTGATTTTCTGGGCAGAGGGTTGGCTTCAGAATGGAGCCGGTCAATGTGGTGAGTGCATGACTGATTCCTCTCCGTATGTGAACACAAAGCTGACACTGGTTGGACACACTGACTGACACAGAACAATACAAACAACATGAGCCAGGCTTCCCACTACACAAACATTCCCAGAGCTGTAAGCCCACAGCTCAGCTAAAAACATCACCAGAAGGGGCAAACCATTAAACACAGCCCAACACCTCATTTTGTTTTTACTTTGTCTTAAACTAAATACATTTTCCCAATCATACCCCCTCCCAGATTTCCTCACCCCTTCCCCTTGTGAACCCCATCTCTCTTTCTCCTCTCATTGCTTGTGAAAATCTCAACTGCCGGGCTGACTCTCACAGGCTCTTAAACTCCTCTGACAAGATAAAAACACCCCCGAGAATATCATAACTTTGCAAAATCATAACTTACATCTTTGACAAGATCAAAACTGCAAGAACTCACAAGTATGATAACACAAATCAATTTAAAATAAGGGCCCCGCTGAGGTTTTGCCAGGGAACTTGTTGGACTGGAGGCTGATATAATGTGAGAGACGGAGTGGAGGAATGGATGGATTGCAAAACCATACTCAGAGTGGAATTAAATCAATTTCTCTGCCTTATTTCATCCAGGTTCACCTAATCTCCCCAGAGTCTAATGGACTGCGTTCACCTCCAAGAGATCTCCCTCTCATGCACGTGAAGGTAATTCCAGTATTTTAAAACCCGGGCCCTTTTTACAGTAATTTCTGATCTGTAATTAGTGTATGAGGGTTTCTGGGTTGGCTCCACACTGATAAAACTAAAAAATTTCTTGAAATTGCACAAACGGGCCTAGATTGTTACTTTAAGTATCTGACAACATCACAGAAAGAACCCCAACATTTTGGTGTGAGGGATGATAATTTTAAACCAAAAGTAGATGTTATAATCACTCATTCTTATTACCCTGTTAACCAAAATAGCAACTTCATCCCAGCACAGAAAAAAGCTTTGGTCATTAAACCTCATTTCTTTACACCTGACAACTAAATAGAGGTAAATCTTGATAAATTTTGATTATATTGGGGCTAAAAGTGATGCATTGATATATATCTTTAGGAGCACAGCTGGTTTTACTGACAGGTGGATGTTAAAGCCATTTGCAGGTCAGCTAAGCTTTAGCCTCAACTCAATAACTTTTAGTCATATGCACAGCGGCAGAGTGCATTCATACAAGAAGGTTGCAGGTAAAAACTTAAAGGACAGATATACAGACATAGATATAAATGTTTACATACCGTATATATGAATATACTGCACATATAAAGATGTATCTCAACAAACCTGAAAATTCAAAAGTCCCACGGGATTAATTTACGCTGAGTTCATACTATAATAGGATAGATTTAGTACAGGGAGATTGAAGTTTTTTGTGTGAAACCTCAAGAGTCAGCTCTGTAAAAACAATAGGGTCAGAATAAATAAAACTGTATTTACAGAGTGCTAAAAGCGGTGATTTTAGCACAGCTATACTCCAGTTAAAGGGTGTCCCAGCCCTAAAATTGATCATTTTAGTGTATGTAGTGTGTAATGGCGAACATTATCCCAGGACATGTCTATAATGTCTCATGACGTAGAGTCTGGCATATGTGATTTCTTTCATTGCCTTCCATGATTTCCACCCTCATGTCAGAGATATTAACCAATGAGAGAAGAAAGCACCCCCATGATCTAAAGTTAAGAGACTAAACATATGGTGATGCAAAAGCAGAATGATGAAGATGGTGCTGCAAGATAGAGAGATGAGACAGGGAAAGTGTTTGTTGAGCTCTGCAACAACATCCCTGCCTGTCAGGAGAAATACTGTCAAGAAACAGCCAGCATACTACAACAACCCGGAGAGTAACAACAGTTCAAATTTCCAAGTGTCTTCTTGCCCTGTCCCTCCCCCTTTTCCAGTGACCTCTTGTTCATCGTGGTGACCGGTCGTGTTCCACCATGGAATCTGCAAGTCCAACATCGTGACAGATAGAAAGATGGTGAAGTCTGCCCTCGGTATCAAAGTACCAACAAATGGAAGTATAAAAAGTTCCAGACTGTAGCAACACAGCCCAAAAAGTTTATTTCAACATCAGTCTCATCCCCAACAAGGCAAAAAGTTGTTGATAGTTCAGGATTGTGGGGTGACTGATCAGATTTCAAGGGCAGCCGTGGGCATCCCCTGAATCTGCCTCTGGGTGCATTTGCCTCAAATGATCACAGTTCTATCATTACAGTCTTTTCAGCTGCAGGCTGAAACATTTACTAAAGAGTTGAAAAAACTTTTTCACTTATTTTAGATGTCAGTGGTGTAAAAACGCACATCAAATATAAAAAGGTTCAAAAACCCCTGATTCCTCATCACAAGCTGAATGTATCCACCTGAGGAAGTCTCTCTTACTGTCTGCATTGATCATTTCCTGATGTGAGGAGGTCTGACGGAGGTCTGAAGGAGGTCTGATCCTGTTAGTGATTATTTATTTTCAGTCAGCAGGAGGCTTCTTAAAGTCTGCAGCTGTTTCTTATGAGATTATCTCGGTCACCTTTAGGCTCCTTCACCCAGGTGGCTCTTGTACAATAAGGATGACATTTTACCACAGAGGGTGTCCTGATGTTTGACTGTCCGCTCTGATAAATAACGGCTAATGTGAGCTCGTAAATCCTCAGACGCCCCTCACCCTTCACCTCTGTGCACCCTGAAACGGTCTCTCTTCCTGGTCGTCTCCCATCGTGTCTGTCCCTCTTGAACAGACGGTAAACACATCACCAATGCCTGTCTATGTGTTTGTCGTGCTGTGATGCAGCGCAGAGACTCGCTGCTAAACAACGACTAAACACATCACAGTGACAGAGAGGGACTGCTGCTTTAACACCACTGAGAGTGTGAGAATCACACTGTCGCTGTCAGCCTGATGGTTTAAGTATTCACCAGATACTGAGGGTTGGGGTTCATGTTACTTTACGATTTCAAATATTTATGTGTTTTACATTGAGGCTCTTCATGATTGTTTTTATTTAAGTGAATGATTAAAAACAAATTTCATATTGTGCCCCCACAAAATTAGCTCCACCTTTGCTTACAAAGAGGGTCAAACACCAATTTAAACTCCTCTAACAAACTAATGCAACACACTTTCCTGTCAGTATTTCTAATTTTGCTTTAGTAAAATTTGCAAAGCGGGAATTTTCTATTTAAATGAATATTTTCACAGTACTGCATGTGTCATTTTCATTTACAGAAAGGGTTTGAGGTCTTCTTCCAACACTGGCTGTCTGAAAGAAATTGAGGCCAAGTAAAGGAACCATAGTATGGAAGTGTATTGCATTCACCCCCCCAAAAAAAGCTCTGTTTTTTAAAGTAATTTTTGTCTGTTCTGTTCTTTGGGCTAATTTTTTTTCTGCTTTTCAGAGTATTTTTTTTTTCTTTTCTATTTTTGGGATTTTTTTTTTCTGGGTTTTTTTCTGATTTTTTTCTGATTTATTGGAAGCAAACATGGCCCACTTGTTTAGTTTAATCAAGTTTTACTTTCTTTTGGGTTTGAGACACTGGGAGACACTCCTTTCTGTAAGTCAGATGAATGGAATCGTCATAAGTTTGACTACTTTGCACAGGCACCTCAGGATTTGTATACCCTATGTCTAACTAATAACATGCTTTACTCTCATTGACCCCGTAGTTGAAGTTATCTAGGAGCGGGAGAATCCACTGATTTGGAGCAGCCAAGGTGGTTAACGTTAGCTAATTGTATGAGATTCTCGCAGGATTTTGAAGCATCTTGCTTAGATTGGAAATAAAAAGTCTGAAAAACAGAAAGACGGAAAAAAAAATAACACGAAAAACAGAAAAAGGGGAAAAAAATATTAGTACAAAAAAACTTTTAAAAAAATCAGAAAAACAGAAAGAACAAGAAAAAAAAAACAGGAAAAAAAATTACTCAAAAAACAGTTTCTGTATTTTTTTGTTGTTGTTGTAAGTGAATGCAATACGTCTCTGTACCATAGAAATGAAGAAGAAATGTGTAAGAACTTGGACACATGTGAGGTTTCTTAGTAAATCATACAATGATTACGTTTTTAATACTGTTAGTAAGATCACATATCATTTAATGGTTATGGTACCTAATGTTCAATAAATAATCTGATGCTTTTAAATTTATGATTTCAAAGGAACTTTTCTCACCTCCCCTGCTTTTAAAGTTAGTGCATAAAGGTCTGCACATAACTTTCTCCTTAATGTAATGCAGTGTTAGATCACCACGCACTGCTACCTCTACAAATGAGCACAGAGCTGAGTCAGCACCTTTGTGACTCTGTCCAAACACAAACTGAATATGAAGCGCCTCAGAAAAGTGAGATTTATCGCAGGGATTCTGCATCACATAATTTTAGATTTAGGAAGCTCCTCCTGACTGGAAATGTGGGGATTCGTGTTTTTTTTTTTTTGTCAGTCATTCATAAAATTGTTTTAAATTCTTTTTTAAAGTTTTTCTTTCCTCGAAATAAAGGAGTGAAACTGCAGGCTGCTTCAATGCAAACTTGCAGAAATCTCACTTTGATGGTGCAGTTGAGCCTCTGTAGTGTTGTGCTTCAGGCAGGATGTGGAGAAGTGGTTTGCACAGTGTGACTGAGGACGTCTAAACTTGTGATCCTCACTTCCAGATGTGCAGAATGTGTTCAATATGTCACTGTACTCGTGCTTTTTTCTGTCTGCAGTGAACTCCTAATAACCACAATACACAGATAAAGATTAGCTAAGAGCTCATGACAACACAATCCTGAGACGCACACAAACGTGACCACCAAAAGTGAGCACACATTAGTTGAGCTTTAGCTGTTGTAATTTATGACGCCTCTAAAACTTCAAGTACAAAGCATGTTAAGATAGTAAACGTTCGCACATCATGGCTGGAGTTAGGAGAGGAGAAACTGTGGTGTTGGGACATCAGAGGAGAAAAAATACACACAGAGGACTTCTGAGGAGGGGGCTGATGGGCCACATGGCGGGCGTATGAGAAACCAGCTCCCTCCGTGTCTCATAATCAGCGGTTCGGCGTTGCTGCTCTTTTTGGGTTACTTTCATTCCTCTCACCATGAACACAGCGGCGGGACAAACAGGCCCACATGTGTCTCCAAGCACAGCGACTCGAAACAATAGAAGAAGAAAAGCGGGCCATGTGAGTTCACTCCAGATGAAAGCTGGAGCAGGAAAACACAGGAATTAGTGAGGTTTTTCTCTCAAACGCAGTCTTCCTATTGGATGGCGTTGAAGCCTGGAACAGCTTAGCTTTGGCTTCAGCTGGTACACAGCACCATAGGCGGTGGAAACTTTTCAACTGCAGGACCATCGAAACGGACTGTCATACAATATGCAAGGAGTTATTTCAACACAGTCTATTTATTTGTGTCATGTGTAGCTCGTTGAAAATTAAACATCTCTGTGAGCTGGATCCAGCAAACATGTGGCCAATCAGGTTCCATTGGTCATAATTGAGCTGAACGTATCCAGTTCTTTGGCAGCTGTTCTGACGCATTTCTCACAAATGCATTTACAAATATTATGTCCAAGGGTACATGCTCATATTGTTTGCTCCAGTTTCAGCCTCTCCAGGGACGTTTGCACATGTGGAAGCAGACAAAGGGAGATGTAATAAAGGAAAAATGTTTAAATAAAGTTTACAGATATCTGTAGCAGGGCTGCACACCAGATCCTGATTAAATCATAATTAGAGTAAAAGCAACTGCAGTAAACACAACATAAAGTCTGACTTTATCACATCTAAAAAGGTAGAATGGCTATGCTTTTACACTATTCAGCAATTAGATAAAGATGAGCTACCTTACAGCTGCCCTCAGCTTGAAGTGGGAAAAAAATAAGCGTCTGAGATAGACGAAGAGAAAACTAGTACAACTAATATCATCCGAGACAGACAAAGAAAAACTCGTAACGTCCGAGCTAGATGAAGAGAAAACTAGTGCAACTTTTACCGTCCGAGATAGACAAAGAAAAACTAATTACCATCCAGGGGGACCCCAGGTCTGAAAGCTTGTGACTTATTTCGTTTTTCTGGGAAACAATGGTTTTCATGGTGTTCAGGGCAAACATGGAACAGACGAAAACATTTATCTGTTTGTCTTATTGATTTTGAATCATTTTATGTCTTTTTGATTTTAAATTGTTTTCAATTTTTAAATGTATTTCCTTGCATCTGTAAAGCACTTTGAAGTGCCTTGAGTATGAATGATGCTACACAAATGAACTTGCCTTGCCTTGAAGCTGCAGATAGACTTTCAAACTGGTCCAGTATTTGCACTTCACACATCTCTGATACTGAATAGTAAATCCACACAGCATGTTTTTCTCATATTGTGGTGTAATTATTCGTACTTCACCAGAGGATTTACTTTTGGTGCACACTTTCTTTCAGCAGGGAAGCGAACATTTGGTCGACTGACTTCTAGCCCACTCTAACAGATTCTTAAACTCTGAACAGATGTTGAAATTATGACAGAGCCCACACATGTCGACAGATAATAACAGATTTACCAATTTAGTTTTATAGTGTGTGGAAAGCAATGATATGACCAACACAGATTCATTCACCAACAAGATGAGTCCACACTCAGAAATTACGGTCAATATTTAAATTTTTTGATTGTGGTTCATCCAGTGTTGTCGTAATTCCTGTGTAACTCCTCTCCTTGTTAGTTTTATTATGGTATGTTTTACGGGACATGTTTCATAAACACTCAGATGCTGCCACAGATAAATTAGATGGTCCTCCATTATGGCATCCATATTAGTTTATGCTTTGCATTTACTAATGTCACCATGAATCCTTCATGTGCTTTCTTCCTTAATTAGTCTGCTATCATTTCATTCGACATAAAAATCATAGAGTGCGTGCTCAGCTGTCCTCACAGGATAAAAGGTTTTTTTCAGACCCGTCAGCCAGCTTTAAGTCCTTTTCACTGGCATCTGGGTCTTAAACCAATGTCACTCTAAACATTTTACCCATTGGCGGTAGACAAACCAGGCCAATTACAATCCTTTGTTTCAGACAACAACACAGGAGCAATACCCAGACATGTTCGTAAACAACCAAGATGGCAGCCTCCACAGCTGAAGCTGCTATAGCAGCTGTTAAACATGAATTAGATGGTGTATTTTTTATCAAAACAAGACCAAACAATTTCACATACGACATTCATCTGTGAGAACAGTACGTTTTTCCTTTGCATGCTGCTGCCTGTTCACATTACTGGTGCCATCCACTTCTGCTGCATTGTTCTGTTTGGCTGTAGGACAATATATTCACTTGCATAAGCCTTTACCTACAGGACCGTTGTGAATGCCCCACAGAAGAAGAACACAGACTAGAAATGAACAAAGCAGTACCAGACGCACTCACTAATGCAAACTGGTCTGGCATCACCTATTGGAGAAATTTTCTGATCATGTTTTTTTTTAAATCTAGAACTTTAAATCCGTGCAGCCGCAGCCTTGTTCCAGAAAGATCAGGGGACCTTACATCACAGGAGAGTCTGAAAAGATCATGTGTAGACTCCTCAAAAGTCAGGACCTTCTCGGCTTTTGTTAGAATATGGAATCAGACCAAAAGTCAACCTGCTTACGAAGCATCACGTACACTCAAATGGTTCAAGTTTGCTATTCAGCCACCGGTTTATAAGTTGCTCCAAAGGATTATCAAGATGTCTTTCATGTTAGCCTGAAATGTCAGTAATATGTTGTGTCTAAGCTGTAGGTCAGCCGCCAATCACTAGCAACAGGCTGTGGCTTCAGTAAACTACTACTGCCATAAGGATATAACACTCTACTACCTGGATCCAAAAAACAGAGTTGATGTCTCTCGGCACGGTTTGTCAGTATTTTGATCTGAAACATGGAGATAATGTATGTATGCTGTGTAACGTCCAACCAGAGCAGCACAGACATGAACCTGAAAGAAGAACTTGAGCCTGGTGGTGCTAGCTCTGCTAATGCTAGTCACACTTAGCAAACTAACATGATATCTATCTGCAGGCTCTGAGACCCTGTGTTTGGTTATGTTGAATAAACTGTGACCATTTTCTTATTTCTGTAATCTTTATATTAGTGTTTGTACTTTTTACATGAGTGAATTTGTGCTCTAGTGCCACCACTTGGCTGGAGCCTCTTACAGCACTGTGTCTAATAAAGATATAAAGAGACACATTTGTGCAAATCAACACTGAACAAATCATGTTCAAAATGACAGACAAAAGGTTTATTGGAGGACAGAGACGGACATTAAGGGGTGAAAAATTTGCAAAGAGACTGAGAAGAAAACACAAACAAAACAGACTGAAAAGGAAACTTAACCACATCCAGACTCCAGCAGAGAGCCCAGGGGGCATCACTTATTCTCTGCACTCTGGTGTCAATCACTTTAGGAGGGGGGTCGTTTTCTGAAAATCCTCCACAGATGAGTTTAATATCTGGCTCATATGAGGTGAGGCCAAGACTAACAAAGAGTAACCCCGCCAGACACAAAAGAGAAGAAAGATAGATGCATTTATTGCTCGTTGCAAATGCAAATTCCAGCCCCAGCTGAAAACTGAGCTCTAAACCAGATACAGAAATGTTGTCTCAGGCTATAAACACTGAAACATCCAGAGGCAGGGGCAGCAAGGTCTGGCAAATCAAACAATGAGATGATGTCAGACTTCTGATAGATCGCTCTATGACACACTTTCCAAACATCCAATCAAATAAAGTCCTGCTCTTCAGTCAAACCTTGAAGGATTGTAGGATTGTTTTAAGTTGTCATCACAAAAGACTTCAAAATCTTTGAGGTTTTCTTTGATGCAATGATGACTTGACACAGTTTGAAAAAACTGGAATACATTTATTTCATTTTACAATGTTGTCTATACGTCAGTAAATGTGTAGACACGAAACCACACAAAACAACTGAAAACGATGTGGAGTGTATGCCAAACCAGTAAGTGGAGTTGAAACACTGCCCCAGAAATGCACTAAAGAAAGAAGAAGAGTACAGAGCCTATGTATAAAGGTTGTTTTGGCCAGAGTTAGACTCGTGAAGGCGCCCTAAGAGAGTTACACCGTTTGGGACGTAATTGTTTTAAGAAAGATCTGGGTAGGCATCCACACAGAGATGGAACGGTAGTCAGTGATTATGCGCTGCTACTGAAATTTCAAATGATCATCGATATCAATGCGCCACTAATGATTTCTACTCGCTCTGTGTGAGTACAACAACACACAACATTACTTTCGACTTGTTTTGAGTCATCAATGGGCGCATCAAATCCTGTCGGATCCTCTTCTATCAATGTGAAAGGTAACGTTCAAGCTTATACACGATCTATATAGATAGTAGCGCGGGTAACGAAACTTAACATGAACGTGATGGCGTAGCTCCTTGAACAGTATGTAAATGGGGGTAACAGCGAACCCCCCACCACCACCACCCACACAAACACACACACACACACACACACACACACACACACACACACACACACACACACACGGACACAGCAGCGCCGCTGCAGAAAAAACCCAGTTCCATGTGGATTGAACGCTGATATGACAAAAACCTTTGGCGTTTATTCCTGAATTTGTTTCCGTTTGGACAGGGCTGTAGACTGCTGTCTTAGCAACTCCATCTCGGATACGTGGAAAAAAATGAATGGTTGACATTATCAGTTTCTTGAAATCTTGATACCTTTTTCTTTCTTTCTTTCTACAGTCATTACAGTCTGTCATAAGAAATACTCAATCAGCTTTATGTCAATCTTTACTCTAAGCTGACCTGCAACATAGTTTGTTATTGTAAGAAAAGCCTGAATTTTTAGAGCAGTAATGTTGAGATTCTCATAATGCCATGATGAAATATCAAACCAGCTGAAAGGATATTTACATATCCTTGGTCCCTCTCCATTCAGTGTGGATCTGTGCAGGCTGGATTTATTTCTACTAACATGACACTTCCATTGGACTCACTCAGTCAGAGGTGGCAAACTCACTTATCTGCTCCTAGAGAAAACAGTGACCCTGTCATAGATACACACCTGAAACTAATGCTGTGCTCCACCTGATCATACACTCACCACTCACAGTCAGTTTGTGCAGCGATGTTGTTACACATAGAGCACTGCCCCAGGGAACTGTGGGTAATTAATGACAGAGCAGGGTTGGCAGAAGTCTGTCTCTGATTGACCCTAACCGCTTAGTAACCATGGCGATTGGTTAGAATCATTCCTTTTTGGGTGACCGGGCGAATCCCTGAGGCGACAAGGTGGTGTGCAGGGTGGGCATGAGTAAGCAGGGGGGGTAAAGGGGCTTTGGGAGGAGGTGCCGTCTGGGTATAATTACACACTGGAGCAAAGAGGAGTCCTTGTACCACCTCTGCTCTACGTCCCAAGGGGATCTCTCACCTCCCCCATTGTCACTCATTCATCTTTGTTGATGGACTGAAGATTTTTGCCTCTCGTTGGCAGTAGGGGGCACTACTTATCTTTGGCAGAAAACCTGTAAAAAAGTTCAAAAGTAACTCTGCACCAGTTGACATGGATGAGCTACTACAAGAGTCAACCAAAACTGCAGAAACTAGACAGTCATGAGCCAAACTGTGGCACTAACTACTCAGAGGAATGGTGACAGGTTGTGTTTCTCATTGGTTTTGGGTCACTAAGAAGAGAAAATCTGTTGTGTTTGAATATGAACACTTCTTTATACTTACAAAAATGGTATTCAAATGAATTATTCATCAAACTGTTTTAGAGTTACCCTACTAGACTGTTTCAGCTTGCAGCCAGAAAACAGGCTGCAATGACTGCAATATGACCATTTGCAACAGGCCAATAGCATCTGTCCATGTGTTTCTAGTTTATACTTACTGGTATATACTATGCTGATTTTATGCTGTAGCTTTACTAGAGTGGCCGACACAACACTATATACTTTTGTGTTGGAGTGTCGTCTGCGTTGTTCTGCAATACTCTGCCTAACTGCTGGTTGACAGTATGAGTCTAATGCATGTCATACGACCAGTGTCCTGCTCCTTTACATCCTCTGCTTGCTGTGCACAGGGAACCATATTGCCTAAGTCAGAATTAGAGCTGATAAATGTTGAGCAGCAGCTGATCAAACTGTAATTATTGTAAAAAAGAAAGGGAGAAGGAGCTGTAATGTGCAGCCATTACAACAATTCGAGAAATGGAGTCAATGAAGGAAATATGTTTCCACCCAGCTGGCCAATCACAGGGGTTTTGAAGAAGAAGAACTTTATTGATCATCAAAGGGAAATTCAATACAATTTTGGTCTGCATTGTTTCATAGTCTTATTTTTTATTTTTTTTTTTAAATGTGTTTTTATTTTTTTACAGTGTTTGTTACAGCATAGATTCAACACTAAATAAGTCAGGCTTTGGTTGGTTAATCTTTTTTTGCCATGTCGTGACTTATCCTCTGTCTGAGGAGATTTACACACTCGAGTTATCAAGAAATGGTCCATTGTGGCTAAAAGTCTTACAATCCAGCTTCAAGTATCAAACGAAGACATCCAAAGAATGTTCCTGTGTCTCAGTTTCAGATCAGATGTACTCACATAAAGACACACGTCCTGCAGGCCGTGACCTTCTCTGCCCTGTGTTCAGCAGGTAGTGACAAATGACCTGATAGTTAATCTGACCTGAGGTGGAGCTTTGCCACAGGGAACAGAGGGCCTGTTTGAGACAACAGGAAGCGGAGACACTGCTACCAACATAAGCACATTAAAGGATGCACATGCATGAATGCACGCCTGCACACACAGCCGCACACACACATACTTGCATATACAGCTGTCTGTAGTTTCAGTTTCTGAGTTCATCATGGAAACATGGAGGATAAACACCGAGCAGTGACACTAAGATGAAGGAGGGTCAGTCAGAGAGATGTGAAGCTATGAAGTGGTTGATTGGTCAGCTCGTCCAGGACACTGGGTCATTGTTGGGTCTCTAGCAACCCCCGCCATCTTCTCCAGTGGTCAGCTTTTTCTACAGTTCTCTTTATTAACAATCCAAGGTGAATGCTGGGCTTTGTGGGATTTTTCCCCCGTCTGTGGTGTCTTTCTGGAGCACTCTCAAATAAATTCTGACGCCAAGAGGCCAAGTCAGCAGACCACACTGACCTGATTCACCAGGACGGAGAGTGTTAGTGGAAGCTGCAGCAGCCCGTTTTCATGTTCCCTCACCCACCTCACCCAAACACTGCACATGACAATGCAGCTCAGAGCAGCAGAGATCAGGGGTGTAAAAAATGGGCCAAAGTGGAGAGAGAAGGATGGATGATCTCCAGGAAAGATCAACCGTTTCACTCTGCAAGTCTGGGCTGAGCAAGTGTGAGAAAACTGTTTGGCTGAGGCGGTTCAAATCCTGCGAAACCCTCAAAAACACATACGTAAGGAAGAAAACTCCAGGCCACATGAAAAATCCTCCTGACATGAAGGGTTTTCACTCTGCACTTTGAAAGCCGCAGTAAACAATAGAGACCAGAACTACAAAATTTCCTCAGTTGCACATACGCTGTTAGAGCAACTTGATACAGAATGAAGCCAAAAGAAACAGGCCGCTTTAAGTAAAAGAGAAAATGTTTAGTGAATTAAACCCCTCAGAGCCGCGCTTACTCCCTCAGCTTTTACATTCAAAGAGCTCTCCAAGTCTGTAGCTATTAACACCAAAGCAATTCCCATAAAGTCTCAGTTCAGTGGGCTGAGTTATAGATTTAGCAAAAAGATGCTTAGTAGAACATTTAAATTGCAGCACATGCAAATTACTATTGAGCTGAAAAAGTGGAGCCACGGAGGTTTAATATGAGGCAACTTGATTGAGCCTTCTGGAGATGCTCTATTTTCCAGGCGAGACAGATTGAACACAGTCATAGCCAGCAGGACGGCGAGGCGATTGGGGATTAAGTAATGCAGCAGGCAGAGCGAGCCGAGCACCTATCAGGCTGAGGGAAGAGAGGTAATGATAACAGGAGGTAAGATGAGTTGGTTTTGCCCTCTGGCCTGCCAGCCCTGTCACCTCTGTTAAAAAGGTCCCCCTCTATAAACAGGCCTCTCTCTGCCTATTAAACAGATAGTACATTAGCCTGAACAATGTAAACACAGCCGTCTCAGGGTACCGCCGCAGAGAGAGAAGGGGGAGGGAGAGGAAGAGATGGTGGACTCTGTCCTTGTGTTTTCCTGGGAGTGGGCTCCATCACAGCTCTGCTCTCTGACTGTAATCCTCTACAACTAAACACAGGAAGGAAGAGAGAGGTAAATAACACACTCCTCCGATAAACTCTCCAGCCTGCATTTTCCTCCACTTTCAGAAAGCTTGCTATGCTGCAGAAAAACAGCGACACGGTGCATGTTGAACATGTCTGTGTATGTTAGAGAGGGACATATGTTTAGAGAGAGTAAAACAGAGATACAGAGTAAACATGACATATTTAAAGTGAACTAAAAGATAAAGTTTGTTTGAAGAAAAGCAGGGACAGATTCTTATATTTTTAGAGTCACACAGCCCCCTATACTATAGATTCAAATCATCTTTAAAGTCCCACAAAAAGGGGGTTAGTTTTGAAGCAGGGACCCACTTGAAGAAATACTCACAACAAAATTAATATCCAAATATCAACCAGACTTCCAAATCACTCGCACTATAAATGATCAAATATAAAAGAACGGCAAAATGGGAATCAGAGCTCAAACAGATGGAAAGCATTTCTATCAATAAGTAAATAATCTAACATGCAAAAGAGCATTTCCTGTCCAAAGACTGATGTTGGCCCAATTGCAAACTAAAAATGAGGCCTGAATAAAAGCTTAAAGAAAGAATGAACAAACACTATGAACTTGATCTCAATACTACTGGGTGTATTGCATGTAAAAAATAGAGGTCAACTTACGCCCTCAACTTCTTAGTTTGGGACTAGAGGTACATGGGTCAGTGCTCATACAAATCGCAACATGAACAACACTATTTATCCAACCAGCTGTAGAACCAGTGTGTCTGCAACATAAGTGCAGTTTGTCGTGCAGCTCTGGAGATCCGCTTCTGGGCCTTTCATTGAGAGGATAGGCTGCAGAGCTCCTAACGTACACACTGTGCAGTAAGTGATTCTTTTTTTTGTGACATATATGTTCCCAAATTCTTAAGGTTAGAAGATTGGTGAATCAGAGGCATGGCTAACTTGACTGACAGTTGAGCACACTGTAGCTATTTACAAGGAAGCTAAAGGCCTGCCTCTGATGGGTTGACTAAAAGTTAGGCTGAGTTAGCACAATCACATCAGAGTTTCAAGAAGAGTTGACAATCCCATTTAAACTTCTTCACACAGTGCTCAGTAAATCTTGGCAGCTCTTAATACTTTCACATTTTTGGGTATCCATGGACAACACTGAGGTTAGGACGGTGAATAGAGAAAGGAACTGGGGAAGAGAGAATGGAGTAAGACATCAGGAACTAGAATACACAGTATACACTATGGACAACTTGGTTCCGTCTTCCGTCGTGATACGAATTTGAAGCCGAATTGCTCTTGGTATTTACGGGATTTTCTCCACTTCCTGGAACCAACACTTGTGCAGTAGCATTGTATGCATTCGGCTGGAGAATGGCAGAGAGTCGCTGTGATGATGTAATAAATTTCTAAAGTTTGTCCACAGCTCCACATGGATTGCTGGAGGAGGCGGGATTTATGACTTATTCTGCAGCCCGTCACCAGAGGGTGCTGTTCTCGAAGTGGCTTCACCCAACAAGGAGGCAGACAGCATCCATTCCACTAAACCAGCGGCTCAAGCAGAGTAACTTTTGTATGTTTGGGACATCAGGCTATGGTAAATGTCAAAAGAGATGAAGAAGAGACGGAGAGACATCAAGAGAGGCGTCTTCATCGAGGGACAGACTGGAGTTGATCCTGAACCTCCTGTGGTTCAGTCTGTGAACAGATCTGTCGCTGCAGGGCTGAAGGGGCTACAAAGAGGAAACTCGGGGGGCTGACGTGATTCTGGAGCTGGATGGATGGGAAGACGGTCAGTCCAGGTCAGTCCAGATGTGAGGCTATTAAACAGTGGGGAAGTTTAGGAGGTCAGTGCCGGACATCTCGGGGTTGTGCCCTCCAGTCATTCACACCTCTTTGTTACAATCTGCAGCTAAACACCGCGGGATCCCCTCTGTGGGGGGGCAGCAGGGACGCAGCAGAGATGGAGAGTAAGGGGAATGTCTGGGATGTGGGGACAGGCTCCATACCCTGGGGAAAGGCAATTACAGGCTTACAGCCCCCTCTCTGTCTGTCCTTCTGTCTGTCTGTCTGTGGCATGCAGCTCTGATAAGATGAAAGTTTCTTCAGACCAATATCAGCGTTTTTTTCTGCTTGTTGTTGTGGTAAGAAATAACTCAGTCCAGATGTTACACAAATAACTGCCTGTTAAATTTCCAGGGGATCGTCTGCCTTTTTACAGCTTTACATAACTGCAAAAAATAACACTTTTTTTACTGTCAGCTCAGTGACAACCCGCAGACCTGCCGGTTTGAGCATCCACAGGTCAGTCCATGAAGGTCACATGATGAGGTGAAGGGTCACACACACACACACACTGACACTGTACCGGGGGGGTTAATGGAGTATGTGGGTCGCAAGGCTCCAACCTAGCTATAAACTCACCACAACAGACAAAACACACATGGACCTGCACACACACACACACACACAGCAACGGAGCAAAACAGCAGCCTAAAAAAAAGACTGACGACTTGAAGAATTATTTCTGACTCAGCAGCATAAACAGCAGGTTCGCAAAGTTTCTGCAAAAATAGTTTGTTAATGAAGAGAAAAGACACAGATCCAGAAGGAACCAAAGGATGTCAGAATCAATCTATAAAGTTTGGAAAATAATTAGACCCAAACCAAATATGCTCAGCTCAAGGGGTGACTTAAAGAGAGAGAGAACACTAAAACAGACAAGCAGACTGCAAAACAACCCCAGACCAGAGGAGGAGGAACCTGCTTTTAGAGCTCAGAGGTCAAATAATCAGGGATTTAGTGTTTTTATTCATACTGTTAATGATGAGAGCTGTTATTCCACAGGGATTATTATATTAATGACTGATCGGAGAGTTAAATCTGGATCAGGGATGTCAATCTTCACCAACGGCACTATTCAACTTATTCATAATTATTTGTAACTTTCACATTTCCTCCAAATTGTTATACTGAATTGTTTTTTATTTTTATTTATTTATTTATATATTTATGAATGAATAAGTTGATAAATTAAAGTTTTGGTAATCAAGCCATCCTTTTACCAAAATATTATTTTTTATATCAATAAGTTTTGCTTTTTTTACTCAAAAAAGTCTGCTCCACAACAAAACCGGGCCCACCGTTATTTTTTCCCTTTTCTAATGATCTGCACAAAAAGCTGTCTAGGTGCTGATTGTCAGCATTATGCTGATGATACAGTCTTGTATTCTTCAACAAAGTCACCCAGTGATGCAGCTGAGAGATCATTATTTCATATGATGTATTATGCAAACGGCTTCATAAAAATAAACTCACTTTCAACATGAAAAAGACCGTTTCCGTGTGCAATGTACTGCCAGCTAAAATAATATATAAATACAAGGTGTAAAGATTTACAGGATAGCTGAAGCAGAGTCATTTATGTGAGCCTTTTTAACAACTTTATGATGTTTTTAAACTGTTTTTATTCGAAAAAAACCTTGATGTAAATATTTATCCTTTTAGTATTTTGTATTTAAAACATTAATCTGAGGCATGTTATTTTAAGTTGCCTTTATTTTCCTTTTTAATGAACCAGAAGCCTAGCTAGAGATAAATTTGGAAACTTGCAATAGCTAGAACCTCTGTATGCAAAACATCAGTCACAATCACTTGTATATTATATACAATATTATATTTAGATAATATGATATAGGGCTTTAACAAATCTTTAGGTTCAGAGTGTTGGTTCAACAAAAGAATGAATTTTAAACTGAAACAGTCATATTTCCAGCTCTACACACAAAAACAACATGTTATGATGGAAAATGTCAACATTAACCATCCTCCTCAGTTGCTCCAGACAAACTGAGGCTGAGTTTTTCACCGCAGTTTGACAGTCTGATTGTTTTACGGGCGAGATGATGGATTGCAACTTCTCATGCTTCTTACTGGAAAGCCGCATCATAAACAAACATTGTTCCTGATGTTGTTAGTACAGTGACTAATTCAGGTGGGTCAGTGGTATCTGGGCACACGAATTCAATCTGACATCTTACAAGTACCAGTAAGATAAGACTCTGGTTATTTGGTAAACAAATTACCATACAGGTTTCCTATTCCACGCAAAGATTTTCCACAACAGATACAGATACCATGTCCTACCCACCCCTTCAAACACTGCCAGGGTGAAGGAGGTGTGCTGAGCAGCACGGGGCACCAGCCAAACAAACTGGACTTTGAGGGGTGAAAAGTGGTTGTGTGCATGGAACTGATTTCCTAGTTTTACTGGTTAAAAGATGGCCTCTTTCTGAAGCTAACTCTTTGGTTTTGGTCTTTGGCTCATTTAAACCTGCTGAGAGGAGCTACCAACTGAACAGACTGAAATAATATGGATGCCTTTGTATGACCTACAGAAGCAAATGACGCCAGTAGTAGAGTCTTCTCACTTCTGAAAACATTCACAATGAGTGATTTGTCAAAAGGTCTAAAGGCGGTGGAAATGTCACGTTAGAAAACATTGCTTTAATGTACTGGGAAAGATACGCAAAACGTCTTTTTCTTGATAAGCACTGAGGATACACAGATTTTAGAGGGCTTTCAGAAACAAAGTTATATGAATAAATTAGTTGATGACTTCATATGTTGGTAATTGATCAATCTTTTTACCAAATCGTCTTAGTTTTTGCAGTGTTGGGTCATTTTTTTCACTCAAATAATCTGCTCTGATTCCAAAAAAGTCTACTCCACAACAAAAACCAAAATAGGTAAACCTCAAGGCTCAATGTAAGGCCCACTGATTTTTCCCTTTTTATCAATGATCTGCCTCAGACTGTCTCGGTGCTCATTATATATACTCGTGTTAAGCAAATGGCCTCATGAATACGCTCACTTTCAACATGAAAAACAGTTTAATGTGCTTTTCCATAAAAAAACCCCAATGCTATCAGAAAAAACAGTGTAGCAGGACAGGGAGAAGAAACTGAGATGGCAGATGGGTTTACATTTGCGTGTGTATTTCTTGATTCCAAATTGGAATTTTTACAAACATGTCCAATAGATTATAAGGACAATTCAAGTCTCTTTCCACTCCCGCCATAAAAATTGTTTTTTAAAACTTTCACAACGAGTGATATGTCGGAGGATTTGAAGAATGCATTGCTTGCATGTACAGGAAAAGATATGGGAACCTCTTTTGCTCACAGAGGCCAAGATCAACACAAACCAACATTTCCTCGCAGCAGCTTTAAAATGAGGTCAAAAGACAGATTTTTTTTCACTTCATGTATACAGGATTGTCCTACTATGGAGTTCCACTGTTATAAATTATCATAAGAGGAACTGGGTTTGGGTTTAGAGCTGGATTTTAACTTACACAGTATTTCAGACTGAAAACACAAACACAGAGCAGAGACGGAGATAAGGAGCAGGCGGGCTGTTGCAGTGACTCATGGGAGAAAGGGGACACACAGCCGAGTGCAGCTCTCTGTCTCTGCAGCGTGGTGACCAGTAATAAGTCAAAGCTGCATGTTTGGAGAGGCTTGCCCTGGTAATCCCAGCAGAGTAGAGCAACAGGCCGGGGTGAGAGGGGTTAGCTCCTCTCTACTGCGCTGTCACCACTAACATGTCCAGTAATTAAAGAAAATACAGGCCTTAAAAATACAGAATGGAGCTGAGTCTCTGCAACTGAGTCAGCACTCTGTGGGAGGCATGTTGAGCGCCGCTGCTCTATATGTTTGGTTTGGTGAGGTCCAAGCAGTGGTGGGAAGGTAGAGCAGCGAGTCTGTGATGTTCTGGGAAGTGGTGAAAGAGTGAGTCTGTTACCTCTGCAGCACCACCTCAGTCCGACTCTGAGCACGTTGAGCATTCACATTCTGTGTCTGTGGGCTGGAGCCAGACCAGGTCTGCTCAATCTTATCCATTCAGACCAAAAACCCTGATACATGCCAGACAGCCAGGGACTGAGGCGTGCGGGGAGACAGGGGGCAAGGGTGCTTTCAGGGTAGCACTGCCAGCCAAGAAGATAGCTGGACATCTTACTCAGACTCTAAACCAGAGCCTCAGAAGCAAGTAATAAACGCTGGAGTGTGGGTTAACATGTTATGAAGAAAAAGCATCACGCTCTGACACAGTCAACAATAACGCACTTTAACTATTCTGAATGTCAACAAAACTCACTAAATATAAACAGTCCTTCAGGAGAAGTACCAGAAGTTGACTTTATAGTTAGACGTATAGACAGCAGAAGTTTAAACTCTTTCTCTTTATTATTTTTTATCTTAAATAAAAGAGTTTGACAGCTTTTTGTTCGCCCACTTACAGTCAATATCCTGCTCAACAAAAACAAGATCTCGTTAACTTCCCGTTAAAAAATATCTCTTTCATTGGTATGTCTTTCTAATTTTACGGAACTACTCTATTTAATGAGTTGGATGGATTATTATTTTATGCTTATATCAAAGAGAGAGAGGTGGCCACAAATGGGCGATACATATTTACTTTTAATTAAAGAGCTTGAACGATGTACAGTATTTTACTGTGGGTGTGGCCAGGGCGTACAAAGGAGCTGACATCCACTGTGGAGGTCAAATATGTGATATGGAAAGGCATACAGGTTTGAACCACTTTATCACTGCTGTAAACTAGTCAGAAAACAACGTCTACTGTTATAATATTTTGCCGTTGTTAGCCGTTGTTAGCTGTTGTAAAACCAAGGACTAAGGGTTACATTTGAGATTGGCCCTAAGTCTTTGTTATAAGACAAAGATTTGGTGAACAAACATCTTTTTAGACTTGTTAGGTTGCAAGTTTATGCACAGAGTTGCAAGAAGATGATGCAAGTTGACAAGACACCAACGTAGAGACACAACACTTAGGGCACAGTGGTCAAGGCTTTGTCCTGGTCTTTTGTGGCATTAACTTAAGTGCAAAACTCTTCAGAGCAAACTAGGAAAAGTTCTCACAAACTGCTTTCACAATGCACAATTGTTACACAGTAGTTCATAAATAAATTAGCATGAATTTCTTTGGTAAAGCATGACCCAGGCTGGGTCCTGAACTCGTTGGCCCTCAGCCTCAGTGCAGGGACTGCCCACTGTGAAGCTCTCAGAAAGACCTGAATGAGGCGACACTGTCCACAGGCCATGAGTGTCCGAGTCAGCCCGACCGTACCCACAGAGGCCCTCACACACTCAGGGAGAGCAAACAGAAACCAACCGCCAAGCCCAGCCGAAAGGCATTTCAGCCCCGCCATTTTGTAATGTAATTAACTTCTCTGTGTCCATGTTGAGCCAAAGCAAAAACCTCACATGGAAATTAAATAAACAGAGGGGGCACAGAGGACACACAACTCATTTCCCCTAATACCTCAATAAAACTCAGGCCCGTTTTGATTGCAAACATGGACCCAAACATCAGGCTCAAGGCATGATTGTAAGATTTTAATCCTGAAGAATGTCACAGTGAGTGCAGGCCAAGCACTATATATACTCTGAATACAACAACAGTCTGTTATTAACACAGTTATCTTTAGTTTAATAAGAGTACACAGCCCCACCTGCAGACACAGTCACCTAAAAGTAGGCCGGTTATAAGACTGACGCTACAAATCAGAGCAGTGAGAAGCTGCACTCTGAATCCTCCAGGTAGAGCAGACACCAATGAAGAAGTGGATCACAGTGGAGTCATGGAGCAAATGGATGGTGGACTATAAGCCCTAAAGTCCTCTTCTCTTGTTTAATAAAGCAGTGATGGCCCCAGCCGAAGACTACGGTTTATGAGGTTGTTTTTAAATTCCAATTTGGCACGGGGCACCGCTGCGAGCTTGTTTTACTTTTCCGTGATTTAGTTTAATAAGTTCCTAAATACTCGGCTGTCCTACTGCTTGCTTTACAGCTTCAGAAACGTAAAGAGACTCAATGAAAAGAGCAAGAAAGGAAATAAAGAGTTTGGTGGTGATGTTTTGCTAACGCTGCAGAGTATGGTGCCATAAAACTCAACATTTCATAACGTATAAGCAAATCATAGCCGTACGGATCACTTTTGATGGCCTGCTTTTTCCTTAAAGTCTTCTTCTTCTCTGTCTGCTCTCTGACCTTCCCACAGTAACACACACATGCATGCATCCTACAGCCTCCGAGGTGTGACGCTGCTGAACAACACTGGAAATCTGGCGTTTTTGCAGTATTTACTGGATTCAAATGTTTTTCTTACAAACACGACCAAGCTTGTTTATGATGGAGGGGAATCTGCATTTTTTCCGGTCTCTGTCAGTTTAAGACAACATTCTGGCCTCCATCTCCTAAACCGCAAACACCCACTTACCTGCTGAGCATCAGTAATAAATATTTACTCCAACGGAAAGATGTGAAGGAGTAAATGCTCACTTAATGACAAAATGCCAGTAAACGTGCTGTTTTTCTACCTTTAGGAGAATTCCTGTACTTTATACCTGAGCCTTGTTCTCTTTTATATATTTTGGGTATGAATGACTCAAAGGCACCATAATAAATAAAAAAAAACTGTCTCCAGTGAATTGTTTCAGCTAGCGGCAGGGAAACAGGCTGTAATGGCTTCAGTCTTTAGAAAAAAATGTGCCCATCAAAGTACATCCTCCCCAAAGCTCATTTTCATTTTAACAGACCAGCCTAGAATGATATTCAAACTGTATAATATGTCTGAGTATGACTGACATATAAGTAAACTTTATTTGTGTAGTACTCTTCACAGACAAAAGAGTCTCAAAGTGCTTCACATAGACAAAAATAAAAATGTACATACAAATTAAAAGGCCAAGACAACATTAAACAGTCACAGCAGCCCCAAAAACAATTAAACAAATGCCTGAGCAAACAAATGAGTTTTGAGTTGGCTTTTAAAGGAGTCAACAGAGTCAACTAAGCACAGAGAGAGAGGAAGATCATTCCAAAGCCTGGGGGCAACAGCCTGGAAGGATCGGTCTCCTCTGATCCGAAAACGAGTGCCCGGAACCATCAGCAGATTCTGATCCACAGACCTCAGAGCCCGAGAGGGGGTGTAAGGCTGGATCAGATGACAAATATAAGATGGAGCCTGACCATGCAAGGCTCTAAAAGTTAGGACCAGAATTTTAAAATTGATCCTAGAGGACACAGGCAGCCAATGTAGTGCTTTAAGAATGTGTCTTAAATTACACTTAAATCAACATTTTGGACACAAATGTATATGATAAAAAAAGTGAGTGACCTGATGCAGATCATGGGCGAAACAAACAGGCATGATGGTCACATGGAGTAAATCCATGACTTTATGGAGCTGCACACACAGAGTATAGTGTTTTATGATAAGTTGCATACCTGCTCATAGTGACGGTGCGGCAAACTGATAAAATCAAGATGGCCAGCGTCAAGGGAACTGGACTGCAAAAGTCTACTGAAGCACAATCAAAACATTCTATACATCTCAGACATTAAGTTTTAAAACTCTAAATGTTGTGTGTAAGCAGGTTTAAGCTGGATTTTTCTTAAAGTCCATCAGTTCACCCTTCTTATGACATAGAAGCAAACACAATCCTTTCTTTATGTTACTCAGTCCGTTTTCTTTCTGATGTAAAAATGCTATCCAAGATGTGCACAGAGGTTGTAAAATAAAGATAATGTGAAGGATAAGGTCACTGTGATGTTAAAACTATGCAAGGACAGCAGACGCATAACGAATAGAATGAAACCAAGGCCAAGTGTTACATGTTCAAGTTGACGGTTGACCATATTTGGCAATGATGACGAAGATCTGAGAAGACTGAGAAAGCGAGGATAAAAGACTCTGAAACCCCTCAATCAGGGACCACTTCTGTGGCTCTACTTGATGCATTGTTCAAGCTCCCTTTATGCAAGAATTATTAAATATCCTGAACTCTGGTGCCTTCCTCTTGTCATTCAAGAAAGATTTTCAAAGACTTCCACATAAATGAATAAATCAGAGCATTTTTAATTTATAGATTAGTTACAGTTTCGATGACCTTCTTGCCTCTTTGGGATGAGCTTTGAAAAAGTTAATGTTTCATCTTCTGCACCCCATGTGAACAAACGGTTTGAGTACGCACCTGCAGCAGCAGTCTCTCAAAGGCCAAGCAGGCATCCCAGCGAGCCAGGTGGGGGTGGCGGAGAGTCTGGGCCGTAGCCAAGCCCAGCTGGAGCACCCCACAGTGACTCTCTAGCGCCCCCCAGTTACTCCGAAACAGCTGCACATAGGAGCACAGCTGTTCAGGGGTCACTCGGCCTAAAGAGAGGGAAGAAGACACTGTTAATATGCCGCGAGGACTTTGAAGCAGTCTCAGACGCTCATTTATCCATACTGACAAGATTGCATCATCCAGTGTGTACATTAACACTTAATGAGGTCTGATTTATTGTGTCCCATCTGGTTCAAACAAATGTTCGTGTTAAAGGTTGCAGCAGACATGCACATTAACACAGATATTCCTCTTGCTGGGAAGAGCTGAGCATGGAAATAGAATAAATAGACAACCTTTTTCCAAGCATAACAGCAATTTCATAAGGATCACAGAGTCAGCTCAGGGCAGAGGAGAAGAACAGATACCATAACAGAGAGAGTAATATTATCTTAATGAGTAAAAACTCTGGGGGGCAGGAGAAGGCATCATCAGCTGTGCAGAAGAGTGTGTGTGTGTGTGCCAGTCTTCAGGGTTTGCATCCCTCAGGTAGAAGTACTGTCAGAGGCTTTGGTGAAGTGTTCATGAGTCACAGCAAAGTTAAACACCATTGAGTGTGTGTACGTGTGTGTGGGCGTGTTCTTTAGCATGTCTGAGTCAGCAGCTCAAACATGAGCTCCTGAAAGTCATCTTGAGAGTGTTTAAAAAGCTTTTCTTGGACTTTTTCTAATACAAACAGAAGTGTCAGAATATCGCCATTAAAGCAGAATTCAGGATTCCGGTGGTCATTTTACAATTATTCACTGAAATAAATAAACAAAGACTTGTTTAACCAGAAATCAACAGGTTTTTAGTGCTTTGAGACAGCAGACTTCACAGGAATTGACTCTGTGCTGCCCTCAGAAATAGTTCAAATTGTTGGTTACTGCTCAACGTTTGACTCCTTTTTTTTAAAGCCATGGAGAGGAATTCATTTGGAGTAGTGACACAACTTTCACCAACAGAACAAGATTTGTACTCTAAATTAAACTGTTTTTCTCACCTGACACGGTTAAATAAACTTGCACTACGTCAGTGCCCATGAGTGGTCAGGCACACGTGTGACATGTTGTTGTCTCAAGGATATAATTAGCAACTACGCCAAACAAACAAATTCCTGATGCAAAGTTTAAGTCATTGGCACATTCTGTTCCTGCTATTGGGGGCTGCTGTGAATGTGTGCCTACACAGAGTATCAAAAAACTGACTCTTGGGTGTGTCTGTATAGTGGGAATACTTTGGGAGAAAGTATGTGAAGGTATCAAAGACATTTACAGGCTCACTTTATTTAATCAGGACTAGGGCTGGGTAATAAAATGATAATGATTTATATTGAACATTAATTTCCCTGAATATCAGTATAAAACATTGTCAATATGCTTTTTGATAAGCGGCATTCTGCCATGTTTTGGTAGACTATACAAATAGTACCCTAACGCTGAATCAATCATGTGCTGAATAGGAGCCAAATAGCAAACAACTGTGTAGTAACAGGCTGCAGCTACTCACAACCATAGCACTTTAACATGTGAAGCCGACAGCACTGTCAGTGAGAAAAAAAGAAAATGAGTGCTACCCCCAGCAGAAATGATGATAAAGGCTCAACAGATGATGGCATCGTTGACAACACTGGCATAAAAACGTCGGTGGTGTGAAGGTATTTTGGTTTTTTAAGGTCGGACATGAAGCAGAGTAACGTGCACTGCAAATTATGTCAAGTACATGTTCTCGCAAAGTTGGGGAATATTGCTAATCTTTCTCACCACCTGAAGCAGTGCCACGGGGCACAGCATGGGGCGGGGCAACCGAGCGGGGCAAAGAGCCCATGGCGCCTGTGCAGCTGACACAGCCGACCATTCACTCCGCTTTCTCCAGCGCAACACCTTATGATAAAATATCGAAGGGACACAAAGACCTCACAGATGCAGGAGCTTATTGTATTGCGAAAGGCATGCTACTAATAAGCACTATTAAATGTATTTTTTTTATATCATGATATATATCAATACCAACTGATATAACAAAAATATATGATGATAAACTTTTTCCCATATCACCCAGCCCTAATTAGGACATAAGCGATCACAACAAAAGGTGACATGTTAAGTGTCAGCTGAGAGTGTTGTCAGGCTCAAACATAGAAGTAATCAAGACAACTATTCCACCTCTGATTGACCCAAATATAAAATATCTATATATACAGGCTGTAAATGTTAATTTGAGATGACTATTTTCAAAATAATCAGGAGTTTAATCAGTCTGAGGCCCAACTTCTGCTCTTACAAGTTGTGCCATTATGCTCAATGAAGTGCTTTTCAAAATCAGGATCATTCTTCAACTGAAAGAGCTGCTTTTTGGTTACAAGGAGCTGGCAATCCATATTTTTGTGAATTCATCCATTCATGACATCCATACAGAAGAGGAAGTGTCGGTTGAATTTTAGGCTTTCCTGTTGATCTCAGGTGATTGCTGTATTTGCAAAGCCGGCTATAAGAACCAGTATCAGGAAGAAGAAAGTTTCACTTCCCTGAGATTTCTGAGAACCTGTAAAAACACAACACAGACAGACTGGAGTCCTCACACTCAGTTTAGGACCCTCCACCTCCCACTCACCCCTCCTGTGAAGATTCACAAAGACACAGGAAGTACGGTGTAAAGGGTGTAAGAGCTGGGGATCGGGGGTGCGTAGGGTGGCCTGAAGGTACAAGGGGCTGCGTCAGGGGCTGGGATTGAGAGGGGGGCACACATTAACTCCCCATAAAGCCCTCTTCTTCATGTTGATGTTCTGAACCAGCACCAGATGTGGGAGTATTTCCTGTTCGACTACATGGCCAGTGTTTTCTTTAGCGGGGCCAAACACATGAGGAGAGGAGAAACAGACAGTCAGGACAAGAAATAGCAGCAGAAAGATCCAGAATAGAAGGTCAAACTTGGCGCTTACCACATTTAGAGCCAACAAGCTTTTACATTTTTCAAGACTGAGTGACAAAAATTCAAAATATTTGCAGAAAGAGCAACAGGGGGTCATGCAATGAAGCTTGTAAAACTACTTTCAAAGCAGCTGAAGAGTATGCCTGACAGTAAAATAGATTTCAGCCTGTTGGGAGATGTTCTCTCCAAGTTAAACTGGGAGTCTGTGTTCGTTCTTCACCTACTGTACAACCAAGAAAAAGAAAGGGAGTTAAGTTTCTTTGCTGAAAATTAGCGTTTTTTTCTTTTGTCGAAAAACACTCCTGTCCAGACACATTCAAAAATCCTCAAAAGCTCTATTGTGAACATATCGAGCCATAAAATCCTGGCAGTCTAACTAAGGTTTGCAGGGCTTGATGTGCCAACCATAATTCAGCACAGAACCAGGAGACACGGCCAAAGCAAGAGCCAAGCATAATTCAACCCCAGAATAGGCAACCGAAGTATGGTTCACTGTGGGCCAAATATATCAGACTTTACAGCCCGGGTAGATCACATGAGAGTGAGTGAGAAAATGTACGATGTTGGAAAAAGTGCATAAGACGAGAAAGCCACACAAAAGCCTGTTCTCCATTACACAATCAAACAGGCCTGGCCGAGCTTCAGCTTATCTGTGTCACTAAACTTCCCTCCAAACAGTTCTGTGATTCCTCCAGCATCTTGTTGCCAGATGCAGAATAAATCTGAGGGAGATGATCCATCAGCTGAGCTAAAGTTTCAAACCAGGGGGGTTTGGATGGATTCTGCAGTCCAAACAGTGAAGGAAAGGTTCAAATTTCCAGTCTGTTGTGAAGAAGACTGTACGTGTTTGAAGACCTTGTCCTCATGTTTTGGATTGGCTTTTGCATGTCAGATGTAGCATTTGTTTTACAGCTGTTTTGTTCAGCAAGTTCAACAGTGTATGCTAGTTGTGGAGCTTCATAAATGTTGAAAGTACAGCTGTACAAGTTGGAAATGTGGTCAAGAGCATGGACTGTACATAGGAGTGGACATTCCCTTGCATTAAAGCTATAGTGCGTAAGATCTACATGTCTGTAAATATCTGTTTCACCAAAGCCACTACAAGAGGAGATGATACAACACTGATTAAGCCCTTCGGCTCTAACAACTCACGGTATTTTGCAGTATTTGTTCTTTTTGTATTTAGTGTCGAGGGGCGACATTCCCACGCTGGTTTACAGGAAATGATTCGTTCTAGTTTTACCTGAGGTGGGAGGAGAGTGCTGCTAGAAGCAACATGTTACTTTGTGTATCATGACGAACAGTATGCTGTGTCTGGTGAGTGTTACTGTGTGTGATGTCATTGGTCATACTGAGGGGCCGGCCTTATTGTTGTAATGACATAGAAATCCTCTAGGGGGCAACAGAAGTTACCCATTATAGCTTTAGAGTAAAGTCGGGCTTGGGCTGCCTTGATGCTGGATTCTTTTCAGTGGCTAGTTTGTGCAGAAAAATACAGAACCTGTATTGGGGGTCTGGATTTAAGTCTGGGAACATTTTAATACATTTGGAGTATGATTATTATTGACTAATCACATATGAGCAGGCTTTGATGTCTGCAGGAATAACAGTGTGTATGAAGAGCAAAAACGGGAGGAACACAACTTTGAATATGCTACAATCTGAGTGGTGTCTTCAAGTTACTAACTGAACTGTGAAAATTATAACCTCTGTATAAACAAGTCTTAGCTCATAATTGTCCATTGCTAGCCATAGGCTACATCAGAAAAGAAGACAAGTATGCCTTAAGACAGGACAACTTATGATTGGCAAGTTACCACCATTAAGGTCTGTTAGCCAGGGTAAAGAAGTTATGTACCTTTTATTCAAATCTGGTCACTTCTGTTTCCTGAAACACAAAGATTGCATCTGCCTAAATGTCAAAAGTGGCTTAAAGATTTGGTTAATAAATCAATAATTGACATTAATGTAGCACGAACTTCAAACTGTGATCCTAAGCCCCAGATTGATTAATCAGTTAAGAGTATAATAACGTGAGTATACTGAATGCATTTGACTTTTGTATTCATGTTAGTTCATGGTGCTGTACACCCTATGGCTGTACTCCAGTGTCCCCCCTGACCGCAGAAGGAACCTGTACTTTTGGTCACTTTTTTATTGTAGTGCCTCCATAAAACAAATCAAACTTTTAGTCCAGAGCTTTACACAGTCTGAGCTTCTCTCCATTTCAGCCTGGTGTGCAGAAGTGGTAACTGAGGCTCGGTCATGATCAAAGTCCTGAACAATGCAAAGAAGGAGCAGGAGCCAACAATGATTTAGTTGACTTACAGGAAGATGACTTGCATTGAGGTGCAGAGGGTTACTCAGAGGGTAAGTGATGTCTGATGTCAGCGCAGAGCTGAGTGGTGGCCTGCCTCTGCAGCTGGACAGACTCATAAGTAATTCTACATGGAAGGGGGACACAGGAAGACTGGGAGACTTTTATTTATGCGCTCCAAGAAGAGGGAAGTCCTGGAAATTTTATTTGTGGGTGTATGTTGGGGCCCATTTCAAGACTTAACAGGGCAGGAGAAAGGAGCTAGAACCGGGCAACTGTAGGGCCACATAAATCAGAACTTCTTTGGTGTCTGGGTCGCAGAAAAGTTTTCATTTGAGATTCCTTTCAGCTGAAAAAAAACACCCTGGCTATTGAAATGTTAACTTTATTAAGGACACACTCTAATGTTTATGCTGTTTTCATGTTGTATACTTTCAAAGAAGTGTGAGTAAGACTTGTTTTTTCAGATTGTAAACACAATTTTGAGAGTTAGCCCTCCCACCTTGGCTTCCTCAGATGCTTGCTAACGATCTGGCACCTAATCGCCACGTTTTTAAAAGGTCCCATCATCACAATCTGCTGGCTGTTATTGGCGGGGATGACAAACCCACAGCCCAAAAACTGACGTCAAGAAAGGCTGAGGGCAGTGTCTGCAAAAACAGAAACCACCACACCACCTCACTAAGAAGTGATGACTGAGGAGGATTATTTTTAATATTTTAAGGGTTATGCTACAATTTATGTTCTATATTTTTAAGGCGACTCAAACGATTTAAACAAGATGACTTCTCAGGCAGTGTTACCATTAAACCAGCTGAGATCTGATCCAAGCAGTGTAGATGGATATCAGCCTTTCAGCAAACAATTGAACTTTTACTGGTTACAGTAGCCCATACATATATTTATGTTTATATCCATCTTTTCAAAGATGTCAAGCTATCAAGGCCCAAGTTTTAGTCTACTGTGAGGTTTTTACATTTAAAACAAAACAAAAAGATAATAAAATATGTAATTCTTACAGGAAAGTGTGTAAAATAAAAACGTAGGAACTGAAAGAGAGCCCTGTTGATGCTTGTTAGCATTTATTTTTTATATTTCAGATTTTTTTTACTTTTTATATTAATGCCTTTTATTAATCTGTGTGTCTAATGACATGTAAACAGAGTAGCATTTGTGTTTGGAAAAACAGAAGGCTTTTGTTAGGCTATGTAAGACAAAAATATATCGTTTGACTGAGTTTGTGTTGGTAAGAGGCCTCTGAACCAGGTTTGTTATCTCAATAAAGATTTTTACATAACATGTTGTGTGAAATGATGACATGAATGGTCACTACTTCATGTTTTCTATGTAAACAAGTAAAAAAAAACATCAAGCTGGTACATAAAAATGACAATGAATTGTGAGTAGTGAAAATAATAATGATTTTCATAACAAAATAATGATTCAAAAAAGTAGATTAAAGTGGAAATAATAATAGGTGCCATACATCTATATAACACGTACATTGCTACACTTATCTGATTATAGTAACACTGGCAATGTGTCATTTTGCAGTCTCAGTCTAAAAGTCAAATGTGCCATACTGTGGATATTTCCTAACTTTGTTTATGGCTTGTGTTTTTGAAGATTAATTTAGGTCCCTGGTTCCTAAATAAGGGAATTCCTACTAACAAAAAAGAAGTTCTCAAAGAAAAAGAATGAAAAATAAACATTCAAATCAGAGCTGCCTGTTGGCCAAATTGTTGTTTATTGATGCTGGAATAAAAGCCAGACTGGATTTTTTTAATCAGCACATTGTCAGTGGAAAGCATCATTATCAGAAGACATCCCCTGGGAACCATGACTTTAACCTCTCTACAGAATTTCTTTAAAGTGAAATAGTTTATATTGTTATATTGCGTTTGACACATCTGCTTTCATAGGTGCAACAAATAATTTCATTAATATTTTTGAGCTGTTCACTAAGAATAAGACACAGCACATCTTAAATAACCTTTGATTAAAACAGAGGATCTATTCTTGTATTAAAGTAAAAGCACAAACATAAATGTAAATGGCTCCTATTAAGCTTTAGCTTTTTAGCTAACAAGATTGGACTAAAGCTCATTGATATTGTCACCGTTATCTAATAATTGCTTTCACTGTGAGTATTGTGGTTTCTCCTTGAACTAAGTGGCCATTCACTGTGCTCCTTAAAGGATATTTCACCTCATTTAATTGTACACATTTGAGATATAACATTATTACCATGTCTTCACAGAAGAGCATCATTTGCATAATGGGAAAAAGCCAAAAATCAATCATCGCACAAAGTGAAAAGCCTTTTTATGCTTTAATGAATAGTAATTGTCATTTAACTTGGATTTAAAAAAGGGGGGATGATAGGTTTGAATAAGAAAAGTTATTCTTATATTACACACTGTAATAGCCTGAAATAATGAATGCAATCAATAACCTCCCTGAGTCTCTCTCCTCTCTGCTCTCAAATACACAGAACTCACCACAGGCGAAGAGGCCCTGTCAACACATCTCATTTACACTGTAGTACCAGAACATGCAACACATATATACACAAACCGAATAACCCTGTGACGCACAAGCACACACACACACACACACACACACACACACACACACACACACACACACACACACACACACACACACACACACACACACACACACACAGATGAACAGATAAACGCATGTATGAGGACGATGAAACCAAAGCTGTCTCACTAATTCCCCGCTAAGAGCAAAAACACCCAAGATAAACACAGGACTCTGCAGCATAACCACATACACACACACGCACACACACATGCTATAATACACACACTATTATCACAGTGAGGGAATTTCATCATCCCATTGTGCTGTGAAAAAACCTGACGGGTCACACTCAGGCTCTGAGAAATGGATTATTTTTTCTGTCTCTCTCTGGATGATCTTATCCCGTTGAGATGAAAAGAAGCCAAGTTGGATCAAAGTGTGTGAGTGTGTGCGTGTGTGTGTGTCCTGATGGGATATTTTCTCCCCTGATCTGCATAAACCCCTTCAGAGTAAGAGTATGTTTGAGTGGGCGTGGAAAATGTTGTTCCCCTGTAGAGTGAGTGGGCACCGATAGAGCAGATAGGTATTAATGCTAAGCATTCTGGGTTTCTGGGTTCAGCTCGGCCCCCTGTGAGCCGAGCTTGATGGATTGAGAAGTCTGCTGGTGGTGCTGGTGGGCAGGATGAGAACCACTGTGGGGGTTTGCCGGGAGCTCAGGGGGCTTCGTAAAATCTGGTCTTCGGCCAGTTGGGGTATAAAGCTTCAGTGTGAGGAGTTTCACTGTGCCTCCCTCTCTCTCCTACATCTCCCTCTCTGGGAGACATGAAGTCAACAGACTGTCAGTCAATAAGCAGGAGCAGCTTTTAAAGAAAGTGTCTGATTTAAACTCAGCCCCTCTATTGCCTCTACTTTAAGATTAAAGTGATTTATATGTGCATGTTTTTTTGGTATAACTGTAGATTACTTTAATCAACATCAATCTGGGTGTAAATACTTGACTCTAATTACCATAAAGCAGAAGAAGTTATAAACCATCACCATGCCAAGAAGTGTCCCAGAAGCTTTAGCTATGGGTAGGAGGAGAGAGGATCAAAGAGCAGGGAGGGATATTAGAAGAGCAGCCCTGTATGTACTAGGGGTGGGAATCACCAGTTGCCCCACGATACCATATTATCACGATACTTGGGCCACAATACAATATCATTGCGATTTTTAATATTTTGCAATACAGTGAGTATTGCAATACAATATATTGCAATTTACACACATTTTTCAACTCTTTAGCTAATTTAGCATTTGTCTTTGCGCTATGTTTGTCTTATTTACACAGTTTTTTATTTTTATTTTTATGTAGCACATCTTGAAAATGTATTTGTTGCACTAACTTTCTCCTGCTCTATGTTGTCACCTTTGCCAACCTCACTGGACAAACAGTTGATTTTATTTTTCCATCATCAAAGACTTGAGTTAATATTAGCAATTAAAATGAAAAAATCAATACTTGGTAAATGAGACGATATGACATATCATCAGACAAAATATCGCGATACTATGCTGTATCGATTTTTCTTCCCACCCTACATATGTAGTGTCATTCACTGATTGGATAGTGTAGAGGCTCAAACTTCACTGCAATTTTATAATACCACTGAAGTTGAATAACAGTGAATAGATTAACTTTAAAGCAGACTTAACAGGGCACCTTGAGACAGATTAGACATAAACCAATTATTACTATGAAGTCACACAGTAACAAAGACATAGTAATACCAATAAAAATGGCAAGATCAGCTGTTCTAGAGTTTGCAGGGTGTCAATACCAGTTTAATCAAAGTAGTCTTGTGGCTTTGAGATCCACAGCGGCTGTTTCTGGTTTAAGCAAAGGGTTTTACAGTATCAAAGAAGGTCTATATCTGTAGGGATCCTTTCTGTCAGTCCTTTTAATGAACCTCCTGAGTCTATCTGTGATTAAAAAGTGAACAGACTTTGATTAAAACTGCAAGGATTGCGTTGCAGCCATCACAGTCCTTTTACTGCCATCAACCTCAGGCATCTTTGATGGCGTTTCTTCATACTGTTTTTCTTCATCTTCCTTCCTGATTATTTTTCTCCCTCTGTATCTGCCGCTTGATCTCTCTTTGTTGTGATTTTTTTTAAAGAAATCCCACTCTATAGCAGCCATCCAGGGTTTGAAGGACTGCTGTTTAGCACAAAAGTGTGAAGGGAAACCGCCATGTGTTTGCAGATGGT
The DNA here is from genome assembly GCA_962446985.1 of Xyrichtys novacula. Lineage (NCBI taxonomy): Eukaryota > Metazoa > Chordata > Actinopteri > Labriformes > Labridae > Xyrichtys > Xyrichtys novacula. The sequence goes on from OY660870.1 coordinate 12,596,827, forward strand.
TGGCAGAGTGTGAGGCGTGTGTGTGTGTGTGTCTGACCCCAAACTTCTTACAACCTGCTTGTTAAGAGCGACGAGACCTTCTTTACCTCACAGATTATAGGAGCTGAGGGACCGCACTGCCCCTCCCATTTACACCCCTGCTTTCTGCCAGATGCTAACCTGCATATTAACCGTGTGAGTGTGTGTGTGTGTGTTTGTGTGATTGTTGGACATCCATTACAAATGTGACTCAGAGCGTAGCATGGAGGTGAACGTGCAGGACGGTGCTGTGTACTCGTACATGTAATGACTTTTATTTTTGCGTGTCTACACATATTTTTATCCCTGGCTGCAGCCTCCTTTTGCATCATTAGCAAAGAACAAAAGTTTCAAAAGCAGCGTGTGTGAGACCGTGTGTGTGTGTGTGTGTGTGTGCGTGTGTGTGTTTCTGTGTGTGTCATAGAGCCAACATGTGGTTCACATTTCCTCTGTGGCCACATGGGCAAATACACAGCAAGGCAGAGGAGCTGCAGCTCAGTAGGAGGCGCTATGGTTCTGCTCTTAAACTCTGCCCACATCCATCATGATGCTTTAACTTGATTTGAGTGTTTATTTATTATGATTTCAAGGAATCTGTGTTTTATTTCACTCTAAACAAATTGTCCCACCCTGTTTCTTACCCATGCTCATCTTGATTGGCAGCTTCTCCTTGCTGGCTGCTTCCACCAGCTGCCGACGCACCTCCATCACTCCCTCTTTGTGTTTATTAGCCAGCATGGCCTCCCAAAGAGTCTGTGCCGCAGACGACCTAATGGGAAATAGATCAAACAGAAGATTTAGTTATAATGAACTTTAAAAAAAAAAAAAAACACTTGTGTAAAGGTTGTGCAGTGATTTTCAGTCCGAGCAATCTGTTCATCTCCTGTTGTTTCTCCAGAGCCTGCAGGACTCTGGGAATAAACACAGAAAGGACGACACAGACGTGATTGAGTGCTCGTCTCGGAGCCTGCTGGTCGACTCCCCTGTGAGACCCCTCACAGGAAAAAGCAGAAATTAGCAAAGGGAACATCAGGAATGTTCTCAATCCACCTCCAACGTCTGTGCGACAACATTAGAGTCTGGACAGCGAGGCTCGTCCTGAATGTATCTCCGGGTTCATCTCATTCCCGCCTCTTATTATCTACGAGGTTGGGAAACACACTGATCTACATCTCTAATGGGAGGCTGAGGACGAGGCATGTGTGTACGACTGTTACCATCTGTTAGGTGGAGAGAAAGCAGCTTCAATTCTCAATAAAAAGTATCACAGAGAGTGCTTCACACAGAGTTACACTTTATCTTATAAAATGCCATCTATATATCTGAATTCAAGCTCAAACTGTTGCATATTTTATTCCCCTGTCTCCGTCGCACTCCTCTCAGATTTCCTGCCCTTTCAAAGCCGCTGACACTTTGTTGGCTGAATAAAAAGGCATCAAAAGCTACATCTGTGTGCGCCTTTGACAGATAGACCGACAATATCTCCCCTGTACCCTCAGGAGTGACCAGAAACTGAGGAGAGAAAGAGACAAAGAAAGAAAGGAGGGCTACACGGACCCAACCAGGGGAAAGGTAGGAGGGAGCGGGTTGACAAATCCACTCTGCTTTTCTTTTCTTTTCTTTTCTTTTTTTTCTTGAAACCTTTTTTCTTCTCTCGCCTTTTCTCCTTTCTAACTGCTGCCATGTGTTTAATATCAGATGTAATCTGTTCCAGACGTTGGGCTGAGGCTGGATGGGGAGGAGAGAGGGGCTCACACTAGGACGGCCGCCATCTTCACACTAAAACCAGATGCATGGACCTGCAAGCAGGACTCAGCCCAGGACCAGAGTCTTATGTAAAATTGGGATACAATTAAAATTGACAAACAAGAGTGGATATTAAATTTCATTTCTTTTCTGCTCATGTTGTAAATGTGAAGTTCTGTGTCACAGTGATTGGTCAAGACCTCAGAGACTGGGTCGTTTCTGGGAAACTTTATTTACTCCGTCAGAAAAACACCTTCCAGGCACTTGATGCAACATCAAAACTTCTTAGATTATGCAAACCCTCAAGTCCTGAATTCCCATCATGGTTGGAATACCAATATTGGGACTCGATCGGGCCATATATGTGCTGCATGTGTGTGTTTATCTTGCATCTGAGTGTGTTTGCACACAACCCTGAGCTTTCTGAGAAGACGCAGGGCCTCGGCAGAGTTTGGGTGATGTATGGTTCTAATTTGGCTCTTTGCCCATCCAGCCCCCCCGCCATCGGCCCACTCCCCTGACGCTTTCTCTGGGCCATTTGGTCAGATGAAGGCGGGGGTTGAGGAATGAGGGTTGAGGGGGTGAGGTTTGTATTGGCAGGGTGTGAGACTGGTCTTGTAACCAGGCATGAACCTTGTTGAGTAACTGGTCTACTACAGCAGAGAGAGAGAGAGAGAAGTGGGGGCTGGGAGAGTGGGGCCCGTGTCATCCTCCATCTGTGAGTGCAGAGAGACTCTGTCTGTTTGAGGGTGCTCAGACTCAGCCTGTAGGGGGCACTCTTGTTCTTGACTTGTTCATCCTGTTTAGACAGTGTGTGGGCGTTTGTGCTCAAACTAAATCCCACTACATGTGTAACGAGTGTTGTACCATTAAAAGGCCGTTAACATCTAACTCTATAACTTGAAGAGAGACGTGCGTACCACCTTAAAGAATGAACACGTATGAGCCCATTAAAGTGAAGAAATACCCCTGACCTGGTCCAAGTCATTAATGACTGTGAGGGAGGGGGGTGAGGAGGGGGATAGTTTTCCTGGAAGAGTGTGATGCAGCAGAAAAGAATGGCTCGAACCGTTTCTGACTCAGGATTTCTTAAATTTCCTCCCCATCCTGCGGCCCCCTCATCAGTAGGCCGAACATGCGTGTGTATGTGTGAACAATGTTTATTTCTCTACTCTGACTCCCACTCATACACACATAAGCAAATGATCAAAATCAGTATTTATGACATGATTAAGAGCTGAGTCACTCCACATACATACCACTGAACTGTTCAAGGGGTCAGACCCGACTTAAAATAATGTTTTCTGACTCCACAAAGTCTAACTACACAGTTTTTTTCGGGTTTTGGGGAAGCACAACTTCTTCTTGGATGTTTAGCATCCACTGCAACACATGTGCTGGTAAGGTTAACTTCATGTATTTGCTAAAAGACCAGGCTTAAGGCAATCAAATGTCAGTAACAACATTTCATGATTAAAAGGATGTCCCACCTTTCTGCTGTTAACAGCTTTGACTGGGAATAATCCAAATCTGATTGCAGTTTCAGTGTTTTCTTAAGCCAGTTACTTTCCTCACACTTTTTTTCGATACAAGGGATGTATTAAAGCAAATAACTTACAAGTCATTTAGACAGATTTTTTTTTATTCTGATTTGTTAACTAGTCTAAAGTTAATAAGAATCCTATAAACAGTAACAATTGACCACAATTTATTAACTTTATACATCCAGTCAGCCAAATAATGTCAAATTCATTTGTTGAGTGAGGTTACTATTAGCACCACCAACCCTCAGTCCTCTTTGCTGTTTTATACCTGCTTCAGCTGACCTATTTAAACAAAGTCTACAACTTCAACTCAATTTTTAGATCACAATACTGGACTACAAGATGCCATGGAAAAAAGGGACAATTAGTAATATGGTAGCATCTAGACAGGGTCAGGACGCTGTGCTACATCTTATACACAACTTTAATCTGTAATTTCAGACCTACAATAATCTAAATACTTAAAGTTAGTGCGACTGCTGACTGGAAGAGAAAAATGGCTGCAGCCTCTATAACACTAAAGCGAAAACATCCAAAGTATGGGTACATTTTACCTTAAACATGTCAAAGACACTGAAAACAAGCTCTTTATTTTAAGCACATACCAAAAAATATCTCTGGCTGAATTTAAAAGCTGATGGCTTAATAAGAGCCACTGAGTTGGTGTACGCTTAATAATCCGGTTAGTTGACTAATCTTTAAAATAGTCCATAGATCAGTCAACTATCAAAATAGTCGTAAGTTGCAGGAATAATATCATAGAAATACTAATGACTCATTACACAAACTCATCATTCTGGTGCTGGATGTTAAATGTTAAAATGTTAAATAGTCGGATTGGAATGAATTGTGTTCCAACTGATTTTACTCACTATACACATCGTTTTCACAGCATGTCTGAATACTTCCTATGTGATTAGTCAATAGTGCTTTAACTACAAACATACTACAAATTATATATATATATATATATATATATATATATAAATGTGTGTGTATACATATATATATATATGTACAATTATATATATATGTATATATATATACACACACATATATATATATATATATATATATATATAATATATATATATATATATATATAAAAAATATATATATATATATAATATATATAATATATATATATATATATATATATATATATATATATATATATATATATATATATATATATATATATATATATATATATATATATATATATATATATATATATATATATATATATATATATATATATATATATATATATATATATATATATATATATATATATATATATATATATATATATATATATATATATATATATATTTTTTTTTTTTTTTTTTTTTTTTTTTTCCCCCCTTTTTAAGTTCCTAGTTGAAGGCTAAACAGTTCACAGAGGAGTAAGCCTTGGCCATAAACTTGAGATCAGAGACCTTGGATGTACCAGAGGCTGAGATGCATGAGCTGCAACCAGCAGAGACTGAACCACTGCAAGACTGTAATCTAGTCTACTCTTTCTGAGACACAGAAATCCTTGTTGTTCTTTTCAAATGACTTAGACAGCATCAATGACATTTTTGGAGCCGCTGGTAGGAGTGGTTGTCATAATACTTGAGCATTAAAGTCTACATGTCCAAATGTAAAAGAGCACAATTTAAAACATTATAGTGACCAATTCTACATGAATCAATTTTTCAGCTGAGATTTTTGTCGGAGTTTGTACTGCAAGTCATGTCAACAGGCTGCAACAATCACCAGTGCTTAATTTAACACTCAACAGAATGAACAACCACGGTAAGATGTGTTTCACAGTGAAGATGACTCAGATGATCAGACTGCTTTAGGGTCCACATGTAACAGATGCAGCCTGACAGAACTGAACAAGGTCAGACCTGTTCCTCCATGAGTGTTTTTAATGGACCAAAATACACTGTCTGTTTCCTGTAAACATCCACACACAGAGAGACACACAGATCCATGAGAAAGACAGAGAAGTGGACCAGAACCAGACCTGGCCTTGAGTATCTGTGTGTCCTGGAAGAGGGACAAATGACCTGGAGGATTTATGGAGGGAAAAGAGGCAGAGGAGGTCTGCAGGAAGTGGGAGGGGAGGGGAGGGGAGACGTACTAAAAGTGAAACACACCAACACAGACAATTTCATACTGGGACTAAACTTATACCTTACTGCAGGAGATCAGCCAAATACTTGACTGTCAACACTGTCTGCAAACACATGTCTCTTTTTACAACAACAGGAGAGTCACTGTAACGTACTGTTGAGGTATATTAAAGCTACATTCATCTACCTTTTCACTTGGGTCTTTACTGAATAGGACAGCTGGAGAGCAGCAGGACAGGCAACAGAGGAGGAACATCATGCACCAAAGTAGGGCCTGACCGAGATGGATTTTCTGGGGCTGATGCCGATACCCATTATTAGGGTAGAAAAAAATCTGATTACCGATTACATATACTGTAGATTTACTGTAGATATACTGTAGGTTACTGCGCCTCACGCCCACAGGAAGAACGACTGATCATATCAGTAATAATCCACATATTTATCATGAATCAAACTCAGACCAGAAGACCACATGCAGCTGCCTCAGTAAGAGTAGTAGCTTGGTCATATAATGTGTACTGTTGTTTATTCTGCTGTTACTGTCATGAAGTGGGTTGAACTGAAACTTGTTGACTTATTGTGTATTTCACAAACTGGTTTATTTACCGTTGAGGTGGACCACTCTCCTCTGTGCGCCCCTGAGCTGCCTGCTTCAGAGCCGTCACTCTGCTGTGCTGTGAGGTAGTTAGTGGATGAAGATTGTCACGAGGTCTACAGGATAAGTCGGGGGATCTTTTCAAATGGCGGAACATTTTTTAAGTGAAACCGGATCTTTTTCTCTGCACAAAAATCGTTGAGTTTTGGCCTATTACCGATTTCTCTTAAACGGGCTGAAATTGGCTGATTTAATCGGCTCGCCGATAAATCGGTCGGGCCCTACAACAATTGTTTGCAGGTGTAGAATTGAACCAGTGACAACTACAACAAGGACTTTGCTTTGCTCTGAGTATGGGAAATCTGCTCTCCAGAGATATCCACGTCTGAGTTTGCAGCTATATCAGCCAGTTCCGCAGTCGGCTCAGGCAGTCTGTTGGTTTCACTTTGGTGAATGAATCCAGGACCATTCAATTATTTCCATTTTTCCATGGAAGCGTTTGTACAGGCATGTAGAGGAGAAAAAATACACCTTTCTCACCAATGACTCTTGTTTTTATTTAAATCAATTATCCACTTTGCTTAAAACAACCACAATAGTGGATTCAACAGACCTTCCAGCAGCCAAAGCTGACATCTTGGTTGTTTGTGGAAACCATTTAGAATAACAGCGGTCCAAGACCTGCCAGCAAAAAATTAGCTGGCTAATGGGTCTGGCAATGCAAGGCTAGTCTACTAGAGCACATCTAATACTTTCTTATGCCTAATTTTCACCTATAGACATATTCAGAGAGTTATTCCCACAATAAAAATGCACGTTTACAGCAAACACTGAAGTATTTGTAAAACCAAAAATCTGGTTTGAAATACTGTCAAATATTTCCTCAAAAAAAAAATCCAGTGGAAAATGTGTGAAACTTTATCCACCTGCAGTGCAGACATGATGGTAAAATGTGTGAGGGGTTGAGAAATGAAAGGATCAGGTCTGACGCGGTAGTCTCCTCCTCCCCTCATGTGTTTTGGCCAGTTTACCATTTCAAATGAGAGCCAGCAGCCGGGGCTCTTTGAAGACTGAGGGGCGGTAGATGTAAAGTGCCATCTTTAGGGCTGTTTTAACATGTTACTGAATAAATACACACACTCACACACACACACACACACACACACAGACAGTCAAATGTCCAAGCAGAGGACAGCCAACAAGACAGAAAAGGATTAGTTATCTCAGTCTTGATGGGAACACGGAGTACAAGTTGTTCAGGTGAAAGTAATCTACTTGATTGATGTGCTGAGGGTTTCAGGATGATACTTCCTCCACAGTGAAGGCGAAAACGGAATGAAGAGGCGGCGGAAACAGAGACACAACATTTGAAGCAGACCAGAGGACATGTCAGCTCACTACAGCTAAATCGCTGTTCATTTTACATTTAACTTCTAAAAGGACAGATGTGAGCCATAGCTTTCAAAACATCTGAGTTATCCTCGACCTTTAGGGAAGTCTTGATAACATCAGAAAGATAAATAATGAAACTGTTCTGCTCTTACAGATATGCTCATGACTCAGAGAGATTTGGATGATATCAGAGAGCTTCAGAGTATGAAAATGTGGTCGCCTATGTTTGATCTTTTCTCTATTTTGCAATAATGAAAGCTACAAGGGCACACTGATTCTTACTAAACAAGCTCAGAGTTGTGATTTTCATCGAGGGCAGTTTTATTCTAAAGTTGAAAAAGCACATTTCTGCAGGCATGCCTTCTACTTTCTGTGTTGTGTAACAGCAGAGACCATAGACTCAAGTTTGTAATCAGCCATGCTTAAAGAGTGGTTACAGAAGAAATTAAAGGGAAATTTCACTTATTGCCTCCTTATCCATCTGGTGTGAAAAAGTTGCACAGATGCTTTAAGTATCTGGGGCACAGCTGCAGTACAGCTCCACGATTTGACGTAATTTCAAAGAACTACAGGTTATTTTCTGCTTTGGCTTTTAGTATCCTCTTTGAATGCCAGTGAGCTAAAAGACGATTTTATGAACAAAGAAAATACAACCCCAAAATAGAGAACAGTGGATCTTTTGGACCAGAAACATTTGACAGCTTGTTATCTAATAAGACATTCAGCTGCATCTATCCAAGCCAGGACATATGACTCTTTCTATGGCTGCTTGTGTGTAATGCATTCTGGTACATGCAGGCACTACTGGTAAAGCTTTGTTAAAAGGAAAACTCAATTTCAAAATCAGCATGTAACCCAGAATTCACTTCCTTAAACTGGCTCCACTTACAGTCAAAACTGTCGGGATAAAACCAGAACTTGACTAATTCTACATTTTTGACTCAAATAAGGGCCTGTGTCCATTGGCAGCATTTCTTACTGCAGGTGGTAACTACTTTCCCCACACAATCAAGAGTTCAGTGTTTGCAGAGTCTGAAGCAGGACCCAGATAACAGTGAATGTTTTAGTGTTGCTGTGCCTGCAGCACTCTCAGTTGGAACTAACTTTTCCAGCACTGAAGTCAGCGGTCTCTAAATGACTAATCACAACAAAAAAGAGGCAGGACTTCTTTAATAAAAACTTTCATCAACAACATGAGCAAGGGGGAGAAAGGAGGAGAGGAGAAAAAGATGAGAGAGATTTCCTTGCACAGTTTATCTCAGGTGGATTTGATTTTCAAGATACATTTTCTATTTTTAGAGCTCTTCGTTCATTGTTTATTGAATTTGAATAACACAAAAAGTTATGTCAATTCAAAACAGACTCAACAGCCACTACCATGGGAAGCAGGGAACAACTTGCTAACAGGGAACAACTTTTATAAAGTTTTTTAAATGTAAATATACACTCTGACTAGCTAACACAGCTAAAGGAAATACAACACTCAAAAAACTGTCAAAAACTACCACAATTTCTTTGACCTTGCTTAGCGATCACAGGATACACATCGACAAACTGATTGGCCAAATGTGGCTAACACTGACAGAGATAGTGTCACGAGCCTTCAGTCATTTTGCAGGTGAATATTCACATGCCTGTGCATGTTACTCATCGCTCTGGTGGAGTGTTTATTGCCAGTTTAACCAGACAAGGCTGACATAAAACTTTATCTCCATTTTCTCAATCAAAATACTGACAAACCACAACACACTACAAGATCCCATCTGTCATTTGTGCTTGTTTATATCTGGGTAGTAGAGCATCATGGCAGTGTGGCAGCAGCTTCTCTACAGCTTAGACACAAAGTACAGCTGACATATCAGACCTAACTAAAGAAATTATAAATAAGTTCAACTGATTACAAATACTGGTGCTGATTAGTCTGTTTAATGAGCACATTTCTTCCAACCAGCCAGAAACTAACAGCATTGACCAATAATTGGCACGGCCGACAATATCAGCTGATATTCAGCATTTTTACATTTATTGGCATCAACCTTTTTTTTCCACCGACAGTTGAAAAAATAAGTTTAATTTGAAACGCGTTTTTCAGCTTTTACACAACTGCCTCTCTCTGCCTAAAGTGCATCTCATTATACAACAGTTGAAGGTCTTACTGTCACAATTTTTCAAAGTGTACAAAACAGTGTACTGTGCTCAGTCTAATCCCAAGGGTGTTATCTAAAATTCTGACAACAAAATATATATTTTTACTGTAAATTAATATTGGTTCTAAATACCGGTCATTGGTTTACTTGATTACTAATAATTGGTATCGGCCCTAAAATAACATATCAGTCGATCCTTACTAACTAACAAGACAAATAAGGCACACACTGAGCAAATAAACTTCTTTAGGGTGCACGGCCACATAAACTTCCAACCAAAAGAAAAGTTAGTACAGTAAATGTCATTTAACATTGTTTAATCTGAGCAGGGTAAAGTACGAACGAACAAGTGATGCATCTCAGCAAACACCCTTCATTAGCTTTCTGCTGAAACACGTTCCTTGCCTTCTGTACACCATCCTGTCCAGATTAAAAGACGTTAAATTGCATCTAAGTGTGCTGACTTTTCTACTTTTATGCACAACTCTACCAAAAGCTTTAATTAATTAAGGAGTGCCCTTAGACTGAGTTCATGGGTGATGCCAGTGCAGGAAACACTGTTGACGGACACAGATCCTTATGATACCAGTTTGTCAGAGGAAGATAAGCACCTTTGACAAATATGGTGGAGGTTAATACTGATTTTTAGATGGAATTACTTTCCCAAAGGTATTTATTTATTAATATTACTTTGTAAAGGCACACACAGCAGTTTCTATTCACCTGTAATTTTAGTAATAAATGTAAAAAAGCTTTTGTATGCGTTGTAAGACACCAGCACAGAGACACTGCTTGTTCTGAAATAGGCTTCTACTTGCTGACAGATCTGTTGGATCTACATAAAAGATGACCAAAAAGAAAACTTTTAAGTATTTATAATAAACATATCATTTATAGTGTCTGATGAAGTTTTATGTCCTGTAAATGACAACCTCTGACAGCCATTGTGTCCTCATTCAAAGAAACCAAAAGACAACAGGCTCTAAATGTATGGCAACAGAGAGTACACAGTATGTAATGATGGAGTGGAGTTGTTGTGAGGCCTATAAATGAGTTCAGAGACTAAACTTAAATCACTGAGTATAGAAAAGCAAAACAATGGCACTGCAGCCACTTTCCATAGCCTTCATTTTTCTTGGAGGGGTAAAAACAGGGTGAGTTGTCCTCAGCTGCCTGTCATTAGCGCTCTGTGCTCTCCACACTCCACTATCTCTGCTTTTTTTCTTACTTTTCCCATACTGCATGGACCCAAATAAAGAGTGCATGGCTCTTCATCCATGCTCATATTTCCCAGCCGGAACAGAAATAGGTGTTTTTCTTCCTCCCTGGTGGTGCACATGCATAGTCTGCAGAGCAGCTCTGAGGGGGCGGCGGCCTTGCAGTGTTTTCTCGGGGCAGGGTGCGGTCGGTTACCCTGCCTGGCTCTGGCTCAGCAGCCCCTGAGGCTGGACCAGAGCACCTTGGCCACCCGTACTCGCTGCTGCCCACATGCACCCACTCCCACCACAGGATCAAGGTCGGAGGCGGCTGGATGACAGGGGTGCAGGGTTCAGGCTGGGACTGAGGGAAACTTAGTGCCCTCTGCCAATGGGGTTCATATGTGCTTGTCAGGATCAGAGGAGCCGTGCAGCCAAGCACAGCAAATTACACAGACTGGGCAGGGAGGTACCTGACCACAAATACACACACACACACACACACACACACACACACACGCTCACAAAACACTTCCACTGCCACTTTCACTCAACATCCCTCCATACAGCTAACGGTGCAAACTGGCACTATTTAATAGCTGCAAAAGGAAGCCAAGGTAGAAGAAACGGGCACAGGCAAAGAGTGTGTGTGGGTGTGTATACTTCTCTCCGATATAATCACCAGAAGAACCACAGAGTGAAAGTCAGCTTGTAGGATCAGGAAAATTCACACCAGGTTATGAAAGACAATACGACTGTAATTGCAAAGTAAGTGTGGGGTCTTGACAGGAGAGCCCAGAATCAACAACCACCCACAGAATGTTTAAGACGCAGTAATCTTTAAAAATATCCTGGAATAACTGAAGGAAATATCATACAAAAGGTCTAAATTATGTCCCCACCTGATGTTTAAAGGCTTGAGCTGCTCTACACAACAGAAACTACAAAAACACTCTGCGGTCTGAGCTAATAATAGCTGACAATTCTGAGGTGTATAAACATACAGTTGGAGGGAACTTATTATATAGACAATCAAACCACACTGAGCCAGCAGAGTCCAGTGCTTTGCACAGTTCACATCATGCAAAGAAAACAACCTACTTCAAAAAGTGTGTTTTTGTCTTCTATAGAGCCCAACCTACATGTTTGACCACACAAGGCTTAAAGAGGGCAGCTGAATAAGTATTTTAGTTTTTTTTTTCTGATGCACACTGATTTTTAAGTACTTTTCACCAGAAACTATGATGCAGAAACACGTCTGGGGTTTTCAAATGTTATTTTTCTCCAGCAGAAGCATTTTGGCTTAATAATTGACCATCTTTACAGCTAACTGTGCAGCAAATGTAGCAGACCATCCAGCTGAGCAGACAGTGGCTGCACTAGAATTGGTCAAAAAGTCAAAAACATTTTAACATAAAAATGGTGACCAATGATTTTTAGTCATATTGCTGATGCATGATAAACTGATCAAAGTTGGAAGTAGGAACAGGCTGTGCAGATCTCATCTGTGATATTTTAGGTATTTGAGGAAACAACCTGATCTCTCCTCCAAAAAGCTTTTTTTAAATTCCAGTTTTTGCCAAAATGTAACTTTTCCTCTCTTAAAGGTACAGCATAACTGTCCCACTCTGATCATGTTTTTTTTTATTACTTAACATGTTATCAGTGGTCTTTAAGTTATGATTATTAAGTTTTCAGCCAAAATCACATTATCTGTGTCATTTTCAAGGGCTTTTCTTCAGCCCTGTCCTCAACAGCTCATTAGCTATTAGCCTCTGATTGGGGGGAGATAGCGCTGCTTTGCACACTCCTCTTCATGCTAGTTTGTAGCCTAACATTGCCGGTGTAGTAGAAGTAACATGTTACACTCAATTTCCACTGAAATCAGAACGGCTATGAAAAGGCTGTATCTGCCAATCGCAGCTGATCGTTCAAGTTAATGTGTCAGTTTCCACCAGCTTCTTTCCGTTCCGCTGCGGATCACCGGATCACCAAGAGTTCTATTTTTCCGGACGCTGGAGCATGCCAGATAAATTCAGCACAGATTAACCTGTGCTGGAAAGGAAGTCAGGCACAGACACAAAATAAAATATCCTTCTTCTTTTTAAAATAAAGCACAGTGTTTCAGGTGGAGCGTATTTCACACCATGCAAACAGGCGGGGACGAAAAAGTGAAAGGTTTATAGACAGCATTTCACCCCGATGACATCATGGATGAGGAGATGCTGATTTTATAAGTCTAGAAGTAAATTTCTGTCTCTGGAAGGACACAATCTACTGCTTATATGGTTAGCCTATGTGGCTTCGCGATTCCTGCTGTCTGTAATCCGCCACGTAATTTGCCTGACAAACGGATCCTGTAGAAATTTGAGTACAGCAAAAATCGCAGCCGTTCTGAATCAGAGCCGTTCCGGATGTGGTGGAAGTTCTAGGTAACATAGGAGCTATTCAGCTCTCGGACACAAATGTCCATGGGGGCATAACGAAAGCTAATATCATAATTAGCTTTCTTATGAGCGTTGCAATTCGCTAGTGGACTTATTTTTCTCATTATATGTCCCATAGCATCAGAAAAATGCCATATGAGCATGTAGACAACAAGAAAATCATGATTTTCATCGTGGTGGGTCTTTAACACTTAAAGGCACAGGCGTTGTTAGTGGGTCTTGATCCGTTCAATTAATTTCCTATTCCAGAGCGCATTAGTGATGGCAGCATGCAGATATGCTTCCAGATATGGTTGGGCAAATCAACAGCAAATCAGAACAACGCAGCGTGTGATGTCCCACAGAGTCAACTACAGCAAACATATCTATCTTGCTAATGAATGCTGTAAGTGCAGAAAATAGCTGTTAAGTGCAAGACTACTGTCATGACAGAAGTTTCTGATGATAAAAAAATGGTTACTTTGGTGTAAAATCAGTGTATAATCCAGTGAATGTCTCTTTTCATTCCAGCTGGAAAAAAAAAGAAACACATCAGTGGTCTGTCAGTCTTTACCCCTGAAAGTGGTAGAAGTATCAGATCAGTCCTGAAAATCCCATCAGTCAGTCTCTAATCTTTTGTGGGATCATGTAGAAAAGAAGCACAGCTTAAAAACACTCATTCGCAGAGCACTTGAACACATCGGAGTGATTGACGTGCACTCTGTGAGCTGTGCACTTGACGGCGGTCATAAAGCGGGAACTCGAGGCCTGTTTCTGGCTATGCCTCAGCAGCACTTCAATCTCCTAAACATCTGTGATAAGGCTCAACTGGGCCATCTGCTCAGAGATAGCACAGGCAATAACAGCCCTGCTGATCCGGCTGGTCCCCATCAGACACAAACTCCAGATAAACACAAGCCTCCTACACACACACAAACACACACTACTTATTACTTTCAGCTACACTTCTTTGTCTTTCTGTTTGTGTCTAAGCACCTGCCAGAGCTAGTACACAGTACCAGAATCTATCATGTACAAGTTATAAGGTAATACACTGATATAAGGCTAAGGTCATATATATATGGCGAATAAGTTAAAATATTAACACATTTTATTTTAATTCAATCATTCTACAAGTTTAGCGGGGGTCATCATGATGAGATGAGTCTAAGGAAAGCAGAGTGTAATAATGAAAATAAAGAACATGAACAATACATTGAAGGTGATACACTTTTCTTTTTAAGGGTTTTTCAAGCAGATTTCCAAAAGTCTGTGCGTCTGTTTACATACTTGGAGGGGTCTGCTAGCTGAGCTGCCACTGATGACATTCACATAGATTAAGGATTAGTGTTCCTTCGGTGTTTGTTGGTTTGCAAAATTAAAAATCTTTATAACACTGAGCAATGCAGTTTAATATTTATAATCAATTGCTCCCTGAAGGAGGATTTGGGGTCTGCAAGCTGAGCTGCCATCAACAACACAAGTACAGAGTTTGGGTGGTGTAGTATTAGAGGAAGGTTTAATAAAGTCCCTTTCTAAAAGTCAAACCGAACTTGCAGTTAATGTCGTAAAAACAAAGAACAATTCAGTTACATATTTATACCCATTGTGTTGGTCTTTGGGGGAGGTTTGGGGGGCTGAAAGCTGAGCTGCCATTGAAAACCTCAACACAGATCCTGAGAGTTTTGTCTGTTTGTTGTTTGCACAGTAGATCTAATGCAGATGCTCTCTGTCTCCAGTAGACAAACTGGCCCTGGACTGAAAATCTTACATACATTGAAAATACAGTTTGATGTTGATAATCGATTCTGTTGCCACTTTGAGGAGGATTTGGGGTCTGCAAGCTAAGCTGCAACGAACTTCATCCATGCATGCTTGTTTCAATTATCATTTATAGACTGATCACCAGCAGGGTCCTTCATTGAAACAATGATGAGACTATACTCCCATATTACAGTACTCCTATTGGCTTAAAGATACAGTATATGGTTGCATTTGATTGGATACTTTTGACTTTTTTCTGTTGAAACTTAAACTATATAACTGTTTGGTTGGTTGAGGTTTTATGACCCTGATGAGGGTTACAAGCAGAAACATGTGGATCTATGGATAAAGTTGTTCTTTAACTTAAAGAGCTGCTGGGGTTTAGACCTTTTCTGACCTTTCAGATTTAACTCTTCCTCGTGGACAAACATTGTGAAAAGGTACTCTTAATCTGCTGCTGCATCAAACACACAGCATGAAACTTTTAATCTGCTTTCATAAATCACTCAGCTGTGTTTGTACGACTGAGACATCTTGAACAGCTACAGTGACTTGAGACATGCATCTGTGGGTGTATTGTTGGTATTTGGTTGGGGTGCCCCAGACTTGATCCCTGCAGAAGAGGGTCGGTTCAACCTGCCCTGTTGAGCTCACATTATCTGCTACAGTACACTCTGTCTAAACAGTACAGACAAGAAAAGATTGGTTCTGTTACAGCAGAACCTCCCACCGAGCTCAGAACTGTCCCTGCTCTATTCTGTGTATGTTAAAGTCTGTCTGTAAAAGCAGAAAGACGTCCTGCATGACAGTTCCAGCCACAAAACTCTTCTGCTCAGTGAAAGTCTTTTCCTCCTACAGCCACATAAAGGGGCAGCGAAAGAGAGAGAAACTCCTGATGTAGGACTAATCCTGCCATGTACAACAGCCTCACCACAGGTGCTCAACACGTGCATCTGCAGAGGCAAGCTTGACTGAACCACTGGAACCTGAAGCTGGTCATGTGCTGCTCAGCTCACACAGCAGGAGGCTGCCTCGGGCCTGAGGGTTGTTTGGGAATGTGTGTGTTTGCCAGGTGTGAAAGGTATGGAAAATATAAACCGTGGTCATTCTGGTATTCAGAATGCTTTCTAATGGACTGTCCCCTCTCAAGCCTGTTCTAAATTTGTTTAATACCCAGGGAGACTGAAATCTGATTATGGTCCTAGATGAAATAAAGGTAGACACTTATTTGAGGTTACTTTATTCTCCACCATATTAATACCAAGATAGATTTTATCAGGGATTCATACTTGATTAAAGTCTATTGAATTGGATTTAGATTTTTTAAAATAATCCCAAAAGCCTGTTAATAGAAATAAACTTTCCCCGGGGGAGGTGGGTTGTAAAATATGTGTTGTTTCTTCGGCGACTAAGTGCACATCAACTTAGATGTTTTCCATTATACATGAAATCAGCCATAATCAACTGCCAGAACAGACAATTAATCAGTGGAGTGTCTCTCAGGGAAAACATTTTAACTGTTTTCCTGCTTAAAGACTTCTATCACTTTCATCAAACTCTACAATGTGCAGTTTTTGTGCAAATGTGGAGCTCTTTCTAGTATGTCTGTTAGTCACCAGTGCAGTAGTTAAGCTCAGTCTTGGCAAACAAATCAGCCGAGACCCTCAACACCCAGCTCCTCATGTCACCTGTTGTCATGAACTGAAAAATCTAAGCAGCACTTTACTTCACAAGCTTTATATACTTAATAGTAGGGCACCATTCTCTTAAAAGGTACAGTGTGTAGTGTCAATGAGCATCTTACAGAGCAGACTTGGCAGAAATGTAATATAATATTCAGAACTTTGTTTAGATGCTTTTGTTTTATTTAACTTACGTTGACTCTTTCATATCTACACAAGGAAGATTTTCATAAAGACTGACATCTTGCACTGCCATGTTTCTACCATAACACAGAATGGATAAATTACTAACATAAGCATTCTTGTACTCAGTGAGAGGCCTTGTGAGACGCAGCAAGAAGGTGAAGAAGAAAAAGAAGAGGTTTTTGTGTAACATTGTTTTTACAAATACATGTTTTTAACTGTGAAAACTTGACAAATGAAGGATTGTACTTGTCATCACTCGAGGAGCTTCTTGTCTCCAAAGGCCACAATCACCTCATCATCTGGGAGACTAGGCAAGGGAGACTTTTAATCTTGAATCGAACTGCTAGAATATTGTCATTTCTAAACACTGCGCTTGAAAACTTATGATAATCACCCTTGAGGGAGAAAACCCTGAAAAGGTGACCCTTCTGGACGGGGCTGCATCATTGTGTAACCAGCATGCTTTCTGTAGCAAAACAGTTGGTACATCTTTGAGCACATCAAATGCTGTAAAACATTTTTCTTTTTCTTTTTGAATATTGTGAACAAAATGTGTGTTCACCTCATTGTGAAGCTTTGTTGGCTCAGGAGGTGACATGTAGTGACATGTGGTGAATGGTAAGATACAAGAAGAAGAGACGGTGATTAATGCAGGTGAGAGGCCTACTGGGAGGAGTCACCGTGTTCCAGCTTTCGAGCCCAGTGCTTGATTTTACATTAGTTCCTAATTACATGTAGCTAGACAGGGGCTTTGTTTTTAAATGGACTTGAGGACTGTAATTATATGTCAGGGTGTAATTGCACATAAGGGTATAATTTCACTGAAGTTTAGCTGCTTATTCAGTTAACCTGCAAAGCTACAGAAGACTATTGGATCACTGGAATATAGGAGGCAGCTTACATTTTATATGTTAAAAGGTTATTGAAAGTGCACCTTATATACCTAATTTTGCGGCACTTGTAGTTATCATGGTAACATATTCAAATGAGGTCTATTATGCTCTTCTTTTGTGAAAACTCAGTGAGAAATAAATAAATAAATAATCATAAAAACTACAAACCACAGCCAATTTCCTTCAGTATCTTATGTCTTGCTCTGTGTGACCTTCACTCTCACTCTTAATTAATGGCAGTTTACATATACTCCCATTTTAGAAGTTGATACCATGAGATATTCCCCATTTCTGCTTTTAATTTTCATACTTATTCCAACTCTTGTACCAAGAGGAATAAAAAAAATAACTCAAACACTCTATAAGCTTCAGAAAAGAAAAAACACTGATCAGAGAATTAGATAGTGAAATCCAGCAGCCTGTGAAAAATAAATTGGATTTTTTTCTTAAAAACACAAAGAAACGCAAAAGAAGTTTAATTTAATTTTGTTCTTTAAAGTCTGTGAAATGATTTATGGGATTCTGAGATTCAAAGTGCCAAAAATTACAACAGAGATAGCCTCATAGACGAGAGGCAAAACATCTTATAGAACTTCAAAAAACTCCAGTTGCTTTTTTGATGAAACATTAGGCTTCAAGAATCTGGGTGAAAATATGCAAAGCAAAAAACAAAAACGTCTGAACAGGAAGTATTAAAATATGGATTTTAGGGAGTAAATCAAACTGCAAACTACTCCTTTCTGTTTTCACAGTTTCTCTACTTTTCTAGTGGTTTTATTTGACCATATCTAATAACCTCTGTTGTCTCTGTGTTCACCTCTTAAAATTGAAACTTGCTTGTGTTTCTAAAACCAACAAGTTATCAAATTAGTGACAGTTTAAACTATGATTAAAGAAGAACTCACCGTGGCTGCGCAAGACAGCCGGGGGCCACGGTATCCTGGGAGTGGGGGGTTCTCTGCAGACCTGTGAGCTCCAGCATGTCCACTTGTACATCTGTCACATGACCAGGTAAGGGTTTGAGCACAGTCAAGATCTTCTCCACCAGATTGTCACCATGGTGACCTGCAGCTCCTGAAAAGAAAACACATACACTGACATGTCTATTTGTGGATTGACCCAGAATGAAATTTTAAATCCTGAAAACTTAAATATGTGTTGTTAAGTCACACACAAATTTTACTGAGGCAGAAATCTTGAGCAGAGCCCAACTCATGTCAGACAGTCATCTGCCACTGCTGTGTTGGGAATAGAGGGAGGTAGAGATGAACAAACAAAATAGGATACACATGTATGGTTTTATTGCCAGAGATAGCTAATGGAACAAGTATGTGTACCATTTATAGGAACAGCATGATAATATTATCGTTTGTTTCAATTGCTAACAGGCGCTTACCCATACTGCAGATACTTTTTTTCTAAACTCTTAACACAGACTGACTCACACCTACAAAACACAATTGGCCGAATTGATCATTCTCTTCTCAAAAACACATTTTGTTAAATATATACAAACTCTTCATTTCAAAATAGAACACATCTTTCTCTGCACACACTAACTTTACCAAAACACTGGAATTCTGACTCAAAATGAAATTATTCTGTTAAAGAATAGCACTTGTTTTCACTTCACAAGGTACATGCAGTCAATCAAAGTACACCAGGTTTTAAAATACTGGCGATTGCTGACATTACAAAAACTGCATAGACTTTTATGTTTCAGTATTACAGGTATTTGCATGCAAAACATGCAATCCACAGTTTTTACACTAAATTTCTTGGTTGGGAACTGTATGTCGACATGTAATGTTCACATTCAAAAGCATTCCAGTAAAAAGTTTTGTTTTCTGCCTTTTACTGTTTACTACAGGAGGTGCAAATACTGTTTATAATATGATAGAACAGAAAAAGTTTTACAGTATTGCTTACAGTGAACAAAATATCCATAAAACACACAACAGCGTTCTAAACAGTATAAAAAAAAAACAATAGCAAAAAGCCCAGATAAAAACCGGGGGTGGGGGACAACAGCTAAAAAAAAAGAACGAAATTACTGTATCTAATCTCTGCGATCTTCAGGGTTAGGCCAGATGTTTTCATCAACATTGCATCTGATATTATCCAAGGCTTGGCAATCATCAACTGTGATGTCCCAGCATCCATGGCTTCAAGTAGGGACATCTGTTCATGTGGCTGATGGTCATAAACCTTCCACCTCCATGAAGAAAAGAATTCCTCTATGGAATCAGCTGTGGTTGGCCCAATTTACCCAACATAAATCAGCTGTGTGTCAATTATTCTATTGTTTGTTCATTATCAGCTGAGATAGATTGTTTTTGAACTAGTATCATTGCAGAAGCAGAGGATTTTATACTGTATCTAAAGTTTGGAATATTGTTATTGCCATTGTGGGATGCTGTGTGTTAACATTCGTAAATAATACAAAAAAAATCCATAATTTTGTTGGGAGGTATAGCTTGTCTGTTAAGAAAATGTAGGCATTGTGGTAATGTGTTTACTGACAGCATATTGTGTGAAAAGGACATGAAATGTGTGAATGGTCTGGCCACTCAAGACTGATGTTGTGCTAATTGTGTTTAGAGTTTTTAAATGTGACAAACACCTGTAGCAACTGAAAAAAACTATAATAGACTGACAGTATTGTATTGGTATGGTATCCTATCATACCATAATGTAGTGTGTTGTAAATCTAAATTGTATGACAGTAAATCATATTGGGTCATATAGGACTGTGCCATACTATGTTGTGATGTTCTGTATCATATTGTAAGGTACTTGCTTTGTGAAACAGTAAGTGTTGACTACAGTGCTCTGTGGGTAGGGATAATCTGCAGAGGAAGATTTCACCTGTTAGATCCAGTGTCCGGTCCACAAATATGATGGATGCTCGATTAGGGGCTGTCTTCCTCCTGTTTTTGGCTTGAGGATGATTGGCCAGCTCCCCTGCAATGATACGGCTCATTGGTCCCACAGCAAAGCTCTCCTCCCTGGTACCTGTAGCTTCAAACACGGAATTCAACCCTGCAGCCAAAGATTTGATGTGAAGCTGCAGCTCCACAGGCAAAGAGTGCGTATCTATGTCCACCAGGCTCCCAAACCTCTTCTTCTCTGGTCGTTTGGCGTTTACAGCCTCTAGATCAGCTGAGAGGAGAGGGAACAGGTGGGCAAAGGTGGGTGTCAGGAGCAGCTGCTTGGACACAGGAGCAAACACCACCGGGACGTGCATGACTTCTGCGGTGTAGTTCATGTTCCCCATCCACTCACAGAGTTTCTCCTCAAACTGCTCAAACACAGGGTTCCCCTCCAGCTCTGTGCTCACATTATTGGCGAGCAGGTGCACAGAGTGAGCCACGGTGGTGAAGACAACGCAGTACTGGAGGTGACTGAGGGAGATGATGTCTTTAATGATGTCGACCGTCCTCCCCTTCAGTAAGGTGCTCACCACAAACACAGCTTTAGGTTCGTTGACATCACACGCTTCAAAGCTGGAAAATTGCTTTAAATTCCGGGCTCCAGCCTCCAACAACAACGTAGCTCCTCCACTCCAATGCAGAGCTTCAGCGCAAGCATCATCCATAAAAACCACCGCTTTCTTCACCTTCGACAGCACCTTCTCCCACATCAGCTGCGAGAAGCGCAAAAAATCCTCCGCTGACGACATTTGCAAGTTTCAATGTAATCTAAACGCTAAGAAATCAGAAACACGTGAGAAATAATGACTGAGGTAGCTCCTGCAAAACATAAACACGAGTCTCTTAGAGTTGACGTGGCATCGTGCGTCGCACTGTAAATACGTCACTTATGACTCCACTCGTTGCTATGGCAATAAACAGCATCCGCAGGTGATTTGCACGATTGAGTCTTAATTTAAAAAGAAAAAAAAACGGAATATATAAAGAAACAAATGACCGGGGAAAGTTGCCAAATTCACTATAAACACTATGAATGTCCGTACAGGAAAAACAGAGACAAAAAAAAAGACACTTTTAAAACACGTTAGAATGCACGAGCCTCTTTCCCAGCATTGATCAAACAACGATCAATAAATCACATCACGGGGAAAAAAATGATAATACAACAACTAAACGACAAACGACATCAAATATAAAGCATTAAAAGGTATCCTAAAAATTTTGAAATAAACCAAAATTGCCTACAGATCGATATAGAGACAAATCAACGTCGAACTACAGTATCCATGGAAACGTGTACTTTACATGGATACGTAACGGTTTTCTTAACTGACACAATTTAATGTTAGTTGGCAAATATACTTTTTTGCTAAAAGACGTCGACAAAGTTTGTTTTGTTTTGTTGTTGCTCTGCTGTTTAATCTGCCTCTAAAATGTTATCATCTGATCCTGAATTCGACTCCAGTTCAGCCAATGAAGAGAGGGAATATGAAGAAGGACAGATTTATCAGTGTAAGTCAGTGTAAGTCAGTGAAAGGCTGCATGTCAGTTTGTTTTTGTCTCAAAAAAGAAAAAAAAATAATGTAATGATCAACAAAAGACGCTGCGGTAACGCTAATTAACAACCATAATGATGATACAAGTGGGACCAGTGAATAATTTCATATATTTTGATAGTCAATATTTTCATAACAATTTCCAACAGCTAAGGCTTTTTGGAATAAAACTTGCAGTTGGATGCGAATATAAAGATAAAACATGACATTATATACACATTCATGTGACTAATCTAGACTATGGGCTACATATCATGAAAAGACTGTCCACCAGGGGCAGAAATATACATAGTA
The DNA here is from genome assembly GCA_962446985.1 of Xyrichtys novacula. Taxonomy (NCBI): domain Eukaryota; kingdom Metazoa; phylum Chordata; class Actinopteri; order Labriformes; family Labridae; genus Xyrichtys; species Xyrichtys novacula. Next base: position 12,619,331 of record OY660870.1, read on the forward strand.
AACCCTCTGCTGTCTGTGATATACCATACTAAGACAAATGGCTCATACTTATAGGGGTATATTTGTAATTTTCAAAGCCATTTTCAAATTGAAATGTCAAAAAAATTGCCAATTGGGAAAGTGTGAGTTCTCACTTGGAAAAAAAAAAAAAAAGTCATTTATATATTGTTTTTTAGCTGTCTCTGTCATTCTGAAACATTACACGACATGGAAAATGAATAAGCTACTGCTTTCTAAAACAGAATAAGAGAAAGAGACATTTCCACATTCACAAAGTCCCTTCATCAATACCTGTCTAGAATCAGGTTGTGACACATAGTAATCTTGATACTTAAAAACATATGGGCTTGTAATATGATTACATGCTGCCATTGTGTCTTCATTCATACTCATGGTAATACTATATCATATTATATTGATTTATATCACCCCTTGCTTCATGCTAGAATAATGAGTCATACATTAATCAAGCACTATATGTCAGTGAATTATGTGTACCCTATTTATGAAGTGTTACAGAACCAAGCTATGAGGGCATTTTCTGCACCATGCTTAAGATGTCACATTAAGTGTTGACTTCATGCTGTAATGTGTTTCAGGGATTTTTGAAATGAATAACAAAGATGACAAGAAGGAAAAAGAAGAGAGTCATTCCCCCTGCAGGTATGTGCTCTCTGTGGAAAACAGCTATAAGGTCTCAGGTCACATTTGCATGATGATGCTTTTTCATTCTTGTAAAGAATTCATTGTAAATACCTGCCAAAAAAGAAATTATATTATATTTGCATGCAACAAGTTTTTACCTGTCATTATGAATAAATTATAACAACATACACCATGGGATTGTAGGTTAACCACGCTCACTCAGTCCACCAGCCCCTCTTTGACCCTGAACTCAGACTAACTAGGTTCAAGCAGGTTAGAGAAGCCATTAGTGATGAAGTGCGCTTTGCCTACAGGCTCATTTTCAATTAGAAACCACTGCATTATGGAAATGCAACATGCAGATATGATACTCTTTTCACAGCACAATAACAACAATGATCATAATTGTACACCATGAGTGTGACGGCTCCTCGTGTGCAGCCTGAAATGTACTTTCAGTCATGCAGAACATGAAGAAGTATTTTGGAGCTCATTAAATCTGCTGCCGCTCAAGCTCTGTTTGTTTGTGAGCTGGAAACGTGGATGTAAGCAATCACACAACTGGAGCAGTGCTGATATCAGGGCTCTGTGCTCTTCAGCAGCAGAGTAAATGTAGCAGAACATGCCACCTAAGCTTCTGTAAAGTACACCAGAGCTTCACAAACAGCCTTTGATTTAATGCCTGAGTTTACTTTCTTTGTGTGTCTGACCTGATTTAAAGCGTCTCATGGGATTACAGTTACAAGTTTTTGCTGTTGATGCATTTTTTTAATCAACAAATATACTCAGAATAAATCTGTATATCTTTAACAAAAATCAGCAATAAGAAGAGACTGGGTTTTATGCACTTTTTAAAACATATTATGCAAGGCGCTGATAAAGACAGTCCTGACTCCAATTGGTTTGTTGAAGGAGAAAATACTTACAACCATTTGTGTTACATTTTTTGTATGTAACTATGTGTAGCTAAATTTATACATTTATTACAGGCAGATAGAGAGGCCTCTGTTTATTTTAGACTGATTACACATTATCTCCTCAGACTGACATAGCATGCTCAAGTTAGCATCTGAAACTATTCCTATGAGAGATAGTTTCAACAGCTCTACTGTCATTGCACGGATTGCATGACAAGATATTGGTTTTGACCAATAAGAATCATGTGTTCAACAAAGATGGATTATAAAGAACTTAAAATTTCTTGTCAATTGTTTCACAAAGTAAAGTACATAATGAGAGATTGTGAAAAATGAAAATATAATAAAAATGCTCTGGTATGACTGATAAATCTGAAAAACAGGCTAACCCTAACCCTAAGAACTATTGGTGGTTAACCTGGAACCCTGAACTCTGGTTGTTCATGTTACATTCTTCGGGACAACAAACAAAAACAAGCAGTGTCAGCCTCTAAAAGGCTAAGTCTAAATGTTTCACAGGTATTTTAACAGCAGACATTCGCTGAGTCACTCTCCTGAAGGATTTGGGATGTTTGCCTTGGGGCTTTTCATTCTCTGGCTGTTGAAATGATCTCTCTGTATATATGTTAATATAATGAGGTAATATCTTTCCCTGTAGAGTCTGTCAAAGTGCCTCTCAGCCTGATATTGGTCTTGACTGGAGCGACCTGAGTGAAGCACTCAGCTAAAAATAACTGCACTTGGTGTAGAATAATAACATCTCCAGTCCTCATTATCATCTCAATTATTCAGACTTTTTCCACAGCACACGCCACATTCTGCTGAAATGTGTTTCTTATGCAGTTGGATATTATTCCTGTTATTTCAAGTAATTTTTTTCAGCAATCTAAAGGATGTCCAGGATGATGGAGATGGTGACGGTTACAGGGCTGGTGATGTTTATGAACTTGTGTAGCCGTGAGTAGGAGATTATAACTGTGTACAATCCATCCTCTCACATAATAATGTTGGATTTTTATGCCTTTATTGTGTTTGTTTGCCTCTTGGGCACAATGTGAAAGTGTTTCATTTGTCAGGAACCCACTTCTGTCAAAACATAGCTTTGAGGTATTCTCATTGTTTGTTTTTTGGAGATTTTTTTCCATTCCTGATTTATTTTTCCTGCATATATTAGAGCCCTTTGAGATGAGATTTTCAGTTCCTGACCCAGACACTCAGTGTATCCCTCAGAGTTTAAATGTCAGGAGTATGGAGATGACAGTGTTGGTTATGTGTGTTGGCTTTTTTCCCTTTTTTCCTGCAGATCTGAAGACAAACCTGAGCACCTGACTGATGATGAGAGGAGCACTCATGAACCAGGACCATCTTCTGGAGACAAGAATACACATAAAGCAAGAGGAGAAAAAAAACGGGAAGAGAAGAGGCCTGCTCTACAAAGTGAGCTCAACCAACATGGTGTGTGTTTTAGTGATCGGGCTTTACTAACCAGAAAAGACAGTGAATTTGTGATTCTAATGAGATATGATGATTCAAAGTTAATGATACAGACAGAAAGAGAGTGGAGAAGAGCCTTGTCTGTCCTTGGCTGCACCTTTTGTCAAACCAGGAAGTGCGCTTCCTCCACAGCCAACTAACTTTAGAGATAAAGGCTGTGTCTGAAATGAATCACTCAGTCCCTAACCCCTAACCCCCATATGGGGTTTCACTATATAGTTGACTATGTAGTGAACTCAATCACCAAAGGTTTCGGACACTACATGGCAAGACGCTATGCATGACGGGATGCCCACTACCGGTGAGTGACCATCGGATGGTCACTACATTTTGCAATGCTTTATGGGAGATTTTGAGTTGCCTGTATGGGGCACTGGAATTGATCACTCAGGTTTCGGACACCCCTCAAAATAGCGCTAACCCCCATATAGTCACCTATATGGTTAGGGATCCAATTCGGACACAGCCAATGAAACAAAGATTAGTTCAACAGATGTGTGTGTAATCTTGTGGAGTAAAATGTTCATTAAAATGATCAAATACACAATATTAACCAATACTTGAAAAACTGTTTTAATCAAATGATACCTGCAAATTAAAACCGGTGCTGCAACTAATGGTGGTGTTGGGGAAACTAATGAGGTAAAGGTGTGGGTGGGGGGCATTAGCTGTCACTTAAAAGGCAAAATTTTCTACAAACTGATTTCTCATCCTGGGCAAATCCTGCTAGTGCTCAGTAGAAGTTGCCATAGTGACAGATCTAATCACTCAAATGGAGTTTGGGTTCATGTTTGACAAATGTCCCTTGGTTTAATTAAAGATGAGAAAAGGATATTATGACTTATTAGATTCTTCAGCGAGTCACGATTTCGAGTCCTTTTAACTGTTTCACAGGTAACTTAAAGAGGCAACACAACGCACGTGAACATGAACAAAAGCCCTGGATGAGAACTGGTAAGCACTAAATATGAGAGGTTTTCTCCTTGAAGTTCAATGTAAAGTTTATTTACAGGCTCTCCTGTTTGTCTTATAGGTGCTGATATCACAGATTACTATAACTACGGTTTTGATGAAGAGACCTGGAAAAACTATTGTCAAAAACAGTTTGAACATCGAGCTGCCAACAGAAAACTCATCACTGTGAGAAATCATGCAGAATCATACATGTGCAGAAGTTTATGTGTAATCATTGAATCTGAAAATTCTTAGAAAAGAAGTTTATTTATCATTTTATTGTTTCATACTGTTAGCTTGATTGTATATTAAATAAAATTTGTGCAATTAGGTTTTAAAAATGAAATATTTACTAACTTTGAAGCAAATCAATCAGTTGTTTTATCAAGCTGACTTTAGGAGCAATGCACACAAATTCGAAAGTGCATGTACTTCCCTGTAGCTGTGCAAATGGTACTAGACTTCTGTCTTCTTATTCCTTTGAACTTTTTTACATTCCTGCAAAAGGAATTACAGTCTAAAATCATAAAAGACTACTTGAAGAAAAAAGTAATGGGTTGAAGAAAGGGAGTGATGTTGTTGTTGGTGTTCCTCTTAGGTCCAGAAGAGGCACTACACTCATGAAGAAAGCGAGCCTGCTCCTTCTCCTTTCTCAAACTCTCCACCTGCCTCAGCTCTCAGGTTGGTGGTAACATGTCTATGTGTTGCTGTTGTTATGTGTGTGTGTCCTCTCTCCTTTACTTCACCTCCTCCTCCTCCTCTGTGAAAACTCAGAGCTGAGCTCCTGCTGAAAGTGGCAGCTGGCTGTTTGTGTTTGTTTGTGACATGACGGCTATCAGGCTGCTGCCATCTGTTTTCTGTGATCTAAGATGGGCTCAGCATAATGGGGTTGTATTAGCGGGGGATCCCAAAGTGTTGTCGTAAACACGGACTAATGTTCAGCTGTGAAAGGGGCAAACTGACGGTTCTTTGAAGGCAGATCCTCAGACAAAGAGGGCCTTAGTCCAGATAATTGATCTGAGGCTTTGTGGTGGACGATATTTGACTGTTAATGATTTACTCAGACTTGAAGACTTTATTTTGTCTGTTATTTAAATGCATCCTCACTTTTTTTTATCCACAACAACATCTTGAAACGGGAAGAAAATTATTACCCTTTATATTACAACATCATTTTTCAAATTAAGTATCTCCCCCTCAAGACTGCAGTTCATCTTTTGACTTACCTGCATCAGAGATATTCGGATCAGTGAATCAATTCTTTGCAAATATCTCTGCACAGTGCCATTAATATGAACAACTTCTGGAGTTTTGACATCTAATTTCAGGTCTTTTCATTTGTCTACTGATGCCTTTATTTCGCCAGCAGTGCAACAGCAGTTTCAGAACATTTCTCACTGACATTTACAGCTGCTAAATTGTCATGCAGCACACCTGCCCCCCTCAACAGTGATGCTATGTCTGTTTTATATGACCTAACATGTGCTATATGTTTTATTTTTGCTTTTATTTGATATCAATTTACCAAGTATATCATGTCCTGGAATCAGCAGCAGCTGTAGATATGGAAATTTTTCCTCCAAAGTGTGGTCAGTACCTCCTTCATTTAGACTTCCACCACTGTTATTTACAAAGCTGATATCAGGAGTCCTGCCCCTTCTTGATTCTGAATGGTTGATGACAGAAAAGTGACACCAGCGAGTGTTGCAAAAGTTAAACCTTCTATTTTTCATGCTTTCATTGTTCATAATCGGGGAGTCTGTCGTTGCATCAAGTACAAAAAGCAGAGTCAAGAGGAACACTAAGATGCAAATGCTACAGTAATCCCTGTCCTGGGAAAAGGGGAGGGAGAAGAGGAAGATGGGAAAAAAAATCCTTGCCTATGTACAAATAAATAGGTTATTGGGCCGTATCTGCTTGTACATGAACACTGTCCTTCATAATAATAAAGAATAACACTACAAACAAAGGCAAGATGAGCCACTACCATAACAAACAAACAGTAAACAAAAAACTGAATTATTGTGAATGCGTCTTTTCTTTTTATTGTATGCAGGTAATGACATAAATAGTAGTTTTGCATTCACTGAATTAACAGACATTCATTTTCTTTAAAAGGTGGGGTAGGCAGGATTCCGTTAAAGAAGCATCTTTTTTGTGGTGTTTATACAAAAAAGCTTTTATCAGTCAATAGCTATAAGTCATTGATGACATTTGGTAAAATAACAATATTGCTGTGTTTTGTTATGTCTGTATAGTCAACATTTTAAATTTTCAGAGCGCTCCACTCTTTCTGACTGTAAACAAAGACAAACAAAGTAGCATCAGTGCTTTTTACTTTCATGTTGACTGGGCCCCATTTGTAATTATCTGGAGTATTTATCTGCTATATACCTGAATTTAATTGGAACGATACGAGCGAGCAGGAGCGTCTGTTTGTGGGCGGGGCTTGGTGGAGTAAAGAGGGGGTGGAGAGGAGGACCTGAGGGGAAAACTGGAGAGGAGGGGTAGTGTTTAAGGCGCTCCTCACACGAGGACGGCCCTGTATTGTCTTGGCGTCGGCACCAAAATATGTATCACTGTTTACACATCGTATTGTACATAAGCTTAGTGCATTCACATGACAACGCAAAATCCATGCAAAATCAGGTTCGGGTTGCGGGGCTGGTTCTGCTCAAGGTGGATTCCACGACAACAAGTTGTGTATGCGTAACATGCTGCGTCTCTGCATGAGTACTTGTTGCTGTTGTTGCTGTAGCCGGTGTTGTTGCTGTTCTAAATGTTGGTATAAAAGTCATAGCAATATTTGTAGTTGCTGGAACAAGAACAAAATCCCCCCAGCTACCACCATTGTTGTTGTTGCTGTGTGTGTGACAACGCGGGTTGGGGGGCGGGGAGGAGGAGGGGTGCTATGAGGTCACCGTCTTTTCTGGACTGATCTATTTATACCAACTACGGCATGAAGACGAATACCCAGATATCCACCTGCAGACCCGTTTTTAAAAAAGATGCAGAGATGTGTGTCAATATCACCAGATCGATAGTTTATTTTACCGGCGTCTTACAAATTCGTTCTCATGTAAAGACCACCTAAATTTAAGGTTTCTCCCCAAAACTGTCACTTCCTCAGATCCTGCCTACCCCACCTTTAGTTTGACCATTATATATGTTAATAATGAGAAAAGAGTTTTAACTGACAGTGTAGCAATAAAAGTCAGCTGATGCTCAAACTTTTTCTGTACCCAAGGCACAGAAACCCCTTCACTGAACTGCATTGGTCCTTTAAAGAAGATAGGTGCTGCAGGTGCTTAAATTAGTGGAAACAGGCCCTTAAACTTTTACTCTGTTGCATCATAAGATTTCACACCAAAGTATCCACTAGTTATGGTTTCTAGGTAAAACAAACAAGAATTATGGTTGGAAATATATGGTTGAATTAATATCACCTGCTGCATCATGGATGCTGCTCACACATGAATGCATCAGTAACACTGAGTCATGCATAAAATCTAATTTTCTGACTCAGGACCTTCTGCTCTGAAATATGATGATTTGAGTATATCTAAATCTTAGTACTCCTGTAATTATTCTTTCTTTCCCTGAGAATAAGATGTTACTTCATTAAACTCATGTCTGCTTCATGTTGTTGAACTGCTCTACCCTTCAGCGCCTCGTGTCGTGTCTCCTTCATATTTATGTGAAGATTTTAAGGGGGGGTGTTTGGGGCAGCAGAGCTGACTGCAGTCTGCAGGAGATCAGCCTAATAGTCCAGGTTCATGTTGCTTTACAGCCAGTTGTCTCCCATCATTCCTGTACATGCCCATGAGCAGCAGATGCCTGTCATGTTGGTAAATAACATCAATCCCACATGCATTTTGTTGTTATTTATGGACCAGGAGCTGCAGGCCTCGGAGTGTTTAGCTATCCCACATCCTCCCATTATCTGAATGGCTGCAGAGGATGATGACTGACGGGGAGTCCACGCTTAATTAAAGATTTGTCCGCTGATGATGTTCCCCTCCATCGGCAAGGTCCCGCTCCTCAGGGGAGGTCACACAGATCTCCACTCTGTGTGACGCCATGCCTCTGTTTTTTTTTGTGACAGGACTGGACCTGAGGGGAACCAGGAAGTCAAACTGTAGCACGCCAGAGAGCCGAATACACTGTCTGCGATGTAGAGCATGATGTGTTCAGTGAGGCTGTGATCCAGCAGCTGTCTCTTTCTCTGACAGTCTGAAAATATGAAGCTTTCTTTTGAGAACTCTGCTGGATTTGTTGATCTGTGTGCGAGTCTCCCCTTTGCTGCTGCTTACCGAGCAGAAAGTCAGTCCTCTGGGATCTGAGCGGACTCAGTCACGATCGGTCTCCTGTTTTATATTCTACACTCCTGTCGTAGCGCAGTGTAAAAGATACTGTGTGTTCTGTCTTTAGAGGTTTTGTGTTAAATTTTTTATCTGAGCTGAAGTGAGCAGAGGAGACCTTAAGGATCTGGGAGCACTGCTTTATTTAGACTCCATTAGACCAACATGTTATTCGTTTTTCTACAAGCTTTTTCCAAATGTTGATTAAGTCTAACTGACAGAAAGGGGTTAGTGTCCCATCTGCATGCCTGCGTGTCTGTGTGTGGGTGTGGATGTGTGTGCGTGTGTGTGTTAGCTGAGGGTGGGTGCTGTAAGGTCTGTGAGGGTCTCTTCTTATTATGAAGAAGGTTTGATGACCCAGATAAGGAGGTTTAATGCACTAATGGATCTACAAAGGGTTGAAGCAGGGACACAGCGAGTCAGATCAGGACTAAGAAATGTCCCATCTTTAAAAATATGATATTAGTGGTCTTGTAAACCAGTCGTAGACAAAACCTGACTCGGATTTGTAAAACATGATTGACTGAGCTTTATATGATCTGATCTACAGACAGTCCCATTCTATCATCAGTGCATTTGGAAGACAACATGGTCCCAGCAGGGAGGAAGAGCAGGGGTTTATCAGTGATGAAGGAGACAAAATTGAGGTACAGAGTGAATGAGTGTGTGTGTGACTGAGACACAGACACAGACTGTAGTTACCGGAGCTGTTAATTTGCTGTTTTTACATTGCAGGTGGTTAATGAGGCATCCCCTGAAGAGGACCCAAGCACCTCATATATCCTGACCTCACCACCTGGTGCAGCATACGCCCCTTTACCACGTAAGTAAACCCTCCTCCCCACATACACACGAGAAAAAGGCAGCACCTTTAGCTTTGTCATAACATTGTGACTTTATCTAAGTGATATCAGTATTTTTATAACCAAACAGCCACTAAAAGAAGTAGACTTGAAAAATAAGCATACATCTTTGCATATCAGATATCAATGAAATCATTATATGCAGTAAAAATACATATTTTTTGGCATTAACCTTAGACATAATTTATTATACACCATTTAGACTGGGGTTCTGTCACTTAAAACAACCTGAAGTGACACAATAAGACAAACAGCTCACTCAGCCAATAAATTGCTTTTATCAGAACCTTGCTGCCATTTATATTTTACAAAACAGCACATCTACTTTCATCAGAAGATTCATTACTTCCGTGCAACCTGCTGTATCTGGCTCTGTTTTGAGGGCTTCTTGCCTTTCACTTGGAGAACAGAACAGAGCAGGCATCAGTAATAATGGTGCATTCCATTTACCTCTGAAGTCAGAGCTGGAAATGATGTCACACCCGAGTTATCAGCGTTTCATTTACAAAGTCGGAAAAAAAGTAGCCAACGGCCAAAAATGGAAGCAGAAACAAGATGGCTACATCTACGAAAGTTATTTTCGCGCTTGCCTCGTCTGTATATAAACAACTCCTGGACAAATATGCAGTCCGTCTGCAACCTGCAAACACGGTGGATGAAGAGGAAACACAAAGGTGCAGAAGGTAGCCTATTATTTCTCATCACAGGAGCTTCTACAGTACTTAATGTTTACAACTAGTGCAGCAATCTTTAAGTGTCGACTCTGGGATGTGTGGATCGTACGAATTTCTGAGTCAGAAATCTAACCTAGGGGTTTATTCCAGTTCCGACTCAGAGCTCAGAAATCCCGACTTCCGAGTACAAATGGAACGCACCAAAATACATCAGATATAGCATTAGAGGAGGGGCTAGGGTGAAGGTGGATTTGAGGTGGCAGCAGCAGGAACAAGTGGGTGAAAGCATTTTGACATTTGCCAAATGGATTCATAAAAAGTAAAAGGCTGAGCTGTTGGCTGATATGGCTGGAGATGGAAGCAGGGCTGAGCGTAACTGTTTGGCCTGCCTGAAAAATTGCTTCTAGGTAGTGTGAAGACAACTCCAGATATTACTGGCTGGTGTTATTCTGTAGTGCCCTCGGTCATCTAAAGCTGATCATGAACACATACGTTGTCTTTGTAAAGCCTAGGGTGCAGGTTTAAGTGAGATCTGGCTATTTCAGGTGCAAAGGACCCCATTAGACCGCCCTTGTGGGCCACATCATGTATCATAAAGCTGCACAAATGACTAACGGCGATCTGACCGTGTGTGTGTTTCTCAAGCTCCAACACATGTCATAATAAATAATCCAGTGCTGAAGGACAGAGGTGAACGTGTGTGTGTGTGTGTGTGTGTGCGTGTGTGTGTGCATATGTGTGCACATGTGTGTGTGTGTCATCCAGGTGCCGTCAGTCCTCACACTTCCTCTTGGTCTTTGTAGTGAATCAGATAGAAATCCAGGAAGGCTCCCTGACCTGAGCCCACAGCTGGGCACATGCCATATCTTCATCTTCAAAGGTTCAAAAATAGTCTCCTCCGGTTCAGACCCTCGTCTTACCCCTCACACTCCCCCCCTGTGAGCCCCATACAGCCGGGTGAACCCGTGCCAGAGCTGCTAATACTACCAAAATACCAAACATCCTGCCGGCTGTAGCTTTGAACAGTCTTCTCTAGCTTTGAAGTGTATCTGTGTAGCTCTCATCCAAACCCCTCCCCTTTCTTTAAGTTACAGGCCCAGCCTCCTTTTGTGATGCAAATGTGTAACATGATAAAAATAGCCCCCTGGTGAAGAAGTGCAGGGCCAGCATATTGTGGCATGAGAAATGTGCTGAACAGACCGAGTGTGGGGAATAGAGCCAAGGGAAGAAGAGGTTGTTTTTTCTTTGTTTGATTTTCAGTTTGCCTTTGCTTCAGGTCACATTAGACACTGCCTGTGTTTGATACATGAAGGTTTTAAGAGGAACTGTGTCATTGTAGGTTGTTCTGGTGACATTCATCAGTGCAGCACAGTCAAGGTGAGGCTGTCTGCTGCTTTGTGCTGCAGCTAATGTGTCAGTGTCCCACAGCCGGTTATTGGGTCACCACAGTCATGGCAGACACACAACCTGTTAGTGAGTGTCCTTTAGTTTAAAGCGACACACTGATGTGTGGGTGTGCAGTTCAGACTGAAATAACCACAAAATTACAAGATGTCCTTAAATCATCACTGATGAGAACCACTGACCTTTAGAGCTCTGTGCAGCCTGACCCGGGGGTGGTGAGGGCTAGTATGGATAGTGTTGGTTCCAGGATGTTGGGGTTTATTGTTGAGCCATCTAGAGGTGTCTTTTGTCCAACTTAAATAGTCAGTATGATTCTGTGTAATTAAAAGAAATCAATTTAATGCACAAGTTTGACTTAAAGCTGGTGTTTAGAATACATGTAAATATATTAGTTCCAATGAAATCAGAAAAAGCTTAACAAACATACATCAATCACTCAATCAGTCCATCAATAACACTCTATTTGTATCACAATTGTCATACAAAGAAGTGTAACACAAAGTGCTTTACATAAACAGAAAATCATTAAAATCTGATTATGTGATAAGACCTGACATGTAGGAACCCCTCCTCTCTTTTTCTTCTCTCCCATAATGACACGAGTGGCTGCGCTCTTTGCAGACGCAAGACAAACACACAAATTAAGTGAGTCATTCCAGCGAATAAAGTAAATAAATTCACAACATTTGCACATCCAGATATGCCCTAATTAAATGAGTAGATGATTTTACTTGCACTTGGTCAGAACACGCCATTAGCGAGGCTTGTACTAAAAAAAACTGAGTCAAATCCCTACCCTGCAGTAGTCCCAGAGTTGCCAGGGTTGGCAGATCCTCGAATGACCAGCATTTTAACGCCTCTACAGAAACCAATGGATGACAATACTGAGACTGCATTTAATATGGTCCTTACAATGGTGGTTTCAGAAATACCTATACAGATACAAGAACTTAATCTATCTCCAAATGGAAATTCATTTGTCTGGAATCTCATCCCATCCACTACTTTGGTCCATTAAGGTATAATGAAGTGGATTTATTCATGTTTTGTTTTTTTGGGGGGGGTTCATAAATAGCTTTGGGCCCCTGTCCAAAGCTTCCATTCTCTTGTCTCTACATTTCTTGTCTGTCGACATTTTTCTGCAGGCTTAGTTCATAAAATAAAGAAAAATCTTTAAAAGAACAACTGCATTAAGCTTTCTGGCCTTGCTGTTTCCTAGAAAACAAAAAAAATTGCAAGCAGTAATTACTCTTGTTGATCGATTAAATGGAAAGTCTGCCCTGGTATTGATCCCCTGAGCTCAGTGGTGGAAACAGCAGCTCTTTTTTCAGGAAGAAATTGAAGGCTCTGCTCCGCTCACAGCGTGGCAATGACGCTGTCACTTCAGGAGGAATTGTGCACATCTGTCCCTGCAGATTGCTGCAGTTCAGAGGCAGGAGACAGTAGCTTTTACCTGAACAATAAACCCCTCCTAACTCTGCTGTTACAGTGCAGGATGGCTGCATGTGGTGCGACGTGAAATATCAGCCCCATCTTAAACCCTGCGGCCTGCAGCTCTGTGAAACATTAGCATGAGACAGAGAGCCACGCAAGCACAATTAGCCCACAGCCATTAGCTCTCTCATATGCTGCCAAGCATGGAGCTCCAGCCCTCATCAAACACTCAGCTGAGATCTCCACAGGTAGAAACAATTACTCACTCACGCTAACTCTCATGATACGTACACACATGATAGCATGTGTGTGCGTTTAAGCTGCTGTTTACTCAGCGCACACGTGTCTGGCTGTGTGGGAACAACATGTTCAAGTTGTAATCACTTCTTAACACATACTTTAAGCATTTTGGACATGCTCACTGATTTTATGAACTCTGGGTGTTTTCTCATGCAGGACCTCTTTTTTTTAATGAAACCGTTTTTCAGCTGTGTGCTCCCTGATGAGTCGCTCTTTAGTTTTAGGTTTTCTTTCTTGAAAGGAGCAGCCTGAAGTTGCCCCGCAGCACTTCACCTCAGTTCTCCCTGTCTCAGACTGATGTAGCTTTTTGTGTGTTTGCCTCTTATATCCCTCCCTTTATTGTCACAAAGTGACTAATATCAAAGTCCTCAGAGGGTCGGTCTTTCATAAAGAATAGGTCAGACCCTCTGGACTCTGGAGGACCCGTGTCTGAAGGGAGGAAGATGTTTTACATTTCATTTTCAAAGTGGAGTGCTCCGTTGTTATACTCCAGCAGCTCCGATTATTCCTCCTCCTGTTTCAAATGTTTTTCTGTATTCTTTCTATAGCTGAACACAGCTCTGAGCCACTTTCTCGTCAGGGGTCTTTATGGAAGAAAAAGGGGATGGCATCCAGATGTGGAAGTGTTTCTGCTTCCACTCTTCAAAGAAATGTGTGTGTGTGTGTGTCTGTGTGTGTGTGTGTGTGTGTGTGTGTGTGTGCATGCATTTGAATATGTACAGAGGCTTGCCAGAGTGAGTGATTAAAGACCGATTGTGTTGCATTGTCACGTAAAATCCCAGCATTAGAAGGAGAGGGGTCATTAAGTGTGCACTCAGGCGTTTGACTCTCTCCCTTTTATCGATGGAAGACTTTTTGTTGTTCTGACATTTTGAGGCTGATCTGCTTTCTCGACAAGCACCATCAATTATTAGTTACGTTGTTAGATGTTGGTGACAATGTTTTTGAATCTGGGGCTTTTGTTTCACATCTCGATGCTGGCAGATCACATCTTCCCACACTTAACATGCAGTCCTCATTCCTTAAATCTGTCCAATTGAAATATTTGTTCTGTGTTGGACAACACTCACTTGCGCAATATGCTCTTTTGTTGCTTTTGGCTGATACATCTCGTGTTAACTTTGTTTTCTAACGAGTATCAGTCCAAATTGTTCTTGGTTTGGGTGGTTTTGGTTTCTTACAAAGTGGAGTTAAAAAAAATGGTTGAAAACAAAGAGGCAAGTTGTTTCTTCAACAAGTGCTTTTACAGTCAGAGAAGTTGTATCTTTTATTCTTTTTTTCCTATCTGTGATATCTATTATCACAACTGCTTATGGCTGAAGTTAGTTTGAAGAGATCTGCAGTTTAGAGGTGCTCTCACCAGCTCTGCTGCTGTTGCTGCTCTCCAGTAGCTTCTCAGGCTGCGCTTTGTATCTGTACCTGCTAACTGTCAGTTTTCCTCCACTTTAAAAATCTGCCTGAGAAGGACACTTAGGTTTTTGTCACGGTGTCAACAGGCAGAGGGAAATGTACGAAAGAGGATTAGGTTCACCAGAAGAGAAAAAATAATTATAAGAGGAAGATTTTTTTAACTTCCATTTCCAAAAAAAAAATTCAAAAAAAGTTGAAATTTCGAGATTAAATCGAAATTTCGAAAAGTTGAAATTTTGGCTTTGTTCATTTTGACTTTAATCTTGAAATGTCTACTCTTATCTCAAAATTTAATTTTTTTTATTCTCAAAATTTCGACATCATTCACAGCATTTCGACATTTTGTAATCTTGAAATTTTGAAATGATGTGAATAATAATAATATATATAATAAATATAAGAATTATAGTTGTAAAAATAATAACTATAATCTCGAGATTTCAATTTTTGATCTTGGAATTTTGGCTTTATTGACATAATTCTGATTTTTTTTTTAACCACCAAATTTCGTCTTTAATCTCCTTCCTGTAATTATTTTTTTCTTTATGTGGCCCTGATCCTCTTTCATAGAAATTTGATGGACTTCTCCATGTAGACTGAATTGATATGACTTGTGTGATCAGCATGGGTGCCTTCTTCTGGGAGGACACCCTGAGGTATGCCCAGAATGCACTGGAGAGATTATAGTCCTATCTGGCCCGGAAAAGCCTCAAATCATCCAGAGGGAGCTGTTAAGTGTGGAGCTGTGGAGAGACATATATGGATGGATGGATGGATGGATGGATGGATGGATGGATGTGTGGATGGATGGATGGATGGATGGTCGGTCGGTCGGTCATGTTGTGACTTTTACTGGTGGATATTTCATACAAGAAGTCATGATTATCTGAGCATTCATTGAGCATCAATCAATGGGTCAGTAAGTATTGTCAAGTGTTACCAGAAGAGCTTCTGCAAGAAACAATAAATCACATTACACACCATTGTATTTTTACTTCTGTATGAGTAATTAAAAAAATCTCTATCTGAACTGTGAAGAGACAGTCGCCTTTACCTGAACAGTATTATTAACAGTGTTATTTGAGATGAAGGAGGGTTTCATGTTTAACTCAGATCTATCACATTCTTCTGTTTTCCTTCACACAGGTGACTTTTGCAGACCGAGGCACTGTTCTAACATAAAACGAGCTCCAATCAGGTGAGTCTGCCCCAGTATCAGTGCGTGTGTGCATGTATGTCGTATGTGCCTATGCAGCAGTATCAGAGAAGGAGAAACTGCAGGTGGAGACAGGTTCAGGACACAGTACACAGATCTCTGTTCCAGCAGGTTTGTCTCAGGTGCAGATGCAGGTAAGAAACAAACTCAGCAGAAACATGGGAGATAAAGAAGGAAATCGTTAATCAGAGATTGCACTAGAAATTATTAATAAAAAACACATTGATGCTGAAAACTTGAAACTAAGTAATTGCAGTTGGAAGCAGTTTTTGGTTCTCCTGTGACACTGAAGGACAAACTGTGTTGAACTTTTTTTTTTTTTTTCACTGCGAGCAGGATCAGTGTAATCTCTGCACACTGAGCTGAGAGCTCATCTCACAGCTGGACTTTTGGCCAAATAAGGTAGAAAGCAGGACAGCAACCTTGTTTGTGCGTGTTTATCAGTACCAAAGACATCCTCCACTCCCTCTTCCGATCTATGTCACAACCTGTTTACAAACTCCCTCATTTCAGCCTTAATTTACACTCTTAAGATCATAAGTGGGCCACACTGTACCTCCAGCAGCAGCGGATTTTCTTACAGGACCCTGAACACAGCTCCGGTCCAGATTAGAGCTTGTTTCTCTTGGATGTTGTTTGAATACAGACCGTCTAACTCAATCTGCCTGTTTGTCTGTCTCTCCAGCTTCCTGTCCCTCATCTTTTCTCTATTTTTCTTTGTCCTACTCTCTTTCTCTTCTTTACTTCATTTGCTGTGTCTACGTGTGTCTGAATCCGCTCTGTACTCTGTCCCAAAAAGAAGGTTTTTCCTCAGTCCATCTGCCAAATCCTCACATCCTTCAGGGACTTACAGTTCCTCTGAACTCTGCCAACCATCTCCAGTACGCTTTATGAATCATTTCCTTTTAAACTTTTCTCCAACACACACATGTGCAGAGACTCCACACAGTCCCTGCCTCTCTGTTGGTGCTCAGACTCTCCCTCAGGGATATTAGGAACAGCAGGTATTTCTGGCAAGATATGGCACCTGGCTTCCTGAGCAGTGTGGAGGGCCAGCGGCACATAGTGCTCCAAATGTCCATATTTAGTTTTTGAACAAAAGATGAGTTCATTTGCCAAAGATGTGCTTTTGAAGGGGGATTGGTACTATGATGCTGCTTCTTCACATTTATAGTTTCTGGTCATTCACACTCGCTCATTCAGTCTTAGTCTAAGTTTAAGGTGTTAGTCAGATAAGGGGGGGAAAGTGAGCGCAGACTTCATTAGGGGGAGCAGAGAAGTACAAAAAGTAAATAAGTCAAACCAGATGATCAACTTTGGAGTGCAGTCTGATCAAAGTCGACTACCACTGTACACACAGATGAGTTTCATCTAAAAGCTTCAGTGATGGGAAGAGAAGCACTGTTGTGATAATGAAGGTACTAAAGGATAATCTCTGGCACTGGCTACCATTTTTTTGTGATTTGGATTGATGATAATCCATGTGACTAATTTGATCATCATGCTGGCATCAGACATCACATCACATACTGTACATAGTGTTGAAGCTGATTCTTGCTGTATATACTACAACTGTCACAAATAGCCCACTCTCCTGCCTTCTAAATAAAGAAGAGGTTTCATACTCCTCATCTGGTCTTAAAGGTGCAGTGTATAAAAATGGGATTAAACCCTTTCAGTATTAGTAAACAGTATGATTTTTGAGTGGACGTGGCTTAGATGGGGAGACATCTTAGCCAGCATGAGCCAGAAATGATTTTTGCTTATTTTCATCAACAGTGAAAGCACACACAGGCTTGTCTAAATATAAAGGGGTCACTAACTCTCTTGAATTTGAATATGACTTTATTGTACATAAACAAGTTAACTTAAACAAGAGATATATGTTAACCTCCAGTATCTGTTTCCGTTCAACTAACATGTGACATCAATGTGACCTAAGCTCTCAAAAGGTCTGTATTAAGCAGTATCCAGCAGCCAGATTCTGAATTAAAATGCCCCCTTGTTCATCCCCTCAATTCAAATCATATGAATAAAGATTATATTGGGGTATATTAAATTGCAATCACAATATTAGTAAAAAAAAATTACAACTAGATTGTTTTCTTAAATCTTTCAGCTTTGATTTGTCTGCATAACTAAGAGGAAAAATCATCAGGGTCTTTATTTCACGGTCTTCAAGGACATTTGTTTGAACATTTTACCATCAAAAACATCCTCCACTACAAATTCACTCAGGATCACTTTAGTCAAAATTAATTATTTATTACAAGCAAACATTTTTACATTGGTAGTATGGCTCTGTTCTGAGAGTTCCCTGCCCTTCCATGCGCTTGCATGGAATGCCACGGCTATGTGCATACATGAAAAGCAAAGGCAGAGGAAGCCGCAGCAAATAAATACAGTATGATAAAGATAAATAAATTAAAACCCCCTCACAGAACAGAGCAAGCATCAGTGACAATATATATGACACTTGTAAGATCAGACATGACATAAGCAGGAGGAGCTGGGGTGGATGTGGGTTGCAGAGTGGTTGCAGCAGGCAGAGTAGGCAGGAGAAGCAGGTTAAATGGGGTGCCATTTTGACATTAGCCAATAGGATATGTAGAGGGCAGTCACCTGAGCTTCAGCTGACTGAAGGCTGGCTTAAGATCAGCTGAGTGTAGCCTTTAGCTTGACTCTGTGCCCTGCCTGAACTACCACTATGCTTCATTTGTTTTACACACTCAGGATAAAATTAGCTTAAATAGCACATTTAAAAATAATCACAGTTGAACCAAAACACTGCACGCCTCAAGATTTACCATCTGAGACAAATGCGGGTCTAAAGACTCCCAAAACACAAGACACACATAGAAGAAATTTACAGTCTTAAGTTTGAAATTGTCAAGCTCAACAGACAGAATTTTGAGTTTTCCTATTTGTACTGAAAAGTCGATTTTACTTTGGGAACAATAAAAGCTCAGATAAAACATCATATTTTAAATACGCTATTATGAAAAGAATAGTTTCTAAGTAAGGCCAAAAGCACAGTACAAAGATAGAAAAGAAGAAGGAAATAAAAACATTAAAATTCAGCTCAAACAGACTGAATAACTTCATCAGTTACATAATTGATTTATTCCTTGTGTTCTTTGTTTGAAATACCAGCATTTCTCGCTTTTCTCTGGGTTATCCTTGTTTGAAAAGTGAGCTTTGTAGATCTGTCCTTGAATCTGGTTTTCAGAAAAGCAGAAAGGAAAATCATCCAGATCAGTGGAGACAAAACAGACTTTGATGTCTTTATCTTTTCACCTCTAGTTTTGTATCTTTTATTGATGTTTTTCTCCTCTGATGCAGCGGTGAGGCTTGTACCCTCACTTTTACAAAGTTTCAGAGTGTATTAGTGACTTTTAGAGGTATCAGTGTGATGTATTAGATGAGGTTGGCATCAGCTGTGTTTGTGTTGACCACATACTAGGAGGTGTGATCACTGAGCAGTGCAGAGGCTGTTACATACTCAGTTATTATCCGCCTGTTAGTGTCCTGCCAGCAGCCACATGCTCACTCAGCCGGACTCTCTTCTCCATTCACTCACTCCGTCTCCATTCACAAACCAGCCTCTAAACCGTCTCCATTACACCACATATAAAACTCTAGAGAGAGGAGCTGGCCGCGCAGGTGCTGACGTAGCTGATGGACCTGCTGACTGGGAGATTTATGGAAGAGGTGTTTGGACTCACACCTGGCGGGGAGCAGCACCATCATACTAGCTCCACAAAAACCTGCAGCTCACGCGGAAGTTTTCAATTTGGACTAGATAAGGGTCCAGGAGAGTCCACGTGGATCGGCTGGAGATCCAGATCCTATTATCACCGTGCCCTCCATCCGCTCCCCTCGTGTTGGCGAGCACACAGCGAGCCCTGACGATGAGCCAGACACTTCAAACAGTCTGAAAACACAGCTGTGCGCTCAGAGGAGAGCTTTGATCATGCTGCAGAGCGTCCACTTGTTTCCTCTTATTCACTGATTCATCTCTTAATTTGTTTGCTCACTCTGTTTCCTTTTGCAATTGCAGAATTAATTAGCTGTAACATTACCTCAGGTTGATGATGTCTGGCTGAACATGTCAACTAAAAATAGAAGCAGACTTCACACCATAGAAACCTTTTTCTTTAGGTCTGTAAAGCTCCTAAGAAGTTTTTCTGTGACTTCAGTGTTGACTTTACTTTTTTTAAATGGACAGCATGCTAATCTGGTGTAGAAAAGTGAGGCCAAATTGACCCCAGGTGAGAGCTGAAATCTTGCCCATTCAGGGTCAGGGTCGTGACTTGAAAGGGCAGGATTGCAGCCCATTCCCTCCTGTCCAAACACACTTTTCCTCAGGTGGGTCCAGTCCATAACAGGACAGATTCTTGAGCTGGTTTGAAGCAAATTCACTAGATTATAGAAACTAATGACTCTGTATCAGTGTTTATTAAGTTTCTTCTTTTTTTTCTGTTGAGATAATGCAAGGTGAGCACATAATGTGAAGCTTCAGAATGTGTCAGTCTGGAGAGGCTGACACTATTATGGGGCGTTCACATCAAGCGTGAGTAAAATCATCTACTCACTTAATTTGCAAGTATATTAGTGCATGAATTAAGCATATTTACTTGCTTCATTTGCTCGAATAATTCACTCTATTCATGAGAATCATTATTATTTGGTTTTTGGGACGTCTATAATTTTTTTTTACCCAAATCCTGTCAATACAAGTGTTCACATCAGTGATGTTTTCCCGTCCTGTGATATTAATTTTTAATAAATTTTTTCGTATCACGATCGAATTTTCTAAAGTTTCGCATACTGTGTGTCCACTTCTGACTAATCAGATTTCGTGTTGTTGCGACGTCAGATTCACCGGTATATCCAACATAGCCGACCGGCTGATTGAGTGCTTTTTGATTTAAAAAAAAAACACAAACATTACAAAGATAACGACCAGAAGGACAACTTGTGGAGAGACATAGCGTCGGATCTCTCATATGACGATAGTTTGTGTGATTTAACAGTTTGCTAAACATGTTTGTTTTAACTTTCACTTGTGCTAAGTAACTTTAGCTCATAAGCTAACCTGTTCAGATGCAACATACCATATGTATTCTCACTGTCTCAAACTCAACTGTGTTGCTGTCACAGCACCATTAGGTCTCGGTTGTCACCTTACATTTATGGATTATAGTGTAATGTGCTTATCTGCTATTGGCCCTGACTCAGTACATGCTATCATGACAGACAGTCATCTCAACACTAGTGTCTAATCAGAACTGAAAAACAGTCAGTCTGCTGTTGTGTCAGTCTTCTTGCTTCCACCCGGGACGCGTCTTTTTTCCCCCCCGGAAAGTCGCAAAATCGCATTGCGCTTGATGTGTATAGTCAAGCGCGTGAAACTTCGCCTCCGAATATTTCGTAATTTCACGTCCTATATTTGCATTCACGGTGTATCTGTGGATAGCTAATTTCAGCAGTGATTCTTGCCAGTTCAACCCGTGGGGTCAAGCGAGCTCCTTTTTATTCCTGTTAGGATGAGGGTTAGGGTAAGGGTTAGGAGATTTAGAAGTGCGATAATGCTCTGTAATGTTCTGTTCAATGTACAGAGCCGACTGCCTGGGTTCGGCAGGAGGGTGTGATGATGTTTCCATCTTTTCTAGCCAATCAGAGGCGAAGGAGGCGGGACTTTCTTCCACCAGTGTGCGTGTATATTTATTTACGATAAGCTTGTCCTCCATTTTCCACACCTTCAGGTCCATTTCCATATGTCCACATGAGTCTTCGTGCTGATTGGTTATCGTGACGCGAATATTTGCTTGAGTTGAGATATTTTCAACTTTCATGTCTTGTCACATGTATGTTCACTATTTGCACAGTAATAAGTGTTGCTGAGTAATGCACCTCTATCTACTCTCAGATCCAATCAAAAATAACAACAGAAGGTTAAGATAACACAAACCAAAAGAAAAAGCGACATTTTTCAAAACACAGAAACTCATAAATTATAACGCAGAAACCATGTTTGTGAAAAAGTTTCACTGATGTTCATCATGACTTTTAACTTTGAGCTTCTGTGTGTTTCATCTGTCTTGACTGAATTTGTGTCCAGCCAGAAGGAAGAGCTCTAAATATTTGGCTTCACTTTGGGGAAGCTGTTATGATTCCCACCTTTTTGCACAGCCTCCTGACTTTGTTCATTTTTATTTCTTTTCAGGAAAAACTCCAAGATACCTGATGGCCCCTCGACTTCAATGAACGCAAGCTCATCAGGTATGTGTCTAAATCTAGATTGTATAACCAACGATTGAAGTAAAGGACCTTTACATTCATGCTCTGATGTGTACATCTAAGATCCAAGGTCTAAAATAAGTGTCCTTTTTTAAACGTATGTTCTTTGTCTTTGTAAAATGAAACATTTTACCATCAGAATAATCAGATTTGTCCTTCTACAATGCTCACAGTTTTTTCAAGCGAAGCATCTTTTTCTATTTAGAGACACTCAGTTTTTGCCCTTTTATTCTGTTCTACCTCCAGTAGATGTTCTTTTCCAAACATGAATATTTATAGATGTTGCTGTCCAAATTTTCTCTCAGAGCAGCTTCATCTATCAAACATAAGTATTATTATCTAACAGAAAATGACGGTTAGTGGCTGACAGGTGGTGTTCTAAATACAGTGACTTAGTGAAAGCTCAGTTTATCCAGAAAATTGAGTCAATGAAATCTGCTGCCAGCTGCTGCTGTTTACGCTCCTCTTCACTCAGCTGTCTGGCATGACTCCCCTCTTTCTTCTAGGTGTGACATCTTTAATCCCAAAGAGTCGGGCCTGCAGAGCCGGAGTGATGGACACTGCCAAGGCCTGGGAATGCTACATACAGCAGGAGGAGTATGAGGAGGAGAGATTCAGAGGGCACAGATATGATTGGCATCAAAGAGGAGGCAAAAACAAAGACAGGAAGAGCAGCAGATCTGCACGCAGCAGGTGAGTCTTTACCTGGAATAATTCAAAGATCAAGTTAACGGAGGTCACTTTAAGGTAATGTATGCAACTCTTTAAGCAAGACACATTGCCCAATCTTCCTCTGTGTCCCTCCTTTGACTCTGAGATCCTGGATGAGAAGACTGGTGCAAATGTCTGCTGAGCAGCTGTGCTATTCTGTATTAGGCAATATATAGAGTATTGATTCTGCTCCAGATACCCTCTCTGCTGTAAGCCTCTTCAATATGTGTGCATTTGAGGTCTGTCTATCTTACTGAAACACACATGGAGGCATGAGCATATGTGTGCAGAAAGTCTGATTTTCTGCAAAGTGACAGAAAACTTCAAAGAAACGAAAAACAACAAAGAAAGAGGAGGAGGAGGAAACGGTCTGTTTGCCAGGTGAGACAGGAGGTGAGGGCAGTGTTGGCATCAGTTCTGAGTCGTAATTCAGCAGGACAGTCCATTATAGTAGTGTGTGATGGAAGGTACTGTGTGAACTCTATACTGCAGCTGGGAACCAAAACCTGAAAACACATGGAAGTTATAAAAGAAAGTATTTGGCACCTGTGAGACTTCTTTAGCTGGTTCTGTTCTTAGAGTGACTTAACCTAGTCTATATTTTATCTACACTGTGGTAAGTGTGGTCTGTTCACCTTTGGGTATCAGTGTGGTGGAGAGGTCTGCACTGTTACTTTCTCCTGCTGTCTAAAAACATGCTTATAGGCGAATAGACCATACCATGGCAGATGACTTCTTACAATGTCAAACTTAAATATTATCATGTTTCGATGCTGTTTTCTAGATCATAAGTCGTGTAAACCTGATACTCGTTGGCCATTTCACAACTTCCAAATAAGCTGCTGTGTAGATTGTAAAAAAAAAAAATTCAGAGAAAGACAGGCTGTATTTGAAGCTAAAGACAGATATGGCAGACCATTACCTAGCCACAGCTGACATTAGCATGTGGCCACTTCCACTTTACATTTGTCCTGAAAAATATCAAATGCCACTGGAAGGAAGAAATGTTTTCTAAAGCGAATTGATTGTTTCATGGATGACTACTTAAGTTGCTTTAAATTTCATAGGTTTCTATTTCTACATTATATAGGCTGGTAGCCACTGGTGTTATGGTTGAATAAGTGACACTGTTAACTAGTGACTTTCAGCATTTTATCACCATAGATGAACTGTAATATAATTGGGTGAAGGGTTAATGACATCATCGATTTGTTGACTTCAGACCTAGTGGACAGCATAGATGCAAAATAGTAGTTTGTGAGCTTCTCTACCCAGAACATGGCCTCTGTAAAAATATGGTCTATTGGTGACTTTTAATTTCCAGTAAATGTGATTAAGATCAGTTGGTTGTCTGTTAGTTGACCTTTCTGGCATTGACCTGCCTCTCGCCCAATAAAAATTGTGCTTGCCTCAGCCCCATCCCCCGAGACCTTTAACATGATATACAGAGGGAATAATGGATGGATGTGTATTTGCCTTGTTTATGAAAGTCTGAGAGTGTTCTCTGAAAGTTGTGCCCTGTGTCTTTGAGTGTGTCTACTCTCATATCTCTTCTGCTGTTTATAGCACGACCAGTGCTGACTGTTTAAGAAAAAAAGCACATATATTGTGAAGAAATGCAATCTCCTGCAAAAAAAAAAAAAAAAAAGTAAAGAGTAGTGTGATGGAAATCCTCCAGTTTTGCAGACCAGGAGGAATTGTTGCCTGCATATGCAAAACTCTTTGTTTTCTCTTTGTTCTGGGCCAGGGTGCAGTCTACAGGAGGGAGTTTTTTTTCTGTATTTCTGGCTCCTTCCAGAATATAACTGAGAGTTTGCTGCTTTGCACAGAGCCTGAGCCCCTCTCCCAGTGGCTCACAGATGATAAGAGCCAATCGGATTTCCACTTCAATTTTTCACATAGTGGCCTACTACCCCACAGTCGCACTCAAACCCTTATGCTCACATGCATGTAGGAGACAAACTCTGTCCTACTTTTCCTCCTCACAGTCAGTGTGGACCAGTAGCCAGATGTCTATTTAATTATGATCAACTCTGGCAGCTGCCAACTGTAATACACACACAGCACATCCTCCTGCTTCCCTTAGACACCTCTGCCGAGCTGAGGCTCAAACTGTGTGAAACATTTTGCTGTGACAGAGCTCTTCTTCACTCAAACAGGAACATGTTTGTGTCACAGATGCCGAGGGTTTGTGTCCATGACCAAAACACTGGACTCAGTGTTGAGACTGCATGACCACAAACAAACCTTTAAATATGTACATTACAACTGTAGTTTATGTCCATGGTTGTGAAGCTGTGATGCTGTTTAAAGTTGTGGTTTTGTTTGTGTGCAGTAGTTTAAGATGAAATGTTGCTGAAGCTGCAATTAAGAGTGAAATAAGAAGTATTTAAGTGCTCTGGAAATATCCTCTTCCGTCCTCTTTAGGTTGAAGCGTTTTCTTGTGAATTCATTTCTACAGGATGACTGGCTCCAGTTTTGCATACTCAGCTCAGAGAGAACAATGTTGTAGGTCAAATGAGGGAAGTGGGACATGGGGACAGCTGGGCCGCTAAAGGCTAACTGCACAGGAACAAAAACATGGGAATCACATGTGTGGGACAGATGCAGTGGGAATGTAGAGGAGATTTAAAATTTCACATCATAGATTTGCTGTAAAGCTACAGTCAAAATGTGTGCTATCCACACCTTCTGTGCTCTGCTGATGTATTTGTCCTACATTCTGGTCACATGATCAGGCTTCATGCTGCTCGTGTCACACACACACACACACACACACACACACACACACACACACACACACACACACACACACATAGGTACAGGTTATGTGTTTTGTGTTATGGTGATTTATGGCTGCGCTAGGATCTATTTTTAGAGTAGAGCTGGAGGGACCCATCATTAATGTGTGGGAGGGAAACAGATGGAGCCTTCCTCAGCACTGTCTCCAGCCACCCATACCGTTCATGTGTGAGGTCACAGCAAGGGTTACTTTGTGCTTTTGGGCTGCTGCTGCAGCCACATGTCTTGCGCTGAGTCACACACACACACTGCGTGGCACGGCATCAGCTACTGGTTATCAGCTGTGGTTGTGCCTGCATGCCTTAGATTTACCACAGCTAATAGACTACAAGAGCGAACACTCACACTCTGACCACACAATACCCACTAAGTGATACAAGCAGAATCTCACCTTTAACATCGTTAGGAATATCAACACAACTTGGATGTGTAGAAAACTGCAGTTCCCTGAATGGTCACTTGAGTCTGGCTCTAAAAGTGTTTGTCAGCCCTCAGTTCCTTGTTTGAATATCACCATTCAGCAGCAGCCCAGTGGCCTGTTGCAACGACTCTCTATCAGCTATGTTTTAAATTAGGGTCTAAACCATATACACCATGGACACTCTCCTAGGGCCTCATATATCAACCGTGCGTAGAAAAGGTTCTAAATTCTGGCATAGAAATGAAATTTAGAATGTGCATAAGTACAAAAAAATCTGTATTTTTTAAACATGCGGACATTGGTTGTACGCACACTGGTAAGTAATCGGTGATGATAAATCCCACCTGTTTTTTACTACTGTGCACATGCATGGTTGGGGTCATTTGCATTTAGAGACGCCTCCAATTGACCATATATGGTATCAACAATTCCTTTAAAATGCGTGAATGGATTTTCCCGCCTTGCCGAAATCATGGAGGTGCACACTCACAGAGCTGTTCTACAGAATAAATGAGTCGTGCGTTCTTCCAGGCCACCGGGCAACAATGTTTACAGATACTTATGTGCATCTCAGATTATTTGTGCATTGACTGAATGAAATCCTTTTCTGTTGACATAACTGAATTCATTGTGGGAAGGTGCTTTTATTGCAATCTGGGTGCAATCTATGGCTCCAATTATGTTTGGGAATCCAGCGATGGCGTGAAATCCTCGTTTTATTTCGGCTTGTTGGTGTTGTGTGTATGGGAACTGGATGTAATTGAGGCCAGAGAAATTATTGCACCGGCATGATTCTGCTTAGCATTGGCTGTGAAATGCTGCATATGTCTCCAATATCACGCTGAAATGTTCCGGCAGGGTGGACAGGAGCTGTATGTACACTAGGATGGCTTTGGTGTGTTTTGTCTCTCGCTCCAACACGGGTTGTAAATCACGGCATAAACCCATTGAAATATTTTTTGGGGAAGCGGTACCTGCTGAGAAGCCACTCTGAATTCTTACAGATCAGCACAGTCTTTGAAAATGCGCTCCCTGCAGAGCATACGGTTCTCCAAGTCCTTCAATAGCGCAAAATAAGCCATGATACTTGTATTTGTACTTGTAAGACTTCTTTTGAGGTTGTTCTGTCACAGTTGACTTCTATAGCTTGTCACACTAATCATTCAAAATGTCTGCTAAATAATTGATAAATTTTGTATAGAGGCAATGGAGAACATGCGTGTAGTTTGAGATTGCTGAACGCTGTGACTCCTTTAATGAGTTCTATTTGTAGTTTTACTGTTCTACTACTAGATTTTGTGTGGACGCATGGTCAGAGTTGTGCCTAAATTTACGCACGTTCCTCAGCACAAGTACAGGTTGATAAATTCCATACATTGCATGGGAATGTTCATACGCACTCATTACGCACACATCTGTGCGCACCCACGGTTGAAAAATGAGGCCCCTGAAGAACACATAATAAATAAAGATTTATTTTAGTTGGCACACCACACAGTTTCACTGTGGTAACATTACATTAGCTTAATCATTACCTCATAATTCTTTTTCATATTTTGCGTACGTTTCTGCTGCTGTCAGTTGAGCAATGGGAGTTACCATTGATTATTTTCAGCCATTAGCCTGTTTAGAGGCAGTCCATCATAAGAGTAAGCACTTCACCAATCACTTCACAAGGTGAAAAGATTTTATCTGATTGACTACCAGAAGTGTAAACCTCATATTTTGGTTAGTTTAGATGTTATGATCTACTAGCTAGATTAACTTTACACCCAAAGAGGCAACTAAACAAAGGCACAACTGGATTATTTTCAATATATATCTAGGTATGGCCTTTACACTCTAACGTCAACAAAACTTATGCATAGCTGGTGCAACAGACCAGTGGAATTTAAGAGTTAGTTGAATGGATGGTTGACAAACCAACTGGTGACATCACAGTGGCTGAGTCCATTATTTTCCCTGGCTATGCTGCTCACAGATGGGTGCAGGCAGGGGATGTAACATGAACATTTGGTCAACACTGACTGCAGCTCACATCTCTGTATGATAAATGTATCTCACATCTTTCCAGCTGGAGAAACTTCAGACTCATCATTGTCTCTTTCATGTGCACATATGCTCAAGCTCACACAACATGCACTTTCCACCAGTCTTGGTCCATTTCTCACACATGGTACAGATCTACCCACTGAAAAGAGACATAAACTCTATTTGAATTCCCTTCAGCAGGAAAGCATGCACACTGAAGTTCACTGGATCATAAGTGAGCAGAGGATTTCCCGCTGCGATGAGGAAATTAAAATGATAATTGTAGCCCTGCTTAAACGTGCACTTAAAGCTTCATTAGAAAGCGCTGTAAGGCTGCTTC
The DNA here is from genome assembly GCA_962446985.1 of Xyrichtys novacula. Classification (NCBI taxonomy): domain Eukaryota; kingdom Metazoa; phylum Chordata; class Actinopteri; order Labriformes; family Labridae; genus Xyrichtys; species Xyrichtys novacula. The sequence goes on from OY660870.1 coordinate 12,647,611, forward strand.
ACCGTTAACAAAGGCTTGGCTGACTCCGAATACAGAGCAGAAGCTGATCATTGAAAAAAGGCGGATGTAATACAAAGCAGTGGAAGCAAATTAGGGCTCTTCTAATTTGCAGCAGCTAAAACGTGGTTATAAGACTAAACAGCCTCCAAACAAATTAAGACCTGTCAACAACAACATCTCTAGTCTATTTGCAATAATGCACAATGGAGTTCTTTCCTTCTTATTGAAAAAACTTTTTCAGAAACTTCATGAAACTGTCTCGAGGTTTTAAAAAAAGACTCCTCTGTGCAGCTTTGATGGCATCCTTCTGTTGTGGATGAACATTGTTGTCCTAGTTCCAGCTTTGGAGGCACTCTGTGATTCAAATTACAATTTTTCCTTAACTTTAGGCAGAGCTGGATGGAGTAAAACCTGCTTTTTGCTTGACTTCCCTCAGCTGCTTTGTGCCTGATGCCACTCTTATCCTGGCTTCAGGGTCTGTCTTAGAGCCTTTCTTTTCTTCCTCCTACATCTGTTTTTATTCTGCCCTCACCAACATGCTCAGCCCTCACTGCGACATACTCTCTGTCTTTCTGACTCAACTTCATGTATGAAACTCATTTCTTACAGAGCTAGTCTGAGCTCTGAACCTAATCAATTTTAATGTTCCCTCTACACAGCCGAGTTTTCTGAGCGTTGGACCTTCAGTCTGTTTTTAAATATTCAACACACAGCATCACTTCATGTCTCAGCTTTACTCACATTGCTGCCATAGCTTACTCCGCATGTGGTTCGTCATTCCTCTGCGATGAATACAAGAAATCTCAGCCTATAGGGACACTTCACTTGAATTATTTTTCTTGTAAATGTGCCATTTTTCTCTGAGCTGTAGGTTTCAAATTCTTTTTGTAGATTTAAGTCAACCTAAGCCCCAATTTTCCATAATCATCTGTCTTGAAATGTGAAAGGTGAGGGTCAAACATATTGGGCACAGTTTGGGATTGACTGATTTAACTGATAGGTGAGTGCGTTGTAGGTGTTTCCCAGAGGGCTTGGCCACCACAACATCCCACTCCTTCGTTGGGTTCATAGGCTGTGTCCAAAATGAATCACTTAATCCCTAACCCCTAATTCCCCATATGGAGTTTCACTATATAGTTGACTATGTAGTGAACTCTACTACATGGCAAGACGCAATGCATGACAAGATGCCCACCACCTGTGAGTGATCATCGGATGGTCACTACGTTTTGCAATTCTTTATGGGAAATTTTGAGTTGCCTAAATGGGGCACTGGAATTGATCACTCAGTTTTCAGACACCCCTCAAAATGGCGCTAACCCCCATATAGTCACCGATGTAGGGGTTAGGGATCCATTTTGGACACAGCCATAGACTGTATATACTATGGACAACTTGGCTCCACCTTCTGCCATTATATGAGTTTGAAGCTGATTTGCTCTTGGTATTTCTGGGATTTTCTCCACTTCCTGAAACCACCACTCGTGCAGTAATGTTTTATGGATTTTATCACTTGTGCTGTAGTGTTGTACGCATTTGGCGGTAGAGTCGCTGTAATAATGCTCGGCTCAAACAGGGTATCCCCCTGGTATCCCCCTGTGGCTATGCAATCTTCGTATGCCCATAGGCTGTATCGTGTCAATCATAGAAAACATGAACCCCCTAATAACTTTTAAAATGGAGCTGTACAGAAAGAAGAGGACTTGAGCACAAACCAGTCTTAGAATAACTACATGTCAACAGCGCAACCAGGGGGAAGAAAAATCGGGATTCATGACCTATACTGCAGCCAGTCAGTGGAGGGTGCTGTTCTCGGGTCAGCTTCACTCAGCAAGGAGGCAGACGGCATCCACTCTATATACAGTCTATGTTTGGTATTTGGTGAGCATTACAGTTAGCAGTATGGCCCTTTCACATACTTGTTTGGAAGGCCAAAGCGTGAGGCTGGGAGAGCACACCTCTCCTCTGTTTCATTTTACATTATAACATTCACTGTTAATTTGAGTGAAGCCCCGACAGGAATAAAATACCAGCAGCAAATAATCTTTTCCATATTTGTGGTCTGTGGTTAATTTGATGCAAATGGTGCGGATTCTCTCTGAAATAAATACAGTAATTAAAAGATGATTATACCTCAGGGGCTAGAGGTGGGTAATGAGCAGCAAGTTTGATTATTTTGGTTTAAAAAAAGGCAGTAAAGTTGCTTTAATTATTCTGCTATAAAGATTTTGAGGACTAACTGGGGATTTAGAGAAACATTTCTTCATTATATTAACAGAAGATGTTTTCTGTCTCCGCATGTTTACTTTGGTTTTATTTCAGTTGTGTGTTACTAACCAATCAGCTTCCTGGAAAAAAAAAAAAAAAACTGGCTTTACACTGAGTATAACAAGCACTCTTCAAAGCAGGGAGTAAAATTCAGAGCATGAGGGATTTTTATTTAAGTCTCAAACCGTCTACAAAGAGCGGGAATGTTTCCAGCTCTATAAATAGATAATGATACTGACAGATGTATTTTAATTGTGCAGAGATTTTATCATCCAGACAGTGCTGATGCCTTTACACCCTCAGATCATCTCTGCAGCTTAGAATTACATAAAATGACTTTGTGATGATATTAGGAAAACAAAGCTCAGCGGGAGCTTTCTCTCATGTGTTTCACATTTTTTAGTAGTTTGTTCATCTTAACAAAAAGATACACTTAGACAAAGTTCCTACAGTAATCACAGCCTGACTTTAACTTTTGGAAATGAGTTTCAGACATCCTACAGCTCCTTGTTCTGCAGGGATTAGATTATCTATTATCTTTTTAGACTTTGCCCCCTTTTTTATTCGTATCAATCTTCTGATCCACATCTTTTGTCTTAAACCTCTCTGCATTTGAATCGTACAACAAAGACTCAAAATCTGTATGCTAACTTGGCTCCTCTAAAATATGTGTGCCCGATAAATCACAGTCTGCATATTAAATGCAAGATCTTTTTAATGACACTCAAATAAAGATCAGACTTGTTTCATTTGCTCCGAGCCTGTATTTAGTCTCTTCGATTAATGTCATCTGGCCTCTTATGAATATTTAGAAGAATGCAAACCAGCAGGAGCCCTTAATTTTTTCTAAGTAAGACTGACTGTGCTGTTCCTTGCAGACACATGGCATCATGGGATTTGTCAGAGCTACTAATAAGGTCACATTAGCAGAATCTACATATTAATCAGCTCTGATATGTAAATATGAAGCATGATATTCACAGTGTGGAACATGTTACGAGAACAGGTGACACTAGAGACAGAGGGAGAGACAGTAAAGCCAGTCAATGTTGGGAGATAAAGATGTCAACCAAGATGCTGCATAACAGTGTCGAAACTGGTCTCTGTTATTAGGTATTAGCAGACTTTGGAGTCTGCAAGGAAAACTGTCTGTATGGAGAGCAAAAGCAGGAGGAACACAATCCACTGTAATGACATACCCAGCTGCAACTGACAGTGATCTGAGGAGAATTTATTTCTCTATGAACAGATTTCTGCACAGAAGGTCAGCTAACAGTCTGTTTTGGATTAAATATTAACATTAATATTAATATTAATTAATATTAATATTGTGAGCTTTAAATCTTCTTGGCACAGTGTTTGTGTCGCAAACGACAAACAACATTACGATTTCCCATATCCTGAAATACATAAGATAGTGGATCTGACAAACATTTTCAATGATTTTTTTTCTCTATGAGGACAGACCTGACAAGGCTTGACTTTTGACTTTTTAATAATCCGCATCATTCCCCCATCATGAGGGAATCAGTTGAATGTCATAAAAAGCATTTTATGATCTTGACTTTTACATTCATTCTTTTTGCCAAACCCCTTTTGATGATGATTAACGCATGTACGCATAAGTATCTTGGTAACTTTTTTTGCCTAAATTAGTCAGTTTCCTCAAAGATGTATGAGGGCAAAGACTTGTGTTTTCAAAGAATCTGGCCTTTTGCTGGCTTCAGCACAAGGACACAGCTGTGATTCTCCGGATGACCACATGCTCCACCAAACTGTAGCTGAAATAACATCTTCTTCTCCACAGGTCATTAAGTCTTGCATTTTATCTCTCTGCTCACAGCATCAATTTAATCAGGCTGATATTACTTTCATGTTAATTGCATCAATCACAAACTGTGTTTGATATCGTCAGTCAGGCTGCTGGAGTCTCATTTTAACGACTGCAGAGACGGAGTGGACATAATTACACTACGCTCTGGCTCAGACTTCTTATGAATCCTGTAATTCTGCTTTGACAGGCCCAGGAATACTAATGTATACAATCATAAAAAGTGAAAACAAATCCTGAGGCTGCCATGCTATAACTTACTCTCTCTAACACAGCCTCCTTGGGAACTGTTTCCCCATGTTCCTGGTGTTATGTGAGCTGGTTGTTTCTCTGTTAAAGCTAATGGCTCTGAGCAAGAACAAATGTGGGCCTGGGGTCCTAATCCCAGCTGCTAACAGAGGAGCTGTCTCCAAATATTGAATATATTTAGCTTTGTGCTCGCAACATCTCGGCCCCTTAAGGCTCTTTCTCTCTCTCTCTGCTCTGTGGAGCGAGAAATGGTTATAATCACTGCAACCATGTGTGAGCCTGGTGTTATGTGCAGCTGGTACTGTTTCCTCTTCACTGTTAAAGCTAGATGGCTCTGAGCAAGAACAAATGTGGGCCTGGTCGGTCCTAATCCCAGCTGCAAGATGTGCCAAGAGAGTGTTAGTGAGAGGAAAAACAACGCTGCACAGTTAGATTTCTTTTTAGTGTGACAACTAAACCAACAATATCTGTATTCAGTATTTTCTGTTTGGACCTTCAGAGACTTTTCTTTTTTAACTTTTTCTAAAGATTTGTGTTGTGAAGTTTGTGTTTATCAGGAAGCAGCTCAGGGAAAACTGCTCAAGTTTCTCTTTAGAAAAACAAGGTCAGGAACAAGAACTAACAACATTGTTTTCTTTTGAATCAGGAGAAAAATAAGTCTTCATATATTATGTAACATAATTTGGATGTATCAGCAACTGTGGAGAGTTGGCGCTGTAATCCTCATTATGTAGAAGCAGGAGAGATGCAGCTGAGATTTCATCTTCACTGAGTATTCTGTTTATATGTATGCCATCCGCAGAAAAGTTAACATAACTGATCAGTTAAACACAATGAGGAGAGTCTGGTAGGGGGTTACCTGTAATTATCTTGGTCTTTTTTCATTTTTGGAGGAGAACTAGTTTGTAAGGTCAGCCTGTGATTGGCTGGATCCTTGATGACAGACTATAAAATGGGCCAGTAAATGCCTCCATCAAACTAGAATTTTCTATTTACACTATAACACACACACACACACACACACACACACACACACACACACACACACACACACACACACACACACACACACACACACACACACACACACACACACACACACACACACACACACATACACAAAAAAACTGCATTTCAAGTTAGAATCACAATAAAACAACCTCTGGTGTTGATAAGTGAAGTCAGTGCAGAAATGCAAAACAAACTGCAGTTTTTTTTCTTTTAGTTCATTTGAGACCGTCTCAAGAAGCCAAGGAATCCACATAAAGCCTAATGCTGAAATGTCCATTTCTTCCAAAGCAGAAATTAGTCATAGCTCAGGCAGGCCTCAGAATCAGCCCACAGTATATCATCTGGTACTTCAGGTAATTGCAGTTGATGCATCTGATTGGCTAATGTCAAAACTGGCCCTCTATTTCATCTATTTCATGCTTTGTCCAGGTTTACCACTGTCATACGCATTTTCACAGTTGCCTACTCTGTGATAGGCTGGTGACCTGTCCAAGGTGTACCCTGCTTCCTGCCCAATGACAGCAGGTCAATCTCAGATAAAATATAGTATAGATAATGGATGAATAAATGGATTGGTTGTTATCATAAGGATAGCTTGGCCAGTGTTACTCGCTGTGTACATCCAACTCAACTCAAGAGAGCCCATGTGAGGTGTAGCAACATCACAGGACTCCACGACATCCATTGGTTGAACAATTAGTTTGGATTGGAGGATTTTGTCCAGTTGGTGTCCAACATTTTACAAATATGTGTCAGCCCTATGATGATGATGATGATGATGATGATGATGATGATGATGTGTCACAGTTCTTAAGGATGAACACAAAATATCCCAATTGAAAAACTTTAACAATGGACCATTCATGGTCAGAGATGATGCTAACAGACTGCAGGTGTTAAAGCACCTTGGCTGGGGATATCAGTGAAGTCAGAATTAAGCAGGTGCAAAAGAAACAAAACTGAAGTGATCAAGGACTAAAGTGACAACTTCAATAGTGACAGGCAACTTTGGGCCCTGGAGCTCCCAATAAGGTCAATTTTGACAATCACATCCACTAATTACAGGCACATGAAACACAAGAGGGAAATCAAGAACAATATAGAGACCAGAGGGCTGTCACGGCACGTTTCTCTGATCATCTCTCTGTGAATTGAAAATCTGGTTACTGTGACAACCTGCAGCCTGGAGCTGTTGTCACTAAAGTTTTATTATGTTTGATTATATAATATTGAATGTAGTGGATGTGGCCTCGGGCCTTTGTTCAGGGAACTGCTGTGTGTATTGTACGGTAAAAAGTTGTAAATTTATCTTGTGTGAGCTATAGGCTGCCCTTAAGAAACCCCAGCATGCAGCAGCTCCCCAGGCGTCAGCTGTAACTCTGAGCTCCTGCAGGTGTTCAACCTATGACCGCCTGATATACGTGATCCTGCTCTGTTTTTTTGTAAAGCATTTTTTTTAGGTGGTATGAGGTGAGAGGAGGTGTGAAGTAATGATCGGTCCTGTGGGCTGAATAATGGCCCAATCCTAATCTCCTCCCCAAAGCCTGAGCACTGAACCCTCTTATTGATGTCAGGTGTGCAGCATAAGTGCGTGTGGGAGCATGAGGAGGGTGGGGTAAAAGTGAAGAAAAGGACACACCATTTGATGGCATCACACATTACCTGGAGGCAAGTTAAGCCATTATGTAATAAGAAATGAAGAAGACCTCCATTGTGCGTTTCGTTTAAATTTTTTTTTTTTACCCGTCATGGCTTGCTTTGTTTGCACTCAGGTTTTTGATTGAAACTTTAATGAATACAATGTCCAAATATTTGTTTACAGTCAGTTATGAGCTAGACGATAATGATTTCACTCCTGCAAAGAAGGTCTGAAGAAATATTGACTCGTGGAAAGATTGATGCAGACTGTTTTTGAAACACTGAATTACAGACGCCTCACAAACTTGATGACTCATTTAGACATAATTAAACAGTCAGATACTTGAGGCAGACTTACTCTGAAAGACTTTTCAAGACCTTACAATTCGCCCATACGGAGCCCGGGAGGTGACTTTCTTTTTTTTTTTTTAACGCACTGCGATATATTATCTCGCACGTGTGTTTTATTACATTGCAGGTGCGATTTAACTGTTCCAAAATCATTTCCTGCAAGTCCAAATATCGCTGACAGTAAAGAGTCTGTGCTTTAAGGAACCAGATTAGGTGTTTCCTACTCAAAATAATACCAAATGTGCACAAGCTATAAAGTTTCTCTTTGTGAGTCATACCTAAAGAAAAGAAAATGTTGATATTATGCTCTCTGTCCAAGACACTGTCCTTCTTCTCTCACAAAGATACGTATAAAACGCACTTTCGAAATACTGAATCGCATGTGCGAATTAAAAAAAAAAGTAAAAGTTGATGTCACCTCCCGGGCTCTGTATGCCCTCAAGTATACAGATTAAAAAAAAAGATTTTTTTCTCTGTTTAAAAAAAAAATAGTTCTGTCCACACCAGAAGGTTTTTTGAATATTCCTCTGTCCTAATGACAGTTTGAAACACTTATGTAAGCATGCCAGATCAGTCGGTGGCAATAATGTGACAACATGAGAGTAATTAATTCTTTTGATGAAAGTGGTCCTGACTGAAAATGGAGGAGCTGGGGTGGAGGTGGGTTACAAAGATTTGCAGAGGAAGCAGGAAGAGTAGGCAGGCCGGAGTAATTTGAATAGAACCAACGTTTTTCGACATTTGCCAAAGTGGCTGGGTTGTCAGCTGAGATGGGCTGGTGTTAAGACATCAATAGATGTACTTTGGGCTGATTCTGACTCTCATGGCCTTTCTGAACTAACACTATGCTCCATTGTCATCAGGTGTGGCCCCTCTCAGAGTGGTCCAGGCTTTATCTTTGTCATAAATGGAGAACCTCAGCCTTAGATGACCTGATTTTCTTGTAGTGTGTGCTTTGGATGATACTGCAGCCTGACAGCAGCTTTAATGGAAAGGTCTCACTGTGACACAAATGTTATGCTCTTTGTTCCTCAAAGTGTTGGTTGGAGGGAGAGTTTGGAGGCTCAGGCAGGCAGCGGAAGGCCCTGTGGCTCTGGTTTTGTTCCTTTGAGTTCTGACTCATTCCTGTCCCAGAAGAAGGGAGAGAAAAGAGCAGCAGTCTCATGAGCTCTGCCTCTGACTGCATCGATTCTGAATAAAAACTACCTCTAGTTTCACAGACACTTAAAGTCTTTTGGGTATTTTTCCCCAGAAAGGAGCAACAGGGACACAGGAGGACAGCAAAACCACGGCACAAACGCCAAAATGTGGAAAGAAGAGGACGCAAAAGCAGAAGAGGAAGAGAAGACAGAGAGGAAAGAAAGAATAGAGACAGACAAGAGAGAGGGGGGAAATCATCTTGCAGGTATCACACACACATACACAAACACATATACACTGGTTCTAATGAAAAAGGTTAAAAAACAACAGTGATGTTATGTGATTGTGATCTGTGTTTTAGTGGTGGCAGTCGGAGCAGGAGAGACACAGGAGAGCACAAAGACAGAAAGAAGAGACGCAAAAGCAGAGAGGGTAAAAGAAAATAGAGAAGCAAAGAGACGGAAGAGACGCTCACTGCTGACCAAGAGAGGAAATTAAAGTCTGAGTGACTCTCCGCCTCCTAATCCTTTTAATGAGCAGAGCTGCCTGTGGCATCCCTCTGAAATGTAAGTTTATTAGAGAAGCTTGAGACGACTTTGTGCATGTATTTCATTAAACATCTTTCACCGGCTTTTGGACATGTTCAGTATGAATTTTCTCACACAGGAGTCTCTTTTTCCAATGACTTTATTGATCATTTAACCAAAAGTACCATCAGATATACTACACAGGCCGAAGCGTGACAGACAGAACCACAGCAGACAGGCCCCAGACCGCCCACACAAACCAAGTCAGATTTTTGTCTTAAAAGTAAGAAAATGAGTAAGGCCTCCACAATGTCACCTAATTAAATATTCTTTTGAACACCTTATGAACACACTGATTATTTCTTTTTTTATACATTTTTATTGCCAGTGGTTTGATAATTTAGCCATAGCTTTGAAATCAGAGAAAAAAACCTCAACACAGACTACTACTTGGCAACGTGTCGTCAGGTCAACAGATGAAGATGACAACCACTGTCAGTACAAACAGGATGGAGCCTAAGTTTAAAGGCCATACCACAAACAAACAGAAGAAACGTATTACAAGTGCTTGGATCAGAACTTTTTTTAGACACCCAACATTTACAGTAAAGAAATGTGAGTCCAACTTAACGCATACCCTAATATTTAACTACTGGAATTGGCAACGTGTTGTGTCTCCGCTCCATACCCCCACCCCACCACTGGGTGCTGTACTAAAGGTTGACTGTGACCCCTAAACTGATCTAAACATCAGAGTCCACAGCAGCTCAGTCCTGGATCCTCCCGGTTTTGTGTTCTTAGAGGGGCAAGTTATCCTCTGGTAAAAATCCAGTCTCATGTTTGTCCCTCTCCAGAAAGTCTCAGCTGTCCATCAGAAGTGAGAAATTCACACATGACCTGCGCTACTCTAAGCTCCTCCCACTCAGCAGGCAGTCAGTCTAAAGCTTCGCCTCCCACATTCATTGGTCCATGCCGTGAAAAAAACAGCGCTCAGAGAGCTCAGAGCTCCGCTACAGCAGGCTGCCCGGCCACGACACGATGGTCAGGGTGATTCTCCCCCGAAGCTCCTTCAGAAGCCGCACCAACGCCGTGTGGGTCATCCCCCATGTGCTCTTCCCGTTTACCTCCAGCAAGATGTCCCCACACCTGCAGAGTGACAATAGTTACAAAGATGTTTGAGCAGGAATCATTTACATCAAAAATACATGAATGATCATAACATTCATTGTACAAGATGCACCTCTAATAGTTTATTTTCCGTATAGGAGTTGAAATCTTTCGACACACCACAACTAATACACCAGTATAAAATGCAAGAGCAGCATCTTATTGAGATCTGGTAATGATCCAAGGAGCAAGACGTGAGAAGCAGCTTCTCTTTACAGCATGCTACAGTAGCACTAAGCAGGCTCATGATGCCACTTTTTAACAGCTTTCTCCCTCATGAATTTATAGCAAAATATTTTTAAGAATAAAACTTTAAAACTGATAAGTATGTAAACCTGCAGGGGCTGGTGATGCAATTATCAGCCAATCAGCAGAGGGTCTATTTCTCACAGCAATGGTTGACTGTTACTGGTTTTTCAGGACACATACTGATACCAATTTTGGGGGGTTTATGAGGCCTATATAACAGATACTAATACGTGTGGGGGGGAGGGTTGGGTTTTATTGTTGTTTTTAGCCTCTGTGAGGCACTTTGAACTGTATTTTTGTCTGAATAAGTGCCATATAAATAAAGTTGAATTGGAATCTACATTAGTGGGTTAAAATTTCACTCTTTAAAACTGGACCTGTCTTAGAAAAACAAAACTAAAACTTAACTTCATCACTTATTACTGAAGGTTAATATGAACAGTAGTTATACAGGCGATTGGCCTTGATAACTGGACAGATGGATAATGACTTGACACCTGCCTCAAAGCAATCAGTGTCACTGCAGGCTAAAATCAAGTATTGTACCGGTAACTAAAGAGGTTACAGACTCGACATGGGTCAAAAAAAAGAAAAAGAAAAAGGTACAAATGAAGACCTACACTGCTGCACAAAAACTGCACATTGTGGACCTTTCTAAATACAGAGGAAGATTGTTACGCTCTAATCCTAAAATCTCTTGGTGGTGTAAGATATAGAAAGGTATTTTTACAAGAAATTAGACAAATTAGTTTGTCATGATTTGAATTTTTGCTGGGAAATCTACCCCTAAAAACCTTTGCATTACAGAAACTGGAAACAGTAAATGTTTGCCTTTACTGCATCACATTTAAATGAATTATTTTTCATCAGAACATCAATTCAAATAAAACAGATGAGTTTCCCTCCTTTATGATAAACTGTTCCATCAAGGCAATAAACGTAGCCTAAATACCTTATCCTGCCGTCGTTGTAGGCTGGCGTCCCCTCCACGATGGAGCGGATAAAAAAGGATTGATTGCAGTTGACCTCCTCTTGACCCCCCACGATGCTGAAGCCCAGGCTGCCCGAGGTGCTCCGCCGCAGGACGATGTCTTTGCAGCAGTACAGATGCCTGCATGAGTCGAGAGAGAGAGATTAAAAACACTAATCTCTCCACTGCAACTTGAAGTTGTACAGTATATACTGAGCTGCATATCCATACTGAAACCAGCCCTGCTCTGAAGACAAAGGCCGTGCTAATCTTTGAACCAAGGCGAGACTTTCCCTCCCTGGAGGTGCGAAATGAAGAGGACGGTATGACTTCTATATCAGTCTCATAAAGATAACCCAGGGCTGTGAGAAAATCATATTTAAATCCCAGACGACAGCCCCACGGTGGCTCACGACTTAGTTTAGACTCAATCATTTCAGTTTGCGGGGGGATCGTATTTTTGTTGTTTCTAATGCGGAGAAGATGAATACATTTTTCTATCCAGCAGAAAGTTTCTCACACTTGAAAGTTTGACTTCGACAGCAGCAGAGAATATTTAAGTGGAAAAAGTTTGTCAGGAAGTATAATGAGCTTTCTTTTCCCAGCTGGCTCTGTCATCATTTAAGTTGGCACCAGCTGGCAGAGGTCACAGGGACCGGTGTGGGGGTACAAATGATAATGGACTTAGAAAAATGAAACTGAGAAAGAGGAATAATATGTGTGAGATACAGAGAGGTGCTCACCTTGGTAGCTGCAGCCATGACACCCACAGTGGGGAGTAATCATCGTTGGGCAGTGGGCTCTTGGTGCTGTCTGTGGGTGAGGATATAAGACACGGGGGCAGTGCGCAGTCCTGCAGGCTTTCTTCAGGTGGGCGCATCTCCAGGACCTTGAGCACGACAGGGGAAGAAGTATTCTTCAGGTTCGCCACAGCCTCGCCTCGCGTCACCCCCGTCAGGTCCACCCCGTTCACGTTGAGCAGGATGTCACCTGCAGGGGAGGACAGCACAGTACTGCTCAGCGTCTGTTCAGGGTTTCTGCCCTCATTAATGCTTTTCCAAAGACCTCACAGGACAGACTCATCACCTGCCTGATTAATATTCAAAAACCTTCCAGTTACAACACAAAGGGATGGGAACCAGGCGCCACCTGTGCTTTAAAAAGCCCCCTAATGATGAAAGTGTGTAAAGAAAAACAGACGGCTCAGCCCAGCCTGCTAGAAAGTGGCTCAAAGGACACATTTGCTCTGTGTTGATATGCAAATGAAGAATCCATCACAATAAAAACATGTTTCATAAGCACACAAATACAGCCGGCGGCTCCCCGGATGAATACAGTAATGTGCACCTTGAACTGTGCACAGGACAAACAGACACGATTTACTCATAATTTCAGCTGCTTTTTGCTTCAAACAGCATTTCTCCCATTCCTCTTATAAACAGATCCTGATAGACGGGGACTGAGAGTGATAGCAGGCCTTAATATGGTAATGTTTTAGGATGGATGTGCTGGAATCAGCAGTCGGGGCTGAATCTTCTCACTCGCCAACCTTCAACTATATTTCAGGGGTACAAAGACTGCCGCTTTTATTTGAGAGCAGCTCTGTGTTTTGCTCTATTTCAGAGCTGACTGATTCCATATAACAGAATAATTAAGTGCTCCACAAAAAGTCCTGAGTGTTGCTCTGCTCATGTTTGTTTGCTTTTTTGTTTAAGCGTGTTAGAGCCAATTTGTGGAGCACTGAACCCCAGCAGCACTGCTGAGTTTCTCCGTTGGTTGAATGAGCTTCATAATAAAACATGAATCTTAAGTGTTCATCAATCACCCTCCTCTTTATGTACCAAGTATTCATCATCAAAACTGAATCCCTGACAGCCTGCCAGCCACACAGAGCAAATGCTCCATCCTATTAATGAGTAATTATCTGCACAAAAGCGCTGAACATGACATTGTTGCAAGTTATTACCTTTACGGATGGAGCCCTCCTGTCCAACCACGCCATCAGAGTCCACATTTGTGACATAAATGGGGAGGTCCCACCCTCGGCTCGACATGCCACCCGCCACCGTCATACCCAGAGAGTCATAGGGCTCCTTAGTCAGGGTGACTGTCTTCTCGTAGCATGCAGGCTTCTGACAGGAATCCTTCAAGAAACACAAAGAGAGTTGTTGAAGTTGAGGTTCAGAATACACCTGACAGCAACTGACCTTTGTAAGACCAAACACCATGAATTATTTCATGTTCCCACTCTCCTGTAGGCCAGGGGCAGTAATATGAACTTGATTGGGTGTTGCATTCTGGTAGACCTAATCATCTAAGAAAGCCAGCTTGTCTGCAGTTTCTAGATTCTACATAAAGACTATGTAAGGGTATTAGCCAGCTCACTTCTGCTGTAAACCTCTTTTGTGATACAGGTCAAGGGAGTGGATGTCTTCCTAAATCAATCAACAGTGTCAAGGAGCTTCTTATTTTCCAAAAGGTGACAGAACTGTGAAAAAAAGTGATAACATAACGCCATCTTTTTGGATGACAGAGGCAGCTCAACTAGCAGCCCCTTTTTAAAGCATCCAATGAATCTGAGACACTGATTATTAACCTGATCTGTTGCTTTGAGTTTTTACTGTTTTTAAGTACAAAACTGTGAAGGAAAAAACACAAGCTAATAGTTTGTCACCATTATTAACACTGTAAAAGAACACAAGTAAAGTCTTTCACACAAGCTCAGAGTATGTTATTGGAAGCTCAGCTTGCAGCCCCTCTAATCAAACTGTATCTTTCACGAAGTCTCTGGGAGAGACAAGAATAACCACTAGATAAAGACTTATCAGTACTTAAGAAAGCAGATCTGCCAGTATTGGCAGCTCAGCTAGCAGCCCCCTCACCAGATAAACAGTAATCGCGGGGAGCTGGTTATCTTCTGGAGCTGGATGCTAATTTTCAACTTGAAACTACTTTATTTATGTCCAACTGGACTGAACAGTGGGGTCAATTAGCTTTGAAGAGGAAGAGAGCTCTCTGAGGGTGGCCCTGTCGATACAATACTGTAACTGGGGCGCCAGTTCTGCTAAGTGGTTGACGCATGCGCTCCATGGGAGGCTACAGAGGCTATGGTCAACATCCCAGCAGTTGTTATTCTGACTACCAGCCTCAATTTTCTGCTGTCCTCTCTATTTCCAACGTTGTGTGTCAAAGCTGTCCTGATAATTAAAGCAGTATAACCAGAAAAATAAAATGCAAGTGATTTTTTGGGAAAAAGTGAGATTATACTTCAGGCAGTTCAGCTTCAGACTCCTCATATTCTTTGTCTAGTAGCAGAAAAAAAGTGAATGTAATCATACTCATGTTTGTCACCAAACTACAAACACAAGGACAATCATTGTTGATATATTTTGTCTTAAGGGTTTTCATTGGGTATTCCCATAGTAATAAGTACAATAACTCAAGACCGAACATGATATGAACTTAATTGTTACACCAAGGGCACCTTCTATACACTACATAATCTAATTAGATCTGGAGGAGCACATTTGCATATTAATAAACTGTTTTCTCTGGGACGTGTGATATTCCTCCTGATTATAGGAAAATTCACATGAACACCAGGTGTGCTGTGTTTTAGAAGTGTGAGTCCAATGACAGAGACATAGGTGGTAATTAATGAAAGACCTCATTAGCATAGCTGGTAATGTATAATATATGATGGTTATTAGGGGACTGGGCAGCTCAAGTGTCTCTTTATTTCATGTGCAGGTTGGATATGGAGAAGATGATTTATTCATAAATGTCATGATGTGCGATTCGGTTTGGTGCAGAAGTCAGTGTGTGGGGTAAGGCGAGTCTAATTTTATTTATGGCGTGTGTGTTTGTGTGTCAGTCGGGGGACAGAGCTGCAGATTCCAGTAGTAATGAATAACACATGGACACATTGAGGCTGATTGGACGGAGCTTGTGCTGCGCTGCTAATGTGCTGCATTCACACATTTCTGCTGCGCTCACACGAGGAGATCGCTCGCTGTCACATGACTGACCCGGGGGCACAGCACGCACTATAGCTGAGTGAACACTGTCTACACACACTGCCATCCCACACAATACACTGTGGGTTGTGGGGGATGTGTAGTGAACAATCTTTTGAGAGCAATGTGCAAAAGATTCATAATAATACATCATTAGAAACAGTCACTAGTATATAGGACTGACTGTAAGGATTAGAAACTGTAAGTGAAAGGGACTCTAATGTCTCATAAATGAGCTATTATCTGCTCTAAAAGCTGAACACGACATTACAATAAACATGATTATAACTGGGGGTTTCTTAAAGTGGCAGACACTCTTTCTCAAAACATAATCAGGTCAGTTGGAACCAGAAAAAGTAAGGCTTCATTTACAATAACAGTTTGCCATTTTAGAAAAGTAAATGGTAAATGGAACTTGTTTATACAGCTCTTTATTTAGCCATCCATCAGTTTTGACTAATCCCACTCATACACTACTGGGCACAGCCAGTGGGGGCAGGTTGGGTCAAGTGTCTTGTCAAAGGACACTTCAGCATGTGGACAGCAGGAACTGGGATCGAACCCAAGAACAAAAAGACTCACTTATCTGTAGGTGTGGGAATCACAAGTAGCCCAACAATACGATATTATCACGACACTTGGGCCAAAATACAATATTATTGTGATTTTTGCCATTTTGCAATACAGTAAGCATTACGATACAATATATTGTGATTCATAAAATTTTATCAACTGTTAAGCCAATTAAGCATTTGTCTTTCCTTTATGTTTGTCTTATTTATGCTGTATTTTATTTTCATGTAGCACATCATGCAAACCTTATATATATTTGTTGTACTAACTTTTTCCTGCTCTATGATGTCATCTCTGCCAACCTTACTGGATAAACTGTTGATTTTATTTTTCCATTATCATAGATTTGACTTCATATTAACAATAACTAATCTGCTAGCCGACTGTTCCTCCATCATTTGTTTGCTCGTTAATTGGGTCTCAATTGCTTTATCAAATCTTTGTTTACATATAGCCCATTGTTTTTTGTACGCAAACAAAAAAATAATTTGTCATGGAAATAAAGGCAATACTTTGTTCTTATTGGTCAGAACTCCTAAATGACAGTATTTCATTCTCAATAGCAAAAGCAACACAAAGGACAACCTGACTGCACAAACAATATATCAAATCAATTCTTCAGGGTGAGCAAGACTGCTTCATGTTGGGGTCTGGCTGGCCTTGTCAGAAATTTAATTTGTACAACCACCTGTTTAGTAAACATTATCCTTAATTTGAATCTGTTGTATAGTCATTTTCAGAGCCTTTTGTTGGTGATACCAGTAATCTGGTTGAAGTAACTGAAAAAAAGACCACCAACTACAATCTTTAGAAAGTTGAGACGACTATTGCGATCACTGTTATGTTTTGATTCCTGCTTGGGTCTACCACACAGCTCTAAAACAGGTCCAGCTCATTGTTTTCATTGGCTTGTTGTTAGTCCCTCTGATGCTCTCATTGGAACTGAAAAACTGCAGTTTCATGTCACGTTGCAGATTAATCAGTCAGTTTGGAAGGTCTGGAAACAGGAAAAGCCAGGCTGGGTTTTTCCACTTTGTCTTTAGTAAAATGCTAAGCTAAGCTAACTCTCTGCCAGCTGTAATTAATGTTAAAGGTAAAAACATGAGAGTGGTATCAATCTTCTACACAAACCTGTCTTGAACAATGATCTATTCCTTATACAGGATATTTAAACCAGAATGTATGTTTTTGTCATAAAGGTAAAATGATCTATGAGCATCTTTACTTCTCTGACCATCTTTAAACTTCGCTGTCACTGCACGTTTTCTGCTTGAAACAGACTTTCTTAAAATTACCTTGCAGCTTTAAAGACTAAAGCAGCACTGTCATATCGAATCTATCATTTTAAGAAGGAGCGATGTCACAGAGTTCAGGAAGAAACTGAGAAAATCTTTCAGCCGAGGATGGAGGAGGATAATCTTAATCCTGTGGGATGAGCGGCTGTTTTCTGTGAGGCTGACGTGGATGCAACAATTCCCTGAGAGGAGAAAACGACCCCTCCAGCTGTACTGCCTGAATGA
This sequence comes from Xyrichtys novacula, assembly GCA_962446985.1. Lineage (NCBI taxonomy): Eukaryota > Metazoa > Chordata > Actinopteri > Labriformes > Labridae > Xyrichtys > Xyrichtys novacula. The sequence goes on from OY660870.1 coordinate 12,665,121, forward strand.
CATGCTCAGCCCTGACGGGGGAATAATACCTCCACGGATCATTTGCACCTGAAAAGGAATATTTATCACGGGAAGGGGAGACAGAGGAATAAAGCTCCTCGGTGTGTCAGAGCTGTTTCTATCTCATGTGTTTGCGTCTGTATTTGCTGCTCACCAGTAGTGTTTGCTCTATATCCACAGGGGAATATGGTGGGGGACCATCCATGCCCCACGGAGCCTCCTGGAGGATGTCTGGGGTGGGCAGGCAGATCTGACGAGATACTATGAAGTGGACTCTCTCCTCGCTCGCCTGGAGACACCAAGAGATAATAAAACTTTACTGATACTTATATTTTACACATTTCAAAGCAACATTAAGATTAAGAAAGTGCATACAAATCCCATGTTTTCCTATGAAGGCTGCAGCAAAGCAGCTGGTCAGCTCAGAGCACCTGACTACCATTAGGAGTTTGAAACGAGATGATATCCCCACAGCAGCCATCTTTCTGTGACCTCATCCTCAGGATGGATAACCTCATCATATATTATTACTGCTTTTCAGGTCAGATAAACTCCAATATTCTGACAAATTTCACAGCCCACAGATTAGTGAGCAGCCACAGAGACCAAAGACAAAAATAATCTGAAGAGAGATCAGTCTGTATTTTAAGTTCACATAAAGCATTTTTAAAAAAGTAAAAAGATAAATAAATAAATACAATTTGTGTATCTCTTAGTTACGATCAGAATAGAGCTGACCCGATACAATATTGATATCAGGTATCGGCCTGATATCAGCCAAAAGACAAATATCGGATTATATCAGCCTGCATCTAAAATCTCCGATATCAGCACAAAGATACAAGCAGTCCATTCCAGACTCCACTCTGACACCTCTAGCTAGCAGTGCCCTGATCCAGCATGCAGAGCCCACAAGATCACAATGATAGTATGTACAAAGAAACAGACAAAGTAGCAAGGAGTGGGAGTGATGTCGGCCTTGTGGCAGGATTTTTTGTTAAAGTCCGAAAAAGACATTGCAGCTGAGTGCAAAACTTACCATGCACAAGTTTGTGCCAATATCGGGTCAATATCGGTATCCACTGATACTGAAGGCTACAATATCGGTATTGTATCGGAGGTAAAAAAGTTGTGTTGGGACACCCCTAAATCAGAATAACTTTTCTTTTAAAACCTGGAATGACACAGTTGGTGAAAAATGTTGGTTGATTTCAAAACAAAATGTTACTTAACCACTAAGAAAGCATCATATCAGCATAGTATTGTACTGATAGATGATAGTTTAAAGAATCAATCACTGATATCAACAGATATTACCTGCAGAAAAAAGTGACTTGGTAAATAAAATGAGAGTGCCTACATGTTTGAATATGTTTCCAAGTGCCGTTAACAGACTGACTGTCCATAATCAAAGAAGGATCAATTTATGATACCAACACCATGCATTCCTATTCTGCATGTTTTGACAACCTGCTGCTAACATTCCCTGGACATGTATTCATCTTCATATTACTGGGTTAAGGAAGTCCATGTGTCAAGTTGTGTAGTCTTCATTGTTTGAAAAATCACTGTACAGGAAAAAGTTCTCCAGTAGAAATATTCGTTGGACTCAACTTGTGACTGAAACTCTGCGCCTGAACTGCCAGTCCACTCTCTCTCATTTACACATTCACATGCGAATGGCCTGACTGACACAGACTGCCTGGCTGCCTCTGTCCCCCCTGAGATTTCTCTGGACTCAGCAGCTCAGAGCTGAATCCTGAATTAGCCAGTCCGGCCCATTATTGCCTTAATTGGACTAATTTAATTTCTTCCCTGCCAGTTCTTAATCTCTGACAGAAAGTGCCTGCTTGGAGAGGCCATGTTGGCTCCACAGAGGCCCACAGAGTCGCTCAGACAGGAACTCCGGGGCCCTGAGACCCTGCACAGTCAGCCGCAAAAACACTGCAATTAACCACAATTAACCACAAACACACCATCATTGACTGGCATCAGCCAGGAACCAGAGACAGACGCACGACCCTGTCCGTCAGGGAATCACTACAATTAAATACTATTAACTGCAGTGAGTGCAGACACAACTGCACAACACAACACAATTAGCCTCAATCACCACAATTATCTTTAATAGCTCAGGGAACCAGAGTCAGACCAGCACTCTGCTGTTCATGGACGGTCTGGAGTGATATCTGACTCATGCAGCTCTGAACTTTTGATAAATGTGGTAAATGCTGTCTGAGTCTGACTGATAAAGTTTGACTCATAACTTCACATGAAAACCTCAGACTGACCTGGATGAGCAGTGCTGCGTGTTCTGGCGCTCCAGAACGTAGATCGTGCCCGTTGATGGCCAGCACGCGGTCTCCAACACACAGCTGTCCATCTCGTGCCGCCAGCCCACCCTCCAGTAGGTGAAAGATAAAGACACCATGCTCCTCCGGTCGCCTCACCAGCTTGATTCCCAGCTGTTCGTCCGGGGCGGTTTTATTCAGGACCACATGGATGCTGTCGTCCCTCAGGGGAAGGTGTGGTAGGCCGTGAGACGGGTGGCCCATGGTGATATCATGGCCATGCCAGTGGCTGTGTTGGTGACTGTGTGAGTGTGAGCGATAGCGGTGGCGCTGTTCTCTGAGCACGGTGAGCCGGAGGAGTTGGCAGGGCTGTTTGAGGGCCGCCATGGCAAAACAGTGAGGTACGTTACTGATGTCGATGCCATTTACCTGAGAAACAACAGAGGTGCGCTTTAAAACATGATATATAGTGTCTGTGAGCATTGGCATTATCTATTCTTTTTCTAATAGTCCAGCTGACAATAAAATAAAACCATTAGCACGAGTTAAATTTCATGTTAATTCAACATAAAGACAGTTCTTGAAGAGGTCTGGAAAAGCAAATTGAGCAGATCATATGAATGTGAATCACTTGTGCTGTGATAGCCAATCAGCATGGAGATGTTCTGATGACATCTGTCAACAACTCAAAAAAAGAAAAGTAAGTGAAGAGGTCAGTTTATCTGGTAGATTGTACCAACACAATAAATCTTTATGTAGTCAACAGTGTTTGACGTAAACAGACTGAAATGATGTGAGAATGAAACTTTTATTCCCTGAACAAACTATTCAAAGAATCAGTGATTAGTTCACCCCCTCGAAACACGTCCATTCAGTCACAGACAAGAGACAGAATGACTTACTCTGCTATTAACGGAAAGTATCAGTTAGAGCTGTTGCAATTTTCCCCGAACTGACAAAAAGTCTTTTTGAAAAAATTTAATGAATGAATGCCTTCATATTCATACGATAATACTGTCCAATTAATTTGCAGCTTCTGGTAACACAGATGAAAATCTAACTTTGAACAATATTAGAAAGTTTGATGGCATTTAAGATAACAAAAGAAAAGAACTTTATTGATCCCAAAGGGAAATTCAATACAGTTCTTGTACTGTAAGTAGGGCTGGGCAATAAACCGAAAATTTACAGACACCGAAATTTAAGACAATAACAGACATCATTTTGCCCATATCAGGATATTTGGTGTCAAAAATTACATAAATAAAAGTTGGTTTTGGATGTATGTAGGTAGGCTTTGATCTCATTTCCCTTCAAGACGCTGTCCTACGTCAGAGAAGTGACTCCACCCCTTTCAGTCCGTAACAAAGAGGGAGAGACCGGTGAGGAGATGGAGGACGGTTCAAAAGTTGTAGCGGCTGAAGCGACGGCTGAAGTAGACAAAGTTAATGTGGGAGGGGGTTAGCAGCTTGTGGAGTAGTAATCATCCATTTATCGTTATCGAGGTGAACTGCTCAATATATTGTGAGATTGATTTAAGGCCATACTGCCCAGCCCTAACTGTAAGTGAAGTTTATGAAGTTATGTTTGACTTCATACTTGTCTTCGATCAGTTAATCTGACTGATAGCACTTTTTCCCACCATAAGTATTGCGATAACATAATCCCCACTTAATTTGCCATGACATTCAAGAGGTGTAAAGCTGCTGTTGTGACAGTCCTTGTCAGAGTGAATCTGGGTTTACAAGGTTCTGACTTCTTATCACTGAACTGTGAAAACAGTTTTCATTGATACCTTCAGGATCATGTCCCCGGGCAGCAGGCGCCCATCCCTGGCAATGACACCTTCTCTGTAGATGTCCTGGATGAGGATGCGAACCAGCGGGGTCTCATTCCCCCCGACAATGCTGATGGCGAGCGGCTCTGAGGGCTCAGCTCGTGTGATCTTAATACTGGTGACTTCACCATCGGGGATCAGGTGATGCAGCTGAGGGAGAGCCAGCACTGAGGGAGGAGAAAAGAGCTGAGTTTAGCTCTGAGTCTTACAGTAAGACAAGAACATCTGACTGAGTGCCAGATAAAACAGGGGAGGAGAGAGAGAGAGAGAGAACATGGAAGGGGGAAAGAGAGGTAGACATGGTTTAGAGGTTCAGCAGAGAAACCAGCTGTCTCTACTCCCTCAGGTTACTAAAACAAACTTGTACAAGCCAAGAGGGAAAATTCACTTGGCTGATCATCCCACTCAATGTTTGTGTCATTAGTCACTTACATCTGCAGCAAGTATGCTTGGGAAAACCCTTAATTTCAGATTTCCACAAGGTTATTACCCGGGTGGGGATGCAACACAGTTATAATGTGCATAAAATGTTCTTTTTTTTCCCCCCTAAAAGCCATGCACTTTCTCAACAAAACAAATATAAATCTACCCGTGGGTTTTCAGAAAATTCATGAGCTTCAAAGAGGTCTGAATTCCAATTTCTGGATTTGCATCGGGAGAGGATTTTTCTTCAATTTTCACCTCAAGACTCAACCGAATAAACAAACATATGCAACCTTCTCAAACCATGAAAGTGTGCAGATACATCATCATGTTTGTGCAAAAGCCCCTCTCCTATGTCATGAATTACACTTCACAGCAGAGTGACACATCCTGCATTAGGCGTTTGGAGATGGGTGGGGATCTTTTGTGGCAGTTTTGGCCAACAACCCCGGCCAGTAAATGACAGAGAAGATGTATTCCTCCTCATCTTATTTCTTCCTTCCTTTCCTTCCCCTCAGCGGCCTGTCTCAGCTCCGTATCCTCGGCCGTTTGTTCTCCTCACGCTGCACTTTCTCCTTTCCAAAGTCAATATTTTGTCGTTATCGCGGCAGATTGCTTCCAGGGTGGAGACCACATTAACACAGGGACCTGCAGCTATTATGTAACCCTGATTTCTCTCCATCACACACTCATTCAACTTCCCTGTTTTTTGTCTCTCCTTTTCATCCATCCTTTGGGACTTTACTACTCATTTATTGGTTTCCTTGTCTCTGTTGTCTCTCCCTCTATCTGCTCTTCCCTTCGTTTGTTCCTCAGTTGTCCATCCTTTCTCTCTATCTCTGTCTCTCCAGCAGCAGCCAATGAATATTTAATCTATTCTCTCAGTCACTGAATAATCTAGTCCCCCATCATTCGTCATCCCTCATTCTTACGCAATATCACATTCCTCCTCTTCTCGCAATCATCCCATCACGCCGCGCTTCTTCTCCATCATTATGCACTCGAAATGATCCACTTCTAACTTTACTTTTTCAAGAGTCTGACTAAAGATGTGACGGTTTCTCCTCTTCCTAACATCTTATAGATCTAACATGTCTGGAGCCCTCCTTTGGGACTCCTCCATCAAGTGGGTGCAAACCTGATGACCCTGGCTGTTCTGGGGGAGGAGGGGACGGAGAAGGATAAGATGTTGAGAAGTGGGAGGACTGGAGGAGGAAAAATGGATGAAGGACGTCATCCTCCACATTTCCAGTGACCTCCTGTATCCTGTCCCTGCCTCAGGCTGCCTCTCTCCCTCCTTGATCGTCTCCTGTGATGCACTAGTGGACTTATGCAATGTGCAGCTGAATTATTAAAGCAACATATGCTTCTGTTACACTCTTGTCTCCCAGCAGTGTCACCCTCCTCACACAGCTGAGGGAGCATCACACATCACAGTTTTGGTCACACGCACACACGTGGAGCCCTCACTCTGGTCCTCCTTTGGGGTTCAGGATGTGCAAAAACAACAGTGGCATCACAGGGGTTGAGACACGCCATGAAAATATACAGAAATGAGACACAGACAGGCTCTGATTTATACCTTCCGGTGGCACGCTGGAGTTCCTGGCGTTGTCCCTCTCCTCAGACGTCTCATTGCTGACAGCAGTGCCACTCTTGGTCCTCCGCAGTACACTAAATGCCCGGTTCAACCTCCTGAAGGATCGGCTCCTCACTGAAGATCTGTCAAAGTTTCTGACTGTGGAGAGAACAGAGCAGAAAGAGAAACGTTTTATAGTTCACTTCACCCTCAACATGCCCGGACATGTCTGAAGGTGCCTCCTCACGGCCAATCAGAGGCTCAGATCTGTGTGGATGTGCTGCTCTGTTGCCATGAATGCTCTGAGAGAAGACAAAATAGCTGTTTGGTCCAGGAGGTCAAGATTGCATAATACAGACAGAAGTTTCAAGGTTTATTGATAAAAAGCAAAATAACCTTCTCTTTTTTTTTACTCCAGAGGTGCCAGACAGATTCATCTACAAACGGATCCTTTTTATCTTCCTACAAAAGCACAAGGACAAACATTCACAGCACATTCAAGGATATTTTGCCGGTTTTTTAAACGCTACACCATCTTTCAGAGTCAGGTGCTTGTTTGAAACACCCAAGTTATCTTTTACTCATTTTACACATCATGCTCATAGTGATAATTTTTGCTTTTATTCTTCTTAATCATTCTGTGTAAAACAAAGACTAAAAACAGAATCAGGATTTGTGTAGATTATCTATTTTTGTGGCAGCAGGCTGATGTGTGACACAGTTTTCCTCCTGGACAACAGCTCTGATAAGTCGTGAGGTGATCTTCACACAACATGATGTAGGACAGTGTGTAGTTGGGATAAAAAGAGAGTGCTCAATGTTTACTTTGTCTTTTTTTTTACACACGATCAGATGACTAATCTGAATTTTAAAATCCGTTAATTGACTTAGAGATTAGGAAACTACCCGAAGGACACATTGCGTATCTTAAAGATAAAATTAAGCCTGAGTGTATGACCCTGAGTGTATTTTTCTCCCTCTGTATTTTGACGCTCTCTGTCTCTAAGCGCTGCTCTCGGTAAAAGGAAGGATGAGACTCTTATTTTGACTCTGGTCCATCTTCAATCTGTGAGGTTTATTTGTAGAGCTCCCTCTAACAAGCTCTAATAAAGCACCTCATTTTGGAGATGGAGGAGCTTTCAACTTTAATTAATAATCCCAGTCCTTGCTGAGTATAGTTACACAGTTGCATAACTCCAGCAGTGATGTAACACGCCACGGACTCCTCAAGAGACCCTCCCTGAGCGACGCTTCTCCGCTACTTTACTCAGAAGACAGACAGGTTACAGGGGGCTGCAGAGGAGAAGCAGCAGTCCCAGGCTGGCTGCTCCGAACATGGGGCACAGAGAGCCTCTGCAGCACCCCTCCCCTCCTCCCCTCTCCTCCTCCCTTCCTCCCTCTGCAGTCTGGAGGAGATGCGAGGCCTCCTGACAGCCACATTATTCTTTAAAAGCGCCAGCCGCTTCTGGAGCTGACAGCTTGTTCAGCAGTAGTGGTGCTTGTGGTGGTGGTGGGCCCAAAGTGCTGGTGCAGCGTCATTTGGTGTCCCCACTGCCTGCACGCTCACGCTATAAGGGGGGAGAGGAGAGGGGGAGGAGGGGGCACTCGTGACTGCTTCCTGGTTACACAGGTGGGAGACAAGAAGGGAGAAGGAGGGGCTTTAACACACCAGCATCAGCTATATTTAACCTCCCTCTCCTTCCATTTCTCCTTGACTGTAGCGTCCCCGCCCTCTCACTGACTTCCTCTCTCTCTGTTTCTTTTCTCTTTTCCACACACTGAGGTTTTATGGATTGGTGAAAAAAACAAGGCCGTACAGCTAATTGGCTAATAGGATTTCTATCAGAGAGCATTAAAGAGAACAAAGACTGTATTTGAGGCTGACTGAGTGCCTGGTTTTATGTTGCTAAAGTCTGCACGTGTAAATGTGCAGAAAAAAAAAATCTTTGTTTTTCTAAATTGATTGGATTTAGCATGTCACTCAATGGAAACCCAGAATGTTCTGCCTGATCGCCATGTCGACGTGAAGTTAATCGCAATATATTTCAGATACAGTATCTTGTTTTCATGAGGCAGTCAAACTTCACTCCGACCTATGTACAATGTTATTATTCCATGACCTTCATACTCTCATGTGAGCTTTTGGGGTAAATTTTGTGATGTTGTAAGTCCAACTGTGTTACTGTCTCGACACACCAAGAGTGAATAAAACCATTCACGCGAATAAATTACATATTAAGTCAATGTAAAGACGCTTTGTTCACAGGTATCTAAAATGGAGGACAAACTAAGTGTGTCGGTGTGTGGGTGCCCTGAATTGTATGATATCTTTTCTTTCAATTATCGAAACCGGAATAAAAAGGAGCTCGCCTTGTGAGTGAGGAGGTCGGATTACCTGGTAAACTGTAAAAAACCTTTGTCTTACCGCTGATGCGCCAATGAAGCGAGTAAATACTAATCATTCACGCGTCCAGATTTGCGCGAATTAAGCAAGTAGATGGTTTCACTCGTGCTTGGTGTGAGCACCCCAACACACATCAGAGATGTTTCCTGTTGGGTGGGGCATGTGCCATCGGAAATAGCAAAATAGTAGCGCAGAGAGAACATAGCGAACATTTGCTGTTAAAAAATCGAGGAGCAATGACGAGAAGACGTCAAACATGACACTCCACCATTAAAGATAGCAACAGAGACAAAAATGGTGCTGTAGACACTGATCAAAGTAACTTTACTGTAGGGCAGAGCGGTGAATATATGTGAGGCCTCTGCTCTTAGTTTTCATCTCTGCAACACAACAACAGGGTGTAGAGCCACACACTTGGATATCGATATAAACCATTGCAGAGTTTAAGGCAAAATGACGGACTAGCTATGTGATGATGTTCTTGCAGCAGGATCTCATGTTAAATAGAGTTGGATAACGTCCTTATGAGGGGCACATTCTGCTTGACACAGTGAGGACATTTCAGTCTCGACTTTTTCACGTCGAGTTTAGTAAAAAGGTTGAACCAACACGTCGACTTTCACTCGAGGTTTTTGTACTGAAGTGTTTGTTCTTCTGCTTTAACAGAGATTGTGTTTGCTTTTGTAATCTCTGCAGAGACTTTAAAACTGTGACTAAAGAAAATGTCGACTTTGTTGATCTTAAAGGTGATCACTCTTGCAAACACACACCTCCCCTCTCTCTCTCTCTCTTTCTCTCTCTCTCTTTGTGATGTCATGCAGGACTGAACGTTACCACACCGAGACACAAACATCCATCGCCCACTCACACTCACTCTTCTTGGTGCTGCTGCGTGCAGCTAGGCTGGTCGTGCTGCCTGATTGGCTGTTGTCCTCCATGCTGGGGTCGAAGGCGGGGTTAACAAGGCCGGGCTCGTCTGACAGTAGGGCCACGGCGGCAGAGGTGGCGCCATCGTTGGGGAGCGTGGCGATGGTGAGCTCTGATGTACTGTCGGTGCACTCGCCCTCCTGCGAGCGTCGCTTCCTGTCCGCTGAAAGCCCATAGTGAGAGGCGCCTTTACACCTGCAGACAGAGGTCAAAGGTCAGGCTTTAAACATAAACATGCAGATGAAATGATGCAGATTAGAGTAGAAATGTTAATGAAATGATGACACTGATGATCTGATGTTTTTTGGTTTTTTTTGGAGCAAACTACAGAATGAAGCGGGAATAAAGAGCATCACTTTCACAGCAGAATAAAAGTCAACAAGCTTGTGTAAACAAATAATGAAAAGGTCACATCTGAAAGACTAATGTGAGCCCATTCAACCACTCGTCCAGCCTGCGGCTTTCTGCACGCTGACCTCGATATCCCGCCTCACACAAAGGCTGCTTATCTGACCTTAGCACTCAGACAGATACCACACCGCCGCTACGATACCAACAAATACTGTGGCAGAACACATTTTCCTTGAGCTCTTGCTTGGAATTCAAACCGCACTTCTCCGAGACAGCGGAAAAGAAATGTCATATTTACTCTCATAATGAAAAAAGAAATACAATTTCTGAGGCTTGCTCACCTCCTTTGTGTGAGCGTCTTTAATCACATGTGGGAAGGGGTTTCTGTGAGAGCAGCCCTGACAGATGATTGAACACGAATGTAAGAAAACACTCATTAGAGGAGAGGGGGAGGGGAGCCGACACCACATTTGAATATAAAACACAGATCGACTCAGTGTTGTTTTTCTGAAAAAACTAATCTAATTCCTAAGTTGCAGATGTCTTCTTCTTCTTCCTGTCAACAACAACAACAACACAACCACAGTGTCTCTCATGCACATAACCACACCCACGTACACACTAATGCTTATTTTACCCTGCATGCAATAAAAGGCTTTCCGCTCTGACATTATTAAATTGGGAACGTTTGTGTGTGAATTAAGATATGTCTCCAGAGCGAGCTGTCTTGCCATGAAGACTTTGAGCTGATGCTCCGTCAGAAACAGAATAACACCACCGTGTCTCTGTGGCTGTCTCTGTGGAGCCATCAGCACAAACATTAACTGGGTTTTAATGAGCTGGATCAGGACCAGGCTGCACTTCAACAGGAGCTCAGCAAAACAAAGGAAGCAGCAGCTATTCTCCTCTGCTAGAAGACGTGCTGCTCACTGTGGCTCTGACATGGCCAGTGGCAAACAACAATGCTGTATGTTGTCTTTATGACTTTTAGGTGGAGGCACAGAACACTTTATTGAGGATAAACTGAAGTGTATGTTTACAATTAGAAATGGATCCATAACAGCATTGTCAGAGTCTTTTAAGAAACTTGATATTGTGTGATTTCAGTCGTACTAACATGCTCGCCTGCATTGTCAAAAACCCTGTTTTGGTTTGATGAATTCAGTAAATAGATTTTTTTCAACATCATGTAAATGCACAGAGTATGTATCTAGTGCCTAGCCATGACTTTGAAGGAACTCTGTAAAAGCTGAAGTGTGTAACAACATGATGGTGGATGAAGCGGCAGAGACCTTCACTGTGATGCCAGTTTTTTCATTTATATCACTGCCGTGTGTAAATGGACAGATGATGCGGTAAATTTCCCCTTAAAGTTCTCTTCTCTTGCATTCTCACTAGGGCTGGGCAACATGGCCTCAAATCAATATCAGGATATATTGAGCAGTTCACCTCAATAACAATAATTGGATGATAACTACTCTACAAGCTGCTCTCCCCCTCCCACATTAACTTTGTCTACTTTAGCCGCCGCTCCAGCCACTACAACTTTTGAACCATCCTCCATCTCCTCACCTGTCTTTACCTCTTTGTTATGGACTGGATGGGGTGGAGTCACGTCTCCAACATAGGACAGCATCTTAAAGGGACATGAGACCATAGCCTACCTACACACATCCAAAACCAACTTTTATTTACCGTATTTTTCACACTATAAGGCGCACCATCAATGAACGTGTCTATTCGTGTCTATTTTCATACATAAGGCACACTGGATTATAAAGCGCATGAAACCAAACAAAACAGTCAGATTAGTCAAACTTTAAGTCATTCCATAACTCTGCGAGGCTAAAGTAGCTGCAGTGCTCCGACAAGCCAAAAGGATTTCAAGTGCGCCTTGTAGTGCGAAAAATATGGTTTATTTTTTTTTACACGGAACATATTGACACGGGCAAAATGACATCAGTTAATGTCATAAATTTCGGTATCAGTAAATTTTCGGTTTATCGCCCAGCCCTAATTCTCACATCAGCTCACCCTCATTTATTCCAGAAATGTAGGAGAGAAAGTCCATCTGTTCATGCAGATCATGTACCAGGACAACTTGGGACATTTTTAAGAGTTTGAGCATGCAGGAATGAAGTGAGAGCTCTTTCTGTTTTTTTAAAAAACAGTCTCTCACTTTAGTTTTTATTGGTGCAGGTAGCCTTTCTGTGACGTTCCAACAGACTTTGAATCACAGCATGAGCCGCTCACTGACAAAAACAAGCCCCTAATCTGAAATTAGAGTCCGGGGATTTAACTGCTGGGATCCAGATTCAGGTAAGAGCAAGGTTTAATTGTGGAGCCACCTTACAAACCTGGATGCTGGTGAACTGCTGAAGCCAAAGGGAGGCTGTTGGTCCCCCTCAGGGTACCACATCAGTAGAAGGAGCATTTTGTCTCAATAAGGGAGCTGTCAGAGCAGGTCAGGCACTCTGTCTACATTTCAGAGGGAAAATCATTTCATCCTGAAGTGGGCTCTATATCTCACTTGTATCCACAGGACTCGCACTTAGAAACAGGATCACAGAGAAGTGAAGCACCTATTGATCTCACTCTGACATAACACAGAGACCCAGTCCATGTGTGTGTGCATGTGTGTGTACCTGCATGTGTGGGCAGTGCCATGGTGAGTTATTCCTGTTCATTCAGTTAGTAAATTGAATGCTATCAAGCATGTCTGTGCAGCAACACAGCACTTAACTGAGTGAAGAGCTTGAATAGAGCAATATTTCAATCAGCAGCAGGAGAGGAAGAGGAGGAGGAGGAGAGGGCAGCGCTGCAGTCTTCAGAGGGCAGACGCTCTCCTCGTGTCACTCACTATCAATTAGAAGAATTAAAGCTGGACACTGCTAAAAATAAAAATAAAAAACTACAGGTACTTACATAACTGTCTGCAAGGACAGGGGCTGATGTAAAAATAGGAGTCCCAAGACACAAACCTGAACAGATTGTAGCGTCCTGTAACTTTCTGTGTGTTTTGACTGCAGGTACGATAATGAGGAAAACAGCCTGCCTACATTTACTAAGTGATGTTTTCAGTTGTACAGACACCAAATGGAAATGTATTAAAAAAGAAGCAGTGTAAGCAGAGAGCTCTAGGCAGACAATAAGTCATGCATTTTTTCTATTAGAAACACCAATTGCACAAATTCAGGGGTGCAAATTATGAGCTGCTTGGGGCAACATCCAATAATGGAAAAGTGCTATGATGCACGTATTATTTCTAAATGTCTATATACTCTGGGTTTGCAAACGTAGCCCCAACAAACTTCAGCTGTGCATAAATGTTGAGCCTGCATGGAACAGATTTGCAAGGCTACATAAGCTGTTTTTATCCAAACTGTCTGCTCCGAAGGTCAGAGCCAAGAAAAGGCGTTAAGATGTGCAGCTTTCTTTACTGGGAATGGACTAAAAGAAGAGCTGAAGCTTAATGAACTGCGTACATTAGTTTACCTCCGCTGACCTGTTCCAGTACATGAGTTGGACCGTGTGCACAATGTGATAAAATGCTGTGTTGGAAAGTGCAACATGAGTTCTCAAACTGTACATGTCAAATCAGGACACTTGTCCATATTGTTACCTTTGAATATTCCCAAACACAGAGAGATATTAAAGTGAAGAAGACAACTTTTATCATTGAAACTAAACACAGTTGTCACTTTTCTGACGTGACAACAAAAGCTGAGAATTCAGACGATGGTAAGAGTAAAAATAAAGTCAGAGCTGTTGCAGGTGGTCCTAATGTTGTTGCTAAAAAGTGTACATCTGCACTTTGTCATTTTGCACGGGTGCTATCAGGAAAAAAAATGTAATTGAAAATTGGGGAATGGTGGCTCTATTCTTCGTCGTCATGACTGTGCAGTCTGCTGACCAAAATTCCTAACATCCTGGAAATTCATCTAACCAGTCAGGTACATCTGGTCAGGCAATCTTTGTTCACTGTGCTCTCTCTGTGCACTACATGGAAAATCATGTGCAATCACGCTGGAAGTCAGCCTGACTTCAAAACAGTCATGCAACTTAGAAATCATGTCAGAATCAGCTTCAACCTGCAGTGTAAGCTCAGCCTTAGTAATATTTACTGTCGTCATCCTCCTTTAATTTAAAGGCCCCGGTGCAACTCTACCAATATATGGTGAAAAGTTGCAAATCAGACACCAGTGATCGATAACCATAATCACTTCATCCAGAGCATTAATAAACAGGTATATAAAACAACTATACAATTGGTTTTCTCTCTGATGGTTTTGAACAGTTTTGTAGTTACTGTTTCGGTCTGTTTCATAAGCAGTTAAAAGTGCCTCACAGGAGCTTTAAATGCTTTAGTTAATGACCAATTATGAGATGAATTAAGAGATTAGCACCATCTGTTCAGATGCTAAACTAAGATAGTAATCAGTAAAAAAAATATATATATACATTTATGGGGCTCGTACAGAGGCTATAGCAGCTCTCAATGCTACATGTCATCCCCCACTTTCTCTCTTCTGAGTGTCTTTATCATCCTCCCACTAAAAAGCATCAAAGTCCAAACGTAATGTTTAAAAACAAAATAACAGCAAGAAAATAATGCTAATTTACGCATCAAGCTCATCCACCTAAGTGCATAAATACCAAAACAGTAACACAGGTGAATCTTATCTGCTGAATATAACACTAGTTTTTGCAGAATTTTAGAGTCAGCGCTGAGGAAATCGCAGAGGACATCCCATTTATGTCTTTTTAAAGTCCTTTCAAAGCCTCCCGGAGAAATGAGGAATTAAAGTTAGATAGAATAATATCTTAAAACAAACACAGATTACAGTTTTATGTGTTGTTCTTGTTTCACAGCTCAGAGCTGCTCTTTCAATATCCTGGAAAGCTTTAACTTTTCTTGGCTGGCGATAATATATTCATTTAGATTTTAGATTAACTCCACACCAAAGACTTCTGACCATAAAACCTTAGCTGAACGGTTTCTTTATTCTTATTCTTCCTACCTACACCCACTTGTATAAGACTTGTGGTCCAAGCTGACTAAATGGAATTGAAGCCTTCGAAAGCATTCCTGTGTTTCAGCCGGGTGAGTGGAAAAAGTAAAACCACAGTCTGTTGGTGGAAATGGGCAAAATACCGTCCAATACAGGTTCATTCAGTTACATAAATCTTACAGACCACCCAAACTTAAGGAAATGTCTGTCCAAGTTTTAATGAATACACACTGAGCACAAGTTTAAAAAAAAGAAGATCTAAAGGAGTTCATTTCTGGTGCGTGTTCTGAAATCTAAAAGCTCAGACACAGAGGATAAAAACCAGAGGAGGAAATATATTTAGAGCTGTCGCTGGGAAAACAGAGAAGGTCTGGTATTTTTGATCAGTCCCAGAAACAGAGAGTCTCAGAGACAGCAGCCATTGTTTACTGAGCGCCTGGTTTATTAAAGGCTTTGTCTCCTGTTAATTAAAATCCCCTCCCTTTAGGGGGATAAGACTTACTGGAAAACCTGCAGCTATATCTCAGCTGCTTAGGGTTTAACATTAAGGCCACAGAGAGGGTTTCCTAAGGTTACAGGCGGGAGAGCATGACAGAAAGACCCTTGTCTCTCTCACAGCAGGGTGGTCTTCAAGTCTCAGAGGCAAATAAGTGAGCCAATTAAAGGCCGATTTTCGGAGCACCAAGGGAGGTATGCTCACAGAGATATCCATACTTTAAATCTCTACTCATGAGAAAAATGAAAAAGAGGAAACCCTGAATATCATGATAATAAAAAGAAAAGATCACTTTTGATGACATTTTTCTATGGAGAGAAAACTAAGAAATGTTTTACTTTAAATGTACATTTTTCACGCATCCACAGTCACAATTTGAACATGAAAGATGAGCATGAAGCAAGTTCACTAATGTAGGTTACAGGAAATGTCTTATTTCCCAGGAATAATGATAATTGCACAGGTGGAAAATGTTTACTGCATATAAATAGTGTACCTAGTACAAGGAGCTTTGCATTTTACATAGCAGAAAATGGATATTCTCAGAGGATCATGTATTTTGCACTAAAGAAGTGCGTACTGCAAGATAAAAATCAATATTACAGTATATTTTGAATCACACCATGAATAATGCATTTTCTGCAGAAATATATCTACAGTGAATTCAAGAAACCAAGTGCAGAGTAAAATGCTGTATAAAGCAAAAGATCATGTAAATCAATACAAAAAGTTGTATTTTGCATGTAAAAAAGTGAATTTTGTTGCCGATTATGTGTTTTGCACAGTGAAAATGTGCTTTGGATAATATATATTTAGTAGCCAAAAAAGTATATTATCCTGTAGATCATGTCAAATTCTGTTCAAACCTATACTGCATTGTGGATACTGTATTTTTGCAGAGTCAAAATGTAAATAATAAACTTAAGATGATGCATATTTACAGTAAAATGTGAATTGTACTGTGGAATATCTGGTAAGAACACACAATAGTATTTCCAGCTGGAGAATAAGAGGTCAGATTGCAAAGCTTGGTGAATTTATTAATTCATTTATGTTTATTTTATTCTGATGAAGTGACACTGGAAAGATGTTAGTGTTGTCGTTGGAAGAATAAGTATATACTTCATCATACTTTTTACGAAAATGTACTGTCTGTGTTGAATATGACTGCCAGGTTTATTGCTTTTTTGTTGTTTTATTCTCTTTCTTTACATTAATGACATGTTTAAAATACATTTTTCAGATAAATTCAGCAGATAACAAATGTTGAGTAATTAAAACTGTATACAAGGACAAAATGTGTATTGTTCACAGTAAAATAATATATTTTTCCAACGCAGTATAGATGGACATGGCAATACAATGAAAAATGTGTGTTTGTACTGGTGTGTTGTTGGGTTCAGTGCAGAGTGAGTAGTGGCCATAATGCCTCAGTTTTCAGGGCCGATCACTGAGCTTAGAGGACGCTCATTAGCGCTGCAGCGTTCGTGTCTCAGTCAGCTCAGCCTCAGTTATCACAGCATCGCTCTGAACCCGGATCTGTGCAGAGATAAGAAGTAGACATGCCAAAACATCCTCTGCACTCCCACCTCCTTTATCCCCCTTTTCCTCTACTCCCTTTCCTTCTCTCCCTCCGCTTTCCCCGGCTTTATAAAAGTTACCCATGATGCACTCCGTGACATGGTGCTCATGCTGAAGCACTCTGGCTCTGACACAAACAGCCCTGTTCTTGTGAGGTGAAATAAACACCAGCTCACAACTCATCAAAGCCTGTGAGATTCTGCAATCCTCTTTAGGGGTGAGTGGATTATCCTTCCTAACCCAAATACTCTCTCCGCTCCCTGACTGACTGACTGGCTGCCACCGCGGACAATCGTGTTGGGCCTGACTCCACAGACGGCGCAAATTACCTCCGCTGGGGGTGAGGAGTTCGGGTCAGGCAGTCGGATACAGAAACTAAGCTGAGGATTTCTCACGCCTACAATCAATAAAATGCTTTTAATTTTGAAGCTAAATTTATTCTCAAACTAACCAGCTGTCTGTCCTGAGTATGACCCAAGAGTCTTTTCCTTAGTTCGGCTCCGCTTACTCATCCAAATTCCTTATTATTCTGAAAGCAGACAGTTTTTCTTGACGAGTCCTGACACCAGCAACCAACTTTCTGACTCTTTTGAAAACACACTCTGGGGTTGCACCATGAGGCAGCCTGCAGCTTTCCTCACTGAGGGAAAGTGCTGGATACGAGTGTTAGTGTGATATTTAGGGGGAATTCTTTGTGTGACAGAAAATGTGTGAGAGCTGGCAGCGTTTGTGTGGAGTTTATTCTGGGAGCACTTGAATACAGAGATGCTTCTTAGTGCCAACTGAAGAGTCATTGTCTCTGCCACTGTGAGAGCAAACAAAGACTGTTTTAATTTGATTAAACTGACAGATATTCCTCAAAATCCAAAGCTAGCCCTCTAGGCCTCCCCTTTATTTCTACTGAGTTAATGTGTATAACATGCAAAGAAAGTTGATAGTAATGCTGCGTTCCAGTTGTACTCAGAAGTCAGGATTTCTGAGCTCCGAGTCAGAAGTTAATCTGGAATGGCCCCCTGAAGTCGGATTTCAGACTTGGAAAATTGGGCGATCCCTTACCAACCCCGACTTGACGACAACGTCATAACCCAAGATGGTAGCGCAGTGAACAGTAAAAGGTAACAGTGAAAGCTCCTGTAATGTATTACTTATTAACACTTTTGTTTTTGTGAAATGAAATAAGCGGTTTATGTTGTACTGCCCAACGTCTAGCTGTGAACATGGTGCTATGGTGTTTGTACGAGTAAAATACTGTGTTATGCGTTGTTTACAACTGGTGTAGCTAACAGCAACTAACAACAGATGAAAACGGCTAACAACAGCTGACAACGGCTAACAACAACTGAAAACGGCTAACAACAGCTGACAACGGCTAACAACAACTGAAAACGGTTAACAACAACTGAAAACGGCTAACAACAACTGACAATGGCTAACAACAACTGAAAACGGCTAACGACAGCTGACAATGGCTAACAACAACTGAAAACGGCTAACGACAGCTGACAACCGTTAACAGTAGGAGTCCACCATGGTTTTCCAACTTGTATACGGAACACCGTCAACTCGGGTGTAACGTAATTCCTAGCTACGCTATCCGACTACTGAGTTAACTGGAACACGACATAAGTCACTCAATAGTTCCACCTCTTGTTAGATGGGCGTTGCTGCTCTTCTCTTGCCTGCAACATGCACATGTCTAATAGTCACACTGTAGGACATGACAAGTCAGTCATATAAGCTACAACACATCATGCTGTCACCAGTTTCTCCTTTTCCACGGTTAAAGCCACTGTGAGGAGTTCTTCACTGGCTGAAACAGACTGAAAGTGATACTGACGTCTCTTTATGAACAACAGAAGCAAACAAGACAACCAGCGACAAGATCATTAAATGCTATACTGGGATGTTTGATGCCTGAAACTGCAGTAAGGGGGGTAAGTGTCAAACAGCACGCCAAAGAAACAACCAAAAGGACATACTCTCCATGAGTGACACATTTGACCTTAAAAGACAACAGGGTTAATGTTTTCATATAAAATACTTCCTTAATATGCATAGGACAAGATAAGATGTCCACATTTGCCCACAGAGAATGTCATTATACAACTCTGCTGCCATCACAGATACCCTGAGTCTGAGCAGTCCCAAGGCCTGAGATTTATGACTATGAAATATCTGCTTTATTTTGCCCTCCTCCAGGTAAAGGACAAGAATATAGTGGTGAGTTGTCTTCTATGTTAGGGAAGGAAAGCTTTGCTAAGAGCAGTAAGTCTAATCTCCCAAAGCAGCAAACCAGACAACACGCTTCTACTGGGCGAGCTGCCAGAGAGCCCAGTGCTGCAAACACCGGCAGTGACCCAGGTGGAGTTCATGAATGTCTCTTCACCTTAACTCTCTCCTCCATGAGGCTGTCAGAGCCACTTTCAGAATATGGAGACCAGCAGGGTTAAACCAGGAGATGTGATTGAAGAGCAGACGTCTGAGGACAACTACGGCAACATCAGTTTTCATACAATATTGTGCAGCCTTTAATGCTTTGTATAATCTTGGCTTAGTGGTTGCACAAATGAACAACGTCAATAAAAAAGGTACATTATTATTATTTTTCTGCTGCTCCTTTGCATGGAAATGAGTGACTGAAAATACAGTTTGAATCTTTGGAAAATGTCACTCCTGTCTGTAAAATTGAAATGCACAAATTTAGGTGTTTGTTCCTCATTGTTCGTACTCAATTCTCTGATGAATGCCTTAATATACAGGTGTTTGGGTTTTCTCAGGACAATTGCCACATGGTTAAGTCAAGCTACAGTTATTGCATAGTTAGGCAATTTAACTGGACTACTGTCCTAGGTTTACATTTACTTTGCAAGACTATAAATACTGATAGAAGTATGTCTGCAGAAGTGTATGTCTGGGTGGTGACATGTCCCCTTTCAGCTTCTTAACACCAGGGTGCATCCAGGTTGACGTGTTACGTACCGAATCAAATGCATTAGCAAGTGGCTGAGGGGATGTACTTGGAACATGGAAAACACTGACACTTTTATAGCTCTGTAGTTTTATGTGTTTATACCTTCTTTCTTCCTCTGTCAAGTTTGTCTTCCACTCAGCAATGAATTTGTGCGGTTCAACTTCCAAATCAGAGTCGGATGTGTGAACCCAGGAGCATGAACAGGAGGCTTAGACCATGGAAGAGAAAATCGCTCCCCCATTAACAAGTTACTTACTTACTTGGTAATAAAGAAAAGTTTGATGTAAAGCCTGATCTAGAGTTATTCTGGTTGGACTAATGAGTTTACATGTGTTTTAAAAGTCCAGTTTTAGTCAGGCAAATGCAATAAATCCAATTTTCGAACTTATAAACATACTGTTTGGTGTTTCATTACAAGTTTATACCACCAACTTCTGCCACAGTCTGTCAACATTATTGCGAGATTTATGTGCAGAGATCTTTTTCACGATGCTGTCATATGAGCACTGATTTATTTTTAATTGAAAAGTTAAGACTTTTCTGATTTTAATGGGGCTGTTCTAATCCAAACACAGTCTGAAACAGCAAATAAATGAGTAAAAGTCCAGACAGGAGTAGACCAATAACTCCTATGCCCTCTCTGTGGTAAAAGTACTGTTTTTCTCAGTGGATTCTGGTGGCTCAGAAAGAGCATATACTGTAACTTGTGTTCCTGTTTTTATCTAACAAAAAAGTCTGTCCCTGTTGGGATCCTTTCAGTGTTTTTTTTACAGACAGAAAAACAATCTGAGCGTTTAATTGGCAAAACAAGCTCTTAAAGTGGATGCACTTCAATCAGGAACATCTCCCTCAATGGAGCATGATGCTGCCATTGCAGCCAATTTTGCAGCTGCTGGCTGAAGTGAATTCAATGGATTAAAGCCAGGACTTTTTTTTAGACTTTAACTCATTAAAACATAAAAAGATATTGAATAAAACCCCTTTAGAAATTCTTGGAGTACAACTGTGCTGACACTGAAACTCGCATTGCACAAAGATGCACAAAAGGCTTGTATTAAGTGTTTCCTTCCAGTGTGATTAGTATCAATCAGTTACTTTTTTATCACACACTGCAGCCACATGCCAAACACATAAAGTAAAGTTTGATTGTAGGGGGATGGGTAGATGATAGGTAGATTCATAGACAGAGGGAGAAGAGCAGCGTAAAGATGGACAGAGTAATCCAGTTAATGATGAACTAGAGGAGTGTTAATCAGAGGATGGGCTGGTGTGTTGATTGGATCCGCCTGCTGTGAGGGGTAATCCCATCTGCTGCCAGAGGAGAGGAGGGGGGTGAGACCACAGCCGGGGGGGGTTGGTCTCAGCTGGGAGGATATTTCCTCTGAGCTTGTTTCCAAACACAGACGAAGCAGGAGGCGAGGTTTGGCTGGGTGCGACTCCTCACAGGATATGAAGATGAATGCAACCAAAAAATGAAAGTGAGTGTGCGCCGCAGCCCACGCAGAGCATTAATCCTCGCTTTGTGTTCAGGTTTCTGCTGAGCTCCCGTGCAGCCTCCCAGCAGTGGCCGGGCAGGTTTGGCTACTCCTGTTTCTGTGTTTACGAGTGCGGAGGCCTGCCAGGCGAGTCAGCCTGTTAGGTGCAGCCCAAACTCTGAGTCATGCTTTTTCAGCCAATCAATACACACGATCATCAGTCCGGGTCTGACCTCATGATCAGGCTGGAAGGACATTTGTGCAGCTTTTTATTGCGTCCGCATCTGGTTTCAACCTGCAGAGCAACCTTGCTGTTTTGTCAACAGAGAAGAAGAGTGCAGGAAGTAGTAGAATTGATTTATCCTCTGCTCTCCGGCTGAGCTGGCTCTGCCTTTACTACCTCTTCTCACATATGTCCACCCCTGCAGAGAAAGCTTTCCAGCCATTCACTGAAATATTATGTGCACCTTCCTCTCTCTGAACTGAGTCGCACAGTAACTCTCTCCACACAATCACAGAGAATCCCCACCAGGCCGCTGTCCCATATTGCTCTTGGCACCCTTTAGCCTATATTTCTCATTCTGTGCCACACTAGCCCTTGGCAGTGTCCTGTTTTCCCCACCTTCACGTGCCATGGTACAACCGCCTGACTCTCCGCCAGCGCTGATCAGCCCTCCCCACACCCTGCCGCTCAGCAGGATACCGTTCGTGTAAGAGATTAACTCCACGCTGCTCTCCTCTCCGCTCTGCAGGATGCTCGTACGGGACCCCTCCTGCAGATTAGCCGGCTGCAGACAGGAGACCGTCGAAAATGCTCCATGTTAAACATGTCAGGCTTTAAAGACCATAAACACCGACCAGACAGGGAGCCGGCCTGAGGCAAAGGTTAGCAGACATCTATTTCCACAATACGCACATCCTTAGTGATACAGCCAAGGGTGTAGGGCACACAGTGGGAGTGATTTAGAAGGAGGTCTGCACTGCGGACACAAATAAATCATACTTTTAAATAGAGCCAGGCAATCCCAATCAGATCGCATTCAAACTTGTTTGGCTTGGAAAGGATAAATTGCTTTGTTCAGGAGAACATGCCTGTTTTCTGCTGCAAGCGAGATAAAAACGAGTGTTTCTGTCAGGAAAAATGAGTGATGGAAAAGGGGCATGAAAGGGAAATGAAAGTCGACCCCCAATATCCTCCAGGAATATGAAAAAAAGTGACTCAAAAACAGTTAACTATTGCAGCTAAGCCTGCAGCTTCTCTGTTCGACCTCCAGTGTCTGTTTTCAAAGTAGTGCGAGAAACTGATGTTGTGTTTTATAGGAGTCTCCCTTGTTTTGATTAGGGAGTCCATTTGCTCTTTAAAGGGAGGAGAACTCTGTTGAGATGATAGCTCTTATTTCAGAGCTCATAAATGTTGAAAATAAAAGGAATCCTGACCCAAAAACAAGCTATCCACTCACAGCCCCTCCTCACATCCTGTGCTGGCAGAGGAGCATCAGCGAGACACTGATTTTAATATGGATCTGCTTTATTGTTTTTTTTATTTTCTTTTTTCCCTACTGATTTTAATTACTTGGCCCATTTATTTTGTAGAAGAGAACTCTGCTGATAATTTGGCTTCGATAAAAGCCTCATGAAAAATGAACACTGAAGGAAACAAACCCAGAAAAAGGCTTAGTTAAAGTTTGTAGTAAACTCCCACAATGCCCTGTATATGTTTTAAAGGTAAAGGAATGCTGGCTTTAATGATAAAGTGCTTTAATTTGCATCTTTACCCGTTTTTATGACTTGTGTTTTGGTTTAAAGAGAGGAGAGGACTCAGTGAAAAGCTCTGTTTGCAGTATTTTAATGCAAACTGAAAGATTTTTGTAGAAGCAAGCATGACTATACTTTAATTTCTACTAGTACTGAGTCATAAATTGAAACTGTGGTTCCATATAAACTGTACATCTCACAAGCCCAGACTGTTGAGATGTTGCAGAAGTTTCCTCACATTAACTGGGCCACCAGGCCTTTTTAAAAGTGCTCTGTACGTTTAGTATTTGCTTGTACTGAAGGACATTTAAAAAAAAAAAAAGAACAATGGTTGGAAGTTGTGTCCTGACAGCAGTAGCTGTACATCTTTGGGTCATACTTCGGGTCAAAATTGACCTTTCTGAGGTCGCCATGAGCACAGTGACAAAAACAGCTGATGCTGAGAACAAGGTTATGTGCTGAAGAGCGGCAATGACCCTCTTTGAAATCAGATAGTTCAACTATGACTGACTATTATTCTAGCTGCAAGCAGGACTTATCTGTTCTGCAGCCTTTGTTGTCAAAGCTTGGCAGTGACTCTCTTTATATCTTAATTAGGGCTGCAACAATTAGTTGACGTTGACAAAAATGGATAATGAAAAAAAGTAGACAATAAATTCCGTTTAAGAGTAAGAAGTAGCCGACTATTGTCGCCGGACGTGTTTTTTTCTAGTGGAGTGAGGCATCCTGCTTCATTACAATCCTTGCCTAGGACACACATGTGCAACAGCGTCTCCGCCGAGCGGTAAGGTATTCAAACATGGCGGCGCTGGCATCCCATACAGCAGCTACG
Source organism: Xyrichtys novacula (assembly GCA_962446985.1). Taxonomy (NCBI): domain Eukaryota; kingdom Metazoa; phylum Chordata; class Actinopteri; order Labriformes; family Labridae; genus Xyrichtys; species Xyrichtys novacula. The sequence goes on from OY660870.1 coordinate 12,689,055, forward strand.
AGTACCTCCAAAGTTTGGAAAAAAAAAAAAAAACTTGCAAGGTTTGCAAAGCAGACCTTGCGTATCATGGCAGCACACCGGTGATGAACAACTATTTGAGGAGAAGGCACGTAACTATCCGATCAGTCAACTAATTGTTTCAATAGTCAGTGACTAGTCGACTATCATAATAGTCGTTAGTTGCAGCCCTAATCTTAATATTGTAGCACATTTTATTTTCTTGGTGCACTTTGTTGGACAAACATCTTTCTGAGCTTTTAAAGAATGGAGAAGTGGAGTTGTGTTTCCTCTCTTGGTTCAGAGAAGCTTCAGTAACCCTGAGTTTAAAATCCAAGATGGTTGCCCTTAGTATCAACGATCGAAAAGCTATACTTTTAATAGTGTTTGTCAGCAACTTGGTCTCATTAGATATAATCAAATCAATCAGCAAAACAACTTTCCTCCATGTTAACAACTCTTACTAAGACACAATTTACTCAGACGTGCCTTTGTCGTTCACCGCTTTGCCTTTGACTTTTGAGGTAATTGGAATAAAACATTTGCTGTTAGTCATCCTTCACTCTCTACTCTTTGCATTTTACTATTTTTCTTCAGCAAAAGGACCCAAAAATAACAGAAAATACACAAGCAAAAGAGGCGTTTGTTTTAATCACTTTTGCCTAATTTTCCACAAAGAAACAGTCTAGAAAGGTTTAACTAACTAAAAAAGTATTATGATCAGCTGTTTCACTACATAACCCTCCATTTATTTAGGTCAAATGCTTTTCACTGAGGGCATGAATTTAAATCCCGTCTTTAAACCCTCTCTGCATACTGACACTAATACCCGCGCACCTAGCTGCAGTTTCTGCACCAGCAGAGACGTATCTGACAGAAAGTCTCTGTGAAGTAAACACACTGACCTGCTTCTCACTTCTTCATGAATAAATCAGAACATACATAATGCATCTGCTCTTTTGTGGCTGTGTATTTACACATGCATGGTGCAAACCTCAGTTACAGCTAAGTGTGTGTGTGTGTGTTTGTTTATGTGTGTGTTTATTTTCATGCAGGTTTGTTTCATGTGAAGTGTCATGTGTGATATGAGTTAATGCTTTCCCCTGTTTGTTTGGGAACAACTTCAGCATGTCCTCTACATGTGTCCTTGCAGTACATGTGTGATTGTGTGTGCAGTGCGCTCTGCTGTACACTTTGTCTACCCATGCATATAAATGCTCCCACAGCTGACTCGCTGAATCTGCTTCGTTCGTCACACCCCGTGCAAAGAAAAATAATTAAGCTGATTTAGTGTTATCTCTTTTCAGAGAGCTGTAAAAGTTGTCAAGGGTAAGAAGTAGCCTGATTTTTATCTCTCAGCTCATCTCCCCTCGGCCTTTAGTGTATTTCTGGTCTGCTAGATATGGTGAGACAGGGAGAGCTGCCTGACTACAGATCATGGATTAATATTTAATCCAAACAAAAGTCTAATTAGCAAAGCGTGCCCCGCACTTGAAGCAGCTAAACGGCCAAAAAGAGCCCTGCGTTTGACTCGAGATGGCCTGGGCTTTAAAAAAAATGACTTGTATTGTTCAGATAATGCGAGCGCATGGCAGTGGAGAGGGTTTAATCCTGTTAGAAAGTGTCCATACAGAAGACGTCCGAAGAGCGTGTTGATCAAACACCTTAAAGATGAGGACTGTGAAGGAGGGAAGCTAAGCTAATGATAGTGTTTCAGAAATCTCAACTCAGGCCGAGAAATGAACACAGATTAATCATTAATGCTCTACAGCAGAGCTCTGTTATTACCAGGGGAGGCTGAGTGGACGAGGAGGGAGGATGCAAAGTCTAATTTGTGTGTGTGTGTGTGTGTGTCTGTGTGTGTGTGTGTGTGTGTGTGTGTGTGTCTGTGTGTGTGTGTGTGTGTGTGTGTGGAGTAAGAAGTGAGGAAATCACAATCTAGAGACTCTCCTGTGTGCGTCTGTGCTGTTTTTATTGGCTGCTGCTGACAAAGTAAAACAGCAGTAACTGGATTACATTTCATCACAGAGAAACATTTACTCTCCCTGTGCATTGTTAGCCAATATATTCTGTATACAAGCCTCTGCACGCACATTTATGTGCGAGTAAGACGGATTGCAACCACTCTCACTTTTCCCACGCAATAAAACCGCACTGTGGTAATCATTGAAATTGAAACAAATCAGGACAGAAAGAGAGGAGGGAGAAGCATGAGTGAAGAGAGGAAACAGGATAAATGTGCAGTGGTCACACGGGGGGAGTTGAAGGCAGCTCCTGTCAACAGTATGGATAAAGATAAATGGCGTGCCACTGCTCTCCAGCCAGGCAGAAAAACACCACGTCCGAGATGTCTGCTCCTGGTTTTTCTCTCCGTCATGTCATAATCAGCAGAAAGCTCACTGTCACAGCAACGGAAAAACACTCGCAGACACACTCAGTCTGCCTGACTGTCCATGCACCTCGCTCTGAGAAGACTCGATCAAATACTGTAAACGACTCCTAAAACTGGGCTTATTCGATGCCATCAACCTCTGGCACAGGCAACAAAGTTCCTATGACCAAAACAAACAAGTTCCTCAAACTGCAGTTCTTCAGGTGTCCTCTAGAGGCTGACTCCAAAGTGAGTCAATCCCTTACAAACTTCATGTTAAAACATCCAACTTCACAGCAGATACAAACACGTCAAAACGTCTTAGAAAATCGCAAATAAAGTTCTGTTGAGTGTATTCAACATGATTTGCCTCACAATCATTGCAGACTTAAATGATTATGGTAACATTATTGCAGTATTTGTAGAAAGTTTTTGAACAACACTCTCAGTCAAGTTAGGGAAAGGCATGTCCGTAGCACGTTCATCACTTATTGTGTTCGTCTTTGTTTTACTGTACATTTATTCACATTTGTTTTAGGAGTAAACAAACATCCAAAATGCGACGAATTGAGCATGTTTTGTGGCATTACACTGAATCATTGCAGGTAAATAATGTCATAGTGGTCTGCTGGGTGATATCCCAGTATAAACAAACACAGCCTATATAGAACTTTATCTCCGTTTTATAGATCAAAACTGAGCCACACAACAAAATGCCATCTGTCAATGATTCTTACTTACATCTGGGTAATAGAGCATAATGGAAGCACTACAGCTTGGACACAGCACATGACCACTATTTTGGGGCTTACGCTGACAAAAACAGGAAATGTAGGTGACAACTTGTTATTGTTAAGTCAAATGAATATGCACATTCTGAATATCAATATCTGTCCCTGATTCTGGGATTTTGTGAGTTCTCCAATCAGATTTTTCGGGATCCAGGAGAGTAAAAGTTCCGTATGCTAGAATACAATTCTTACTGTCTTTAACCCAATCAAACAACTCTGCTCAGCTTCTACCACAAATAAACTCTCATTCTGTTAGAAACTTGATGTTTACTCTACTAATTTGTTGCAGCAAAAACGTCTCAGCTTTGGGCGTGAAAACCCATCGCTAACCCATTCCTCCTTTCCAGCTCCACCCTCTCATCCAAACACGACCAGTTCTGCCTCAAAAGCAAAGATATAATCAGTAGCCTGTGTGCTGAATTAGAGGCTTCAAAAGGTAGTTAACACACTGCCAAGCGACCTCATGGTGTCCATTATGTATACAGTCTATGGTCTCGGCCATATGGACAGCAGGCTCAGGATGTGACCTTACACCCTCCTGTCTCCTCTCATCTCCCCTCTCCTCTTCTCTCTGCTGAACCTCTGTCCACTCCATTTTCATCCTTATTGCCTTCTCCTCCTTCCTCTATTCTTCCTGTATATTGGATTTCTTTTCTCATGCTTTTCTTCTTCCAACCAATCTGCCTACTTTGCCCTTCTTCCCGCTTTCTCCTCTCTTCATTGGCATCCACCGCTGCCGTGCAATATGGGCTGTTGGTGTCTGCAGGAGCCAAAGCTCTGCTCAGTGAGAGGGCATACAATGAAATGAGGGATTTGCAGGGTGCTCTATTGTTCCATGTATTCATGCAGTATAATGGGACATTTCCGGCAGGCTGGAGAGCGCAGCGTATAGCTCAGCTCGGGGATCAGAGAGCTCTGGCTTCACACGGAGCTGCTGAATATAGCCAACATTAACTTCCCACACAAAGAGAGTCAGAGGGCCAATACAGAGCGGAGAACAACATTCAGAGGAGGAGAGCCAAGAACGGGAGAGTGTGACGTAGACTGGAGTGTGGCTGCTGCTTTTTCTTCTGAGCGAATGATCAGTCAATTACTCCACGTCCTGACGACAAACCCACTCACATTCAAGTCATTTTTTCAAGAAAATGCTCAACTTTAAGCTCCATATATCTTAATATTTGCTGCTTTTTTCTGATGTTAATGATGCAAAACGATATAAATGTGCAAAACAGACAAGAAAGAAATGTCATTTGAGCCTTGTGGAGCTGGGGCAATCATATTTATCACCATTTTCAACAAAAATCAACAGAAAGGTGCTGTTTATCTGTCTGTTTACGCTGTTGGGACCACTGATGAAATATTGATGAAATGATGATGAAAAACAAGAAACCGTTTGGCGAGTGTGCACCAACAGGTGTGTTTGTATTTTGTTTATGTGTTATTTTATGGTTGTGTGTGCACATTAAGGATCTTTCAGCCTTTAGTAAACAGATGCCATGCAAGAGGAGCCAGCCATAAATGTTTAATGCTGAGGTGAAAGTCCACAACAAACACACTGTAGTTACAGCCAGCCATATATACTCAGCAGGACCACAAACAAAAACACACACAGCGTAAAAAAACCCTACAACTGTGAGCAAAAGCATGCTGACATTTCACTCAAATCAATAACGGACACACTCGCACATGCTGCTGGAGGAGGAGAGAAAAAGAGAGAGAGGGAGCGAGAGAGAGAGAGAGAGAGATGCCATGCTGCAGTGCTGGAGTGTCCAAACTGTCCTGAACAGCACAAAGCTCAACCGACTGAGACCAACAAACAGGAGATGACGATCAATGACTGATGTCCTCACCAGAGAGGTGAGGATAAAGATGTAAACACTGGAAGTTTTGCATGAACACAAACACACGAATCAACGGCTGGTCAGAGTGACAGAGGTGCACAATAACAGGGTGAGATGGACAGCTGATAGAGGGGGGGGATGATGGAGGGGGAGAGATGATGATAGGGGGGGATGCTGGAGGGAGGATGCAGGAGGATGCTGACTGTTGTTGTACTCACAGCTCAGAGTAGAGGATGTGCAGGTTGCCCAAATTGTCAGTGTAGTTGGCCGGGCTGAGCCAGGGCAGGACCAGCAGCAACAGAGCCTTCATGGTCAACACTCTGCTCCTCTTTTCCTCTCCTTCTTCTCTCCTCTAATCGCTGAAGCTGTCTCCTCTTCTATTCCCCCCTCCTCCCCCTCCTCCTCCACCACCACCACCTCCAATTCTCCGAACCTGGCCGTGCTGACCCCCCCTCCTTTCTTCTTCCTCCAGAGGCACTCTCAAACAGAAATAATCCTTCTCTCCCTACCTTTTCAACCTCTTTCTTTCTGTCTTTCTTTCCTCCCTCTCCCTCTCACTATAGCTCTGTGTCTGTGAGCCGGGCCGGTTCCTCCTCTGCCTCAGGCTGGCTGCCTGGTCATCTCAGCTGCAGAGGCAAACGGGCCGGTTGCCAGAGGTTGAAGACGGAGCGGAGGAGGAGGAGGAGGAGGAAGCAGCAGCAGCAGAAGCAGGTGCAGAGGAGAAGTCCGGTTGTGGCACAGGAGAAAGAGGAGAAAGTGCAAAAAGGAGAGGAAGAAGACCCGTGCAAAGGTGGCACATTTGGAATACAATTTGAGATGTGCAGCCTCTTAATCTGCTCTGGGCACTGGCGAGTTGTAAGAGGATTTGCGCTCGTATGCGTGTGTGTGCATGTCTGTCTCCCTGTTAGGTGCGTGTGCGCGCGTGTGTATGTCAGAGCGAGCGGCGCAGGCTGTGACTTATACTGCAGCAGAAACCACTGAGGGGGGAGATGGAGCAGACCAAACAAAGGCAAGAGGGGGGAGAGGTACCTGGTGCTGCTCTGATTGGCTGAACCCTCCTCACACGCGTACACACGTAAACTCTCACACATATACACACACACTCACACATTCAACCTCTGCATTCACCTCCCCCTCCTGCACATATGTTGGTCCGTGAAGGGGAGGATGGAGAGGAGAGGAGGGGGAGAATGTGTTGCCTCCCTCCAAACCCTCACCCCTCCTCTCCGGTGAAGGACTGCTCCCTGTGCAGCAGATTGGTGCGATCGCTCCAAAGAATCTGCCTACATGTGTGGGAAAGAGAAAAAAAAGAGGCAGAGCATGACCAAAACACACCGACAAATCTATGTGGTCTGCTGTGACAGAAGCGATTTCCTCTGAGTGACAGCAGAGAGAAGGAAAGAGAAGCAGAAGAAGATAGGGAATAAAGCTTCAGAGGAGTGCACGTTTCATTCATGCAGTCAGTCATTCAGACCATCGTTTAATTTAAGAGTAAAGAGGAGAGAGAGAGAACGAGATAAAGGAAGATAGGTTATATAAAGAGAGTACAACTCTGTTTTATTGCAAGGAAATAAAAAGTCTAACTGAGGAATCTCATCTCTCAGAGGATCTCTTCATATTGAAATAGCCAACCTGTGGTTCAATTCCCCTTCTTATCACATGGTTTCCAGAAAATAACATGCGTCAATTTTAAATTACTTTCCTATTACCTCTACAGATATCCTCTTTTAGTGCAAAAATGTATCAGAATCAATTAGGATACAATAAATCTATCTGATATTTGAGTCCAGTGTTAATCAACATGAATGTGGAACATAGAAATATGTGCAACTTCAAATACAATCAGATAAAGCCATTAAAGAAAACATGAAACAATGGAATAGGAACAAAATGTGTTGAAAAAACTGGAACCTATAGCGGTGTTAAACTCAATTCAAGGCTTTATTGACACATCAACTAAAACAGTTGATTTGACCTTACCTAAGGGTACTAAATACAACATGTGAACAAAACAACATGAATTAAAATAGACAGTGATTATTATTATGTATTATCAAATACATCTAAACAACAAAAAGCATTACAGTGCAGCAAGTAATAAATAACCAAAACGGATCAAATAAAGCCTAACTTTGATGTTAAATTGCTAAAGTAAAAGTACCAAATCTGCAAAGCGTCTAGGCCAGCCATGTTTCATAGCTATCACTGAATGCACCAACAAGTTTTGATGGTCAGTGCACAATATTTTCCTGAGCTGTGGTAACGTTGAACTAGACATTTAAAGAAAAGATGAATGTGGTTGATTAACAGATCTGCTGAACAAAATATTGAGGTTAGTAAGGTTAACTGATCTGCAGTGGTCCCAGTGACCCACAAAGAGAAACACGCAGCAAGTCCAGAGATGATAAAAAATTCAAAAGAATATCAAAAAGTCCAAAACAAATGCAGTGATAATGAAGTCTGCAGCAAACACCCAAAACAACTGCATGCAAATCCAACAACATGCAAACACAAAACTCAAAGTAAGATGTACAGGCATGTGGGAGGCACTCAGTTAAATACTTAGTGTGACTTTTCCTTTCTTAAACTCTAGTCAAAGTCAGCACAGCTAGCTAAGAGCCACAGCTCACTTGTGGAGGTGACTTCAGCAGAGTTGACTCTCCTGAAAGTCCAGTGGGTTTTTACACATTGTATTTCTATGCATTGGTCAGTGACACTCAGCTTTGGCTGGCAAAGTCTTTCTTTAATGTGTCCTTGATGTTTTTGTGGATTTTCTTCATTGTTAAGATGAAGATGATGCTGCATATACCAAACTTCTTCAGACTTCACTTGTAGCTCAGGTTGAACCAGAATTGTGCATGTAGCAACAAGTCTGTCTTTTATTGCGGTGGTCTGTTCCAAAACAGCAGAAACTGACCAATCAGTGTGCAGTATTTCATGCAGCCGTGTTCAAACAGAGGATAGCCTTGTCTGTCATCGCCACCTGCTCTGATAGGCCGTGCAGAGCTCATGGGAAGCACTTACAGCTGTCTGCGAAAGGTGTGAGGTGACGGCTGGTGGCAGCGACCACTCAGGACTCACTTAACAGCATTTAAATGTGCCTTTCTCCCGTGTTTAAGGTGTTTCTCTTTTTTTTATCCAACTTCTTTTGAACCAAACACAAACACAGAGGTGGAGGATGGTAGGGAACTTTGAAAGCAAAGTGAGGCAGTTGTTCTGACATTTTTTCTCCCATTAAAAGTCAGATTTCATCCTCTTTCCCCCTCAGGTGTTCACTTTTTGTCTGTTGCATTCCAATTAAGTCACGTCAGTTTTAGTTTTTTGGTTATGAATTTTACTCGGTATCATGCAACACTCTCCTCTTTTCCTCGTTTGTCTCCAGCTTACCTTTCTCCCCTCTTATCCTATTTCCACAGTGCTGAGCTGTCTGCTACCCTGGAGAAAGACACTTAACTGGTGTAAATACCCTGTCTGAATGAATATTTCATGGGTGGAGGTGGTGTGGTTACAGGCAGGGTTTTGTCTGTGTGTGTGCGTGTGTTCATGCATGTGTGCATACTGAGCCCTCTTGCAGTATTTGAACAGTACGCACAGAAACAAGACCACAGGGCACGCAGGAAATGGAAATGTAATTGGATTGTGACAGGATGCAGTTTGTGAACAGAACCCAGTCTGCCCCACAGGAGTCCCTACAAACATCAGCGCATTAACACACACTCCAAAAAACATCACATCACGACATACACACCCCATTATTTCTTTTCAGGTCCCACTCACAGCCAATTTCTCAAACTGATGAGAAGTCAGAAAGGTAATTTTATAAAATACAACAAACAGTTTGGTCCTGGAATTTTTACAAAACAACTTAACAAGACAGAAAGTACAGCTACAAACCAAAGGACCTGTGTGATTGTACCATGGTGTGATATCTGGCAGAGAGGCAGACGCTTGTAAATGATCTGATCAACAGGGCCACACCATGCAGGGAGAACAGAAACAACATCCAGTTACTGCTTAAGACTTACTCAGTGCAAGAGTGGGCAAAATGCTATGCTAAGGGTGTTGTTATGATTTTATTTTTCTTATTTTTTCCTTTCTTGAACTGTTTGGAGAAAGCGATCACATCTTAAACTGATCTAGCTCGGTCATCTGCTACAGCAAGATAAGGAGAAAAGTCCCCAAGAGAAGCTGCTATTATTAATATTAACTGAGATCATTTAGCTAAATTTGCAGGAAAATAGAAAAAGTTCACACATCCATAATATTATCAAACACTAGCAAGTACTGGTTACTCTTTTCATGAAATTTTGATGGTTGGGAATAAAATGATCTAGAGCGTTTTCTTATGGAAATCAAAGCGCAACTTTGTGTTTTCAACCGCCAGCATGAAATGTGTCAAGAGGCTATTTTAATATTCGATGAAGACCTAAAGCCCATGCTCTCTTTTCCTATTCCTGCTCTATTCACAGTTGTGTCCTCCATTATTTAAAAAAAAAGAAAAAAAAAAAACTTAAAATCAGATCTTGAGAAATCCACTCACATTGTGAGACCAGCAACCTCCTAATAATATACTCTGAGAGTTCCTGCAACATCCAGGTGCTTTTCCATCCTACAGAAAAGATCCACTGTTGAGATTAAATCACCTAAAAACAAAGGTGATGATTTGTGTATCACTATGGAGTATTAAGAGTTTTCTTCAGATTCTCCAGGTTTTAAAAGAAATTTTTTTTTTACAAGAATAAAGTTGAAGTGAAGTATTTTATTATGAGAATAAAGTTGTTGTGTTGAGATAATGACATCTTTAATTTAGTCAAAGATTAGCCTCATAACACCATTTTTGAGGGGGAAACCACGTCTCAGTTTTCTGCTCAGAGTCCTGATACTTATAACAATGGGGTGCTGAGGAAACTTTAGAGACAATTTCACCAGAGGCTCCATGTTCCTCATTTTGGTCCCCGTAATTTAAAACTTATCACTTTATTCTTACAGTGTTACAACTTGATTTTCTTATAACTTAATTCTCATGAGACAATAACTTTACTACAACTTTATTTTTCTAACATGATATAACTTTGCCAGAACTTTATTCTCATAAATAGATGATTTAACTACAACTTTGTTCTTGAAAGAATATGATTTCTTCAGACTTCATTCTTGTAATAAAATTACATTACTACATCTTTTTTTCCAGTAAGATTTATTTATTTAACAAATCAGAATTCTCATAATTTAATGTCTTTACAATGATATTTAATGTGACCCTCATATCACATCACAATGTGTTAATTTTAGTAAACAGTTTCATTTCTGATGTCAGCTATCTCGTCAAAATAGAGGCTGCCTCTTTGTTTCTGTCTGTCAACCAATCAGACACTGTATCTGCAATCAGCTGATGTGTAAGGGCCAAACAGAGGCCAGGTTAACCTGTCTGAACAGAGCAGAAAAGATCATGGAAGCATTTGTGTTCGGTCCACTTATTGGCAAGGAACGCAAAGCAGAATCTATAATGGCATAGGGATCGATACGGTCTTATCTTCAGACTCAAATTTGATAAGGTGCTGCTGTTATAGGTTTAATTGTAAAAGAATGAAAGAAGAATTTGATATAAAGAAAATTCTTCTGCTAGGACATGAGAGGATGAGCTGCAGGTTTCAAAGAGTACATAACAAGATTAAGGAGATAGCGACCCCAGAAAACACAAGGAATAAATAACCCTAAAATCATGGATTGACTCTCCTAAACCTGCAGAGCTTGGTTCAATGAAAGGAATGATCGGAGATTCCACCCATAATATATACGAGGTATTCTGGAGCTGTGTATAAAGTGGATATTAAAACAGGTTAGCTGTTAGCATGTCACTGTGGCTGTCAGGAAAGGTGACCTTAACTCAACTCTCTCCTTCATAGTGTTTATAACACTCCTGCAAACACACACAGACAGGCAACACATACACACTGACATATTCTAACATGCAGTGTACAACTATAGTAGCTGCCATGAATATTAATGTCTTTGCTTAATATTCACACAAGCTTTGAAGAATCGTCTGTGGGCTATACTTAAAGAAAAAGACTCACATAAAAGAAAAAAAAGAAACACTATCATGCTTAAGGCAGATTATCAGTAAAACACACACCGAGCTCTGGGTAAATTAGCCTGGGTAATACAAAAATTATAAGAGCTAGAGTCTGAGAGAGAGCAGAGAGAACCTGTTTTATGCATCACAGGCAGTATGTGCACATGTAGGTACACGTTACCTGGCTAAAAGGAGAAAATACCTGAGCGGGTGGGGAGAAACTTTCTAAATGGATTCTGTGCAAGCCCTCACAGGATGGAGGAGAGAGAGAGAGAGAGAGAGAGAGAGAGAGAGAGAGAGCGAGGGAGAGAAAACTGAATAAACTGCTGAAAGTGTTGCTCTAGTTGTGTCCAGAATGACAATTTCTCCAAGCAAAGGTCACTAAAGGTTATGAATGATTAGATGAGTATGAAATTAGCCGACCAGATGGCATGGCTGTCTCAGCCATTACCACTCCTGACCCTCTGCCAGATTCAGTATGACCACAGACTATGAGCACTTATGCACTCAGACTCTGTTCTTAAGAATATTTTTCCTGCTTATGCAAAGACTGGAGAGTGATGTTTCATAATAAAAATGAACCTTTTCACACTGCCCTTCAAGAGTTCTGTGAAGATTGATGCTGCCAATGACATCCTGCACAAAATCGTTACGAAATATTGCATCAACATGCCTCGACAACAACCAGATCAGTCATTGTGATACCCAGAGCCGGATTAACCATGAGGCATAGTGAGGCTGAAGCCTCAGGGCGTTTGGCTATGGGGGGCCACTCAGCCCGAGCAGAAGCCGCTATGATGCTGGTGAGCTGCGCCCGGTGTGAGGAGGATTAGGCTGTATTGGGACAGAGGAAAAAGTGCCTAGAAAGTCAAAACCTCTGACATTTATCAGTCCCTACAGAATATGAAAAGAAAGATCAAAACACAAATGCAGACAAATGTATAACAAATATAAAATAATAAAATTCTCAAATCTCAGTATAGCAATCCTTTAAACAAAACAAATTGTATAACCATAACAGGCCTTCATATCATGCCTTGCACTTTTATTTATAATGCTTGCTATATACTTATGATTTAAAATGCCTGAGGTTTTCTACAGTAAAAAAGTGAACTGTACACCAGCCTCTGTGCTTTCCTTGAAGACTTTTTTCACTACCTCTTGTTGAATTGAGTTCAGACACAGTTGTATTAACCCAGTGGTTTGGCTAGAGGTGGTGGCTAGTGGAACCATTAAATAACCACCCATAACTGCAGTAATTTCCACAAAATGACCAATAAAAACTGCCAATTTTTTCCGCGCGCGGGACAGAGGGGGGCCATTAGGTTTGCTTAGCCTCAGGGGTCACAGAAGGTTTAATCCGGGCCTGGTGATACCAGTGAAACATTATAAAACATTGATTGTTATTGGGATGACTTTATAAAACAGGCTGCTGATGAATATCATCCAGAGATAAGACACATACAGCAAAGACAAACAATAGATGGGACATTGCTGTGCATATATAAAGAGGAAAAAGCTGTATGTGTGTTGTGCATGTGGGGTGAGACATAACAAAACTTAAAATAAAAACAAGTCAAGCAAATTATACGTATTTGAGGCAACACTAGAACAAATCGCCTTTACCACTAATGTACTTTAAAATGATCATGAGAACTGCATGCGTCTTAAATTTGACAAGACTTAATGTTTACAATCCTCTGACTTCAACTTTCTGAAACCGTCACCAAATCCCCTCAACTATGAGTCATCTTCAGAAGCTCTTTCTTCATAGTGTTTGGCCTTCCTGGTCTTCCAAAAAGCCTTTTATTGAATGAAGAAACACATTCGTTTTGATTCCCCTCCAGGCTGACATACCACTATTTTAATAACATGGTGACCCTGTGTGTTTCAGTTAAAAATGTTCAGACGGCTACTCTTTTAGTGTTGGTACTTACAACAAAGTAATGCACAATAAATCTTATGTAACCAGCATAATGGAGAGCCACCCAGCACAAGAGGAGTCAGTTGATGGAGTGGAAAGACCAATAAAGTCCACTTGGAATGGCAGCCGGGATGACAGATGGGTCAAACAAGGCAAGAGTTTCAACCAGGTCACCAAAGTTAGAGTTCCACGTGAAGCGAAAAGTTAACTCTGAGTTACTGCTCTTACAAACAGCATTATGTGTTTCCTAAACTAGAACGAGTATTTATATTTATTTGCTTACTTCGTGCAAACCTTTAAAAATGACTGTCAAATACAAGTAAAAGGAATTAACAGGCTTCCTAACTTGGGATGTATGATATAACCATCATGATATTGGTCTTGGCAAGTTTATCAGTATTGACAATTACGAAAAATTTCTGCAGATATAACTATTAACCAATAAGCTGATGCAATAATTATGTGCTCATGATGACAAAACAGGCAAAACAAACAGGATAACTGCTAATATGTGTCAACTTTGGAATTAATAATGTTCAAATTTCCCCCACTGAAAAACTTAAGATACCAGCATTTTAATGGTTTGTTGATATTATTATTATTATTATTATTATTATTATTATTGCAATTGGACTGGCTCAGTCTGCCAGACACTTTATGCTTCAGTTTTTTATTTGCGAACCCCAGAGGCATCTTAAACCATGAGGTGTTTCCATCCAGTCATAGTTTGAGTGACGTTTGTCTTCTAACAGCGAGCGTGATTGGCTGTCAATTATGCTCATTCGGGATTAGCCACAAAGTTGTGAGTGCCTGTAGGATGCTAAACATAGTGAGTATATCGGACTATTATGCAACAGCAAGACTGTTATTTTGATTATGATGGGTGTACGACAATTTTCCCAAAAATACAATGATATAGTAATTCTGTATTTCCCATCTGGCAACACTGTTTGCATAAATAGGGCAGAGCCATTCGTACTTCTGTGAATGGAATAACATTGTATTGGCAAACAGGTAGCAGCTCAAACTTTTTTTTTTTAACAAGGCTGTAAACGTGTTTAATCCTACTGTAAAGTTTGACATCATAACCTTAAACTCTACTGGGATTGACTCACTTTTGGACCCCACCTCAAGTGGTTATTCAAGGTATTGCAGTTTTTGGCACTTTAGCATTGGCAAACTACTTTGGCCAAAGTGTTATTGCACTGTTTCCATTTTCATGATGAACTATAGTTATCTCGAATAAGAGCTTATTATTGCAGTTGGTGTTCTTGTTAAATCTCTTGCAAGGGCTAAATGAGAGATTCCAGTGGCTGAATTTTGCCTGGTCAAAACCTGAATATGGATACTTGATGTTTTTCTTTCTGTCATTTCTCAACCATATGTGTTTATACAAACAATAATCACAGCTGTTTTGAACAAGAGTATTTGAAAAGCGACATATTTACTCTGCTGCACAACAGACGCCAAACTCACCGAACCAGAGCAGAATAAATGAACAGAACAGAAAGGCTGAAATTGGTTTCTCACCAATATCTCTCTCCAACTCGCTCACATCCCTGCACACAGTGTGTAGATTCCTCCCTCTGGACATGGCCTCTCACCTCTGCAGATAACACCTTCTAACTACAGGAGAGCAGCTGAGCCCTTCAGGGAGTCGGCCTAAGAGCTCCACACCTCATTATAACACTCACAGCACATGAGGAGAGAAATGGGAATCAACCGAGCACTGGGCAGGAGATATGGAGGGGTGGATGGAGCAGAAAAAAGGTGTGAAAAGAGGAGAAAACAGAGGAAATGGTTGCGTGTGTGGGTGGGAAGTGGTGGGAAACAACACGCAGAGACAGAAATGTAGGTTTTTGAGTTTGTTTTGTGCCTCTCAAGGTTTTTAAAGTGCAAATGAAAAAGAAATGCTCTCAAGCTTGTGTGAGATGTGTGGCGAGGTGCACTAATTATCCCAGAGGTCTCTGGGTGTGCAGAGTGTTAATGAGCATTAATGAAAACACTCCCAGACTGAGAGAAACTAAAGTAGTGAGTTTTAATGATGAGCAGAGGAGCTGGACGGAGAGCAGATAAAAGCCTGGGTGCTCTGCTGTTAATGATAATGGGCAGAGGAGGGTGGGAAACCTTGAGTGTGTGTTTACTGCGGGTCATTGAAGTTTTATTTAGATAGCATGGTTAAATAACAGAGATAGGGAAATAAAAAAAAGAAGCTCTGCTTGTTTGCTTTTGTAATAGGACTGCTGACTGAAAACAGGAGCAGCAGAAGTGAACAAGTCCTCAGACTGAAAGTTATCATAGGATTAAAAATGTTAAATGTTGCATGTTTTTTCACTGTTTTGGTCCTACAGCCATCAAACTGTATATCAAACATACGTGAATCCTGATTCTCTGTGATCATTCCCTTTTTTTCTTGGTTTAGTGTTAGTTCAGGCAGGCCACAAAGTCAAGCTAATCCCACACTTCAAATTTGGCTCTGACTTTAAGTTCTTTAAATGAGTTTGAAAGCCATCAAACATGCTGAGTTGTAACTTTGCTTTTGACTGTTTTGACAAAATAACTGTGCTTCCGTCACCTACCTGATCTTGATGTGGTCCTCCATTTCACCTCGAGGCAGAGTCTCAGTGCAATGCTCGGTGAAAGGGCACGCCACCATCAGTTTGTCCAGCAGCTTGTGCACCAGCAGGCTAGGTTTCCTGCAGCTCTGCAGCATGAGGGGCGCACGGCACACGGGACAGAAGTCACTCTCCAGTAGGAAGCTGGTCAGACACTCTTGGCAGTAGGTGTGTCCACAGGGCGTGTCCAGCGGCCGGATGAGCGGCTGCAGACAGATGTGACACACCAGGTCGTCGTCCACTTCGTCTTTGTAAAGGTACTCATGGTTCTCCTCCAGCTGGTGACTGTGGCCACAAGATGCACACAGGTCAGGGGGCGGAGACAAGAGTCCATAATCAGAGGGGGAAAGAGGTGGAGCCGATGCTTCAGCCATTGCTATTGCAAATTCAACATGGATGCTGTCCTCCTGGGTACTCATCTGGAGTACAGGACTCAGGGTGTTGAATCCTGAGAGGAGGCCATCAGCAGAGATCTGTGAGGAAAAATAAAGACGGTTTCGTATAAGAAAAGACTTTGACCAAATACAGACAGAACAGTTCTAGCATGGAAGTGTGAAAATGCTCTTTAATGACCACATAAACCTGAAGTATTTAACATAAAGGCGCTGTTTGCATCCAAATGCAGCCTCTGACTATCTTATTCGTTGAACTTGTTGTGCATCATGTCAAGGTTTCAAACAGGACCATATTGGCTGAAGTCAATTCTGCAGACTGTGCAAAAAATAGACTGGGGAAAAAGTATTGGTTGCTGAAAAGAGATTCTGAAACCTAATGGTGACAGTCACCATGTTGACAATGTTGACTCCAACTAACTGTCAATCAACTTTGAAACAGATGAAGAGGTGAAGAGGAGTCTGGCCTTTAGCCTCCTAGCAAACCACAACAGTCCAAGGCCTGTCAGCTCAGCTGTGCCTCTGATTAAGCAAACTCATGTTCAACTCTTTAATCAATGCAAAACAGATGACTTCTGGATGAAATAAATCTGACTTTTTATGTAGTTAAACAAAAATAAATGAGTGCCAAAATGTTTTTTGAGCCATCTACACATGTTGTATTCTGACATTTACACACAACAGGAATAAAAGCAGTGTCTTTATATTGAGTAGTTGCAGTACATTGAAAATGCATCTGAAGGTCTCTGAACATTAACATATAGATCTACTTAAATTGAAAGGTCCCAGACCTCCTAAAATGCAATGGATAGCTTTGTCCTTTCACATGCTGTCTCAGGAATGACACCTTTGGGGATTAGTTTGGCTTTTTGGCAACACAGTGGGAGTGAAAGTGAGGATTTCCATGAAGGACTTCTGCCAAGGCTCCATCCACAATTTGCCCCGATGAAAACCCAAGAAAAAGAAATGCAGAGAGAGTAAAGCCATGTTCAGTCAGGCTGTACTATGCAGGGTAAGGATACCTCATCTTAATGCAGAATTTCTGTTGTTGCTTTCACAGGTGGTGCTATATTTGAAATATCTTATTATTTCTGTTGTTTATTGTAGACTCATATCTTTACCAAGCTACAGATGTCTTCTTTTTGACTGGTCATATAATAATCCAGCATGATCTTTTAGGGGGCATCAAATATGACAGTATAATAAAGACAATTTTGGAAACTGCCACAAATCTTTGATCTTGTTGAATGATTGGGGAAAATACTTCAGACCTTTACTCTTGCAGATATCAAACTAAAAATCTCATAGACCTTAAATCAGACAGGCTGCTTCAGATTAAATCACTGGCTGAAAGTCTTTGTACCAGCAATTGAGTATTTACCTTCATGAAGTAGGTTATGTTTGCAGTTTGAAGGATTATAAAAAAAAAAACTGGCCCAATTTCTATGATACTAAGTTTTAAGCTACAGCACACCAAACACCAACCTTATTTTTCAGTTATTTTCTATTTTTATACGATAGCATCTGATTTTCGGTTGCAAGCTGCCATATTCATAATACTAAAGTTTAGAAATGAATTGATATGTATTTTTCTGTTTATTTCCATAATGCCAAGTAGTTCCAACTTAGCAAATAACAACTGTACAGCTAAGATTTTGAAGCTTCATTGGGGAAAAAAAATGTTTTAACACTTTTCCTTAAAATCTTTTTATTGTCAGTGATGCTTTTATTCTTTTTTTGCCCCTAATTTGCATTTATGATTAATATCTCTCCTGCTGTTGGAAATCCATCTGCCTCATCACCTTTATTCTATACATTTACATTTATTCTTCCTGATTTTGACATTGCATTTTCTTCATGCACTGTTTGAACTTTCTAGCCTTCTCTGTCCCACCTAACCGTTAAATAAGTATCCAATTGTCCTTTTGCATACCTGCCTTCATTTTATTCATCAAAGCTTTTTTTTAAATCACTTTTATTTAAACAAAGTTATTGCTAAGGAAATATTTGCAGATAAAAACAAGGATCATGATGCAGATGAAGTTAATAGGGTGTTGATTAAATACAGTGGAAACACTTAGAAAGCATGGATTTATCTTTATTGTTGGTGGTAAAGAAATTAACTTCGCCTTTGAATATTTTCAGATCTTGTTTCCTGAACACAATGTAATATGAGGTATATTTTGTTTCTCTGATGGTTAAAAGGACAGGGCAGATAGCTGACAGGTATTTTTCTCTCTCCCATCAGTAGCTGTACATGATGTGTGCACGGCAGCAGTACTGCAGCCCAAACTGTCTTTTTTGCAGTTTGTTTGATTTCCTCTGCGGGCTCAGAGAAGTGATATCGAGCTGCTGAGATTTCTGCTCTGGATGCAGAAACATCAATAGCACTCATCTCAGCAGCAAGGGTAGGGACAGATAGACACAGATAAGTCTACAGCTCTGACTCCTGTTCTGCATGACAAACACTCCGGCTACAGCGTTAATCCACTGAGGCTGTCACATGATTCAAACAGTTTTTTCTCCTCTAAATGCTCACAGGTTTCCATTGTACATGTGCCAGTTTACACGTCATTTCCAAAGCAGGCGGGCTCCTCGAGCACATGGACACTGACAGATGGGCTCAGTTAGACACACGTCACCTTGGCAACAGCCTTCGAGTTGGCGCTCCACTTGCTGTGTTAGTGGACCCACTGTGGGGTCTGCAGCTGCTTAATGGGACACCAGATCATGTTAAAAAAAATTCCACAACAACAACAAAACTTGTGTGTGAACCCTTCAAAATACAGACGAGCTCGAGCTGTTTTGATTGGACACTTTCCTGAATTCTTGGGAAAAATAGCAACAACAAACGCCTGATAGTAGACTCTGATGTTCATCCAAATTTACTAATTCACACAAACATAACTGCACACTGTACAAACTTAATGACTAATAACCAAGCTGTCCACACAAACAGGCTGTCTTTATTCTTCATTACATAAGCTAAATGAAGGTGACGCACAGAAAGTTGTAACAGCAATAAAAGCTCAATTGCTGCTTTCCAATACCTTTAATCCCACCCTGATTAGTATGCGACAAAACAAATGTTCATCAAATGCCAAAAGTTCCAGGTGTCTCACAAAGAGTCACACATTTCAGGAAAATAAGTACAACGTGCTTTCTACTTTTTCTGCCTGACAATTCTCTGCATGGCAAAATAGACAACACGAGTTTGTCTGGGGAAAAAAAAATATGGCGCAGTCGAAACTCCAGTGTCGTGGGTTTTTATCCACACCAACTCCCCAAAAAGAGCAAACAGTGGCAAATATTTACAGTGCAGGAAACAAAACAAAGCAAAAAAATAGGCAAATAAATGACGTATTAAAGCAGGTTTTCAGAAGGACTTACACTTGTTCACTTGTAACTCAAATTGCCACTAGGCCAAGAGCTCCCTCCAGAGTGACCAAAGCGCTCCTTAAATACCCCTTAGCCCCTCCCATGGGGACATCCATAAACAAATTATAGGGGTTTAAGATACAACAGAAAATTCATCAATAAATCAGACATTTCAACATGGAAGAAATGGCACTAATAACCCTCCATACAGCTGTGACTGAAAACACAATAAATCAAAGTAAAATACCACAAATGAACTATAAAGGTGTGGTCCGGTGGTCACATGACCCCCAAGAGCGCGCCACCTTGCGCAATTTTACTGTGGGACCAGGAAGTGCCCCGGTTTGACTTGGAAGATGGCAGCAGGTAAGTGTGTGTGTGTGTGTGTGTGTGTGTGTGTTGTCGAGTGTGCACCCTCAAACGCCTATACAACAGGGAGAAAAGAGTCCAGATAAAAAGGAAAATGGTTGGTTGGAGCGCAGCACTGCAGGACACAGGTGCAGGGAAACAGTTATACTGAGCTTGGCGCGGTGGGAAAGGAGTGTGCTCCTTGTGCACTCCTGGCACCAGCACTCTCGGACCACGAGGAGAGACAACTGTGCTAGTCGGGGCGTTTAATGTCACTCTGTCACAATTAGTCAGTTTCTAATTTTTGACACAAACATTTTCATTAGTTATTCTGCATGAAGTGGCAGAAATAAACAGAGGATCATAGTTGTAGGCTCAGTGTCAGAGACAAAGTATTGTGTTCCAATTCTATGCAAACTGCATGCAAAGTACCAACTTTCAAAGGCCTACTGCACTGGAGTAAAAAAATAATAAATGCGTGATTTTAAATGCAGGGAAAGACGGTATTCTCTGGGAGTGGAAAGGCTAAAAAGACGAGGTGGGAAAGTCTTAACAGAGATGAACTTTTACACTGAAAGCTTGTGGTAACGTGGCTGATTCATCACATACTGTGGCACCTGCTGGGCCTGATCTATGGAGCACTTTCATCGCTACACAGGAGGGGCAAGAGAGAAAGTGACAGAGAGAGAAAGAAATATCTGGTAGCAGGAGACAAAGAGAAAAAAATAAACATTTTAAAATTATAGAAATGAAAAAAGGAAGGTTTGATATCCATGCCCTGATACGAACAGACAGAATAATCGTCTTAAACTTGGTGCTCTTCTCTCAGCAGGGAAACTTTGCTTTTCACACACTTTCAGGCCCTGAACCCCACTGTTACTCAGGTCATGTTTTTGTTTTCATCATTCATTTATTGTGTCTTCCTTGTTTTCTTATAGACCCTGTTTATTCTGCACTTAGACTTGTCTCTGCCTTTCATTTCCTGCTTCCTGTGTTTACCACCTTGTGTGCCAACACCGCCTTAATTGCACCCTCCTGTGTGTCTTGTCACCTCGTTATTTTTATGTGTATATATCTTGTGTCCTCCCTGTTGTTGCCTGTTCATTAGGATGCTCCCTACTGTCGCCTCCTTCCATCATCCTCACTCCTGAGTTTTCCTTGTGCTCTGGTGGTTGTTTTTCTGCTCTTTTTCGGATGTTTGCTTTGCTTGACCGTAAATCAATGTTAGGAATAAACGCCCAAACTCAAAGAGTCGATGGAGATGCAGCAAAATGTCACATTTATTTCTCAGCTTTGTAATGATTTGAGGGGAAAAGTGTATGTGCAACTTAAAAAAAGCAGAATTTCCTGAAACAGTTCATGCCCTCTTAATTTAATTTAAAAACTTTTCTATATATTCTGTAAGTGGAATATTCAAAGAGTTGTTTGAATCTTGATGTTTAGGACCAAATGACAGGGATGAGTGTAACTTTGAGGTGATTGTCAAACAAGGCAGATTCAAAAACTTTGGAGAACTTGGACTGAGGCTAGAGTCAGAGCATCAAGAGCCACTACACAAAGACAAGTCCAGCAAACTAACTTCAAATGTTGTATTCCTGCGGATAAGACACTCCTGAACCAGAGACAGGACCATCATTAAGTGGTCAAAAGTCAATTTTTCAGATGGATTTAGCATCTAATTTGGAAATCAAGGTCCCAGAGTCTAGATGAAGATTAGAGAGGCCCAGAATCAATGGTCCAGTGTGAAGTTTTGACAGTCTGAGATGATTTTGGATGCCATGTCATCTGAAGGTGTTGGTCTACTGTGAAGAAAATTTCCATTTCCAGCAGGACCAGACACCTGCTCACAGTGCCAGCTAGTTTGCTGAAGATGGTACTACTGTGATTGGCCAGCCAACTGGTCTAAACTAAACCTCATAGAGAATCTCTGGAGTGTCATCAAGAGACAGATGAGAGGATACAGGGCCAACAACACAAACAAACTGAAGAAGCAGTTAGAAAAACTATACTATAAAAACTGGACTTCAATAAGACCCCATAAGAGACAAAGACTGATCGCCTTTATGTGGTGTCACATTGACGCAGTAATTTAAGGAAAAGGAACCCCAACCAAGCACTGAGAGCAGAAACGAATATAATTTTCCAGAAGGTTGAAATTTCTTTATTACAAATCCTTTTTTTTATTTCATGAGCTG
Source organism: Xyrichtys novacula (assembly GCA_962446985.1). Lineage (NCBI taxonomy): Eukaryota > Metazoa > Chordata > Actinopteri > Labriformes > Labridae > Xyrichtys > Xyrichtys novacula. Next base: position 12,710,983 of record OY660870.1, read on the forward strand.
TAATCATGGAGGTTAAAACAAGTCTTGAAATATTTTACTGTGTGTTTGATGGATCTGAACTTTTGAAATTTTCACTTGTTAAATAAAGTTACGGAGATAATGAACTTTTTTTCAATGAGATTTTCATTGTTTGAGCTTTACCTGTATGCATATTAACGGAGTTTGCAAGGATGGTGCACAGGTATGTCATGTCCAACAGGTTTCAGGAACAGTCAGTCTGAACCAGTAATGCTGGGTCTTTATTATTGTCCATATGCTTGTGTATTATAAACCAAAAATCGATTGCAAATTTACAACTTCGGCAAAATCTATCGGTAATACATGTTTTTTTTTTTTTTCTAGAACAAAGAGCACAAAATAATAATGCTTCTCTGCACAAAAAAACATGCAGAAACATGCACCTGGACCACATACATACATGCCTCTCCACCTGCTCACACAGACAGCCCAGAGTCAGGACACTCCCACGCCTGAGGAGAACCAGCTCTCTGCGGTGTCTTTGTAATCCTTGAAGTTACAGGACGACAACCGTCACAACCGCCTTGTTCTTTCCTCCAGACAGACAGAAACATAAAGCATGTGGGCTGAACTTTAACTGAAACATCCTGCAGTTCAGTGTCCAATGTCCATGCTAGAATAAAACCTGTAAGGTTTTCAGCTGCATGCCGTCCACTTTACATCACAAAGCAAAAGAAAACACAGTGTTTGGATTGTGAATTCAGGACTTGAGTAAAAACATTTTCTTTGTCTCTGAACCAAAGTCAGGTCAGGTTTTGGCTCTATAGGCTTCAACTCTTCAAACACAGAGTTGGGAGAGTTATTTGTTTAAGATGCCCTATGCCTTTTCCATCACACGTTGCACTCTGCATGTAAATAGGGCTGTTGACTCTCTCTCTCTCTCGGGTCACACCGCTGTGATCTCCGATGACTTTACGAGTTAATAATGACACAAAGCTACGCCAAGTCAGCTCTTTTTCTCAACGATGGAGCGTGAAAAACAACCCGGAGACATGCTAAGTGTGTCTGTGTCAGCAGTCTCGCTGTCCACGCTGAACTGGTATGTTGCTGTGTACACATCCACTCCTTATATTCAACCGGAGAGTAAATTGTACCTGTATGATTCAAACAAACACACCCTCAGAGCAAATCAGACAAAGTACACCACTTGCACGTTCATTTTCCTGCTAGAAAAAGGGAAATGTTAATCATCGCTGGTTTTCTTTTATGAGACACAAAAATTTGACGGGTATACCTGCACTGTAAAACTTGTTTTTAAATGTCCGGTAACTGAGATACATGGTTATAGCTGTTGTATAGAAATAGTCTTCTACAAGTGTGTGCACATGTGTGCTGTTATCTTCGCTGATAAGATTTTTAATGGTTTTCTGACTGTGGTGATATGCTTGTCTACAACAACAGTCTCATAAATGCAGACAAAAACCCTATTCTGAGTTCTAGGGTCTTCCAGACTGTAAACTAGAAATCTAGCAAAATGTTTGGTGAATATTTCACTTGTTTTTTCAACATTACTTGAATTGATCAAACATCTATCACATAGCGGACAATGGGGGCTTGTGTATGAAGTAAAAGTGCTCTGTTATAGCTGCAGGTAAAAAAAGAGAAAAGCATATGTTTTGAAAAAAGAAGAGAACTGCAGAGCATGAGGGACAATAAAGTACGCTCAAGTTTCATATCCTAGAGAGAAGAAAAATGTGTGCAATAATAAATCGGATGTCAGTATTACAAGTTTGAGCAGCAGCTCAGGTTGCAGACTCCATAACAGACGTTTGGCAAACTAAAGCGTTTGTTTTTCACCCTGGTAATTTCTTATTTTTTGCTGCTAAAAAGGAGGGGACCTAGACTGATTACCCTGGTGCCAGATAAAGCCTCGATATAAACACTAAACACAAGAAAACAATAGCAGTAGCTAAGTTTGCGCCCCTCCCTGGCACACTCTTCAGGAGCATTCAAGAAACACAGTGTATGCTTTAACCTGTAATGTTCTGATTTTGTGGATGGGTTGTGTTTCTGTTTTTTTCATGACTCAGTTCCTTCTGTTTGGGACAGTGGGACACCTTGGTAGATAATTCAGTTCCCCTAAAATCCTTATGAGTGACAGAGATAAGCTGAGCTAAATTGAATGATCGCAGCAGCTCAGCTCACAGCCTGCTAGACATGCTTATCACTCAGAGACAGAGCTTTTGAGACAGAGATTTTGTGTATGTATCTAGCCATGTTAAAACCCTTACATAATAGAAATAGGCTGAGAAAAAGCTTAGCAGTAGCTCAGCTTACAGCCTCCATAGACATGCAATGCATTGAGAATTCCACAGATAGATTTTGTGGGTTTTACATCTTGGTTCTTTCATCAAGAAAGATACCATACTGCATGATTAAACTCTTTTAAAACCTCTGTGAACAACACAAACAAGTAGAAAAGAACATGAGTACCGGCTTGGCTTGCAGCCCCCTTGGACATACTGCTTTCCTTGGAGAGCATTAAAGATGCAGGTTTTATATATATTTTTAAGAGTGCTTTTGTTTAAAGAGGAAGACAAACATAAAATGTCTTTTAAAAACCTTTTTGAATTAAACAAACTGGCATAAATGAACATCAGTGGCAACTCAGCTTGCAGCCCCCTTGCTATATTGCATGAGTCTTAGAGAGACAGATTTGTGATCTTTTACATCTTCATAGTTTTAAGAGGAGGGCAAGCAGATAATCTACCTCTGTAGAAATCCTTAAGATTGATCAAAACAGCCGACATGAACTCAGTGTTAGCAGCAGCTGCTCTACTCACAGCCTACTGGGCATGTTGTATTTTCTTTTGGAGCATTCAAGAGACAAATTTTGTGATCTTTTGTGTCTATGTTCTTTTGTCTGGTAAAATAGGGCATCTCACCCTTGTGAATGATATAAACAAGTTAAGCTGAATGTAAGCCGTAGCTCAGCTTGCAGGCCCCTAAATATGCTAGGCCAGAGGTATAAATAAAAGTGTTTATTTATACCACAGTTTTCACATTAACATCATAATACAGGTGAGGTGAAAACCGAGAGAAGGCTAAAAACTGGGATACATCTGATTATATAAACCCACTCAGTGATTCATGAGAGGAAGTAACTCAATCACAGTATTACAATCCCAGCACAGAGTGTGTTGAACAAGACTCCCTGAAATTTTTAGATCGTCCTCCGATCATGAAACATCAGAAAATCATGCTGATACTAGATCCGCTCTACCCACACAACAAACATGAACACTGAGAACAAATCACCATGAAGCAGTCTGTAGTTAAAGGTGTGCGTGTGTGTTACACACATACACACACGCACACATTCTCTGTTGTGTTCAGACTTGTCCCTGAAACAGCGAGAATTCCTGTAAGCCTTTTTTTTTCACTTTCTGCAGACATCTGTTACACAGTAACTAAAATCAAAACAAAAACAGTGTAAAAATTGGACACATTGAGCTCTATTTTTTAAATTTAAAACAAGAAAATACATAAAACTGCTCCAGACCTACAAGCAGGACATGTTGTTATTAGTGTCACACATTAGTCACCCTCTCAAGACTTGTCATCACCAGTGATTTACTCAAATGTCTGCATGAACTGATGAAATATCTCAGTTTAATTAAGGTCATGGCATTCATGTTGCATTAACCTCACAAAATATATTACTTCATTTTAATCTAGATGTAGTGCCCTGACATAATATCACATTGCATAATATACATAGAAATGGGTATTTTTCAAAGTAGTGCTCATCTTATTCCATTAAAAATGAACATATGGGATGAGAGGCAACGTAATGTAATTTCTGCCCTTTCGATAACCTCCACATAAGGCTGCATGTGAGTGTGTATATGTGTGTGTATGTTTGTGAATGCTGGTCCTTCTCTGAGCTCATTGAAATCTCCACTGTGCTTCTGAGCCAGACCTGACACCTCGGTCTGGGAGAACAGCTGCAGGCAGATGTGAAGCTCTGTGAAGTGTCTCTAATATCTGAGCGGCTGAGTGGACGGGCACAGACTGTACCCAACACCAGCTGAGACACTGGCACGCACAGAGGTAATCATGAAACTGCACAGACAACATGATTACAGGCTCCCTGAACCTCTCACATGCATGTAAAATGAAGGTAAGAACACTGTCACACAGGGACCTGATTCAAATCAGGTCAATGCAAATAACACGGAGCAGCAACAGGCGCTGAAACAATGTTTGACGGTGTTTAAAGTTCACTATGAGACCTTTAAAGATAGTCAAACTTTAAATGAATTATCTAATCACAGAGGAAAGTGTACTCACCTGACTTCATGACGACGCTCACTTTCAGTAGAGTAGCTCACCTGGGCAGGTAAGCTTGTAACATTAAACCTTTCACAGAGGAGGTGGAGGGAGCACAGGAGGGTTAAATGACTCAGGAAAAAGGACTTTGTCCCGGTCCAGGACTCTGCTGATTGGCTGCCGGTCCTCAAGTCTGGAAACTCAATCCGTCTTCTGGTCTTAAGGGAATTCTGTAACCTAAGAGGGAAAGAACTGAACCTGTGTGAGCTCAGGACCTGCTCACCTCCAACAGGCCAAGGTGATCAGGAAGTGACAGAGTAGAGGGGCGGGGCCAGAGAGGAGATAAACAAGAACTGCCCAAACCTGCTCTGAGCACTCGGGAATTTCCTATAAGGAGGAGTGGACACAGGACACCAAAGATTGGGGGATTTTGAGAAGATAGAAAGATAATTTTCAGACTTCATCCAGCTGTCATCCAAAATCTTTCTAGATGTCAAATAGATAAAATGTGCCGGGAGAGTGAGCCTCACAAAACATTGTCATCATGATATTAAAACTTGAAAATGCAGAATTACATAATTTACAAACATTATTTGCCCTCTCTCTTCATACAGGAAGCCCATAATCTGAGTCAATGACAGCATGTCTCAGGCTCGGCTAATGCCAGCATGCAGTGAAATGATCTCAAACCTGTGTGCAATACAAACACTGTAATGCCTGTTGCTTATGAAGGGCCTTGTCTTTTTGTTGTGGTTTGTTCCTATAAGACAACAGCTGCTTTTGTATAGTCGTGTGTTTGACTTGGTCTCATGGAGAAACAGTCTTTATCTGATGTGGTTTTCCTCTCTGCTTTCCTCTTTAAAGCCCTTATTCAGTGAGCCACAGGTGCTGCAGACTAACAACCTGCCGACACTAACTGACTGGTGATGAGTCAGTCTGTGACGCAGGCGGCTGAATCATTTGTTGTCCGCTGCGTGGTGAATATCCTCGCAGCACTTTGATTTTGCCCACTTCACCACTCTTCTTATTTTTCTCACTTTTTTGTCATCATGTGTAATTGAGTGCGGACGTTTAAACCTAGACGGTGAATGAGTTTCCGCGCCTCAGAGTCAGTGATTTTAGACAACTTATATTTGAGGAAAATGAGCCAAACAACAAGAGCAATAAAAATCTTGATTAAAAATTCTTACCTGAAAAATAATTACTTTTTTAATGTGCTCATTTGTTATATTTGCTCAGAGGTGCTGTGAGGAGTTTTTAAGTGTCTCTCGAGTGGAAGCACTCTCAGACTGATGCCTACTCCTGATCAACAAAGGGAGTAAACAACAATAGTGTTGATTATTTCCTCCTTCTGAATAAAGTCTGGGTGGCACAGTGATGTAGTGAATAGCACTGTCGCCTCACAGCGAGAAGGTCATGGGTTCGAATCTGGGCCAGGGCATTTCTGTGTGGAGTTTGCATGTTCTCCCTGTGTCTGTGTGGGTTTATTCGGGGTTCTCTGGTTTCCTCCCACATCCCAAAAACATGCAGAAGTAGGGTAAGGTTAATTAGTCACTTTTAAATTACTCGTAGTTGTGAATGAGAGTGTGGATGGTTGTTGGTCTATATATGTCAGATGAACTACTAACTAGTCCGGGGTGCCCCCTGCCTTTGCCCCAAGATGCTGGGATAGGCCCCCCAGCGACCCCCCAATGGGATAAGTGGTAGAAAATGGATGGATGAGTAAAGCGCTTGGGTTTTGGTTGGACTGTCTGAGAAAAAGTCGAATTGATATTCGTCATTTATTCTTCAAACTTTAGAGCTCTGCTGGTCAAGACTGTCAGCCAGAAGTAAGCTAGTGATCAGGATTTTAGAGATTTATTTTCTTGTCATTATGTTTTGTCTTCAAGGCTGAGTCTGGAGCAGAATTAGTGAGAGAGGTATTGTTTGAGACTAAGAAACTAGGTAAGACTTTGCTCAATGAAAAGACAAAATGGCTATGAACAGGATTTAAATTCCACTGTATATGCCGGCGCATGAATGTTTCACTGCTCTGAGAAGACTAAAGACTTACACAGGAGAAGGACAAAAGAAGGACACAGAAGTAAGACTTAAAAGGCATAAACAAAAGAAAACAGTATTTAGGGAGTGAAAGATGAGACTAAAATCTACGATGGCAAATCAAAGCACTAAAGCAATAAAGGTTGAGCTGTGAAAGATAACAAAAATTACAGGGAAGGTTAAAAAAAAAAACTTACTCATAACAAGCAGACAAAGGCAGAAATCATAGGATTAGATCAAGCGCTTGTGAGACAGATAAAGATACACTGTTAGGCTGATAATGATGATGGTACTGAGAACAGGCGAGTGAACATGAAACTTCAGAGAGGAGCAGTCAGACCTGATTTAAAATATGTTTGTAAAAACAAGCTGAAGGGGATGACAAAACTGTGATTGCCCCATGTGTCTGTCCCACTGACACACTTACTGGAGTATCACTGTCAGGGCTTTAACCAATGAGTCATATGAAACAGCTCTTTCTAAAGATCCTACCTGTTAGTCTTCATGAGATGACAGTCTTTTTTAATGAGCTGTGACCTGCTTCTGAAGGTGGAATCCTCCTTCAAGTTAAAGGTTGAGCTCATCCAGGCTCAGGAGAAGCTGAAGACTCAGGACAAGGACATCTCCCGTCTTTTGAGAGAAAAAGAGGAGGAAATAAGCAGGGGCGTCCATGAAAAAGACGTTGCTTGGATGGCAGCATTTGTTGCTCCAAAACCTGTATGTACAGATGTGTAAGTTACCCATGCCTTGGGCACTAATGCACCCCCATAGCATCACAGATGCTGGCTTTTGAACTTTGCGTCGATAACAGTCCGGATGGTTCTTTTCCTCTTTGGCCCAGAGTACACGGCGTCCACTATTTCCAAACAAAATGGAAATGTGGACTCACCAGACGACAGAACACTTTTACACTTTTCATCAGTCCATCTTAGACTGTCTTACTGACAGTGGTTTTCTGAAGTGTTTCTGAGCCCATGTGGTGATATCCTTTACAGATTGATTTCGGTTTTTGATACAGTGCCGTCTCAGGAACCAAAGGTCACGGGCATTCAATGTTGGTTTCCAGCCGTGCCACTTATGTGTAGTGATGTCTCCAGATTCTCTGAACCTTTTCATAATATTATGGACTGTAGATGTTGACGTCCCTGAATTCCTTGCAATTGTACTTTGAGAAGCGTTGTTCTTAAACTGTTTGACTATTTGCTCACGCAGTTGTTCACAAAGTGGTGAACCTCGCCCCATCCTTGTGAATGACTGAGAATTTTTGTGGAAGCTGCTTTTATACCCAATCATGGCACCCACCTGTTCCCAATTAGGCTGCTCACCTGTGGGATGTTCCAAATAGGTGTTTGATGAGCATTCCTCAAATTTCTCAGTATTTTTGCCACCTTTCCCAACTTTTACCCCCCCCCCCAAAAAAAGAAGCTTATAAGTTTGAACATTAAATATCTTGTCTTTGTAGTGTATTCAATTGAATATAGGTTGAAAAAGATTTGCAAACCATTGTATTCCGTTTTATTTACAATTTACACATTCTCTTTCCCAACTTCATTGGAATTTGGTTTTGTACATAATTTTATGTGCTTCGTATCTCATTCTTGATCGTAACGTAGGCCAAAAAAGAAAAAGAACAGCATTAATGAAAGTGAGATCAAATGCGAAGGTTTGGTTGATATGGATTATGATTTGAACAATGACACAATAACATCTACACACACACACACAGACACACACACACACACACACACACACACACTTCATGTAACACACTCCCTCCATCTCTCCCAGGCTCAGCGGTGCTTCACATTCCACTGACACACTTTCCTCCAAGTCCTTAGCTCTGATCTGAAATTCAGATGGTGGATGAGGGTGTAAAAAATACCCAATACTAAAGTGGGAGTATTTCTCTTTTAACTCACTTCTGAAACACCCTTTATCACTTTCTTACCCATTCTCATATGACACTCAAAGATTAGACTCAGACCTTTCTCCTCTTTCCACAAGGCGGCCATATTATATGCTAATAAGATGCAAACAGCAGATGGAAGGTCAGAAAACAGGAGTAACATTGCTTCTCTGGCAGAGATAGATCCATCTTGTCCTTCTTAATGTGATCATTGAAAACAGACTGTGTGTGGGTGCAGGTGTGAGTCTGCAGAGATTCACACTGAGGGTGTTGTAAGAGTAAATTTGGAGGGGAAACCCAGGGAAAGGAGCCAGCTATTCAACACAACTAGCTTTTCTCTTTTGGGCAATAATTCAACCTAAACCAGCCTGAAACAACAGGGGCTATATGAAACAATACCCCAGGATCTCGCTGCTTTTGATACTCATATTAGAGGGTGATAAATGGAGCTCCACAGCTATGGAGTATTCATCCTCCTGAAGCGTTTCTAACCCTGATGCATGAATGTTAAACTCAGCTTTCCACACTTGTTGTGTATAAAACAAACATCTGAAGTCCTGACTCATTCTGGATCTAAACCGTCAAGGTAAAAAAGGCTGCAGACAGAAATCAAACTGCTGCATGAACAGCAGTGATCAGGTCAAAGATAGGTGACGCCTTATCAAAAACCTGAGGAGACACTTTTATTTCTAAGAGTACAATCCTAATCCAATTCACTTTTCTGTCACACTCAGCAGGTATTTCCTCACGCTCCAGCAGCTGTCCCTTCTGTGTGCACTGAAAAGAAAACAAAAAACAAAAAAACAATCTGCAGTTTGAACACACTCCTGATTCTGTAAATGGGACACAAACAAAGTGGCAGCTCGCCCAAAGACAGTACGCTTGTTTGCAAAAAAAAAAAGTAATCTTTTCATGGAAATTCTTGAGATTAAATCCCTAAATAAAAAGGGTTATAAACATTACAAGTATACATATCCTGGAAAGAACAGCGTGCTAAAAACAGTCAATAGATTGTGTAAAAAAATCTGACAAAAAACAGAATAATATTCAGCTGATAAAACAATTGCACCCTGTATTTTCAGACTTTGATCATATTCTTTAATTCGGCAGTCAGGCCAGATCTTCAAGCTCTCATATGTTCTGACGTTGCTGAGCCTGTATTGGGTGTCATTGTAAACCACACAGCATCTGTTGTTTGTGGTGAGCCTACAGAGTCAAAGGCCATAGCTTCAATGTACTGTCCCACATGTATGGGTTAGGCCTCTACACAGAACACATGCACAGTTTCCAAGGTAAAGAAAAAACTGTTAGCCATATGCAAATCTGTGGACTTGGAATAAAACTGACCCTTCGATAAGTCCCACCCACCATGCTTACAGTTGGTAGGCCTGGCAAGCTTCCTTCGCCGGTTCTGCCAACATGCATTTGTCAGTAATTTCCATGAAGGATATTCTGAAGGAAATTGTGTCAAATTTCTGGAGTTATAGCGCAGAAATATCAGAGAGAACTAGATTAATAGGACTGCAATATGCATTTGAGAAATATATTTACATCATTTGTCGGCAGAGTAATGCTGATGAAGAGGACATTAAAGTTGTGGCCAAGGCTCAATGTTTATATAGCAAGAGTCAGCCATCCCATGTCTTGACGATTCATGTACAGAGCAAGTGTATAAAGTATGTTTAAACAACAATGTTCTTGCATCGCAGGGTAAGTCAATATATTGTAGTATTTTATGCTTACTTTTATTTATGATTCCCTATGATTTTTGCTATCTGAAATGTTAGCCCGTTGCTAAATAGTATATTTTTCATTTTTTTAAATAGCTTACCAGGATATTGTTCCCACATCATGGGTTTAAACAATATATTGGATATGATAGAGGCACAGTCCATTTAAGGTGTTAGATATGTCTCCATTTAGCAATGTGACATTTCTTACTAGAGTTGATCTGGTATGTTTGTTTGGCCTCAAGAAGTACACAACTACCTAACTCGATGTGAACACATTAGTAACTTTGAATTAATTTTGTACTACTGTCTTGTAGGCAACAACTGTGTGCTAGTTAGCGTTAGCATCTTACCTTTAAACAAACATAGTAGTTTTACATCATCTTCGATGGGTTCAGCTGCGAGTGAGGTCTTCTGCACTGCTTAATCCATAGCCGACATCTCTTAATTTGTGTTTTCAGTTTAGGGAAGGCAAAAAATACAACATCACCCAAACTTTCTGAATGTCTTTCACTGGACTTGCAAGTCCTGTACACGCAAAACCTCGGCATTTAGCTCCAGAGGGGAAAACTTGCCAGGTGTTCCTCTCTTAGCTACCATTGCTAACGTATGGTTGGTCAGTGGCTGTTCAAGGGCTGGACTTAGCGAAGGCTGAATTCATGTCCGCAGATGAATGCATGTGCATGAATGTGCACTCAACAGCAACCTCCATATTGGACGCTGTTACTTTTCATTTAATCCTTGCTGCTTAACAGTAAATTTGATGTTATTTGTGTCATATTTTATACTTTATATCTGGATCAATCCAGCTCCAACATTTCCTTTGAGATTACTAAAGTCCTTTTATATCTTTTCTCAAAGGCCATTCCTTTTCAGTTCAAATTGTATCAAATCTAATCATCAAATCAACAAAAATAGGGTCTGACCCCAGGAGAACCAGGATTTCCATTGTAGGTCAGACGGGGATAAACCATTGAGAGTATTTTTGTAAAACTCAAACGTCTGTGCAGTTCAAAGTTGAATAAGGTCACTTGTGCCACCTTGTGAATTTTTGCCCTTTGCCGTTGGCATGTTGATGTTATTAGACACAGAATTCTGACACTGCACTAATGTCCCTGAATTCTGCCTCAGCAATGAACTGTATATTCAGTTTCTGCACGTATCTACTATATCAACCTGAATCCTTCTGTTTTTTTTTTCCCTTTGGACAAAAATAGGGACATTATCTAGGTTAACAAATACTGAGTTTTTACATTTTCACTGAGTTGAACAGACTTTTACCCTGGTTCTGGCTGCTTAGATCAAACTCGACTACAGATATTCCATCTAAATTACATGACAGGGCCATTTTCAGAGTACCTTTATCCTAGCTGGGTTGATATTGTTGGTAAAAAAAGGAGTAATGCTTTTAAACTCATTCCCTCTGTATTTATTCTACAAGCTTAAAAAAGAAGAGACACCATTTCATCCTCTCTGCAGGGAAAACTGATGCAGATTCGCGCACGGCTGAAAAAAGAAACTGCCCTCCGTCTTGCACTCCCTCCTTGCCATCTATCTGGTGGTTTACCCCCAGAACACCCCTTCTTCTTTTTCATCTATCTTCTTTTATTGTAGCTTCTCTCTTTTTATTCAATCTCAGGAAAAAAAAACAGTATGCTCTTCCACCTTTTCTGTTGTGTTTCTTTTTCATGAATATATTTTCTGAGTCAAACATTTTCAATTTCTGCAGGTAATCTCCAGCTGCCTGATTCAAGGTGGCATCTGAAATACTCTCTGCTCCTGTCACATATTGTTCCCTTTGCTCTTTCACTCATGGCGCTAATAAAAAGTGGCTTTCCATCACGCTCAGAGACACACATACAAGCACTTCAACATGTAAAGGCACAGAAACGTCAGACACAAGCTCATCTATTACTTTTAGCTCTGACACCACAGGCCCACTGACACCTTTGAAAAGCCCACCCTGTTCCTGCACACTTTCCCCCAGAGCACAGACTGTACGAAAGACGCGGATGTACCAAAGATAAAGTCTCCCATTAGTTGATGAACTGCTGCTGTGGCATTTTTGCCATCACCGTCTTGGTCCTCTTAAGGAGACAAGACGAACATAATTTTATCTACGCGCGTCACTCATGTCATGACTGCTGCCTGGAGATGTGAATCACTCTGATTATTGCTCCATAATAGCACCTGTCTGTGGGTGGGATACATTGGCAGAAGGTGAACAGTTTGTCCTTGAAGCAGGAAAGCTTGGTGAGTGTAACAACAAACTGTGACGGCCAGACAACTGAGTCAGAGCATCTCCATAACTTCAGCTCTAGAGGAGTGCCCCCAGAAAACCACTGAACCAGTGACATGATCATCTGCGGCTATAAGGCTTAGGGATGCTTATTGAAGAAAAAGGCACTCCAGTCCATCAGGAGAGCTACTGGAGCTGAAACTGCTGGAAAAGTTCATGCTGGGCCTGATATAAAGGTGCTAGAGCTTGGAATGCACTTGTATCAGAATCTCAGTAAACTCAAGATTGTGATTACAAGTTCATTTAAAGGGATATTGCAGTGTAATTTTAAGTCATGGTCAAACACACCTTAACACAGAGTTAGACACCCCCTCGAAAGATGAATGTCACCAACAAGCCACTCTATAGCCACAAATAATGCTCAGAACAACAACTTCATCAACAGTACATAAAGGGTCCCAGCCATAGTACTAGCCATCAAACATCTTTTTAACTTTGCCTAATTTCTTTAGTAAAGAGACTAAACACAACTCACCCACTCTCCTCCAGCAGTGGCTTGTTTGTGGGGGAGCCCTGACAAGTCGATCACCGAGTGCAGCAGATCATTTGCATGAAGTAATAATCATCATAATAATCATTTTGCACTGCAGATGTGGTAGTTCTGCCTTAGTGTCTCGGTTTGATTGCATTACCATGAAGTAATGATCAGAAATGTTCTTCCTTGAGCTGCAAAACTCTGCCTGATTTCTTTAACAAAGAGACTTAACACATCTCACCCACAACACAGCAAAGTCAAAAAGATGTTTGGTGTCTAGTGCTGTGGCTGGGACCCTATATGTACTGTTGATGAAGTTAGGTGCTGTTCTGAGCATTATTTGTGGCTATAAAGTGGCGTTTTGTTTTAGGTTTGTGTGCGGAGGCATAGACCACCATGTATTGCTATAGTGCGGTATTTGCTGAAGTTGGTATAACTAAAGAAGCAAGTGGGCCGGGCCGGCCTCTGGTCCGGGCTATGGTGTTGTGTATTGCAGTGATTTTTGTTGTTTTGTACCCTCATAGTCTCTTTGATATATATACAGTATATTTCAATGTAATCCAATTAAGATTTTTTTAAATTCTCTATTATATAAATGATTTCCCCCTCCCTTCCCTCACAAAAGTATTTTTGTTAATTTTTTATTATTTTTTGTTGTTGATGTTGTTTTTGTTGTTGTTTGACCATAACTTAAATTTATGCCGGACTATCCCTTTAAGTCATATTTTCAGTAAGGACCTGACTGTAATGACTCTTAGTACATATGATGGTCATGTTTCAGGATGTGGTGAATCCCTGGGAATAATCACTTTGTTTGCATCATCCAGAGTTGCCTGTGGTTTCCTTGAAACTGTGGTCTCCCCAATGATATTTGTCATGGTGTCTAAAAGCAACACAAAATGATGAGTGGAAACTTTGAGTTGAGTAACAGAAAGTGATGTCCTTTGCGCTTCACTAGCCTCTTTTAGGGGAAATGGTGAAAACTGATTGTGAAGGGAGAGGCATTTATAAAATTAAGGGTACTCCAGCAGCTTTCAAATCCAATAAAAACAGAAAAAGTGAAGGGAATTACACAAAATAGAAAAAGACAATGTAGATAGTGCCAGATTGCAGTGACCTCGATGTCAGGGAGAACAAGTAATTTGAGAAGCTGCCAAGCAAACTGTCGTCCTGAAAAGATTTGAGAAGATGTGAAAAATCCAGCCAGGCATAATGTGTTTACAGCCTCACTTACTCCTAATAACACTGCGGGAGCTTGAAATATCATAAGATGTTTCTTTGAGTGTACAGCCAAAAACCTATTTACATTTTCTGAAGTTGACAATGCAGGATTCAGTAAACACACTGGAGCCAAAGTCTAAATTCCAGTCTCTAATCTCATTAGATTCTATTTGAGGGAAGTAAGACGTAGCCCGAGTTTGTTAGGGACTTTTATATAATCAGACTTCTGTTATTCATCATTTTGCAGCCCTCAGACTCGCAGCCTGTTGACCAAACAGAGTTAAAGAGGCAGTCACTTCCAAATCTGTCTTTATTTTACTGTTAGGTGGGACCGATTTTTAAATACAGAGGAGAGAGTTTTGGAGCATTTTAATCAAAGTCTTGCACTGCTCCTTTATCACTGCTCGTCTCTTCTGCACAAAAGATAGTCATGGTGATAAAGTAGGGCAGTCGATTTCAATTTTCCCAGCTTTGACAAAATAATATGGGCAAATAAGGACATATTCAATAAGCCATTAGTCAAGTGTCAAAGGGGCTCTGCTCCTGACACATGGAGAAAGCTTCAGTGTAAAGCATGCATGCTTTTGTGTGCTTCTGCAGACCTAACAGCTGCTCTATAAGTAGTAACCAGCAGTGTGAACAGCATCATTCAAAGGGTACGAGATGGAGGCTGCTATTTGTTATGCTATTTGTCAAATGTCACAGTGACACCGAGACAGATTGTAACAAAGGAGGAGACATTTGTACATGTGGCACAAGAGGGACAGACGCTGGGCTGAATACAAGATGAGGGCGGGCGGGAGGACAGTGAAAAAGGGCACAGAGAGAGAGAGAAAGAGAGGTGGAGAAAGTCTGGTATAAGGCTCAGTTTTCAGCGATGAATCGACGGTCTGGTCTGAGTCTCCGGGGGAAACAGAGCATTGATGTTCCAGCAGGTAACACACCTAAAACAAGGCAGCAAATGAAGATGAATGCACTTAATCTCTGCTGCCAAAACTACACCTGAGACACACACTAACACACCTCAGGGCTCCCAACACACACATATGCACACACACAGCAGCCATCAGTCTAGCCCGTGCTCAACAGCTCAGATGTTTATATTTCATGTTTATTTCAATATTCTCACCTCTGAGTGAGTCAAATTTAGTTTGCGACTGCTTATAAAAGCCTCAGTGTGTTTGTGCATCTATAAAGTAAAGTGTGTGTTGGAGAAAACTAGAGCAGGGACACAGATGCTTGACAGCAGGACAGTCTCATTATCCTGGTCCAATGTTAGAGGCTACCGGCGACCCCTGTCAACCCTGTATGTCACTCTGAAACTGACTTTGGTAGCAGCAGATTAGTTTAAGTGTTTTTTTATGAAGCGAGGGGGGTGGATAAAATGTCCTACAGTGTGGAAAATAACTCCCAGAATACAGGCTTTGAGATAATAATCATGGTTTTATATACTTCAGAGGCTAAATTTCTAACAAGAGTAAGAAGTTTCGAAAGTGCTGTAAAACAGGTAACAATGAGGAACTGTCACTGAGGACCTGTCCTGGACCTGTCAAATCACCATCCCAGTTAAAAAAAAGAAAAAAAGTCCTGGACAACAGCAGTATGTTCTCAATTCTCAGACCTGTCAGAAACTTTTACTCCCCCAAGAAAACCCCCGAAACATTTACATCTTAGCTAAGGCACTGGAAATATACCAGAATCAACAACTGTGTGTTTTAGAAATTAAATATTATGTTATATTTCAGTTTGTTTTTCTGACCTCTCTAATGATTCTTAAAATATCTGTAAATTGCGGCGTTGATGACATGTGCTATCTAAATAAAACTGCCTTGCCTATTCTTATGATATTTTAAGACTGAGACAATGGTGAGGGAAAACCTAATATCATGACAACCCTAATCTGAACCGTTGAAAGCCTTGCATCAGGAATCATTATCACTTTGATGGAGAGCCACTTAAAAAAAGAAGAAGAATGGGCCTATTTAGAGACTACATCAGCACTGTAGTGTTCAGACTTTATTACAGAAAATGATCTAAAAAACTGAGATGCTAAATTGTCAAAATTCATAAAACATCAGAGTGCTGAGGGATTCTCTTACTGACTCATGCAGCTGACTCTGTGATCTCAGCATTAATCAAAGCAATGATGGTTTTTATTTTGGACTGACTCGTGTAGCTCTACTCTGAGTTTTATCTTGATGCTCTAACGCAAAGATAACCATATGAAGGGGAGCGTGCAGCACTCGATTCTCCTTTGATCTCTTCAGGGTCTTAAATCACTGCAGGGAAGCGTCAAAGATCAGTCACTCATTTGTTGAATCCCTCTGTACCCCTGCATGTCTCCTAGCCCCTTGACAGCCTCAGGATCTCCCAGCAGGACCTGCTGCCTTTGAAGGGCTGTGAAATCCCGCTCAGCTAACTGACAATCGATGGCAGGCGGAGAGCGTCCACACTCTAATTTTTCGTGACATTTACATCAGGATCAGCGTGGGGTCTGCTTCCTCACATCACCTTAATGTCTTCTCCGATCAGGGAAACTCTCACCTGAAAAGTGTCACTTCTTCCCTTCCATTCAGCCCCATCTGTCATCATGTTAGCCATGCTTATGTAAAAATTTGGTCAGGCTGTAGCATACAGTAAAAAATCTGTCAGGGCCTGAGCTGGTCTCACTCCAAACGTTTCGTAGCATTTTGGAGTGATTAAATTGGGCTTATGATGCAACAGACCAGATGACCAGGACTTACAAGAATGTGAACAGACGGGATCATTCATCATAGATGTAATCCTCTCATCCTTTTATTAGACAGTCACTCTGCTCCGCTGCCATGCAACTCTGAATCCACATGCAGGAGAACCTGTAAACACAGACGCTGATGATATGAGGTCAGGCAGGTGCAGGAGCAAAAACCAGGGGGTGAGGATTTGTGACTGAGTGCCAGTTTCATTTTTGTGTCTGTGAAAGCAAACTTCTTATCAGGAGGTCTTGATGAGTTTAGCTTTATGAATATTCACTTAACTCTCCCCCTCTCATTTTTTTTCCTACTGTGATCACTTAGTAGGAAAAAACAAGTCTCAGATCTTTGCAGGCTCGAACATCCAGAGGGGCTTCAAAAAATCAACGTCTTTATCCAAAAAAAAAAAGATAGTGATGTATTTGGAGGGAAATATGAAGTATTCCTTGATGTACTCTACACTCAATAGTAAATCTTAATGATGGTGTATTTGGTGTATTTATTATGTTAAGTTGTTCTGACAAGCTTTTTCAGACAGTAATTATTTTTTCCTGTCTGTTGCCATGGAAATAAGTAACTGATTTCATGCCCGTTGACAGGAGCTTGTTGTTTCCCCCTGTTTTCTGTGTGATTGGTTTGCTTGTGTGCCAAGAGACAAGCTTCAGTGTTGATGTGGAGCCAATCTGGACACAAAAATGTAGATTCTGTTCTCAGGGCTGTAGATGGTCAGCATGAGAAGTCAAAGGTACAGTTCTGGGGTTTCAGGGGGGTTCACTGGACCTTGGCCACATGCAGAGGAGG
This sequence comes from Xyrichtys novacula, assembly GCA_962446985.1. Classification (NCBI taxonomy): domain Eukaryota; kingdom Metazoa; phylum Chordata; class Actinopteri; order Labriformes; family Labridae; genus Xyrichtys; species Xyrichtys novacula. Next base: position 12,728,477 of record OY660870.1, read on the forward strand.
CATTTCTTGAGGGGGCAGAGGGTTTTTGTTTCCCTTATCTCCTTACATCATGTTACTTATGTCAGTATGATTCCAGAAGAGGAGGACACCCTCACCATCATCCCCTCATGTTTGCTTCATCTCAGTCCAGCGTATATCGAAATGTCAAACCCTTCACCTCTGAGACTGACAACAGGCTGTCCGTTGTGCATGCTAATTTCAGTGCACACTCGCTCTGGAACACGTGAAGACAGACTCGCTGCAACTATGACAGCGAGAAAAGAGATTTCTACAGCTAATGACGTTAATGCTGATGTGCTGCATGCTTAGATGTGCATGATTCTGATCTGATGTGTGTGTGTTTTGTGTGAATAGGGTGAACAGTGGCTCAACCTCTTTGCAGTCTTGGTGAAACTCCATCTATGTGGGAAGTGACCTGGTCTACAAGTGGAGTTATACTGTTCCCCACTGAGGAATATTTTGCCTAATTTTTTTGGCACTGATTAGCAGGTACGCTGTATTGACCATACCTGGTTTGTTGTTATTTGTAAAAGGTGATGAAAGAACTGTTTCAGGTCATTTTGTCTCCACTTTCTGAATAGAGGACTACAAGAGTGAAAAATAGTGGTGCAACAGATCATCATTAATCCATGATCAATAGCTGGTTCAGCACACACGTGATCTGCAGATCGGTTTATGAAAAAAAACAAATTGTGCGCATGTTTAGTCCACACACTTGTTAAGAGCAGCGTGGTCATGGCGAGCGGAGGAATGGAGGAGCTTGAACACCCTACGTCATTTAAACCCTCTATATGGAAGCATTTTGTCTTTCCTTTCAAATATAATTGATGGAAAGCAGTTAGTAGATAAAACCGCGATGGTGTGTAGGCACTGTGACACAAGGAAGCCATATGACAGTGGGAACGCATCAAGCATGGTCACGCATTTGAAGCGACGTCACCTCTGTGTTTCACTGACAGGAGTGAAAATGAAGGCTGCTCATCAACCTCTTATCTCTGCGGCATTTAAACAGCTCCTTGCTGCACAATCTGATCACAAATGCTATCGGTGTGTTCATAGCTGCAGACATGAGGCCGTATTCGGTTGAGCAACACGAGAGCTTTATACACATGCTGAAAGTGCTTGAGCCACGTTTCGACATTCAGTCGCACCCACTTCTCATTATGTTAAAAATAAGATACTGTGCTTTTCAGACGTTAAGTTGATCTTATATATTTTTATTTAACAAGGGTTGATAAATGAAAGACAAACTTAGGATTATTTTTCTTGTCCACTTTTTTCTCTGATCTAAGAAACGATCAGAACCATGAGTTTTATGATCCATTGCACTCTTAGCGAGGGATGACTTTGCCTGATCTGTCTTCTCTGTGTTGGACTACAGCTATTAATTCATGGGTCTGACTGCACAGGAAAAATGTTAAAATTTATTTATAATATTTTAGCTTTGATAGGCAACCTCTCCCTAAATTTTCGTCACTTTCCACCTCAGAAAAGCAGCATGGCAGCATCCAAATGTCAAACTTGAGGCTTCATTGTCACAGTCAAGAAACCAACGGTTGATGCTTCATTGGCTGTGTCTGTTATTTTCACAGCTGTACAGCTTATAGCCTGTGTCGACATTGTGCTGCAGTATTTCTCATTGGTATTGATTTTCACTGCACACTGCCTGTCCGTGTGTTGCTATAGCGCGCTCTGATGTGCTGCTCTCTGTTGTCCTCGCTGCTCCAGTCTCAGCAGCTGCTCTGCTCCTCAGCTGGTCACCAGCAGGGACCTTGGCGTTTGATGTGAAGCATCTTGATGGCTCCCATTCAGCCACGGGGCCGAGCTATACAACCTCACACTGACCCGGACAACAGCCGTGTCAGAGAAATACTGCAGGAGGAGTGATGTCACACCTGTTTGATAGCAGGTAGACCTGTATCTCTGCGCACAGACTGCCTCTGATGTAATACAACCACTTTTGATTCTATAAAATGCAGTGAGAAAAACCTCTATTCTAAGGTGACATGATTAATATGCCCTTTACCCAAAGAAATACTGTCCTTGGAGCATTTGTAAGTACTCCTATTTGCTGTAAGTCTGTGAGTCAATGCTTCTGAATGCTTAATCCAACTTTTACTCAAATCCCCCTCTCTCTCCATTCTCTCTCTCTCTTTCTCTCTCTAAAGTGTTTAGAGCATATTTTCCCCAAGGCCTCTGCAGCAGCATGTCTCAGTCCTTTTGTGCATCAGATACAGTGTGTGGTGTTACAGTATCTCTAAGACACACACTGTGGATACAGTTTTCATAACCTGAGGGTGACAGAAGATATTTCAATCCACACGAGCCGAGCTCGGGAGAAAAGCTGAGCAGAAACAGGGTCAGAGCGAGATAAAGAGTAACAGTCTCTGAATGTGAAGTAAGACAGACTGAGGAGGACACAGGAGTGAGAGCTGACATGCTAATGAAGAAAGGCGGACAGGATGAAGACAGGATAGTGGAGAGACTGACAGCTTTTAACCCTGTGTAAACAAACCTCCTCCCAGCTGCTGAAGGAAACGGTTTTATCTCTTTTGAGAGGATGTTTCATTTTTTTTGATGGGGGGTTTTATGAGACACTCATAATAAGAGTTTTACATCCAACAGATCACAGTCAGCAGAGCTCCTGCTGGGATAAGTTTGGAGTTCTTACACTCAGGCTAATCCATGTGACTTTGCAAATGGGGTCATGAGAAACACCTGCTTTAACCTCTTACTGTGCCCCGCCCCTTTATTTACAGCTAACACCCAACTGTTCATGATGCCATCAACTTAATGGGGAGGACATTGCATGACAAGAATTTTTTTTACAATTTTTTTTATCTAAATTTTCATTGTTTTTTTCTTCCATTCAAATTGACCAGTAACTTTATAAAACCCTCAATGAAGTTTTTGAGTGCAGTACAGGTACAGAGCAAATTTGGCTTACATAGAGGGATAAAATGGAGGGGACATAAAGTGACTGTGAGAAAGATGCTCTATGATGCATGTTTAATGTGAAGTTGTAGCCTGAGTTGCCTGCCAGAACTAGCTCATGGGTGTTTTAGTTATGACACTACTTAAGCACTTTCAATCAATTTTGTGTTTAATGGGCGATGGTCTAGGGGGCAGAAGGTGTAATGTGCGGCATCAAAAGAGGACCAGGAGTGACATTTGTGTCACACCTAAAACTCTGCCTCCCCCTCTGTCTCCTCCCTCTCCTGCCTCACTCCAACACCAGCTCTTTTCTCCCTCCACCTCCCCTGCGGCTGTCCTGTGACAACGAACTGACATGGAGATTCGCATCAATGGGAGGATGGAGGGAGGGGGGCGGGGCTTGCAAATACTGTACATGGAAACCGACCTATTGCGAGCACATGCTAATGGTTACTGAATATTAACATTAACCCACAGGCAGATCAAGTTAAACTTACATACACAAACACATTCAAAAGGTAACAAAGCTGCATTTACATAATCTGTTTTCTGTGTATTTTTGTTGGAGGATGACTAAAAAACTACTGCAGGCTTTACAGAGTATAATGACGTCCCTGTGGATTCATGAAACCTCAGCTTAGATGGATATATAACCATTTTCTCTCAGATATGAGGAAGTGAAATCAGACATCTCCGGCTCCAGAGACAGAGCGAGGTTGGTGCAGAAATGCAGAAGCGGAACAACCAGCAGAGAAGACGAGATACGAGGCACAAGTACTTAATTGTGAACGTGATGATTTGCAAATCACAAAAACTCTACTTCTTGAGAAACTGTAACCATTTTGAATTTTGTGCTGGCAACACATTTCATTAAAAGTTTGCACAGGTGAAACAACGAACTGAAAAAGTTTTGGCATGCTCAAAGAAACACCTGCATTGGGAAAAAAAAAACCTCAAACTATACTAAGTGTGTTTGTCCAATCTCTAATATCTCACTGTGCTAAATGTAAACCTAGATTATCAAACAACTTCAGAAACAGATTTACTATTAAGATACCACAAGCTAAAAATAAGGACTTTATTGTAATGAGCTAATGCAGAAGTTTAAACCAGCCAAAAGACATTGTTATATGAAGTTAAACACTTTACTCTTTTAACCTTTGATTATAACCGATTTCAGGAATATGAAGCTGTTATACATCATTCAAGAAAGAAACCATATGATGCAAGCTCTGTTGTTTTGAGGGACACCAGCACACGACTCATAAACCTGAGCTTACTTGAATTACCAAAACACAGGATTTAAGTGATGACCCAAGATTTTACTCATATTTTGTTTTAAGATATTTTAAAATAGGGAATCAACCTTTTTTGAGTTCATGAAATCCAAAAGACAAAAAATTTAAGATTAAAAAATGGCTTTATGACAAATGAAAATACCTGTGTGAGGGCTGTAATTCTTATGCATATTCGTTTACAAAAATATCTTTACTATTAGAAGTGTAAAGGGTTTGAATATCCTGAATTGGTCAACGTTCTCTCATGCATTTCAACTTATCTTTTTCATCAGTTGATTTTTTTTGCAAATTTTATGAAAATTTATGAACAAATTATAGGTCAACTTTCAGATATTTCATAGTCCAAACACTGTTTCAATACTTCCATGCACAGATTTACATGATTTACTTTCATCACTTAGGTTATATGGATCCAAAACAGAAACAACAAATGACGATAACAAGGAAAAATCAACTCTATGATGTCGCTGGTGGACCATCTCTGTGTCAGAGCTGCAAGGGTTAAAATCTGTGAATAACAAAACGGCTCCTTGGACTGGTCCTAATCCCATTTATGTGTCCCATAATCCTGCAGGATGGATGGCCTGAGCTGGGCAGACTGTCCTAGATGCTAATAATGAAGCGGATCGACTGCGTCCGAGGCCTATTTTTAAACTGAAATTGTTACATAATTAAGAGCCGATCGATAAGTCAATTGAAGGAGAAAGAGGGAGAGTGACACGGCCCACATATAAACATGTTAACAACCCCTGAGGGAGCTGTGAGCATGTACTCTGCTTTCATTGATGTAAACACACTCTCTGTCTCTCTCTCTGTCACAAGCACACATGAAAACAAACAGTGTGCAGGACTCATTAGAATTAAGCAGTAAACAGGCAGTAATGAACTTTAATTTGTGTCTCTAAATATTCAGCGTCTGCTTGAACAGCCCATGAAGGAGCTGCGAGTTGGCCTCAAACCAACAAAAGAGACGCAGTGAAATGGTGAGGTAGGAAATTGTGCAAAAATTGAATTCATTTCAGTCGCTTTTGTCATTTTCATTACAAGAAGAAAGCCTCTGTGTTCAGTCATTATGCATATTATGCTAAATAATTCAAATGAAAGCAACCAGCAGCTTCGGTCTGAGCTGTGCAGAGCTCTTCTCCTCTCATTTGTTAATGTGAGAGTTATTGAGGGTGTTACTGCAGCCAAACTGTGACAACAGAGAGGTTATGTAAGAGCAGCTGTGGTGAAAAGGTAACACATCACTTGCAGCATATGCTTAGTTAGAGCAGCACACTCTCATGACCTGTTATTGATCCACGTTGCCGCGCTGTAAACAAAGCTTTGAAGCTGTTTATATGTGCAGTAAAAATGGATCTGAGTTTCTATGAGCCTAATGATGCAGCGTGGACATCTCTGCGGTGAAATCCATTTAGCTAATATGCAGCAGGGCATTCACCTTTTTACCTTCAGAGCAAAAGTTGAATTTATTGTATGACCAGGTAGAAAGCAGTGTTATAAATAAAGCAAATGCAGGATTCAGAAAACTGCAGTCCCTCTTGTGTCCAGTTGAGACTCATAGTATTCTAAATCAAAATGATCCTGTAGCATGAATGAACATGTTTATAGCCCGTTTCTTTATGTCTCTCTATACTGTATTCCTTTATCCCACAGACTTTTCAAGGGTAAAACTAGTTAAAACTCATCTGATTTGATGATACAAAGAGTCACGCACAATTAGAGATGTTTCTTATTTAAGTGGTGGGACCCAAGCAGCTCTGAAGTAAGTCAAGACTGATGGTTTAATTTTACTTTCAAGCAAGTAATAAACCAGATAAATCAACCTTAGAGCCAGACAGAAAATACACAACAAAATACAGAACAAATAATTAACTTAGCTGTTTCCGTCTTGATGGAGAAAATAAGTTAGATGATCTTGTTCAGGTTTGTCACAGCCAGTTGGTCCTCAATTTTCCAGATGACTGAACCTCTATTATTGACAAATGTCACTAAGGGATCTCCATTCTAATCGTGATGAGAGTGATCCACTAGAGCTCAGATTTTTTTCAACTCAGGAAAATGAATGAAGCAAGCGTCGCATCATTTCTGTGTGAAACTTGCTCAATTTCTGCCACATCGCTCATGTCGTCCAACAACAACTTCTATCTACTCACATCTTTACTTTAACTTTACTTGAAATCCATTCATTTTAGCCCAATTTTAGTATTTCCAAACTTTTCTGGGACTAGTATAGGCCTAAAGCTGGCATAGCACACACACACACACACACACACACACACACACACACACACACACACACACACACACACACACACACACACACACACACACACACACACACACACACACAGAGTGTGCATCTCTTATTTTAGGTTTTTCTTAACTTATATAAAGGCTGATAGTAGCAACTCCTGCAGCAGTTATACAGCCAATATACATCCAGAATAAAGTCAGAATAATTCCTGGAAGTTAATACCTGGATCTTTGTCAGGCTATTCCTTTAAGTCACTTGAATTGAAAATATTTTTTCAGACAAAGTAAGACTGAATGCAGACATTGTTTTTATAGATACATAATCATGGCAGCTTCTGAAACTGAGCGCTATGTGTGGTTTTTCACAGTTAAACACAGCTGCAGATAAAACTAAGTGGATCAGCTGTATGTTTGAAGCTGGTACCACAATGTTAAAGAAATTAAACCCAATCACATGCATGTTAGATGAGCAGTCCTGGTAAAACACATAGATTAGTGAATCTCTCTGTAATAGCAATCTTTGTTATTTTTTGACTGAGCCGTGTCACTCAGACGCCTGTCATGGCTCCAAAGTGATGGAGCTGGGATGGAGTTGTAGTTCTTTCTGCAGTAGGAGTCATCAAGATGCAACTTCAGCCAGCAGACAGTATTTAGCTCTAATGAGCCACTGACTTTGAGGCACATCAATGAGGCGTCTCATTCATAATAAAGAGCTTCAGTCCCGCAGGCAGCAGCTAAATGAACTGGGACTGAAAGCAGGCAAACAGTTTAGACTGCTCCCTGGGCTCTGTGAGCATCGACTGTGATAATTAACCACACAGCAAAAACCCAGAGAGGGCTGATGATTCTGGAGGTAGCTCTGCAGACAACATGTGAACATCTGATGCAGTCAGGTTAGGTTAGGAGAGCATGTCCGTGCAGCAGTGAAAGTCAAACCAGGACAAAAAAAAAAGAGTTTAGAGTGAAAAACAAAGATGCACAGAGGAAAAACTCTCCCCCCTGTTCTTTCTGTGAGAAACAGCTGATTTTCTCTTCACAACACACTGAAAATTCAACCCCTAGGACTCCAGAAATAATAATCTAACAGGATACTTATGGGAGACAAAGTCAGGATTAATCAGACACAGAGCAATTAAAAAAAATTATCTTACACAACAGACAACTTCTGTACAATGCCCTGTGGAGCCCAAAATAAATTCATCGCCATGTCGCACTCTCTCTCCAAATCCCCTGTGAAATGATCAATGGATCAGCTCTGCGACTTTAATACCCGGAACAAAGCACACAGGAGGATTAGCAGTGTTTATCATCATTATCCTAACAGTGCCCATGCAAATGAAATGAATTCCAGGAACTCACTGCCTGCCAGAGTTTCTCTACACAGACGTTTGCTTCTAAAGGGACCATCACAACGCCTTAGAAGCGGCCATGATGGATGGCACAGGCATGGGTCAGACGGTCTGGGCCACAGAGGCTGTGACTGAGATGAGGAAAGAGCCAGAGAGGTGCAGGGCAGAGCATTCATCACTCAGTGGTCACATGGAAATTTAAACGCTGTTGTTACTTCTCTGTCTTTTATTTGTGCTCCTAGCTTGTGTTCGTAAAGTAGTCATAAAGAGATAACTGAATAGACGCATGCCAAAAAAAAACAAAAAAACAAAAAAACAGTTTTGTTACTTTGCTTTGCCATACAGTTTACATAAATCTGCTTTCACTCACCTTCACTGCATGTTGACCTGTCCAGGAAATGTGGTGGAGCATCCATTACTTGCTGGTACAGGAGGAATAATGTGACTCTGGAGCTGAATTGCTGCTGCATCAAAAGTTACTCCCCAAAAGTCACAGAGTTACAGAAACAGGCACATGCTGTCTCCACGACTGTGACATTTCTACCTTGTCACAAGTTTGGATACAAAGAGAAATACTTTGGTGGGGCTGTCTCCTTCTGACAACAGTTTTTCAGTAAATAAATGTAATACTCAATCTTAGCTGTATATTTTTTGCTCATTCACAAATATCTTTATTTATTGTAAAGTGCACACATTTGTGAAACTTTCATAGTGGCACAGATCTTTAGTACCTACAGCCATCAGACTTTTTAATTCTTCTATGAATAGTAGATGACATGAGACTCCAAGACAAATGAATTTCCCTTTTGGGGATAAATGAAATTATTGTATTGTATTGCACTGTATTGTTCCTTAAAGGAGAAGTTTGCACATTTTTCCCCAAGTTTAGTGTTTGAAACCATTTAGAAAAAAAACCCACGATGACATTTAAGTCTCAGTGCATCCTACAAGGTGCCCTACATGAATAAAAAAAATGTCCACTCTTTAAAATCTGAAAATCTTGGGACAATTTTGGTATCAGTGTTTGCAGACATGCTACATAATTCAAAACTTTCCAACAATAAAAATCCAATTTGCAATTCCCAATAAAGTTTCCAAACATAAACTTCACATTATGATTTTTAGACATGTAACAAAAGCTGATCCTTAAAAGTCTAGTGTGTTGTATTTAGCAGCATTGATCAGAGAAGTATTCCTAAGCCTGTTAAAATAAGTGTATAATTAGAAAAACAAGTAATTTGTGCTTGTATCTCGTGTGTCGCTGTGCCGATGCACCTATCAGAAGAGAGAGGAAAAAGGGAATGTTTTTGTTCACAGACAAATGTGTACTGATAGATGTTTTAAATAGAGAAACTTGACAAATGGAGGATCATACTTATTATGCATCATGAGGCTTTTTGTCCGTAAAGTCCCACTCTGATTGTTTTTTTGTTTTGTTTTTTCTACTTAAAGTGATATTAGTTTTTTTTTAATTGTGTTTACGAGGTTTTTAACGAAATTCACATTACCTGTGTCATTTTCAAGGGCTTTTCTTCTGCAGAGCTCCAGTAGATCATTAGCAATTTGCCTCTGAGTCGTGGGCGGAGACAGCACTGCTCTGCACACTCCTCTAGCTAGTTAACTTTCAGCCTAACATTGCCGGTGTTGTAGAAGTGGCAGGAAACATAGGAGCTATTCAGATCTCGGACACAAATGTCTTTGGGGACATGATGAAAGTTAGTGTCATAATAAGCTTTCTTATGAGCATGATAAGAAAGCACATGTTTGTTCCACGATCGTCCCTCTCTACCTTTCAGAGTCTGGCCTGCATAGCGGGGCACCGGGGGCGGAGCTTGGATTTGTGACGTTCAAAATCTCACTGAATTTGATATGTCCTTTAGTATCAGAAAAATGCCATATGAACATGTAGACAATAAGAAAAACATAATTCTCATTGGAGTGGGTCTTTAAAGGCTACAGTCGTATCATCAGTTGGAGGGGTAAGTATCCTTAAGGGAGCGTTGCTAAATACTCCCAGTTCTTTACACTGTGCCTTTAGTTTCTATAACAGTGCAAAGAACTGGGGTTGAGTTGAATATATGTTTCTCATTAAAGACCCTGTCATGAGGATGAGATCTTCTTCAGATGACACTGTTGAAATACATAATGATAAACTGAGCAAATACTACTCTGTCGACAGGGGGCGGCAAAATTATACACACAAAATGTCTCTCAAAGGAGCGTCAAGATTATAGCTTTAAACTGCTGAGTAAGACTTTGGGGTTTGTTAAGTGCAGAATATAACTAAGTGGGCGCTAAAATACCTGCATTATTTAAGAACCCATATACGTATGTGACAACAGAAGAAATCTGTTTCTTAAAGGAAGTTCGATTCAGTGGACCTTATGTGCAGAACTTGATTCTTGTATAACTCTGCAAGTTTTAACCTTTCATGAGCAATCAGAACTTTCCTTTCTTCACTCTTCATTTTCTCCCACCTGAGCTCTTTACAGCAATGACTAAGATCCTTAAACCCACTGCTGACCATGACTCACTAAATGTTCCCATTGTTGTGTTCATGGAAGTGAGGTAAAATTGCTCCATTAACAGTTCTGGAAATGGCAACCCCGCTGCGGTTACTGCTGCTTTTCTTCCAAAGGGCTCCTGCAATTAAATGTAAGTACTTTTAAAGGTCCAGTATCAGAAAACTTCTCAAAGTGAGTAATCCATGAATCAGAGACCAGTCTAACTTTGGTTGTACCTCACTGTGATATCTCAGTGTTCTGTACAGCACACAGTCTCAGAGCACCTTTTGTCGATGCAGGAATGGATAAAAGTGTAATGAGGAGTCTGTAATATTTATAAGCCCTGATCCACATAACTTTTTTATGTTTCTTGAAAATTACACTGAATAAATTGTGTTTGTTGTTGCAAAAGCTTTTAACAGCTGGGATTTACTACAAGGATATATATTAGTGAAATCATAAGAGGTATTAAATGTAGCTTTGGGCTTTATTCTGAGGGATGTAGAGTAGAAATCTGTAAGAAAGTAATGGAACTCTATGACTGCACTGATTTGCAGAATTACTTTACCAATCAATACAATTGCCTTTTAGACAGCAATCAAATTATGCTTAACACATTTTAGATTGGGTAATGCAATTGGACAGAGTCTCTAAATTGGTGAAATGTCTGATAAAAATGAAAAGTAGCCTCTTATAAACACCCAAGGAACCTCAGAGAGAGTCAAACAGATGCAGTCAGTGGAAAATATATTCAGAGTGAGTGTTTGATTTTAGTTTTGCTTCCCAGGGCCGGTTTAATCCATGAGAAGGCCTGGGGGCAAAGATGACACCATGGGCTCAGATTCAGAGCCAAATACCAGTGACTCAAAGAAAAAATTGATGCAGATTTATTCAAGAATATTCTGTTTGTAAACTCAACATGAGCCCCAATAGTGAAACGTGTTAAAGCTACATTGGGAAACAGCAATCTAATTCGAGAAAATAGCCTTGAGAAGGTGATCAAGCTGCCAGCTATGACAGTCTCTAATGCTTTCTGTAAAGAAAAACAAATTGACAGATACATTCAAAGTAGACTAGGATGAGTCTAACGCCTCAGTAGCTGTAATGAGGCAAAAAAAAAAAAAAAAAAAAATGAAGGCATTTGTGGCTCAAGCAGCAGAGTTGGTTATCCACTTTTTGGTAAACAGCAGTTTGAAATCCTTTAATGCAGGTTGGATTACTGTTTTAAGCATGAGTATAGCCCCAATCTGGCAGATATAAGGAGTCCAGAGCCACTGGCCCAAAATAACTGATTGTTTTTATTCATGTAGACTGTCATGGTGAACAACAATCAAAGTTGCATCTAAAATGCCTTACAGCTCTCTGAGAAAAAGTTCAGCGTAGTTCAAAAAGGTTAATTTAGTCTCACTGTATATTTGAGTTAAATGTCTCTTGAAGCATGGCAAGTACATTTTTCTTTTTTATTTTGACATGTTATGTCTACTGTCTTTCTGCAATCTATCTCAGAGGTGCCGTGATGTTGTGTTGTTGTCTGTCAACCTCTACATATATAGATGTTTGGCACCTGAAGTGTCAGGGCGACCATGCCTCCTGTTGTCTGACAGTCTTGGGCCAGCAACCCGGGTACGTGACAGCAACAAGATTTCTGAGGAAGACAGCAGGAATTTTACAGTTGAAACATGCCAAAGTAACAAAAAAAAAAAAAAAGGTAGCAATAGGCAGGTTAGAGTGACTATCTTGTTGTCTCTCTCCCTCCCCCTGTCCTCTCCCCCTCTCCCCTCTTCTCTCTACATTCCTCCCCAACCCAGCAGCGGCATGGTGGCTGTCTAGCATGAGGCTGGTCCTGCCCAAGGTTTCTGCCTGTTAAAAGGAAGTTTTTCCTTGCCACTGTAACTCATGTTAGTTGAGATGGGCCAAAACCCATCTTAGGTTGGTTCTTGATCATCAAACAATGAGCGTGGTCCAGACCTGCTCTTGTTCCTTGAAAAGCGTCTTGAGACGACGACTGTTGTGAATTGGCGCTATATAAATAAAATTTGATTTGATTTGATTTGATTTGATATTCAGATGCCATATAGTATACATGTGTCCACAAACACGTGAAGAAATGGAAGAAGGGTTTATTTAACCCCATTTTAGGATTTGTGGTGTTTTCAGAATTTACAAGATATTCCAATCTCCTCACTTTTCTCCAAGCAAGCTTCCTGAGATCCTTTTTGGATTAATTTTCTAGACAAATAAACCTCAAACGCTCCATTTTTAAGGCTTATTTATGCTCAATGTTTCATACGGATCCGGATACGGACAGAGCTCTCCGTCCGTCCGTGCATTGCGTTCTTTTTGTCTGTATTTCTGCACGTATCCTTGAAGTTTGCGAATACGGAGAGACGGAGCAGTACCACCAGAAACTGTGGGGGCAGTGTTGCTGCTGTCACTACCCGCATACGCATCTCTAGAGAGAAACGAAGAAGACAATGGCAGGGTTTTTTGAGAATTGTTGTCAATTTCTCTCATCTGTATTACCAGAGAAAACAATTCTCTGTCCTTCAGCCTCAAGGCATTTGGTGGCCTGACCAATCACTGGCTCCTCCACAGTTGCCATGTTTCTTTTTGTTTGTTGTTGTCAGAAACTTTTGACTCCAGCCTGCCCCCTGGTGGATGTAATGGTTAACATCCATGCCAACGTAAAGGACGCATGGGAGTATGTGTGCAGTGATGGAACCATCATTTGAAACGGACGCGTACATTTGCATATGTATGCCATGCATAAATGAGTCTTTACTATACTGATTGGCTATCACGGTGAAATTTGCTCGAGTTGAGATAAACATACTGAAGACCCTGAAGTTTCACATCATTTGCTAGTGCAACTCGCTCAATTCCCGCAATTTGCTGTGTCATTTGCTTCACTGATAAAGGACTCATGTCTTATCAGGTCTTTGAAATGTTATACACACCTGGTACATCACAGACGAGGTGTGACTAACTAATCATTGGATTATATTAGCTGTATGCTGTCTGCTGCCACAGTGCTGCATTCCTGCAGTGAAGCATGGTAGCACAACAGTGACAGCTTTGCAGACATAAAACAGAATGCAATAAAGGTTGAATTTTTGGGTAATATCCTTTTTGAATTAGCATAAAATTTTGCAAATTAAAGGCTGATAAGGAAAAAAGATCTCTGGCCCCCACTCTCCACATTCGTGTATGACCTGGCTGCTCTGACCTGGTACACTACTGTTCTAGTATTATGAACTTCATCAGTCAGGATGATCGAAAACTTCAGGGACTGTTTTCAAATCCCAACCTGTTTCAGAGGCTGCAACATTCAGGTCAGGTCTGCCGGTGAGAATGAGGAGGTCTTAATGTGAGCCACACCAGCCCCAAAGAGACTGACACTCAGGTTGAGCTATCCTGAGATAAACCAGTCCAATCATCCTCACTACATAACCTGCAGCTAACCCTCATCTTTCTTTGCATTATTGATTTTACACAAATTAAAAATCCATGACATACCACCCACCTTCAGATGCCCACATGTATATTTTCTTCATCTGACACGTGCTCAAAAGAGCTCCTCCTACTTCCTAAGCTTGACTGCATTTACAATCCTTTTTCTCATAATCAGCCTGACATTTAAACTCAAACACAAAGGCCTCTCTTTGCTTAAGTGTAATAAATAACAGTTAAATGTATTACTGTAATGACTTTATGGATAGATGAGATTGCCTCTGTGTATTTCCTCCCCTCTCTCTCTTCCCGTCCTCCACAAACACTCAGCGCTTGCTTCACTTGATTAACCCTGAGTGGAGGACATTGTGTCTTCACAGGGGGACGGAGGGGTAAAATAAATATAGACTTACACAAAGAGAATGCACAATTACAGTCAGGTCTCTGCGGCCACTTAGGCCTGAAATAGCATGAACTATGTAGCAGTGGGAGATTTATGGAGCCTGGAGTCTTCACCTTCCTCCAGGCTGGGAGCACAGAGCGGGTCCCAGTTGAAGGGCTCATTGCTGGGATGATGCTTGTTGAGCAGGAGGGAACATTACGTTTCAGCAATAATACTGGACAACAGTCTTCAGACTGAAGGCAGTTATTGTCTCCATAGAAACACACTCGTGTAACCCGATGGCTATGGCTTGACTACATTATAGCCTTTGGGGTTGACAGCCAAGCTTTTTCAGGGCATCCACCATAGCCAGCAGTTAGCAATAAAAGCCAATAGCCATCTTTATCACGTGTGCCATCATTTACAGCCCCACTACCAACTGGAGAAGCAGGAACTGAGCTTGTAAATGATTTTGTCTTTCCACAGTGGGTTTTATTCATGAAAAATGATAAGACATGTAGGGTGCCAGGTCAAAAGAAAATAAACCTGTTTCAAATCCTAGGGTTTGGATTATGTGTACATGGATAACCAACGCATGTGCAGACTCATCTGTTTGTTTGCAAGGTGGCCCTGAAGTTGAACAGCATAAATGCATTGTGAGGAAGACAAGTAGTAAACAAACCTTGATGGACATGAAAGAGCGCAAAGATGAAACTGTCAAATACACACACAAATATTACAGAGACTTAAAAGTGATGGTGCTGTCATCGAATAATGTGCTTCCTGTTAGCCATCTGCTCACACGTTTAATTAGTTGTTTTGGTCCAAAGACGGTCAGCCAGGAGACAACCCAAGAGTAACAAGCTGAAAGGCGGCCTGTTGTCACCTACCGTAGCAGAGGTGGTCCTGCGTCGATTAATAATCAGATTCTTGTAAATTGTGCTTGTAAACTGGGACATGGACAGTAGTCCAGTTAAACGCTCAATTAAGCTATAACTGCAGCTCGACTTGACTGTGCGTGTAAAAGCACTGATAAAAGAGAGAGAGATGTTTACTTTTATGAAGGTAGGTTGGATGTGAAGACCAAAGTTGCAAGGTCATGCAGGGTGTGCTATCGATGCAATATATGACAGTCCTGCAACTGCAAACATGTTGTTGATGCATTAAATTAGAGAAACTGTTTTCCCCCTATTTTTCAAAATAAAGAAATATTTTTTTCTTGTTTAAGATTTTTATTTTTAAAAATATAAGAACATTGTGG
Organism: Xyrichtys novacula; assembly: GCA_962446985.1. Classification (NCBI taxonomy): domain Eukaryota; kingdom Metazoa; phylum Chordata; class Actinopteri; order Labriformes; family Labridae; genus Xyrichtys; species Xyrichtys novacula. Next base: position 12,743,911 of record OY660870.1, read on the forward strand.
GGATTTAAAAAAAAAAAAAAAAAAAAAAAAAAAACTTTGCCTCCTCTTAAAGATACTCGGCTGCTCTATTTTCAAAGTTTACCAGGACATTGCATATTTAAAGTCACTTGAGAGAGGAGCCCTGAAGTGCCAAACTGGAGCTAGATTTGTACCTAGATAGTCATATTTTGAAGCTTGAGGCCGTTGACCAAGCTGCTGTATTTGCAGGTGTGAAATGTGATGTTATCAGAGCAGCCACTCGATGGAAAATTGTGTCCCTTAAGCTAAAAAACAGTGTGCTACTTTGCTATCAGTTTTAAAACAAAGTTTGCGCTGCCCCTCTCAGTATTTAGTATTCATAATGTTGCTCTATTTATTCATCTAACTTTGTCTTAGGGAGACTTATGAATCACTGCGGGCTGGTGTCCCTAAGCGGGCGTGTTTTTATCTTCTTGTTGTTCTTACTTTTCCTAAATTCTCTTCCTCTCTCCGGGGGGCTCTAATCTCTCTCATCAGTGTTCTCGCTCCCTCTCTTCCTCCCAGTCTCTGCTGTCCCCCTTTAGTCTGAGCACGGCTGGTTTTAGAAGGTATTTCAGGGCCGTCTCTCCCCTCTCTCATCAAATGTCATCCTCTCATGTTGTCACGTGGTATTTGGAGCGAGTCCTCCGGGACTTGGCTGTTTGAAGTATTGATTGAAGTGCCCTCGTCCCCCCGGAGAGCCGTTACGTAACGGAGACGCAAAAATCCACAAAGTCACAGCGAGGGAGGGATGGAGGGTGAGGATGAGCAGGGAGGGAAGAGGAACTGAAATGAGATGGACAAGGGGGAGAGAAGTGTCAAACTGGTAGGAGAAAAGGCATTATCAGACTTTGTGATACATCCTTCAGGAAAACGAAGAAAGTCGGACGACAGCAAACAAGTGTCATAGATCAGAGAGCTGGAAATAGGGCAGTGAAGGAAGATGTCTGTACTCCATCATGGTAGTTGTGTCTTATCAAGAAATCAGCAGAAGAAGGAGGAGAGACTTCCTTTCAGAGAAAGATGAGAAAACAGAAAGTATGCCAGGGTTCTCAAAGGGATTAAAAGCTTTTTATTTCCTGCAACTCAAACCGAGAAACAATCAATAATTTGACAGATGAGATTTTACCGTTTCCGAACATATTTGGTGCCAGCTGCAGGATTTAGACTGCTCCAAAGTTACAAAATGATTAAAAAGCAGCAACCAAATCAACAGTTTTGGAGCGGGTGGCTTGAACCTGGAGACTACAAGTCTTTAGAAATGTTTTAATGCTCTCCTGCTTTTGACCTTGCACTTAATTATCCATTATACATTTATTTTAAGTTAAATATTCCTCTTTCTGTGCAATCGAGTCATGTTGCAAAAACATCTGCACAGGTACTAAAAGTCCTTGGCCGTTCAGAGTGACATTATTACTCACTGTGTTTGAGAATTTACAAGTGTCTTCATGCTCAAACTCTTCCGTGATCATGACAACAATCCAATGACCCATTTGGTTAATTTGCAGTGAGGTATACTGATAAACAGGATTTAAGTCAGGCAAAGGCTGTCTGTGGCTTTGTGATAGTGAGTTATTTGAAGTGGACTATATCTGACATTATGATTGTACAGAACATGCATGTGATTATTGTGAACTTTCCTGTAAGTTACTGTCCATGGAAGAGATATGTATGTGCTCTAGCCAATAATTTAAAGAATGCTCTTATTACTCATCAAGACCATGACCTTGGTTATATACCTGAACAAAGATTGAAAAATGGTCTTTATCTGAGGATTAATTATTTGGGCCCTCTACATGCACAAAAAAGTACAATACAATTATTAATCAAAAGTCCAAGATCAATCAATGCACCTCCTAAGCTCATGTGCAGCTAATGGTGAAGTCTGTGAGTCTAGTTAAATCACATTCTGATATCAGGACTCAAGCTGGAGCTCAGGACTCAAATACTGCTTGCCAAATCCTGTGTACTTTATTTTTCCCTTGACTTTAAAATCTGTTTATTTGAGATTTAAAAGGAAACTTGACTGGCAACTGTACAAAGGATCTGTCTTAATTTAACGTGAACAGTGTGCGCATAAAAACTATTCGTTTTGGTTGTGTGACAAACACCTCACACACACTGTGATCCCAAATAAACCCACAACAATTATTTGATTGCTCGGTGTATGCAAGGTCTGACTGTCTGTATGTGTGTGTAAGTATAATGTGAACACTCACATCCTTTCTAATCTGATTATATTATTAAATATCTGTAAGAGGGACAAAAACTCTTATAGCATGGTAAAGGATTGAAGATGTCAAAGTCCACCCCCTTGAGCTATCAGCACACACACCTACACAGACACACACACACAGACACACACACACACACACACACACACACACACACACACACACACACACACACACACACACACACACACAGGAAGGATGGTCCTTGTTACACAAGGTCTTGGTTTGACACGCAGGACTCCCCACCATGACGTACGACCTCCCTTCAAAGGTGTCAGAGATGAACGCTGCTGCCAGGACAGACTCAATGTGTGACCTTTGACCTCAGTCAGACCCCTGATCTGCTGATTATTGTCCTGGTGCTTCGGGATGAGCAGACGTGAGAGAATGTGTGAGAGTTTACACAAAAATGTGCGTGTCTGACCTGAATTACCTGACTGATTTTTTTCTGTTTCTCTTAAAGGATGCTCGCTCTGTTTGTTTTGTGCTCTTTTGACCATTTCTCAATAAATCAGATACATCAGCAGTCCTGCAGCGACAAAGCACACTCTTCCTTAAAAACAAGTAAAAAGCTGACCATAAAAAGTACACTGCTGCTCACTCTTTCCCAGTAAACACTCGTGAATCATCCTCCCACACAAATTTGACTTATGATGAAAAAAAGTTTGGTTTTGTCTTGTCAAACATTCGGTTTTGGAGAAAAGTCTTTATGTTTTTGCTTTTTCTCTATTTTCCTCCCTAATCAGCTTTTTCCACTCTAAATACTAACCAGCACTGAAGGTCTGTCCTGCAACATGCATGATCAAAGGAAAACTCTGAAAGTGCTTGTTTTGACCACAGACGGTCTCGGGTTATAATTCTCTGGCTTTATTTAAAAGAAAGGTCACTCTGTAATAGACATACATGCTTTATTGAAACTAAAAACAGACATTTGCATTGCCCTCCTTTAAATTAACAAACCTCATCGATGAAAGGTTAATCCTACCCTGCAGGACAAGACATTTCCTTTAGAACTGCTGACTCAATTTATTAGTTTGTTTGTGTATTTGAGTGACTTTGGTGTTTTTATATCGTCGGTTTCAACAATTGAAAAAGAAATCTGTGGTTAACCAGTAGCTTTAATATTTTGCAAAAATCGATGTTTGTCCCAGTTCAGTCTTGTGGCTTTAGAGAGAGTGATGTCTCAGCTGTCAGTGGTTAAAAAATTATCCGTTTTGTAAACTAAAGGTCTGGATTTCTGTTATGTTGAATAAATCCCTTGCTTAATGGTCAGACTATGACTGGGCGCATTTTGCCTTCAGATTAAACAGCAGCCTTTACAGCTTGTTTTGCTGATGCTGGATTAATCTACCAGAGCAGTTCAAGAAGTTTTGTTTTCCATAAATTTTGGTCCCGTAATACCGATGTATAGGGATGATGTTCAAATGCACTTCTATTAAAACAGTTCTAATCTGGTGCAGCTGGTTTCTGCATGTACTGATTTTGCATCCTTTGTGTACTAGTGTTTGCTTTGAATTCAGTTGTGTAGCAGCGCCATTTTGTTTTTTATTTGCAGTGCATTCTGAGTCTTGGGTTCATTGTGGACATTTGCATGTGTTTGCAGCATGTTTCTATTAATGAAGAACATTTAGGTTGTCTGCAACTGCATGTTTCTCTTTGTTCATGCACTTCCTTGTATTGGACAATAGAGGCGTTATCAGAATATTTACATGTTTATGACACCAGCTGCATGCATAAGTAGAGACCGGTTGCAGGTTAGACCCTCAATGTGTGTTCACTGTAGTATGAAATGAAATTATAGCTCTGAGTGTGGTGGTGTCTTTCTGCAGCTTGAAGAGAGGAAACATCTCTGTCTGCTCCTCTCTCTGTGCTTTTATCTAAACAACGTCTGGTTGGTCTGCTGTCTGTCCTCCAACACAGAACAGACCATTCTCATAATTAACTCCAGTGACTCTTTGCAGCCCTGAACCCCTCCTCTGCCAGCCGGCCTGCACACCAGGACCAGGATGTCTTGGATTTTATGAGTCAGGGTGATCCGTGGGAAGCATTTGTTAGATGAAATGAAAACAGGGTGCTCTTTATCTACAGAAAAGCTGAGATCACTGAAGGTAAATATCATTTTAGAGCTTCTGTATGAAGGTTGCATGACAGGAGGGCATCAGTGGGAGTCTGTTCAAAGCCTCTGCACTGAAACCTTCTCATCTTCCTCCTGTTTGTTTCTGTGACTTTGTCTCTGGAGAGAGAACAAAAGGACTGCTTCTATTTATAGAGCTTTTAGAACAGTCTGGTGTCTAATTTTACCCTTCATAATGTCACCCAAACCTCTCAGTTTTTATCACATTTCAGTTTCAGCTAAATTTCTTCTGAAAGTCTGGACTACATGTCTTAACAGATCAAATAAAATAAAATAAAACAGAGACAAGTCAAGTCTTGTGAAGTTATCAAAATGAGGCGTCTGGAAAACTCAGAATATGCATTTGCAGATAACGCCAACATCTGCACAACTCCATAATCAGGACTTTGCTGAGGTTTGGTCCTGCCATCCAACATAATTATTTTATGTGTTTATACTGTCTAACAGATCAGCAAAGTAGGTCTACTTTAAGTGGTCTAAATTCCCTGAACAGATCTGACTGTAAACTCCTAGGGATGGTTTTCCGAGCATGCATGAATAACACCCACCTTTGTAAATACCTTACCTCTTAAACTGAAGTGTTTTGGACCAGATTGAACATACATAAAAGGCTGTCTGTGCTTTTGGATGTTCATATCCTTGTGGTGGTCTTAAGTAGAGGATTCTAACCTAGAATTAAGTAAACGTTGCCAAAATTAAGCTCTGGTGAGCGTGTAGCTATTTGAAGCGATTGGGATAGTGTCACAGGTGCTTATTGGTCCCAAAGTGTTCCTCTTTGTTTCTGATTTTACCATAGTTGTCCAGTGATGTAAACATGTCTAGTTTGGAGTACATTGTCTCAAAAGAGTCAGTGCCGCAGCTTTGGAGTGTGTTCAGGGTCAGGGTGGGGCATTTCCTTAGACTTAGATTAAAATTACATCTTCTGTTTGACATTAATCTGGTTAGTTTGATCTCTTAAAAAAGCCAGAACACTTGAGTGTCTTTGGCTCTGGTTAGGCTCAAAAACTCTCTATCGGTTGGGTTTAAAAAACTGTTTGATCCAACCAGCACAAGAAATGAACTCCACAGATGTTTAAAGGGATGGATTAGGCCTGTGACTATGTACAAGTGTTGATGATAACCATCTTTTTAAGACAAAAATAACATGGTGGTTGCCACACATCTTGAAACTGAGAAGAGACAAATCTCCTGGATTATTGTTACAACCAATAATTCTCAAAGGGGTAAACGAAGTAACATAAACCAGATGTTAAGGTAAATAAAGAAGTGCTTAAATAAAACAATAGGATAAATGCCAAACTAAGGATTTCTGTATATGCAACACAAATCACAAAACTCAAAACTAAAATCCAATCTGAATCTATTGACGAGCACCAAACACAGACAGGTGTGGGAAACAGTTCACATTAAATCCAGTCACCCCCGACTGAAACACCTACCGGCATTTTAAAGAAGGAAGCCACCAAGTTACCAGTCCCTGATTGGTGAACGCCAGCCACTCCAACCACCAGATGCTCCAATCACCCATCTCCAACAGGCGGCCTGAGGGGAGGGAGCAAACAAAGGCACGCATGTGCACATACCCATACTCTCTCTCTCTCACACACACACACAGACAGACACGACTATTATTTATAAATTTGATTAGAAATAGATGAAGACTTGTGAATTCATTGTGTTTCTTCGTTAAGTTTATGAAGTTATGTGTTGCTCCTTTGTTTAGCCTTTTCTCCTATTGGCTGATTGTGTTGTGATATCGATATATTTTATCGCCCATTAATAGTGTCGTGAAATCTGATATCCTGGCAGCTGTAGTTTGGCTCAATCATTTTAGACCCATGAACACCCCGAGTCCTCACAAAAGAGCTGGTGACTGATTTTAAGAAGACTTCTTCTCCAAATACGTCCATATACCTCTAAGATGTTATTAATGAAGTATGGTTTTATTCTTCCTCCACACCAGCAGCTCTTCTCTCCTCTTTCTACCTGTCTGCAGCTCTAAGTTCACAGACTCAGCTCATTTTAGACTGCACCACTTTCCAGAAAATGTAATTTACAAAGTGGTCTGCCTAATAATGTAATGATGACTGGTTATTATGCGGGTCTGAGCTCTTCTCTTTGAACTCCCACTCGTCATCTCTGTATCAATGTGCCTTAAAGCCACCTCCTGCTGATCTCACAGATAGACCGTGTTAGCAGCTAGCTCTCCCATCCTTCACAGAACGCTTACATAACATCCCCACCTCCCATACGTGAACGCACATCATCTACGCGGCTGTGACGGAGCAGGGAGAGGACAGGACGGGACATTTTCATGAGTGTCAGGACTCACTTTGAAGATTAAGAGCAGAGATATGATAATGGAGAGACTGAAGCCACTGCAGTGTGACTCTGCAGGAGGAACTCAAGGCCGTCAGCTGAATAATGGGCACACACACACAGACGCACAGACACACACACACACACACATACACACACACACACACACACACACACACAGACGCACACACACACACACACTCAAGTTTGCTTGTTGGCTTTGTATTGCCAAGTCATGTCAAGCTATGATCAGAGAAATATTTCTCAAAAGCAAACAAAGACTGAAGGAAGTCTTTAGGCTTGTTGCCTAGCAATACCCACCTGACACCTGCAGAGCCATCTAAGCTCATTTATTCTTTACCTTTTAATTCATCGTCTTTAAACAGAACTGCTTGTTAAACCTCAGACTGTGTGAATAATGGACTCAGAGACCATGAAGTTATCTGTTGGTTTGCCGGCTGCCTTTTTGAAGCCCTCTATTTCTGTAACCACAAAGCTCTTATTTGTTGAAGCTCAGTGATCACATCTTGACAAGAAGGAGTTTGCATAGGCCTGCACAGAATCACAAAAGTATAGATATCTTTTTTTTTTTTCACCACTACATTGGCACCAATTAATCCAAGGTTAGCTGAAAGCAAGTTTATCTTCATTTAACTTAATTAAGCTGGTGAAATATGGTATGGGCAGCAGGTAGTTTCCTTCAACAAACAAACTAAAATCTGAAATTTAAAAAAGTCAATCTCAAAAAGGAAACTTTACTTCCTGTTTACAACCTGATTTAAATTACATTTTGAATAAATAGGTGTCTTCATTCAAGAAGTGATTTTTTAAAATAGATCAAATATATTAAAGCAACCAATCTGACAAATGAGAGGCATGACTAGCTTGAAGCTAGCAAAGAGGCTCAAGACTAACCTCAACTCCATCATTTTGCCTTATCGTAGGGCTGACATTTCAAATATGGCAGTCGTCTCTCTTTGCTTCAGAAACACTGGGTGATGTTACTGAGACTGTGTCCATTTTTTTTACAGTCTGTGATCACACGTGTGCACAAACACATGGACACTAACATACATTCATAAACCAGTGTGCCTTGCCTTTTTCTGTTCCTTTCCCCCTCACTGTGTCAAACTACATGACGAATCAAAACTTAAGGTTAAAGAGTTACAGCAGGTACAGACATCAGCACAAACTGAACAAGAGTTGATGTTTAACACACCATTATCACAGAGTGTGTGTCTGCTATGGGGTGTATGAAACTCCCTGTGCTGAGGAGTGAGAAGTCTTTGTACTGCATTTTTCTCATTCACTGTGATATATTTGTACTTTTTCAAAGTGTATATGCTTCCCTATGTTAAGGCAAGCTGTACAGCCCATGAACCATGGTAGTGATGGAAAGAACAGTTCTTTTGACTGTACTGAATCGAATTTGACTGTAGAATTCGTTCATTAAAACGATTCATTTAAAAGATTCGTTCGCTGAATCAGTCAGTGCTTTCGGAGCCCCGTCCTGCAATACACAAGTGAGTGACACAGTGGCGACTTCGTTCAATGAACGAGCCCCTCCCCTCCCCTTCTGCTGAAGTCACAGCATCATTCACTGGGTGACACATGTCATTCATTTGCTAAGTCCTGAAGGGAGAATCACTCCCCTGCCCCTACCTCTCTGTGTATCACTGTCAGCGGAAACAGCACAGCAGCAAGCAGCACACCCGCCAAACGAGCGCAAGATATCAAATAGCGTATTGCTTTGAATCGGCTGAAATGAAATCCTTCTTGCAGGAAAGTTTATACACATGTATTAATGTAAAGGCACTATAATGGACTGTTTTATCTTAGCCTCAGTGAATGACCCGGTGCTCTGCAGTGCGTGAATGACACTACACCCCTCCCTCCTCTGCCTGCATCAAATCATTTGGAAGTCGTTCAGTTCGTTCACAGTCTGACTCATTCACAGACTGACTGATACATGTCGTTCAATCGCTGAGAGTGAATCATGAGACTCTGCCCATCAGTTCGCTGGCTGGCTGTCTGTGTGTCGTTCACTAAAGAGTCAAAGGCGGTAATTTCACTCCCGTCCGGCACTCCAGGCTTGCGGCTGAGCTCAACTGAACTGAGAAAAGAACGAATCAGGTCTCGGAATGATTCCATTCATGCCGTTCACTCAGCAGGTCAGTTCTTTTGAACGAAAGGTTCATGAACGACACAACACTAACCATGGCTGATTTGTACTGTACTGGCCAATTAAGAAGTGTTACATCGTGTTACTTGTTACATATTAAAGTGTAAGTGGTTTAGTTTCGCCTTACACAAAATATACCACCGCTGCTGAAACATCTGAGCTCGGATCAGGCAGACAGACAGTTACAACCCTGAATATGTGTCGAGTGCCGGCTGCAAGCATGTTTATGTCTGCTGTAGAGTTGGATATTTTCACACACATCTCTGTGTAGGTTGTTTCACTTGTGTGCACACTTGTGGAGCAGCAGTTTCCACTCTTTCATTTTTCAGGTGTTTGTTTTGATCATAAATGCATGAATAAATGAGGCATGTCCACAGAAACACACCTTACTGAGGTCATCTGGTAGACTCTGTGCAGGGAGGCTGACTGCTCTGACCTCAAGGCTCATTGGTCACCATCCATCACGGCCCATCATGCCCAAGGTGAGTGTTTGTGATCAGGCGGCCTGTGGAGCCGCTGAGACAGCCTGCCGTAAAGAGCCTCGGCGATGAGGTCAGGGGTCAGAGTTCATGCATGTTCCCACAGTAGCAAAGGGGGCTTGTCTCTGTTCACTGTCACCTTGTCCACAAACCCCCCTTCCTCATGAATTATTGAGACGGAGTGATCAGTAAAAGTAAAGACACACAGAGGCAGATTAGTTCATGTGTTGGAGCAGCTGCAGAGCAAAAGTCTCCCAAAGTGAGAGGATTATTTTTAGTTTGAGGATGACACTGTTTCACTCTCTGACACCATTCAGTCGAATAAGTCACAGTAATGACTGAACGGCCAATTAGTCCCCTAATTCGCTGTCTGAAATACTCTGTGTCACTGCGCTTTGCAGTTCCAAAATGTGCAGAAATATTAAATCACTCCATCAAATCTTCAAACCTGAACAGTCCTCCTGGTCCAGGTCTGACTGGAGCAGCACCTGGGACCTGTGAAGTGATCATAATAGAGGCCGACACGTTTGCAGAGAACTGGGACCCCGGTAAAAGTTTGAAATACTCCAGAGGAGAAAAAGCTGTCGTCACCGCCTCCTGGGAGCGTCTGGATGAGCTGAGCTAAAGAAAGTGTCAGAGCTGATATTGAAGGAAACCATCAGAGGGTAAAGGGCGATAAAGAGGATGAGACCTGCTGGAGTGTGTTGTGTCTATCCTCCACTTAACCTCCTCTTCCTCCTGTCTTCATCATCACAACTTTGCAGAAGGAGAGCCGAGCCTTTTTTCCGACTATGTAACAAATAAAAAAAGCTCCCATTGGAATTTGTTTTAATGCAACATGGAAAAACTTCAGCAATGCCGCATGGGCATCCTTCAAATTGTTTTCAGACTTTGTCTCTAAGTTATGAAAAGGTCAGAAAATTAAAACACTTGGTTGACCTGTTTTATCCTTAAATTTCTAACCCCCAAATTCTACCGCATGCAGAATGACACTGCTGCAGAACAGCAGCGATTTTTCGCCCCCCACCAAATCCAACTGGATGCATTTGTGAGGTGAATTTCTTGTCAAATTTTGGACAGCGGGAGTAATCAGGACTCACAAGAACCCACAAATTCACATGCAATCGCATGACAACGAGTTGTCTCTCAACAGTCACATCACCATATAAGCAATAGATTGTGTCCTTCCAGAGGAGGAAATCCACTCTGTCCAGACCAGTAGATCAGACACTTTTGTGCAGATTGGGAATTAACCATGGGTAAGTGCAATATTTATCTTTATTTGTATATTTATATATATTTTATTTTGTGTCTGTGCCCGACTTCCTGTCCAATAGGGGCTAATCTGTGCCGAATTTATGCGGCATGCTGCAGTGTCCGGAAAAAAATAGAACTCTTGGCTACTAAGCCTGCTGAACTGCAGGGAACTGGAAAGAAGCCAGAGGAATTTGACACATCAACTTGAATTGACACGATCAGTGGTGATCAGCACATACGGCCTGCATGCAGTACAATTTATGGGTTAGTCTTTCAACATCTTAGATCAAAAATAGTTTCAGTCGTAGATAACAATAACTTCAAATTTGAGGTATCCTGCGAACATAAACAACTACAAAATATTTGTTTAAAATATTCACCATCCATCATAACAAAAGAATCTGCAGGGAAAAGAAACGAACAAGTGTGCAGAAAAAAAGGCTTTCACCACTGTGTGTGCAACAGTTTGTGTTTGAAAAAGAACCTACAAATAAATACCTAACCTGATTTCGGTTTTCAGTCAAGTGATTCAGCACTATTTCAGCTGATTGTGATTGTACGCATGCAATACAATTGCAGAAAAGAGGCAGCACTTATTGTAATGCCATCTTGGAACATGATTTTGCTTTTTATTAGCCTCTCTAAACCGATATCTACATGCACATGCAGCTAAGTGTGGTTATAGATATCATCTCTCCTCTTCAACCTTTTCCTGTCTTATCAGAAGAGTTTTGTCTTGTTACATTTTCCAGCTTCTCCAAATAACTCAAGACAAAAACCAGAACACCAGGGACATTTGCAGTCCACCAAATACTTTATCAACTGAGGATCTAGAGACATAACATCAGCTGGATTGGACATCTTTTAACTGTGTTCAGACTGCATCCCTCTGCTAAATATTTGCAAATGTATGATAGCCTACTTTGTCATAAGTAGATAAATATCATGCTGGTAATTTAAAAGATGTTTCACCATTGTCTCCCTTAAAGAAAAGTGTAAGCCTTAAAACATTGCTGGTTTGTCATCAATCTTTGTTCACATGTTTTCATTTCATAAGAAATTTAATCTCGAGCAGGTCTCGACCATAGTCTTTGCTGATAGTCGATTTATTTTGGGACCTTCTAAATAACCAAACACTTTACAGTATAATCCAGTGAGTAACAGAGGTAAGAAAGACCTTTAACAAGAGAAACCTTGGGCAAAACCACGCTCACATCAAACAGATGGCTGCAAAGACTGTATTAGCTCTTACAAGGCATCACCACCCTTTCTGCTGCTTTATGGTTCTTGACAACAGTTATGTTGTCGCACATCGCAGCATACATCAAGACAGACTTCAGACTTTTAAGTAACTTTTTTTCATTAGAAAGTCAAAGCTAGACCAAGTCAGACTTTTAGGACCTACTTATAATGAACAATCAAGCTGCAGAACTCTTTGATCTTATTCCAACTCTCAAAAAATCATCAGAAACCGTGAAATCACTTGAAAAGTTTGGTGAAAGGCTTGGGATAGAGTTGACAGTGACTTACAGAGGCTGCTGGAGAGCGTCTCTACAGCCCCCTTTTCTCTGAAATCCTCAATTTACCAAGTTCAAACCAACATTGTTCTGTATGAAAGATGAGCTCCTCACTTTTTTTCCACACAATTGCAGCTTCGAACGTCTTTAGTAGGGAAATGCGAGTCTGTAGAGTGTGCTCTATGCTTGTCTCCGTTAATATCTGTATTATGTTTCAGTAAAGCCACCATGAAATCCTGCTTTCTATTATCAGGCTGTTTTTATGCATGGATTTCTTTTGTCTAAAGTTAGGGTTTGATCGAATTTGTGACATTTTACTCAAACAGAGGGTCTGTATTACTCAGAGCCCTGCACATGCATACCCAGCAGCAAACCAGGCCTTGGCGATCAGAAGGGACTGGAAATCTAATAAAAACAAAAGTAGAGACCACTGAGAAGAACATCGGGTAAATAAGACATTGGCAGAAAAGAACATTGGTTACAGGGACGCCTCAGGCACAAGTCAGACACTGTTTCAAAATGGTCATCTCATCAGTCTGAGAGTTCAGGGTAAAACCTCACTCTGAAAATCGACGTGTACAATACACTCTCTGCTCTGAAAAGGGCGCTTCCCCTTTGTTTCATTCACAGTCTAAATTTCTTCTTTTTGACCATTGTCCTGATCTCCATGCTCCTGCTGGCGCCCTCATCGTCCACACCAACTCCGCCTGGTCACAAACTTGAAGATTCAGGTGAGAGGAGCGAATCTATCATCGCCATCAGCTCAGAGAACTCCAGGAGTGTTATTACTTTGAGCCAAGCCATTAAGCTTTTACCCCGGAGCGATCGATGGCAGATGCCGGAGGGGTTGTTTATCTTTTGTCTTATCAGAGCAGCAAGGAGAGGAGGGGGTAGTGGAGGGAGAAACAAGAGGAGAGGACTCAGACTGACAGATAGAAAGAGAGCAAAAGAAAAGAGGAGGGGGAGAACTCCATGTTCCAGTAAGACATAACAACTTTTAGTTATAATTCAGTCCACAGTCCACCGGCTGACTTTTGATTCGTCAGACTTCATGTGAGCCCGACACTCTTGATGTGAGAGATCAGTTATGAGACAAGGTTACGTGAAAAGCTCCCAGCCTTTAGGGAAATGACTCAGTATGATAATCAGATGGACTCAAAGCTCTGCTTCATACCTCTCAGCATGCCAAAGGAACAAACCAGCCACATTATGCAGCACTCACCGGCTATCTGAATGTTTCTGGCATGGATCTGTGCCGCATCAGTATTTATCTCACAGCTGTTAAGCAGATGATGCAACTATATGAACCTTGTCAAATATCCAGGATCAAATTTCTGATTTCTTTCAGCAAAAATTTAATGCCTCCAATAAAACAAAGCACATGCAGTAGATGTAGTATATCCAGAAACAGTAAAAACTGGAAGAGTCATTGTGGTAACACCCACTGGTTTGTTGACTACCTCTTTGAAGCCACAACAGTTCAGCACAGCCATATGGGACGATATTGAAGAGCTTGAAAAGAGCTTATAGTTTGTAAAAGCCAAGTCAACCATGCTAAGGACTAGGGATGCACTGATCCAATACTAGATCGGATATTGGCTCTGATATTGACATATTAACTGGATCGGATATCTGATGAATGACATCGATCCAGCGTTCAGTTTTTTTTTTTTTTTTAATTAATATACACAACAACACAGTGATTCTGTTCGCTCTATATTCTATGTCTGTCTATCCTTTTGCACTAAATGTATACATGGAAGTCTTACTCCTTTTTGCTGTGTGTTAATGTGAAATATGTTATTTGTTAATAAATGATATTAAGTAAATTCATATCTGTGTTAATTTATTATCTTTTTTTAACCAGGCTAATGTCAAGCCTGATGCCTTCACTCACAGGACAAGGTATACAGTTCAATCATTCAACAGTAGTATTGGATCAGATATCAGCCAATACAATCAGCCCAGGTAATGGTATTGGATTGGATCAGAAAAAAATGGATCGGTGCATCTCTACTAAGGACTAAGATAGACTTACAATGTACTCCTGCATGGGTGTCCAGCTGCATAATGAGGATTGTTATGAATATTCCTTACTATGTACTTTGTGTATTCTGAGGATTCCTCCAGAGAGCCCACCATAATGCTCAAACTGTATAGAACTACTGGATGTACAAAATGGACATAGCAACACTCAACGAGGTTACACTTACTGCACCTTGCAGTTGCATCACTTTTTAGAGGACATGCACAAACCATCACAGGAGATGCATGGCAGGCATGCATTCACACACACAAGGTTACTTGCAAATATATCTCCAGTTTACGTGTTCAAATTACGAATGACATTGCTCAATACTGCCCCCACTGTCTCAGTGGTACTGCACTGTTTGGTCTGTATCCATGAGCTCCTGGAAAATATGCAGGAATACAAATGAAATGCAGGCAGAGTATTCAGCCAGAAGGCTTCCTCTGTGTCTGTATGCATACAGAACCTAATGTTTACTCCTGTGTTTCCCTCAGAATTAGATTTATGTATGGTTTTACCTGACCACAGTTATTTTTTGTCAGACTAGAGAAGCCAAGCGAGCTCATAGCCATAATGGACTCTCAGTTCCTTTGCCCACATCTCCACTGGGAGAGTAAGCAGCATGTAATAAGCACCGAGAATATTAATATCACTGTTTTCTCATCACTACAGCCTGCTTTCTTCTCTGCCGAGAAAAACTATGCACAGGCCACAAATAAATCAAAATATGACTAACACTGCCAGGTATACAGTGAGCACGGATCCAGATATATTTATCACTAATCAGAGCTAACATTGATGAAATCCATGCTTTTCACCCATAAGCAATTGGAGCACATACTTAGTAAAAAAGATATGATACACCACCATGTGTTTGATATTTGCATGAAAAATAAAGCTTCAAAAGGCGCAAACTGAGTGGTTTAGATGGATGCTAAAGTTAAAGTTAAAGTGACAGCTAGCAGCCTACCTACTTCTGCATAGTTTTAAGCCCCGGCATGATCTAAATATGAGTTATATAAAACAATAATATTCACTACAACTGGATACATGAAACAATTGTGTTGTTTTTGCACTGAACCTGTGCAAATAAGCCAAAAAGACAGAGCAGTTTACAAAAATTGTACAAATGCACAAACTGCATCTGTGACTGCAGAGGAAAATGAACCTCTCTGTTAAATTAGTCTAATTCACAAACATTAGGACCATTGGCCATGCACAGTGAGGGTGAAACTTTCACTGCAGAGTGTACATGGGATGTCATGCTATAACTTTTCTGTGATCACAATTGCACCTTGGTCACTTAAAACTGATATTTCTGTGCAAAAAAAGTAGTCAACGATTGTTTGATGTCACTATTATAATCATGGATTTAATCAGTCAGAGGTGGCTGTGATTTAACCCCAACATATAAGGGCTCTACAGTGACCCATTGCCCCATGTGTGTGGATGGGATGGGAGTTATTTTTCCTCTTTGTTTTATCTGGATGAGCTGCTATTTGCAAGCTGGATATAAAGAGTGAAGGTCACATCACATCTGTCATGGATCAGCTCCACAAGAAACTGGTAAGAAGCAGTCCATCGAAGTAGTGTTGTAATCACAACTATTGTCAGGAATTCAACCAATTTCTGTGAATGTTGCCCGGCCATGTAATTTCTCCAATCACTGCAATCACCCCTCTCCTCACAGTGCCTGTTTATCATCATATGCATCATCACACTCACTTCCTTTCTATGGTTGAGAAACAGGTTAAACAACAGTTATTACTGAGAAAGTATGTGCTATAATAGAGGACAAAACAAAAATCATCAGTTGTTGGACATTTTTCTGCCACTAAACACGCAAGAATGGCAGAAATTCAACAACTACAGTGACCATGCCAGAGGCAGTTTAGCCACAACTGTTTTAAATGGTAGTGTAGATCCTTTCTGTACAGATATACTTGTCTTTTTCCATTTTAATCAATGTGTACTTGCATCAGAGCATCAGAGACAAGTGGAGTAGATGTGTTATTCTAACCAAAGGTATAATTTGAATAAATGTGTGTGTGTGAATGAGATGCTGCTCAGTGATGAAGAGAAGACAGCACATGAAAATGATCTTGTGCATTTATCTCAGAAGTGTGGGCTACAGCTGAGTTGGAAACTTTGGACCAGTTTTATTGCACCTCATATTTACTCAGAACTTTGCGGGCTACTTGAATAACAGTACAATGTGCTTTGGCAAGTGGACCTTTAGACAAAGCAGAGACGGAGGAATGGTGTTCAATTCTTGGTGACAGGAGCAACAACAGTCCATTCATTCCTAACATATTCACCTAGGTCTTAGTGGGGGCAATGTTTGACCTTGTGGTTTAGGCATGTGCTCCTTAGCTGCAACCATGAGCCTCATAACAGCTCGGCTTCTTAAAACTCAGCTTGGACTTCAGGCTCACATTTCTTGTCTCAGTTTATCTAAATTTGATTAAAAAATATTTTTCAATGTGAATAGAGACAAAAACGTTTTTGCACCACATTATCAAGATGTTCTGCTTTAAAGTCAGACACTTTAACCCGACTGTCTGACTCTAAAGCAGATACTTGGGTTTAAGTACTGCACCTCTTTGACCCACTGTCTTTTCTACCTCAGCCCCAGCTTGTTTTTGTTTTGGTGTTTTATCTGTAACCATCCCTTTCTGCTGTTTCCTGATCTGAATCCTATCAGCTGGCTCAGAGTGAAGACTGGTGGAAGGTGACAAGGAAGGTGGGAGGTGAACACAGCCACTCTTACTCACACTCTCACAGGAGGAGAAACTGATTTTCCAAACTCTTAGATGTGTGATGAAAGCCTGTAACAAGGAAGATGGACTGAGCGTGAAGCGGAGCGATGAAAACCAGCTGTCTGGAGGGGATGTTTCCCTCCCTCTATCTCTGTCTGTGTCCTGTCTCTGTCTTGTAAACACATTCAAACACACACAAATACACAAACCTCTTTTTTACCCTTTCCTTTTATAAATACCAACTTCAAAGCCTGCTGCATAAAACGGTTTAATTTCTCCTCATAAATAAAGTAAAAACATACTGAATGTAGGAGTTAGAGAAACTTTATCGTTATGATTCTTGTTTTTCATACTGCCATACTTTAAATTTCATTTATTCACCCACCTCCATCCCTGAAGTCCAGATCCTCAATTAAAGCTGTTACTCATCCTTTCATCCCCCCAGATGCGCTCTTCGTTCTCCTCTCTCTGCATCCCTCAGCTCATTTAAATCAGCACTAACTTCATTATAATTTCCAAGGTTGATTCAGCAGACAGGTGTGAGCAAAAAGGCAAAATAACAAGAAAATCAGATTTTCTCAGTCTCTTGAGTAGATTAAAAAAAAAAATTACAGCTAATCCTCACCTTTCAGGTTGTATGCAAATGATGCACTAATGCAAGCTAACGAGTTATTTGGTTATGGGCTTGCAACAAATCTGGAATATTTATGAGTCATGTAAGATGCAGTTTGCTTTTGTCTGACTGTGTGATGGCTTTATGGCATTCATCAAAGTCCACAATGTGCACTCCATTCAAGCTGTGTAGCTGTCTCCCTCAGCACAAAACTTTATGATGTGGAATTTGCAATACGCTGTTTGAGCCGAGCATCATCACAGTGACTCTCAGCGACTCTCCTGCCAAATGCGTACAATGCTACTGCGCAATGTCGGTTTCAGGAAATGGAGAGAAAATGCGGAATTACTGAGAGCTTTTTGGCTTCAAATCTGGATACTGGCAGTAGGCGGAACCAAGTTGTCCGTAGTATATACTGTCTATGGTCCAGACCCAATCTAGTGGTTGTTTACCTTTATGTAGAATCCATTAATTGTAGTTTCAGTATCCAGATTTACTTTTCATTGTTAGGTAAGTAGACTTTTGTCTGCAGTGAAGGTGTGAATCAGATTGTGTTTACCTGGTTCGCACAGGGCTGATGTGCTCCCTCTCAAAGGGCCCATTGATAGGCCTGAAGCCAGGGCATTTCCTCCTGAACGGCTGCTGACAGCGCTAACTGCACTCTGGGGAGCTTCTTGTCAGCAGCTTCCACTCTCCATAAACCAGCAGCTTCAACAGTGCTCTGAGGTGGACAGGGGTCAGCGAGAAAGAGGGCAGGGACCACTGTACATCCACTGGAACTCATGTTTACTCAGGTATTTTCCACTCTGTTTCCTCTGTTTAAGTCAGGTGTCCTTAAGCCTCCTCTCCATTTTTGTTTCTCATTGTAAAGCTTTATTTTTGCTAGATTAGTAGAACCAAGGGACTTAATGTGATTTAGATGTTAACCCCTAAAATCTGGGCCACATGCAGTGTATTCCTCCAGGATGGGCTGAGTCTATATTTCACAGAATTTCCTGTTCCCAAATTGTAAGTAGATTCTCTGCTTCCTGAAACTTCCACTACACATAAATATGCCAAACTTGGTGAAGATGGACAATACCCTTTGCACCATGTTGCCCTTTAATCTAATCACAGTGAGATTTCAGTCTTCTGATGGATTTGATTCTGCTCTTACTGAGAATCTGCTTCTGCGCTGTGTAACCAGTTGAGCCTCCTAAATTTGCACACATATGACATCAAAGCTTCCTCTCATATTGCAAGTACAGTCTCCATTATTAAGGTGAGGGAAGCATGGAAGGAAACAAATATTGTTGTTTATCCCTCTCCCTTTAGAATAATCTAACTGACCCAGACTTTGGTTATGGGGATTTAATAACTGTGTCTCCAGAAAGGCAGAATTACTCTGCATATTTCCTCTGACATGAGACAGCCAAGTTATGACATTCCCCATCTTGAAACTAATGCAGATTCAGTCTGTGTTTGCGTGTAATCCTCCAGACTCGGCCATGCCACACCTGCCCGTCGGCCTCGTCAGAAGAGTTAAATCACCTGACTGCTGTGTGATCAGCCACCTGCCTGCACAGCTGCTGCTCGTTTGCTCATTAGCTCACAGAATATATGGAGGCCAGTTAGTGTTATAGTTTACTAGACTCTTCTTGAATCTTTGCTAAAGCTGTCTGCCACTCAGCCCTCTTTTCCCTGCTGCTTTTTTGCTGATTTCCACTCTGAGGCTTTGAGCTGCTTGTTTGAATTCTGTCTTGTTCTTCTGACCAAATGCCGGCCTGACATTTTATAGGTAAACAACACATCGACCACACCTGCGTTTCACAGTGTGAGTCTGCTTTTTGGATCTCAGCGCAGTATACCACACACAGAATAAACACACACAGAGAGCACTGTTTACTGAGGCCCTCCCCTCCAGCCTTATGAAATAAAATCTCATTATTGGAGGAAAACCTTGAGTTAGATCTTCTCTCTGGTACACTCAGAAACTACAAGGTCACAGAACAAAAAGTTTTATAAATTCACTTAAATTAAGGACTAGATTAAGGCAAAGTCATTAGAAGTTTGAGTCATTTAACAAGAACATAAGCTCTATTAATAATACAGTATAATATGAAACACACCTCAGTGAAGCACTCATAATGCTATCTGTGCATTTGTATGCAGACACTTATGTCCTAAAAACAAAACGATCATTTGTTAACACTGCATTATGCAACTGTCGAATAAAAGTTGAATTAATGTGCCTGAAGCAGTGTAATAATGAACGCACCTGCGGTGGAAAGTCTGTCTTCCACACCAATAGTGTGTAAAATTAATAACAGGCTTAATTTGCGTGAGTTTGAATGCCTGAATGTTTCGTGTTTACTTGCTTGGGTCATGAGAGTAGCTCCCTCCATTTGTATGCCATGTGGCGTCTTCAGAGGTGGCATTGCACATTAATTAATACAAGAAGAGTGGTTTCTTTCACGCCATTTCAGTCTGTTTCATCTCATATAGCTGAAGTTAACTACATAGGAGAATTTGTTCTGTTTGCTCAATTAACTAGTTGAGCCCAGCCACCTCAACATGGAAATTGATTTCAGCTGTTTTTATCTGGAATCTCATACTCAGGTTAAAATCTTTGGGTGTTTTTACACCTGAAGGTCTGGACCAAGGTTAATGTTTTTTCTACACTGTATACATTTGGTTCAGTCTTTTTAGGTTTCACACTGTCACTGTCTGACGAACTTATGTGATATCGTCATCAACTACGCGCTTTGCGTGTCTCTGTAATTACATTTGGCCAGCAAGTGTCTGACGTCAACGCGTTAAATAACATAATAAAAAATCCTGGTTGTGTTGAAATAAGAAACTAGATTTTAGACTAGATTTCTTCATTAGATTATATAGGCTTTATTGATCCTTTTGGGAAGGTTCCCTCCAGCAAATATAAATTCCAGCAGCATTTGTATGTACAGAAAAAGAAATCCCAAAATGATCCAATTGGTAAGAAATAAAAATGCAATATATATGAAGAATAAGGACATAAAACTTCAGATAAATAAAGCATTTACATATAAAAAGCAAAGGTATAAAGCTTCTCCTGTCTGCTGTTCCTAATACACCCTTTAGGGACAGCAGTGAATTCCTGCAAGTCCAAGTTAGCATCTGGTACAAGGTGGGTTAGCCATGTCTCCGTGAAGATAGACAGGCTGCTTTCCCTATAAATCCGCTGACTGTTCATTACAGAAAGCTTGTCAGTCTTGTTTGGTAGCGAGTCATCATGAGAAAACTAAAATGATTAAAAAAGAAAAAAGTCTGACCGGAAGGTGAAAAACTAGGTAAAAAGGGTTTAAGCACAGAGTACTGTAGAGCTCCTGGAGAGGCAGCCGTCTCCTACAGGGCCATGACATCTTTATGCTGTGATACAATTGCGTCAAAGAGCACATGTCAACGCTCCAACTGTCACTGGGCAATAGCTTATGTTCACTGGGCCTCATATGCCAACCCAGGCAGATTCAATTTCCTTTAATACAACATCAGGCTTCTCATAGGATTCAGATGTCACAATGAAGGATCCTTATTGACCTTTCAGTCAGTTCTATTCTGTTGTTGGACAAACCACATAGTCGTGGTGGATGTTGTATTTATTTCTCAGACCTCACTGCGAGAATAACAGGTCACTGTTGACTTTTGGTTTCGGACGGGACATTAACCGCTGTCTCTCGGGTGAAATTTCTGTGTTTGTTTGACCCATTCAGCCACCCTTAGTTACCTCCCCACTAACACATACGCAAGACGCAGGCAAGAAAATACTTCAGCTTTAGATGCATTAGTGTCTGAGTTCCAACTTCAACATTGTCATCATTTTTTATTCTTACCTTAATAGGTGTTTTGTATGTAAACATTTGCAGCAATTTTAAAGACACAGAGAAGAACTCAATAGGGGTACTAAGGAGCTTGGGAAGCCAAACATGCTGTGCATACAGACACATAAAGACAACGCAATTAAAGAAAGATAAAGCCCTAACAAATGCAACAGAGGTGAATCAATGGGAAGAAGTTTTCAGATGCGCAGCTCAGCCGAGTCCACTCAGTAATCTGAATGAACACTGTTATATGTTAAACATGATTGAATCCAGTTTCCAGAGCTAAACATAACAAACACATCTGCATGTGAAGCGATCTGTGTGCACGTTTGCAATCAGGAGAGTGGGCTATTCTTAGGTCATGTTTATTTTTAGCAAAAGGAGTAATGTTTTCATTTTGTTGGATGTGAGAGAATATAAATATTGTACAACTATGGAGAACTATCTCCTTTTTGAGTAGATTTACTCTTTGTTGTTACTCTTTACTGTTTGCTCATTGATCCTATTAATACATGCATGAAATAAAAGTATTCTGTAATCTCTACAATAAACTGATGTCTCATCTGACCATTTAAAGACTAAATTGCTATCCACCATGCTGGTTTTCAGCCATATCATATCCCCCTGCAGGAAGCTCATCAGACCTTTCTTACTAAACTTGGATGGAAAAGACCAAAGTTTATGCAGTATATACTAAAATATTGTCTGTGACATCTGGGTTTTATAGAGCAAAGTGATGTCAAAACTGCTGGACATCAGGAGAGCTTTCTTACCTTCATCACCTGCAGACACACAGGTAATGTGCTGTACCTGCCCTAACGTTTGAAGGGAAGAGGTGATGAAATTTAATGCAATAAATAATTTAGAGTTTGACACAGAGCAACACATTTATCAGGAGAGAGGAGGAGAAGAGAAGCCCTCCAGATGAATAATAACTGAGGTCACACTGCTGCAGCAGTTAGAGGCAACAAAGTGCAGACAGCATTAAGAGGCAAGAAACTGAAATATGTCAAAACTATTTTTCTACTTTTTTTATGTACAAATATTCCTGCTCAGTAAACAAAGATATATTCGTTTAAACTGTGATGTGCATTTTTCTAACAAACTTGATCATACTTTGGTTTCAGTAAAGTCTTGATGGGATGGTGTTACAACCCAGTTGGAGTCAGTTGGAGAAAAATAAACCCCACCATGGTTTGGTCTGAAGTGTATTGCATGATTCCTTCACATCGACCTCCAGTTTCACACATGACACTAGTCTCTGGAGAAAGACAAAAGCTTTCCAGCAGAAAACCCTGGAGGCTTTTGGGAATTGAATTTCATGTCAGCATCACTTCATGAGGTTGTGCTGACTGACCTGAAAAAGCTTTTATGATGCAAACACGGCTTACACCACTGACTGAAACACCAAGCAGGTTTGAATCTAAGATAACTCTGTTTATAGAATAACCACTTTTCAAAAATGTTTGGACAAATACTTAAACAAGTCTGGGCTGCTCTATATGTCCATCATGTTGATGACAAATATGACGACAAGGCGGGAAGTTGTGCACAAGATTTCTGACTTTCCAGGTTGTTTTGACTTATGCAGGCATTCACGTGCATTTAACAGCTAAAAGCTGCTTTTCCAAAGTAGCATAACTTGATTATCATGCAGGGTAATCCCCACTCTTGAAACAGCCTAAATGAGGTCTAAAAGGAATGAAAACTAGCGAAATAGTAGATTGTTCTAGCTTTAAAATAGTGTGTGTGTTGAGTTTTGAGACGTTAAGCTGTAGTAGGTTAGGAACCACAGCTGTAGTCCAAGTATGACTACATTAAAGACGGTGGCCACATGTCTGCACCAGTATTCATGGTTCTGACACTGCCTGCCACCCGTAGCTGCTCATTCAGGAGCAGCTGTGTCCTGAGTGCCAGCTGAAATCTCTGTCAGATAACCCTGAGTTCACCCTGCGTGACCACTGACACAGTCCCGCCGGCTGTCCACCCCGTCACTCTCAATGACCCCTCTCACTTATCACCAGTCAGGTCCACACATACACACACACGTGAATGCATATACACTGCAAACACACACAGATGGCTGCCTGGAGGACCACATGCATACTTGTATAAACTCAGAGTCAGTCACACAAACACACACACACTTTCTCCCACTTGTAATTCATGCAGAGCTTCGCTCTTTGATCACACTGATGTTTACCGAAGCATCCAGCGTGTTATTCTCGGCGTATTAAATGGCACTGCGGACAGATTCGAATGCTTCCAGACTTAATTATTGGGAATGTGCAGGTGAATACATTGAAGTGATTAGAGTTAATGTGGGGTTGTGCTCTGCATCACTCGGCTGTCTGTTAATGGGAGACCTACATTCAGAGCATCTCATCGCTAAAAGGATCAAGATCATCTCTGATCCGTCACAGGACCTTGATAGGTCTCTGCTCGTTTACTCATTACGCAGAGAGGTGAAGAATATATATGTGAGTCTGTGTATGTGTGTGGCAGTTTTCAACAGAGTTATTAATAATGTAGTCCCCAGCCAGCAGCAGCTACTAATTAATACACCCATAGAAACACATACGCGTGGCTTGACATGTTTCAGCCTCTTACATTTACTGTGATACTTAAGCATGCGGTTTGAACCTTAACATGTAACCTAGATATGTGTGAACATGCATATATGTTGGGATTAGGAGTGGGTCACGATTCTGAAACACTGTAATATTCATTAAGGTACAAAACACTGAAGAGGTTATGTGATTATCTTATCTAATAACACATTTTTCCGTATTACATAATGGTGCCTGGTTGTAATGGTGTGCTCCTTTAAGACAGTGGTTGCAGTATGTCTAAATCATGACTTCCACTGGTAGTATGTTCTGTCCATTTGCACTCTACTGCAGTTTGGCTTCATACGACTGCATCAGGTGATTCCAGAGCCCAGCATGGAACAGCAACTAAACAGACAGCAGGAGTTGCAAAACTGCAGGATTTTACATAGTGAGACCAGAATCAGTGGTTTTCTGCCTCCATGTTGAACCTCTCCTCATCCATGATGCCTTTGATGGCCTGTAAAAACCTCCAACCTGGTCATCTTTCCAGGTGTGCTATCAATATCAATAGTGGAGGTCCCAAATGTATGGAGCCCCTGAGGACCCGTAAAGTGATATTTTTTTAGTTTTCCATGCTCTAATATTGTGTGCACCATATCATTATCTTAGGTGCATACATGATAAATTGTGCGCACAAGATAAACTCTTTTACTTTTTGGACCTTTAGTGGCTCTGCACCTATGATACACACATGGATGTTTGCCAGTAGTGTAGCCGTGGTTTGGCTGAAGTGGACCTATGCCCACCCACTTGGCACTCATGTCCACCCAATCAGAATGCTTCTCAGTGTCTGTGTGAATAAGAGGCTATAAGGTCCAGTAATGAGTCTGTTTGTGCTTGTGAATTGCAGGATTTAACATGTATAATATAATGTAATATGAGTATTGAATAATTTAGCTTCCCAAATAAGAGAACTAACAGTAACCTTTTTGCCACAGTGCCAATGGACAGAGTAAACAGTGCTTTAGTTGTATTATTTAAACAGATTTCCAGTGTGACCTTTGAGCTATATGTAGGGATACTCCAAAGTAAATCCACAG
The DNA here is from genome assembly GCA_962446985.1 of Xyrichtys novacula. Classification (NCBI taxonomy): domain Eukaryota; kingdom Metazoa; phylum Chordata; class Actinopteri; order Labriformes; family Labridae; genus Xyrichtys; species Xyrichtys novacula. The sequence continues at coordinate 12,768,919 of OY660870.1, forward strand.
CAGCTCTGTCACTATCTGAAAATACAAAAACACAAAACAAACCCACACATACATCCTACATCCACCCAGGCACAGAAATAACAGAGCATGCACACATACCACACACTCCTTTATACTGCAGACTCATCTTGCCTTTAGTGGCGGTGGGCTTGAGATAAGAGTGTGGGTAATCTCTGCTCTTCTTATCATGCTGGCACAATAACATGACCCTAATCCTGTACTGCAGTAAATACAATCTTTAAAACCTACATTGGATCTGCAGCAAAGCTGAGCTCCATAAAGCTCTCTGAGGTCCTCATGGGGCGCACTGGCTGTGATCAGAGTCGTCTCTGTTTAAACAAAGCGTGCAAGAGATGTAGACACAGATGTTGGCGTCCTCTGCCTCTGGGCATAGCTATAGGCACGACAGACTTATCTGATATTTTAACATCCCCTCTGCTTGTTCCTGCTATCTTCACTCATCCACATTGCAGGAACAAGCTGTATAATACATCAGGAGCTTTGTTGATATTTGGAAGCAGCTTGAAGTTTGCTTTGCAGGTCAAACTCTGGGATCATAGCAAAGTTCTGCACATTTTCATATTTTATTGGTTGGCAGGATCCCTGTTACCTGATAATTTTCATGTACAATCAAGAAAAAGTTTGCTGTTTGGTATGCAATGGATTTTGCAGAAAAACGTAGAAATTTGGCTTTAAGTAAAAATATATATATGTGTGTGTGTTTGTTTTTGTGTATATATACAATTTGGGAGGCATCGATTCTATGTTGAGTCTTGTGTCATCTTACGAAGTACTGTTATGAGTTGTTGACAAACCATGAAGAACCCAAGCAAAGTCCAGAAGACAACAGGAGTTCAAGCAGCTAGTTAGGGAAAGACGACAACTGAAAAAGCAATGAAAGAAAGCTCTGAAGGAAGAGATGGTTGGGGGAATAAGTTGAGGGTCGTTTGTCAGTCTTAAGGAGAGCTGAAATTTTGAGAAAGAGGCGTAAAAGAAAGCAGCACACAAGAACAAGCTTCTTTAAAGAACTCTTCAAGTTTGTCAAGAGCCTTTTAACAAAGGACAAAAGTGGTAAACTCAAAACATTAAAGTACGATCTCAAAGCCTACCTAACCACACGGACAGCCAGAGGTGCAGTCAGATAACTCTTTTACCTGATATGCCACAAGTACACTCTCTGGAACATCAGGTGGACACCACCTTTGCATAGTGGAGCAAAGTGGAAAGAGTCTTACGATGGTCAAGAGCACCATCCTCCCCTGGGCTCAAAGGTATTACATTTCTTGTGGAGGCTGCTAAAGGTGGTGTGGCAGAAACAGGCAATTCCAACTGCATGGCAGAGGGCTGGAGGCATCCTCAAACCCTAAGAGAAGGAATCCACAGAAACTAGCCAGTTTCACCAAATCAACCTCCTGAACACTGATAACAAAATCTTCTTCAGCATAGTGACTGACAGGCCAACAACCTACCTGGGAAAGAACCACTACATTGATACCACGAGGCAAAAAGCAGGCTCTTCTGGTTGCTTGTCGCACACTAACATGATATGGCACCAAATCCAAGCTGCCAGGTAGTATGGAAGAGACCTCCATGTCATATTCCATGACCTGGCCAATGGCTTTAGGTCAGTTCCTCACAACCTCCTCTGGACCGCTTTGGTGGCAGCCCCATCGCAGCAGCAGCGGTTTGTTGTCAGGGAAATACAATGGCAAGAGCAGGCAGTAAGGTGAGCAAGGCTAGCTGACAATCCAGGCAAGGATTTACTCAAGGGATTATTCCACCTAGCCCTGGAACAGAACTATAACATGTTTACCTCATGATTTGAAAATTTACACAAATCTTGTATGGTAACTTTGTATTTTTGGTTGTAAATGTGGAAAAGCAAAATAACTCTCCATTCAATCTCTAAATAAGAGCTGTTGTTATTTAATTTGCTCTTTTAGTCAGCCAAATAGCCCAACCATCAAGCATTTCCTTGATGGTAGACTAAATTAAGATCATCATATCTGTTTGAAAACTTGAATTAGAGATGTGTTTTTCTTTTCAAATCAAATTTAGCATGCAGTACTTAAAATGTTAGCACTGTTACCTCAATAAACTATGTAATAATACCCAAGTTTAACTCAGTATGAAGGAAGCTCAAAGAAACTGAAATGATAGTGTTTGGGAGTTTTGCTGCTTTGCCACTTTTACTTTCTTTTTGTCCCCCTTTCTCTCTCTCTCTCTCTCTCTCTCTCTCGTTTCTTTTCTTCCCTCTTTCCTCTCAGATGTGCGCTTCAAAGTGCGTCACAGATCCTTCTGTTTATTTGCAGCCTTCCTCTAGGCGTGCCTCCTCCTGAGCATCACTCTCATTTCACCACAGCGGCTCTGATGGCCTGTCAGCTCTGCCACACATGTTCTGTACATGCCTCAGCATACACGTACAAATACACCTGCAGAGAAAAGGACTACATCAGGACCCGTGTCTAACACGTTGTGTACTTTTCTGCAGCAGGAGTAATGCACACACATGCAGAGAGGCAGAAGAAGAAATGAGAGATGTGACAGAGAAAAAGTGCACTCACAAAAAAATGTGCTCACATCTGCAGCTGCACCTATCCAGGCTTTGAAGCAGTCTTTGCATTTTGCTTGTTCTGTGAGGTCGAGCGCCCCGGGCACAGCTGAATGCATTAATTACACATGCACCCCTATAGATCCTCTGTCTCACCCCACTGATTGCCTTCAAACACCACATGACAAACCTAATTGGAACTGTTAACCTTAAAGTTGCTCTCATAAATAAAATTGACAATCTGTCAGGATCCATTCTGTGGCTAATAGACTGGATTGTGTAATTTCCTTTTTACCTTAGCACACCCTCCACATCTCACACGGCCGCCGGGCTTCAGAGTAAGGAGGCGATCCATGTAATGATTAATAATTTGGACTTTTTCAACTTTAGCCCAACAGAAACGCTGACGCAGCAGAGCGAAGAGGTTTTCATCTCGAACACACGTCAAGCCATCCTTCGGAGGTCTGAATATAGCAGCGAGGATGTGGGGAGGCTGCGTTGCGTAATAAGGTCCAGAGAGTAATCACTTTCAGGGTTTAATATTTAATGAACGAATGTTACACAACATGAAGAATCTCTCAAGGAGAAGCTCCATGTTTATTTAATTCCACGGTCTCTACATACATTGACGCATGATAGTTGGGAAGTTATATTAGAGCTGACTCAAATACTGTAAGAACTTTTTCCCACTGAACATTAAAAGAAACTTGAGCTCATTCAAACTCTGTGGCTCAGTCATCCTGAACCTGGAGGTTAGAGTGGATCCGAGCAGCCTGGGCTGATTTTTAAAACTGGTATTAAGGTGCAACTCCTTAAAGGGATATTCCGGCGTAAATTTAAGTTAGGGTCAAACACACCATAACACCAAGTTAGACACCCCCTCGAGAGATGAATATTGCCAATTGCTTGCTTCTCTAGTTACAGTAACGACCGCACGATAGCAAAACACAGTGGTCTACGTCTCCACGCACAAACCTCAACCAGAACAGCACCTAACTTCATCAACAGGACATATAGGATCCTAGCCATAGCACTAGCCACCAGACATCCTTTTAGCTTTGCCTGATTTCTTTAGCAAAGAGACTAAACACAACTCAGTCGCTTGTTTATGAGGGGCAGCCCTGACGAGTCGATGACGGAGTAATAATCATCAAAATAATCATTTTGCACTGCAGACGTGGTAGTTCTTCTGCCTTAGCGTCTCGGTCTGATTGCATTTCCATGAAGTAATGATCATAAATGTTCTTCCTTGAGCTGTGAATCTCCGCTGCGCTCGGTAATTGACTCGTCAGGTCTCCCCCACAAACAATCAGCTGCTAGAGAAGCTAGCAGTCGGCAACATTCATCTCTCGAGGGGGTGTCTAACTCAGTGTTTTGGTCTGTTTGACCTTAACTTAAATTTACTCCGGAATAGACTTTTAATTTTAAAGCTTGTTATGGAGTAGAACTAGACCATATGATGTTGAAGCCAAATAAACAAAACTCAGACATACTTGTCATGGTAACATGTCAAGTCTCCAATAGAATTTGCTGCACAATGCCAAAAGTTAGAGGTGTTTTGTTGAACTTACACAGCAGCATACACTACAACCCAGTTTGCCTGTTAAATGGGTGGTAACTGACTGCAGGTAAGACTTAATCCATAAGATGTCTGCAAATTTTCATGTTGATATGAACCTTAAGATACAATAGATCTACGTATAGAGGATCTGTATGAAACTGAAAAGCAAGTGCAATGGGACTCCTGAAGAGTGCAAATGCCATTTCCTTAACCAGGGATTGCTTATCATCAATGAGTTATCAGATAGATCTAAAAACAACTGCATACCATATTAGCATGGGTCATTTTGTATATGCACAGCTTAATATTCCTTAATGTGTTACCATGCTATCCTTTACGATAATAAAACTAAAGCCTGTATCTGGCAGAATAAACTCTGTAAAGCTGCTTTCTAACTCTAAGTTGTGGTTCCAGACCACACCCGTGCAGCACAGCAGCCTTTATTTGAGTAATAAATCTAAAAGTCTGGCTTATAAAGTACATTTCATTAGATTCATTTGATTTCTAAATCAAGGGTGACTGAAAAAGAAGCCAGATTTATTGAACGGCATGTTCTGCAGCAAATCAAACATATTTGCTCCTAAGAGAATATGAGTAATGTGAAAGATTTATGCAACAACATGGTTTAACATGCAGATCAATTATAGCATAACTTGGGAGAATGTTTCTCGATAAAGGTTGAAAAAACATCTCTGGTTTTCTGATTATTTGTCAGAAACAGTCTGTTCTTCTCTCTCAGTGACTCACTCTGACATTAAGCTTAGATAAGGGAGGCAGATATGGAGGCTTTTGGTTAAAAAAAGGTTCAGTGTTTAAAAATGTAAAACCCTTAAAGAGTTCTTCAGGGTGCAGAGGACAGAAACTCACCTACAGAGCTGAAAAAAGAGTTTGGACATCATCATATGACGTAAAGCAAGGAGGCTGGTAGCCTGAAGTTAGCCCTGCAGTTTCATAACACTGACTGTTGATAGCAAAGCCGGAGTTTTTTTTTGAAGAGCTCTGGAAGATATTTTTTACTTACAATTATAATGTATTCAATTATTATTAAGATTTGTAGTCACTGGCTTATTTTTGTCATTTAAAGGGCACAACATTTATGATGCTGGTAACCCAAGCTTGAAATTAACTGCTGTTCTGCTTGCAAAACTCCTCCAAATAAAAAGACATGATAGTGATAATAAAGTTTGTAAGGTGACATGTGTTTGGGGGGATTATTTCTTGGCAGAGCTTTAATTTTGTCCCCGAGGTTGTCAGGTGAGTCATGATGTGAAATAATGAGCAGAGGGATGTGGAAATATTCGACTCAGAGCGCTGGGTGTGATAAAGACGACAAATTCTGTTGCAAGTGTTTACACCATTATTGTTACTGTGAAGGATTATCTGTCTCAGGTAATTTTGAAGCTGTGCAGTTAGATGTATATAATGCACAAAAATAAGGACAGAAAATGAGTTTTAATATCTCCAGTTCTGCTCAAACGCCGAAAGGGTAAAAAAGAGTCAGTGTTCTGAGGACTAAATCGGTGTTAGAGTCTTTTGATGTAAGCACAGCCCCAGTCTTTTATGAAGTCTAAAGCTTTTGAAATCAAGTCACTGGAAAGTAAAACATCCTACAAAACATTTATACATATTGTATGTCTTCTAAAATGATAGATATAAATGGAATTTTTTGGTGGAGTTTAATTCCATTTCATGCTTTAAGATTGCAGTAACTTGAGAAAGTGAAACACAAAAAAAATTGTTTTTTATAACCCAATAGAGAGTAAGAAGATCTATTCTTCCTCTACAGGTTCTTCTAATCTTACACACCTGCCAAATACATTGTTCAAAGCATAAAACCAGAGATTTTCATGTATTTATTGTGTACAACTAAGTCATCTGTACCTGCAGGATAATAAATATGCTCTCTGATGCAAAACAGAGTCCCAGGGTGAGATAAGACCCTGTTGCAACCCGTATTTTATCCACAGCTGACAGCTCCTCTGTAAAAGGCATGTTTCCACATATATCTTTATACATTATATATATATTTTTTTATCTAGGGTCCAGCTTCACTCATAAAACTAAACTTTATCCTACTGATTTGCGCAATATGAGGAAATTTCTGAACTTCTGTATGTTATGAAAGTATTCGAAAATGAAGGTTCAACTGATAGTTAATGTTTTATGTCCTGTTTTATTGCCTGTCATAGCACAAAATGCCCTCTTCAACATCACCAGTGACCTATCTCTAGTGGCAGATGGAGGTGGACATTTTTTTTAAATCCATTTAGTAACCAACATTCAATTCAATTTTGATGCTGTCTGTTGGCAAAATAATTCATTACCACAATAGTTGCCTTTATTTGACCAATTCTGATCAGTAAGAGTAAAAAGAACTCAACATTATCTTTTGATTAGAAAACAACTGCATTTTAACTGGTAAAAAGAGGGGTGTGTATTTGCTTTCTGACAACACAGCCAATTCAGTCTGATTGTATTGTGTTGGCAGTCATTTTGAGCATTTTTCATGCTCATTTCTCACCACTTGGGATTTAAGGTCATATGAGAATATTTTTAAGCAACATGGTGCTACACAACTAGTTGGATAATGAAATAAAGGTCTTTTTAATTGTTGTTGAATAATCAAACATTATTAATCAGCTGTATGGTCAAAAACAAAGAAACAATGATCTACTTTGTCTCATACACAGTGAACTGGAAAAGTCTGGGATTTATTGTTCTGTGGTTCAATAAAAAACAAGTGGACAGTATTTGAAAGAGTCTTCTACAAAGACAGAACTGAGGAGAGTAGTAAGTAGTAAGTCATTGTGTATATATATTGTAAGTTGGTGCCAGTTTGGCTTGGTTGGTAAAGCAGGCACTCCATGTACAGAGGCTATAGTTCTTGCTGTAGCCGTTGTTGGCTTGATCATCAGTTCTGATGGGATTTGGTGCATGTCGTCCTCTACTTTCTCCCCCTATTTCCTCCTCTTCGCTTGTGTTGTTCCATCAAATATAAGCGAATAAAATGAGTAGTCTCGAGTCTGTCACTTGAATATAAAGTTTCATGTTTCCTGGCGCAAACTGAAGAACAAAAACCAACACATTCAATCATAGAAACAGAAACATCTACCTCCACACTCAGCTCTGCCTCAAACTGATGAATCTCAAAGCGCCCTCATCAAAGCTTGTGTGTTCATGCTGTGTGTCTGTGCACCGAGCCGAGGTAGACCCAGCCTGCAGCATCTCTGCCGTCTGTGGAGACGGAGCGCGCTCAGTCAGCCGTGGTCTCAAAAACAGACTCTGGGGTTGTGATGTGAGGAGAGTATTGTATTGTTACAGCGACTCAGCGACCCCTGAGGCTCACATCTATCTCACTCCTTACATTGAGAGGAGCACACAGAGCAAAGAGCACAGCAGAGATTGTTCTGGGAAAAAGAAAAAAGATGTCAGCCTGAGGTTTCAAACTCCTGCAGGCTCTCTGCATAGATTCACAGCTGATGAATAACCTCACTGATAACCACCAGATTAAAGATTAGTCCATCGCTCTGTTATTGGAAACACATCTAAAGGAACATTGATATTAATGAGCAGCCTCTTCGGTTAGCTCCTAATGCATATCACATGGACCATACTGCTGCATGCTTCCTGCACAAATGTCTCACACGGCTCTTTTATCTCCACAGTGGCCCTGATCCAGATGATGTAACAGCTCAATTGAAATATCATCACAGGAGAAACCCAGGCATCAAAAACACAGGGAGCACCATCCCCAAAACAAACCTTAAATATTAATTCAACGATGCCACTTACATAAGACTCGGCACCAGTGGGACGCAGGCGGACACGTGTGCACGAGGAGGGGAGGAGACGCTTGATTTGTAAGTTCTGTTATATATTCTCCTCTGTTCTGGTTTGAAAAGTCTGGAAACTGAAAGCAGAGCAACACATCATCACTCCCCTTTCCTCTTTACTCTCAGAAACTGTCCTCTCAAATGAGTTTTTATTCATTGAGGAAAAACAGGGACACACAAAAGTGCCTTACACACAGAGGCATCAATTTCTATCAAAAAAGAAATTGAGTTTATTCATGTTTGAATTTGCAGAATTTGAGATAATGGAAAAAAAAACAACAACAACAACAAGAAAAACGATTTCACCAACAAATAACCTTGTGTGGGCAAACAGCCCAAGAAGTGCCCAGAGGAGACCTCTCGGTGGACATGCATGTTTGCATTGAAGTGTATGGTATAAATCAGAATAACAACAGTTTGCATCAACACTAATTAGAGCGTGGAGACAGTTGGCTTCAAGTTTAAAGCTGTCTAAGATGTATAGGGACTGAGGATGTAGACAAATGAGAAGAAGATATGCTCATGCCTTCAGGAATGAGTTAAAATCTGGCAGCAGCCTCCTGCACATGCTGCAGACATGAGGAGGAGAAGAACTGATTGACCCCACTGTATGGGGACTCATCCAGGCAGAAAGTAATGTAAGCATGAATCACATTTTCATGGTCATGGAGTGAGTGTCCTACACCAGCTTAAATTTGCTCTTTGGCAAGCTTCTGAGTAACCACAAGGTTTTTTAATGTTTGATTAAATTAGCAAAAGGTTTTGCAGAAAAACTTTCTTGTCTCCTTGACATGACATTTGATGCCCCTTAAAGCAAACAGCTGATCAGTGCATTGCAGGTGGTGCATCATGTATGTGTAAATCGTGGAAAAACTGAAAATTTGTATTTGGAGGAGACTTCTTGAAAACAGCCAAATTACATCCAAAAGTCAATCCTGTCTGTTGATAGCCTTGCTTCAGTGCTGACTCTTTGGCCTAAAAGGAGCTGAGGGTGGTACAGGAGTAAGGTTATCAGCCTCTGCGAACAAGGGTAACTTTACAATGTAATTCAACTGACTTAAAAAAAGAAAATCAAACTCAACTCCAAAGTCTTAAGTGGTATGTACAACTCTATTGGTCTGCTGCTAAAACAAAGAATAACAAACTTTTCTAAAAGGCAGTTGATATTACCTAATATTCTGATATTACCTAAACCAGACTGGAAGCTCTAATTTTTCATTTCCTCCTTTAAAGATCCTCTGGTTTCCAATAACCTTTTATATAAAGAGAAACTCTGCAGGTACAGAAAGTCAAAGTTTCCTTTAAGGCATCAGACAAAGGTTACACAGAGCAGAGATAAGAACAGCAAATGAAGCAGCATTTATCAGGAAGGTGAGGGAGAGTCAGAATCACAGGAAACAGTTAATCTTTCTCAGACAGAGAAGGTTACCCAGAATCTGCAGATGTCTCAAATATTTACATAAGGTGTGCATAGACATTCAATCTCTCTCTGCTCTTCACTTCCTCTGGTCCCCGCACTGTGGATACTTTCCGTCCTTCCTCTGAGGTGAAGCACTGGGGGGACTCTAAACAGTTTTATTAGATGTATCAGAGGAACCTAAATATTTGTGTTAGAGGATGGGTGAGATGCCGAGGTATCATTGAGGGAAGACGCCTGCTGAGGGCATGAAAATGAAAATCACTAAATCAACATTTGACTCCATTGGCTGATACCTTTAGCTATTTAAAACACTAGTCATAGCACTCTTTCTACTGATAGAAAAGTTGGTGAGTTAAATCCAGACTGAAATATCTCTGAAAATTTCTGATGGATCACCACAAAGACTCTGGCAAACTTTTATAATTCCCAAAGGTGACCCATGGGCTAGCAGACATTTTGGGCTTTGGGTAGATTTCTTAGCAATTCATGCATTAATGGTTATGTTATTTCTGTACCAGCTGTGTCTTGCTTAATGGAAATAAAACTTGTATGGTGAACACCAGAAAAAGAAATTCTGTATTTCACCGATCTGAGGGTTTGGGCATGCACTTTCCTGGAATCTTTCTCCATGCCGTTAAGCAAGAAAAGCCCACATTTGTTGCTAAACTGATGTCAATCTCTCATAACAAGTCTAAAAGGAAAAGAGGGGAAAAAAAGAAGTCTTTAAAAACAAAATGAACAATAGAAAAGTTCCCATTGTTCCACTATTACCCCACATTTGAAGACAAGGTTAAATAACTCCAGGGTGTTTGGATTACACGTGGAGAAAAATTCAACCACAAAATGAATCCAGTCATGACCTGTGCTTATCGTTCTCTGCTGAGTCTCAGTTTCGCTGTAAAAACGAAGTCACACATAGGCTTCACTTCGGATTACAGCGATATGAACCTCAGAAAAAAAACTGATTAATAATTTTTTTTTTTTTAATCATTAAGCAGGCTTTTAGCGTGCTAAAATAAAAGCACTAAAGTGGTAATTAATAAAAATTCAGAAGCCAAGCTTTATTAGGTCTGTCATCGAGAGACCAAAAAAAAAAATTTAAAAATGTTTGTTTGTCGAATAGAGGTCAGAGCTGTCATTGATGATGCATTCAGGGAAGTCAGGAAATCTAACAAGTCGAAATCTAAATGCTGCTCATCCTGAGTGACTCAGCATCAAGCAGATTAGCTAAAACAGATCATTAGTCTGTGACCTTCATGCAAATATCTGTTTATTGAGATAAATAAATGGCCGTCTGATTGTGTTTTTAATCTCTTAGTCTCAATACAGACTGTTTTTCCTGCAGTCACCAAAGCCTGCTGACACCTGATAGAACAAAACTTCTTAGACAGCAAACAACAAACAGAAACAAACAAAGACAACTTTTTAATAGATTCTTCAAACAGATTCAACATCTTGTCACATCTTGATGTTGCATCTAAAAAGTTAAAACCAAACTCCACCATAAAAACAAGGATTATATAAAGTTGTATTTTTGTTTTGAAGATGACCATTAAACTTTTCACAAATCAGCATCATATACATGTTTTGGCATCCTTTTAACAGGTTATTATCTATCTTCAAACTTAATCTGAAATTGTGATTGTTTTTTTAGAGTAATGAATTATGTGAGTCAAACTATACCATGTTCAATACTTTAATGTGTTTGTGATTTCATTCGTCAGTCTGTTGAGTCCTGTAAATCACACTGTAAGCAGAGAGTGAAACTGCCTGCTGTCTGTCTATATCTTAAACATCTGTTAAGTAAAAAACCTGTCAGTGAGTGTGTCCTGCCTTCCTTCAGTGTGTTAAATACCTCTGCAGTAATCTTGTTTAATCAGCCTCTGATTATCATGCTCCCTCCTCCACAAAGCCAAGCAGAGGAAATCGGGATTGTAAGATAACAGCGGCCTGCGTTTACCAGTTCAGCTCTAGTAATGGATACACTGCCATCTGCACCTCAGGGATAATTAGATTTGCCCTGACATGGTAAATTACCCGGCTACAGCCTGTCCATTTTATTTGCTAATTCAATCCAGTGTCACTTAACACCCGGAGCCCCAGAGACTCAGGCTGCTTTACTCCTCTGGAGGTGACTCTTATGCTGCTGCTGCTCTGGATGGAAAGGATCATCAGTGGGATCTTTGAACTGCACAAACCATTGACTGTACTTGAAGATAAACTGTATGTCTACACCGACTCCAGTTGTGCTTAAATGAGGCAAGAAAATCCCACTGGCATTTTGAGTATTTGGAGGAAAATCCTGGGCAGCAGGGATTCCTCGGTGGGGCCTTTGTTGACATCATGTTCCTAACTTTGCCCAAAAAACCCAGAACTTACTGATCAAGCATCGAGTCCACAGTAGAGTAGATTCTTGTTCAGGTTTGCTGCAGAGACTCACTGTTGTAGGAAGTTTTGTGACTCCCGTTCCTCCTCACTGTGTGCAAAGATGGAAGAGCCTCATTGGTCAACAGAGCTGTCAGTCAGGGTGTTGTTGTCACTTTTACAGCATCAAACAACTTAAGAACTATTCTGGGAGAAAAAAAATAAACACTTGGGCCTTCATTGTATGTTTTTCACAGCAGCATGCCAGATAAAACTGATAGTACATTTAACATGCCAATATCAACATGTAGAGCCGACTCATAACAATAATGTTTAGATATATTCTTAGTTAGAGCAAGGCCTAAACTATTCAACTTGGAGCTGCTGCAACAACAGAGCTAAACAGAACAATATTTAACCCCAAAGTGTCCAGTTTTCTGCATGCTTATTCTTTTTGATAAAATGAGCATGTCCACATGGTCAGGTGTCAGTCTGGAGCACAACAGGGTCAAAATAAGCCCTGCAAAGAAGAAGTTTAGTGATGTTAAAGGTATGACAACACTCATCAGTCCACTTAAACGGGATGGTGGGACTACACAAACTCATACAGTCATACATATATGAAAGAAAGGTGTAAACCTATTCTTTTTATGCTCACATATTCTGAGGGTTGGGTATGCTAGACTTGTTTCAGAGATCAGGGCCCTGGTCTAGACTGTTCCCTGTTGAAAAATTGTTGTATCGCATTTATTCAAATCTCTACCCGAACTTTATTGCATGTTAGGAGCAAAAAACAAACATATTTAAAGGCTTGATGTTTTTTTCTGTATCTGAAGTAGTTTTAAAGTTTGATGAATCTCGGATTTAACGAGGGTTAAAATTGTGTGCGTCTTGGTGCAGCACAGCTTTAGGGGCGAAGCTTCTCCCACATCCTCAGTCTGCTTTCTCAGAGGTATCTTAAGACATTTAATGAAAAAACTGTGTTTATATGTGTGCAACTTTTATATATGTATAAACACACCATTGAACTTCTATATTTTATCGCTCCACATAGAAACCCTCAGGGAGGATAACTGCATCTCTGTTTCCTGGGTGGTTGATTAAAAAGACGCTCTCTCCCTCTCTCTTTTTCTGCTGCTGACCTTGTTTTTCTCAACTCTCATTATACTTTATGATCACACTGTGTCATTTTTAGACCCTCTGCATAAATATGTAAAGGAAACTGTTTTTCTGAGGAGCAAACACACATGTTGACTTGTTTTGCTTTAGCGTATATATTTGGAAAAAGAACCAGCTAAACTCTCTCCAGCCAGACGTTTCTTTTTTAACCTCCTCTCCACTCTCTTTCTTCTTCTCACCGAGTTTTTGTTTCTTCTTATATTGTTGATGTTTTCCGTCCCCAAGCCCCCCCCTTCTCCGAGCTTTCCAGTAGACTAATATTTGTCTTTCCACCTCCTCCCTCTCTCTGAACATCTGGACTGGAGCTTTGCAGGAACACTAACTTCCTTGGCGAGTCTTTTTGATCGGCGCATATATACGTAAAAATTATTTGCTGGGACTGTAAACAACAACCTCTGGACATCAACATCAGCTGACTGATGAGTTTTGTCAATAACAATATTTAGAGTGCTTCATTTACAAAGATACATCATTGTGCATGGTGCAGGGTAACAGTTTGGCGTGGAGTCATGGTGGACATTTCGCTTATTAAAATGAAGTTAAACATGCAGTGACAAGAGGGTATGAAGGTGCAGCAAGTTTGACGTATTCTGGTTTTATTGCATTGATAATTGAGGTGAAATGAAATTGTGTTGTTAAAGCTGTTTTTTTCAGCGGGCCCTACGATAACACGCTGCTTGTTTCAGGGTAAATGTCAAATCCTTATTGGTCAGGTTTCATCCCCTCAGTCCATTTAAAATGGACTGAGAGAAGTTTCTGGCACTTCTGGATCATGTCTGTTTTCCTCTTTTGCATGTTTTAGTTTTTACCAGAGTTTGTGGATGCCATGACAAATAGTTTTCAGAATTGCTTTTGAGCCCATGTGGTGACTTCCACTGTAGAGTCATGTTTATTTTTGTTTCGCTCTGGCTTAAAGGGCCTAAAAATCAGGGCCACCCAGTATTGGTTGTGGTCCTTTTCCCTTTTGCTCAGAGATATCTTCAGATTATCTGAATCTTTTCATGATATCATGTCATTACAGCTAAATTCCACAGGATACGGAACGGCTGCGCTTCGCAGCCTAATCAAATACGCAAACATTATAACCAATATGTGGGATTCCACACAATCCGTCTGCCCTCCGGCTCCACTGTTCTTCACGTGATAAAAGGAGGGGCCAGAGTTGTGGGATGTGGGTGTTTATATAAACTGCCAATCTCATTCATTGACTTACGGTGAAACACACAAGATCTCGTGAAATCTTGTCCAGTCTCACGAGAAATATCGGTAATATCGCAAGCGCGGATCCTGTGGGCACTGTATGGTTGCGTTTCTGATCCGCCTGCCATTCCAGAGCGGAGCGGAGCGGATCTGCATGCACTGGAATCCTGTCATTACTTTGACACTGTTCAACTCCCTCAGTCCCTCAGAGTTTCAAACTTCTTGTTGTCTTTTCTTCTTGGAGACTCAGCCTCCTGAAATCCTTTTTTCTTAAAACTAGTCATGTAATATTATCCTCACTTGTTGGGAGATGTTTCTTCAGGTGTTTTATTAATATTACACACCTTTTTAAAGTGTTTTGCTGATCCTTGAAATGTGTTGTTGGCATCAAATTCAAACTGTGTATTTATTTTAATAAACTTTTTTTTTCTGTTTCAGTTTCAATAATTATTATGCTGTCTTTTCATTATTTTAATTACATATAGGCTTTCAGTAATTTAGAAACCATCAGAATTATTTTGATCGTGCTAATAATGTCATGCAGAAAACAGATGAGAATATTTCAACAGGTTCAATTTATCTAAACACTGAAGTTTTCAAACCCTCTGCTGAGAATCTGAGTAAAATCAGGGTGAAGCATATTCAGGAGGGATAATTGTAATGGGGTTTAGTTTGATTGCTTACAATCTCTGACAATCAGGTAAATCAATAAATCCTTTGAATGTCTCAGCAGGGAGTCGGGCTATAAAAGGTTTTCTCTGTATTCAGAAGCTTTCTCCTTGGATTTTGACATTTTTCCTGCAGGAGGTTGATACATCATGACCCTTGGGTTTAATCAGATGGAAGGAAATTAATTTCACACCCAAGCCTTTATTCCCAGCATCTTTTCTCTGCTGCTTCTGTGGTTGAGGTGAAGATAAGAGGGATGAAGAACAGAAATGTGAACGTGCTTTTACTGTCAATCAGAGATCTGACAGCCCACATATACCTGTCTGAACGTCTGCAGTGCTGCGTGCCTTCACACATGTCAGCGAGTCAAACAGCCTGAAGTTAGGTCCAATTTTCTGCGTGTGATGGAAGTCATTACAGCTCGGCTCTAGGCTCTGATTGAAGTCTTTTAGTCACAATGGGCCGGTGTGACTCAGGCTGAGGCGGGTCAGAGGAAGGCAGCGCTGTAATCAGGTGGGATTCAGGAGAGAAGATGTGTTCAATCAGGAACATTCCAGCTACACTCCGCAGGTCACAGAGAGGAGGATTTCATGAGCAGCTCCATGTGTGAACACTGCTGTCAATCACTCATAGACTCATACAGTGTGCTGGACTGCAGAAACCTGCACCGTGATAAGAACAGGTATGGATTCACACACTGCACTGCACCATAAAACATACTGCACTGAGTCTGTGACATTAATCGATCTTTGTTTAACCAAATATGTCAGCTTTATTTTAAATGCCTTCAATTTGACCTGATGTATTTGTCTAGTTTATGGTTAAAATGTTTCTTTACCCTTCAAACAAACCAGACATACCTGACAAGACTAGATCAAGCATCATACTTTAAATCCTTAACGCAAATAAAAAAGGCCTTAATTCTGTTAAACAACTAAAAACACAGTTTCTGCCAGTGCAGCAGTTTTTTACATTTTCATGTATAAATTTCAGCCTTTATATGATCAAAACTGATGGGTTATAAAAATCACCCCCTGGACTATTATGACTTCTGAAAACCATCCTGATTTGAACTGATGCCTTCGTATCGCATGAGCTTTGTTAGTGCTCTCATTTGCTCTTATTTGAATGAAAATATTGTCTTTTTTGTTTAAAATGGAAGAAGATTAAGTGGACCTCCCAGCGGCAGAATCTGTCGCTACAGAGGCGGTCCTGTGCTGTCATCTTAAAGAAAGCACCCCAACTTCAAATAAAAGACTATGATTGCTCTGGTAGATTTGAAAAGAGAGGTAAATTATGTAAAATAGCAGCAGGTCTAGACTTTCCTGCCAGCAAACAACCATTATAAGCAGTCAGGCTCCCTTGCTCACCTCTCCCATTAATGAAGTAATGGTGGCCTTTGAGGACAAAACGCTTCTGTGGTGCAAAACACATGCAATCTTCCATTTGTCAATTTTTTTTTGCCATCAAAAACATTCTTCTTCTTCTTCTTCTTCTTCTTCTTCTTCTTCTTCTTCTTCTTCTTCTTCTTCTTCTTCTTCTTCTTCTTCTTCTTCTTCTTCTTCTTCTTCTTCTTCTTCTTCTTCTTCTTCTTCTTCTTCTTCTTCTTCTTCTTCCTCCTCCAAGTGGTGGTGCATGGTAGTCTCTGTGGAAGGAGACCTGCTCCTTATGTAGGTGTAAGAAGCTCACTTTAAGTAAAAATAATAATAATAATAATAATAATAATAATTTTTATGTGGTTTGCAATGATTTCTTATCTTCATTTCCAGCAAATGTATTCTGATAAATGCCACTAAATCCTTCTCCCTGCATCTTTGGATGGCTTTTATTGTTCCTTATCAGGATCCAGTTGTGCAAGCACTATTTGAGGTTACTCTAATTCTCAGTTATAGCTGTAAGATCTTGAAGTAAATGAATAACTTACAATAATAAATTACTGTCATTTTCAAAATAACTTAACAGTGAATAGTTATACCCAACACATCTGCTTGTTACATTCATTGGACTTAACATGTACTGTATATTTGACTTATACAGTTTCAAAGCTCATGACTTTGACCTGAATATTTAGCTCCTGCTTGTTTTAAGTCACATTTTTAAGAAGCAGGGAAACTCAAGTTTCCAAGTGGAAGCAGGTGGAACAGCTTTGCAGAGTATAAAGGTATGGAAATGTATGAATTTAAAGGCAGACACAGACACTGAGCCTGTATAATGCTGCAGGAAATAGCTGTGTGTTTCTGTAGATGGCAGTGTAGCACACATTTCCTGCAGCTCAGTGTGTGTGTGTGTGTGTGTCTGTGTGTGTGAGTGTGTGAGTTAGAGACAGTGACCCCCACATATTCAAGTCCCCGATAACCAAGATAAATCCTTTTAATGGAAAAAATCCTTGTATTCCTGAAATAGCAGCACTTTATCTTCTCATATTTAGCTGACTTTTACATAAATGTACAACTGCAGAGAGCTCATACAGATAAATGACTCCAACTGATTTGATTTCTGTCCCTGCAAACTGATTTGTTCTATTAAGTAAAGAGGTTTGGTACAAATATAGCAGGAATACGGGAACATTAGTATATGCATGTCTATGTGTGTATATGTGTGTGTGTGTGTGTTTTAGGAGAGGATTGATGGAAAGTGCAGATTCCTCCTCTTCCGCTGCACAGAGCTGTCAGGAAAACAAGCCAGCTCTTTGAGAAAGAATAAACCCAGTCCTGCATTCATTTGCATTCATGTTTCCAGTAAATTTATTCCTCTGTTTTTCACAGACAGAGACATCTCTGTGAAGAAACGTGGCCACAAGCAGAGAGAGGACAGCAGGAAAGGGATGAAACCCAGAATAGAGGAGCAGATTGGGACAGAATTGGCGGCGGAAACAGTAAATTTAGAAGTTATGATATTGATAAGATGGAGGAGGCTGGACCTGAGGAATGCTGCTGCCAGGAAGGCTTTGACACGTATCGAGGAGAGGAGGAAAGAGAGGAATGACTTTATGTTGAAAGAAGGAGACGGATGTGACCCAGTGGTTAGTCACGTCCCCTGTGGGGTCCTGAGGGGCCGGCAGAGTCTCCTCCTGAGTTTCTCCTGCTTGCTCCGTCTTTCTGTCAGGCCTCTTGCACTCTTGTCCTCTACCCTCCTTCAACATCTGGAGTCTGTTTAGGATCATCAACACCAGAGCCCCCGCCATGACACCTCTCCTAAAAATGCCTGGGATCAGGATTTTTTCGCGGGGTGAAAGGAATAAACAGTTCAACGTGAACGTCCAGTCTGAGAGTGTTTTCTTACACTGTGCAGCCTCTCAAAATGCTCCCTTCCTGTGGTTTGCATTTATTAGAATTCAGCTCTGGCCTCAAACTAAATCATTTCGACTAAACGCTCTGACATTTTGAAAAGAGAGAACATCCTCTGCTTGAATGAAAAACACTTGGAGGAAAGGCCCAGCTCAAAAGCTGTGGTTTCACGCTCACTTTATCCTTCTGTTGATTGACATTGATTAAATTGAGGCCGACTGATTATGAGGAATACGATCTGATACTGTCTGATGTTTGCATGTAATGATACATTCACTCTAAACAGCCATGAAAGATGCAAAAATGTATCCGACATCTTTTATGGCTATACCTTCCAGGACGAGCCCACAACCCCACTTTGTGATCATCCCTAGGGATATTTTTTTCATCGATTCAGCCCTGTAGATGCACTCATGGTGTTGCTATGAGCCAACAAAACACAAACAAGAGTATGTTTCCATCACATATGTTCTGCTGTTGGTGGTTAAGTATTGTAAGTTGAAGAAAAGACGTCGTGAGGCCTCTACCTGCATGTATTATTCAAGGGCTGAGTGCACTAGCTGGGTTTGAGATTGAGATCAGGCCCACTCTTATCATCGACATGAGTGAAATATTTAGCAAGTGAAGGAATCAAAAAGATCTACATTTTACATTCGGATAACAGTGATCAAAATGGTGGGAATGATGCTTGCAAGTTGAAGCAGCTGGAAAGAAGGCAGGTCCACAGCAGCAGTACGTCTGCAGCAGCGACCCAGAAGAAGCTACGGGATGAGGGAGTTTCCATATTTTGCTATTTGATTGCCATGTTTTGTTTTTGTTTGTGGTGTTACACATCACCTGCAGATACAGTTTTGAAGGAGAGAGAGAGAAGAGAGAGGTGAGGTGCAGCCGTTCTCTGTCAGGCTTGGTGCACCACAAGTGAGTTTGGTCAAAGGGCAGGTCGTAGCTAAATCCAACCTAACTTAGTTTATGCCCACTAGGTGAACCCGACTCCTAGATACAGCATCCTCGCTCAGCCTGGGTTCCAATTTCTCTTGAAGGCCTTAGATGCTGCGATAACAACCCAGAATAATTGTTTTAAGTATTTTAAAGGGGCTGTAAATAATAGTTTTGATGGTGCATCTTATACTGCAAACAAGGAAGTGTACAGCCAGATATCATTTGCTTGGGCTTATGAGGCTCATTGTAAACACAGATATTGCTGAATGCTCTGATGATCTCTGGTCAACAAGAATTAAATGTTAACAGAGGCAGTAGCAGTGAATCTCGGCTGCTCTTTGATGTTTCTGATTTTTTTCTGCTGGTTAACAACTTTAAAATGATTCATGTGTTTAATGAGGAGGTTTAAAATCAGCCGTGAGCAACAGCCCGTTAATGTGTGTATGTGTGTGCGTGCGTGTGTGTGTGTGTGTGTGTGTTCGTGTTTACATGGAGCTGTCACAGTCCCCCCTGTGGCCGAAGGATTAGAGGTTAGCAAACACCTCTGTGAAAGTGTTTGACAACAGGGCTTCGATGACGGATTTTCACTCTGGTCAGTCAGCAGATGAGCACGCCATCCATTCTGTGTTGTCACAGAGATGACCTCTGTACAAAGGCTCATGGGAAACAACCAGGTCTGAGGGTCTGAGGGGCTAAAATGTGCGTTCTAGTCCACAGCTTAAAGATGCTGTGAAAACAGGAGGGAGGGGGGAGGTGCCGATGGGTCTGAGCTTTAAGATTTGGATGTGCTGACGACTGTAACATGTGTTATTGAGCTCATACGAGGCATACGTGTGCCATGTGTGTGTCCACATGCCTGATGTGTTCTGCTTCAAAATGAGATGTGTTTGAGCTCAGTTTATGTAAGGGTGTGCAGGTTACTGCTGGAGGTGTTTGACGGTGTTTAAACGTTACTGACTAACAGAGGTAAGCACAGGCAAACTTAAACACTCTTAATCTGTTAACACTACCGTAAGTAACGGCTGAGGAGTTAATTATGTCAAAATCAATGGAAGTTAACGTTGATATCTGTTGAAAGTCTGACAGTCCAACCTTAACCTGCTGTCCAAATAGAGGGTAAGATTTAATCCAAACACATGATATTCGTTAACATCCACCGATTACTCTCAGAAAGGCTGAATACTCTTGATCAAGTTGTCTGCGATCCATCTCACCATGTATGAGCAGGTTTGGATCCTTCTTCTTTCTCAAACTACCAACCGCCATGTCAACTCTCATTGATGGGAGTTCAGGCTCTTTTTACTGATTCGGGTCATTTGTCACAGCAAGAACTGGCTTTTTAGCTCCAAAACAGCTTTTAGTTTGTGTCATTTCTAAACAAGAGGCAGCTTTTAGAGCGCAGTCGTTCATGACTGACATATCACCAGATACTATCAAGCTCAGAGCAGATATCTGATGCCACAGTGCTGCGTTTCTGTGGTGAAGTTAGGTAACATAAAAATAAAGACGTTAAAGAAAACTGAATGTAAACAAAGTCAAAGTTTTTGATTATTGTTTGAAATTGATATCCATGTAAGGAGTTAATTTCAATAAGTTATTAACAGGCTAATAAATGTGTCTGCTTCCGAATGTGATAAAAAAAATTATAATAGTGTTGATGTCCCTATTCCTTTTAGATCTTGTTTAATGATCAGCTGTTGGGAGTAATATGTTGTTGTCTGTAAATTGTTTTAATTTTGTCTTTGATGAACAAGCTGCATCATATCAGCTGACCCCAAAGGAGTAAATGAAGGTGTTTATATTTAACTGAAATAAACTGAATTTAAACCACTTTAGTTTGTATCATGCTCATTTCAGCTGGGTGCCAACTGTGAAGATTATTATTCATAAAAAAAATCTAAAAAAAAAAATAATTTAAAAAATCCCTTAAACTCTGTTATGTGGCTTTTTTCACACACATCCCTCACCAGTCTAGAATATAACTCTCAGGTAGATGCACTGACTGAACATCTCAGTAAGTCACATGGCTTTCATAAAAACATGCAACTTCCTCTTTGAATATTTCAAAAAAGAGTGAAAATATAGAAGGACCACTGCACCAACAATGACGAAAAAAACCTAAACCCCATTTTTTCTGAACAAAAAGTATTAAATCTTAGAAAGACAAAAATGTCATTAATTCATTACTTAACTTTAACTTGTTGAAAAAGCCTGTTTGTACACATGCGTACTTACCCTTTCCATATAACAAGAAATAATTTCTTCAGAATTATATCCTCCACATCAGTGAAGGCTTCATTAATGCTGAACAATAAATACAGGTTTAAGAGCAACATCTGCCTCCATCCAGACAATGACTTTTTCAGAGAAAACATACATATTCCAGCAAGACAAAGACAAACCACATTCTGCAGAGATTACAACAGCATGGCTCTGTACAGCTATTTAGTGAGTGGATGATGTGTGTTGGGGAATGATGATGGATACAACAAAGACATGAACAAGACACATAGTGTCAAAAGGAGATGATGGCCAAAGAGAGAATAAATGAAATAGCCCGATCTTAGCCAGACACCCGTGAAGACCAGCCAGGTGCTCCCGAGTGGGCAAAACCTCACTGAATGTAGCAACCTGCAAAGACCAAACACAGAGAGATGAAGGAGCCACATGTCAGGCTGTGCCAGAAGAGGAGTGGCTTTCACCTATAAATGCACAGTATTTTAGCAAGTCAGACAGGTTGCAGTAGGCTGCCAACAACAACTTCACAAAACTGCCAAAAATTAATTTAATGACTTTGAACTTCACTGAACAAACCCAGCTACTGCAAGATGTAGCAAATGTATCTTCTTATTTCATGTGATTCACTGTGCAGGCTGTTGGGTGCATATTTTAAGAATGCAGCTTTGGCTAATGTGTTTACATATGTATGTGTGTGTGCACAAACTGAGGCTTGGCTGCAGGGGTCCACATGGGAGAGGGTGGGAGTTCCTGGGCAGCGGGCCTTTGACAGTAAAACATTTCAGAGGCTGTCCGTCACAAACATAATGACTTCAGCAGACTGAGCCTGGAGTTTGGCTTTTCCCCACCGCCAACATCAGCAGCCATAAAACACCGCATGTTTGGAATGCAGAACATGGATCAGCAGCTTTGAGAAAAAACACTGCGGACTACAAAATAAGGTGCTCAGAGTTATTTTGATTCATGATGTGGGGTTATTTTCAGCAGCAAATCGTAACACATTTTGCACACAGTCAGAAAACAGACGTGTTTGTTGAGTGGAGATACTGAATGATTCATGGCCTGGTGTAAGTGACAGTGTTTACTGGAGGTCATACCAACAGACCAGTCCTCCTGACCTTTGATCCCTAACCCGTAGAGGCTAGAGGAAGGGTAAGTTTACCAAATCAGGGCAAGAGGAACAATTAAATGGAGCGAGCATCACTGACACCTCATTTTGACAAAGAAGAAGGAATAAAATTTGGGGTTTCAGGCTGGAATAACTAATGTTGACGCAAACAGAACTCAATATGCATTTTGGAAGTTAAGGATGGAAATGCTTTCTAAAAAACAGGAAGTCATAAAAGAGAGGTCGAACAGCAGCAGAAACTCAGCGTCTGTGAAGGATGTTACCCCTCCAACAAACCATGTCAAATCCCCCACCATGAGTCCATTAAAGTCCCTTATCTCAGCCCGCCTCCTTCCTACAGGGCGGAGGTGGAGTTGGGTTACTGAACTGGACTCCCACATGGAACCAGAGGTGGAGATCTCAATGTGTTTTACTCAAGCAGCAACCACAGGGAGGGAAAAGTGAAGGTTACATTTGAGTGCAATAACTGCAGTACCTCAAGTT
The DNA here is from genome assembly GCA_962446985.1 of Xyrichtys novacula. NCBI lineage: Eukaryota > Metazoa > Chordata > Actinopteri > Labriformes > Labridae > Xyrichtys > Xyrichtys novacula. The sequence goes on from OY660870.1 coordinate 12,791,772, forward strand.
TCCATTAGGGGTTTGGTTAAAAAAGTAAGTCAGCCCCCTTTTACAGCCCCATGTCCAACTTTGAGGGTAAAAAATAAACATGTTTACAGCCTTGAAGGGGGAATTTTACTCTCTGTTTGTAATATCTCTATTTAAACATGCCAATGATGATGTTTGTGATTGATCAGGCGTCAAGGTTGATAGAGCCAGATAACCCCAAATACCCAGAGTACTGTGAGCTTGCTTCCTTGTCGAGGCTTCCAGCTAGTCAGTCATATTTAGAGACGTTGCCAGCCCACAGTTTAGCTTCTTGCCAGAGAACACTCCCTTTTTGTTCTTGAGGAAAAAAAAGAAAAAAATAGACAGGGATATCAAAAATGCTAATTTTAGGACTTCAGATAATTAGCCAAGGGGGTTCCCAACCTTTAACACGACCCAGACCAGACAGCTTTTGTGATATTTCTTTCTGGACAGGTCGGTTTGGGAGATTATTTATCATATCAGTCTTTTCTGGGAGTTCCTGAGCTCCCCCATCCTGTAGGTTCCTCTGGATTGCTGCTGCAAACGTCCAATTGCTGTGGACCTGCCTGGTCCTCAGCTGATTCAAATATTAGCATCAGTCTCTTCATTTTCATCACCATTACAGAGCTATCTGGTTCTTCTTGAGGTTTCTGTCGGATAAAGGGTTTTTTTCCTCTCCTCTGTAACTTGCTATACGCTGCAAAGTGCTTTGCTTATGTGGTGGAAAATGTGAAGAGAGTTGGTCTGATCTTAGTAGATGGAGCTCATTGTTATTCCATCTTGATGTTGGTCATTGTGAAACTATAACATGTAAGTCTTTGAATCCCAACTCTCTTAACCCTGAAAGAGAAACTCTTTACACAGATGTCCTATGACTCACAAAGTTTTGTAATTTGATGATCTTTTATTGACAGAGCTGGTTATCCAGACTCCTCTGCTTATATCTCAGTTGGTCGTTTAAGAGGTGATTACAGCCTGGAGATGAGTTTTCGGTTAAGAGTGATGGTTTTAATCTCACGACGGGTCAGTCCGATGGGAGAAATGACAGAGATTTTTTCTGAGGTCAGTGTCATTTGTAGCTGGTCTCCATCCTCTGTAATAGGTCACCTCCCCAGGAGCCTACACAGGCACACAGCCCAACACCATCACCATGGAAACCAGACAGCCGCAGGGGGGATTAGACAGGATGAGCTGTCAGCTCCAAAATGAATACAGTATGAAAGTAGAGAGTGTGTCGGTGGAGGAGGAAAATGGCTGTCAGGGGGCAGGTGAGAGGCCGTCTCATTAGGATGGAGTGTGTGCTTGTTGTCTCCTAACAGTCTGATGTGTGTCAGCGGGGATTGGTGATGGATTCAACAGGGAAACTTTCCTCTTATTGCATCATGTGAAACAAAAAGGGAACAGTTCAGTTTGTTCTTTTCAGCTGTCTTCAGAGGTTCATTATTTAAAGGTTAATGGGAGATGTTGCCTCCAAAATGAAATACTTCATGTTCAGCTCTTAGTTTACAGGGTTTTTCTGGTGTTTTTTAATTTGAGCTAAATGAAGAACAAGTTTTAAAAGTTTATAGATTAAATATAATCCATTACATTTTACCGCCACTGTATTAAAAAATTTCTGATTGGTCAGTACTCCACAGTAACTATCTGTTATTTCTTCAAAGTACACTGTTGCTTTGAATACGGCACTCACAGACTCCAGCGAGTGCGATCATATCAATCTGTGTAAGAAGTCCAGTTGATCTGAGGATGTTTTGTTTTCAACAGAAGAAAAGAAAAGCAGTGAAAACAGCAGAGAAAGACACAGAAAAAAAAACATCAAACAGAAAACTCTACAGAGCAGTGATGTCACACGCTGGTTTCTGATTATGAAGCTGAATGATGGCGGCTGCTGGATTGGAAACTCTGACTCTGAAGACAAACAGAAACAAGCAAAGTGGTGGAGCTGAGGATGGCTTTTACATCTACTAACTAACAGCTTTGAAACTATCAGCTGACTTGTCACCTCCATAATTATGTAATGTATGCTCATCTCTTAGCTTTGACATAGATATGTAAGTTATGAAAAATAACCTTTGCGCATTTTTTACACCAGCAATTCACTTATATTGTGACATTATAATAGAGTTTTGGCAAAGGAATCCAGTAGCTATAAAGAAAAATGTCACTGATAATTCTAGTTCAAAGGAGATCAGCTATACTTGTTTTCACCTCTCATTCTGTCTGACTGAGACACCTATAGATTAACTTTGCATGATTTTCAGCTCAACAAACTCCTTATTCGTGTTATTGTGAAAACCCTCATTTTAGCTCTATTCAGAGTTTGTCAGAAACACTTAATTTTGGCTGCTTTTCCACTGATGGAAAGTTAGACACAATTTGGTGGTGCTACTTTTTACAGCTTTGTAGCCATTAAACAACCCCAAAGTTGTGCCTTTGCAGAAAACATCTGAGGTTAGCCGTTAGTGCCCACTTAGCTCTCCATTTGACCATGCTCAAACGATGAAACAGCCTTGGTGATAAGTTGAAATAATGTAGTTCATTGTTTTTTGAAGAAAAAAAAAAAAGAAAACAATAGACAACTGATGGTCTGAGTTATTCTGGAGATTGTATTGAAAAAATTAGACATGAGCTTCAGCCTGTTCCTTTATCTTTGGTTGTAAATTGGGTGGACAGGTGTAAAAAAATGCAGAATAAAGTTGTATAGACTTTTAAAGTTGAATATTCTCACAAACTTTAGAGTTTTTTTGTTCTTTTTAAATGAATGACCGTAAAACATTCAGCCATATAATATCTGAGCTTTTGCTCCATTAGTTAATGTTGTAATGTTACATAGTTTGTCGTTCTCAGCCATTAATGAAGGTCTTTATTAAAGCAAAGTCCCAGGTCTCAGACACAGCTGAGATGTAGATCCAGCTTACTTTGGATAGTAAGATTTTTCATTACATATTAAATAAAGTGCAGAAAAGAGAACAAGGTTGAGGGATCTAATGGACCAAACTTGACAAAGTTTCTGGCTGGGTTTATCTTTCGCAATGTTCTTATAGGATGAGACAACTTGATGTTGGGTTTTGGTCATGTCTTGAAACAAGGAATCCAGTAACCATGCTTTCGATTTATCACAAAGTCCAGAGCTTTGCAGAGGATTAGTATGGTCATCCAAAAGTGGCATCATATGTATGCATTTAAGAACAAAACAGCCTCAAAGGCCATCATATTGTTCGGCAAAGAGGTTTAATTCCATAGGGATCCTTTCTCTGAAGACACCTGATGCTTTAGTAATTATTCAAGCACAACAACTTTAAAACATCAAAATATGATCAAACACATTTGTTCCCAAAATATGATACTACAGCCATTACAGTTGTTGTCAATTCAAGAGCAGTCCCAAAACTCTCTGCACTTGACATTTAAGACACAACATTCACACCCAAGTTTAGAATAATAGAGGAATCGTTCTTTTAGAAGTTAGTTTTTGGGTTAATCAAGTGCAGATGTTTCACACATTGTTTAAGGGAGAAAGTCCCTCTTTTGTTTCTCTGGGCTGAGTTTCCCCACTGAGCCTCTTTGGACGAGAGTAGAGGGATTTTTCCCCCAAAAAAACACTGAAGCTTTGGAAGAAAACAACTTGATTAGACTTATTTGGATCCTATTGCTTTGAAATAGCTCTTTAAAAAACTTTCACATGAAGAGAATATACAGCAGACATACAGCCTCATCACTTTATTACCATACATCAGACTGATACGCATATTAAAACCAACTTCCCTGAGCACCAAGAGCTGATCTACAAAGTGAAATTCAATCTGGAGATTCTTCTTGAATGCTGAGATGTAATGCATAATGTGTCTGTATTCTCACTTTAGAATGCTTATTAATAATTTATGCTTCTTTTCATTCTGATCATTGCCTCTAGGAAGTCTGCCAGTGTCTCCTATAGCAGCACTAACAAGGAGAGGTTGGACTCGCTTTATTCTGAAGGCTTTTTCTTTTTTTTTTTCCAACTTAGAGCAACATTGTAACATCCTGGGTCTAATACTCTTCCTCCTGTTTGCCTTTCAGACATGTCAAATGTTTTGTTTCCAGAAGAACTCACTGAAAATGTTTGTTTTGCTTTCAAAAACCACTCTAATAAAACGAGTGCGTGAGAAAGCAGTGCAGCGCTGACATGCAGATCGGGCTGACAGCGTCACAATGGCTGTTTTCTTAGGGCTCCTGGTTGAATGAAGAGCCACCGAGGTTAAACCCCCACAGGTTAAAAAAGACATCACATTGCCATCGGCTCGGTCAATGAAATTCTATTATTTCCCCTTTAAGAGACAATTTATCGATTCACTGGCCACACTCATCTCTGAGTCAACAAAATCACAGCAGATTATGTCTCAGCTGTAAACAAAAGAAGGAAATATGATGTAAAACTTAATAGCAAAAATTTAATGTCTCCAAAGGCCAAATATAAAACTCCACTGTCGGCCATGGCTGACAGCTGGGGCACAGCATATTTTTAGAAACAGCAAAAGAAAAGGGTTGAAGCTCCTGTTGTACAGCATGATGGAGATAGAGGGCAGTGTTTGTCTGTTGCAGCTGAGTCAGTCTCAACAGAGAGCACAGAGCAGAAATGAGCTGCGGCTGAAAGATAAATATGGATGAGAGAGATGGAAGAAAAGGTCAATCAATCATTTTTACTGCACTGGAGCACAAAGTAAACCTATAAATAATTTTCCAATGAATGCATTTTATGGAACAAACTATTAAGTGTCAAATTAGCACCATGCAAAGCTTTTTCAAGTCGACCATAAATAAACTTAAGACCTCTCAAGGCTTCTCTTTATCTATTTTATGCACTGCACAGTTCTGGGTGGAGTATCTCACCCTACTTTTGTTGTGGTTTGCATCTCTGCAGCACTTTGTTGATCATAAGAATGATTACTCACCGTAATTGGTGCTCTTCTACTTTTGTCCGCTTTGAAGAGAGACGCTTAGAGCGTCTTGAGAAGAGTCTCGAGTGCATCTGTCTCTCTTGAGGAGTTAAGAGTGGTTCGCTTTTTGAAAGCTGCCTCATTTACCCTGAGAGTGCGTGTCTCCAGCAAGCTCTGCCTGTGCTCCAAACCATCAAGAACAATGCTCGACTCTACGCTTTGATCAGGGGCAAACAGGGAAAAAAGAGACAGAGGTTTGTGATGCCGGTGAGACAGTCACTGCTGACAAGTTCTGCTGCAAGGGGGGATCAGATTCAGTTACAACTCATTTGTCATTTTTTTTATTAACCTGAATAAATGTGAGTCCTGTTTTCAAGTTTAAATCATATCATAATCACTTAGCCTCAGTGGTTTGTGGCCAAGCCAGAACCTCCAGTCTTGAAATAAGAAGCCGGTGTATTCATGCTAAAAGCTGCAGTTCCTCTAGCGTCCACTTGAGGCTGTCTGCAAAAGCATTTATAGCCACATGCGCAACTATTCATAAAAATTACCAGAATAAAGTGAAATCTAAGTGTAATGCCAGATTAAAAAGGTAGCGTTTAGCTTTGCTTTTTAAAATATGGATCCCCTGTGCGGCTCTCAGGTCTTCACGTAGCTGCCTCGCTGTAGGTCGTTGTTGTTATTTTGGGCACCACATGTACTCTCAGAGCAATTGGCATGTCTGGGTCTGATCTCTGACCTCTCGACTCTGCAACACTAAAGGCCACAGTAGAACAAGAAGTTCAAGAAGTGGGAGTGATTTAAGCATGCATGCTTTTGTAAATCCCTCCTGTCGTTACATCACCACAGGAGCAACTTCATATCACCTCGAGGGAGCTCTGTTTTCACAGTAGGTGGGCTAAATAAACATTGTAGAGGCTTTTTCACTTCTGCATTCTCAGGGCTGCCAGGCTGAAGAATGACATAAACACATGTGTATAGGTGAGGAAAAAACCTGTTTTTTATTATCTGGCAACCAACAGCCTTCAATGCAAATGTCTCACAGTGAAATCAAGAGACAAAAATGGTTTATGCATCTCTGAGCTGTAGAAAATAAGGCACCGTGTTTCAGTTTTCTTGTTGTAGGAGGGTTAGAGTACTGCACATGTCCTGATTGGATTAAGTTGCTTGTCTTTTAATGTGTTGGTGAGATGTTTAGAGCAACTCCACTGAATGATCTATGAAGGCGCTGGACACACACATTCAAACACACACACACACACACACACACACACAGACAGAGAGCAGTCGACAGGGCTGGTCCAGGCCTGCGCTGTCGGGCGGTGCAGACTAAACAGTAAACAGACACCTCACTGGGCAGAGTCGGAGTTTACAGAGCTGCCCATGAGAACTGCTCAAGACTCCAACAGAACAAACTGAAACTCAACTTTTCCACTTGCAACATGATCATAACTTTTCATATTCAAAGCGGGAAACCCCCTCTGAATTGTTTTGTTATTTATAAACACCAGTGTTTGGCCAGTTTCTGTAATTACAGAGAAATGTGTCAAACAAGAGCAATACAATAAAATGAATGACTCTCTGGCTCAATCTATAAGCTGTAAGTTCATGTCATGTGAAACTGTGCTCGCTGAATCTGTGTAATTCTTGTGTGTGATGTCTGTCAGTGCAGTCTTTGTGGTGTGGCCTGTATAATGGGAGGGTCTGGCTTCATAATGGGACCCTCTCTATGGGCCCTGGCCCCTCGCCAGCAACCCCAAATGCCTCTCACTGCCTGTTGGTTTAGCCGTTGATCCCTGGAAGTGGCGGTGGAGGATTGTGGCCCTACTGGAGCTGGTATAAATCACAGGATATGGTTACTGTGGTTGATTTTTTACATCTTCACAATGGACTCAGGCTTTCTGACAAAGCTGAGATACTTTTTAACTGTGCTTAAAATAGTCCTCTGTCTTCAGATAGGCCTGAATCAGCAGGCCACAACAGACCTTTCTGTGCTTCTTTCAGCCGAGCGTACAGAAATCGCTCTTCATTATGTTCTTCTCATTCATTTATATACTAACCTCCTTCACACAGTCACAGACATACAACAGATAAAACAACGGGCACAGAAACAGAGCAGCGCAGATTATAGCTGTCGGGGATCATGCTCTCTAATCAGAAGCAGAAGTGAAGACGTCAGATGAAGCCAAATGAAGCTTTTGAGGCTCTGGCTGGTACACAGAACAAGGCAAATATTTGGTGTTCAGAAATCGCTTCCATTTGTTGAGGAGGATTTGTACTGTTCAGGGTTTTTGTTGTTTTGCTGAATTCTAATTATCTTCTTCTGTCACTTCACTAACATTTCAGAGGAGCAGAGGAGCTCTTAGCTGGAGGTTATTTAGAAAAGTAGTCATCAGAAAATGTTGCTAAGATGTCTTATTGTTTAATCTCCTGTTTGCTGCTTAATACAATAAATGAGACGTCAACACCAGGGCTTGGTTGACCTCTGACCTTTTATAATTAGTAAGTATTATTTCCCTATAGTTCATTGATTAAGACAACCATATTTAGCTCCTTCTGGTAGTCAGACTAATATACCATAATAATGTCCTTGAGGATTGATTTACTCCTGCACATGTACACCTCCGTTTCAATCTCAATCTGGACTCAAACTAATCAAAGTGTTGTGTGCCTGTTCCAGAGTTCACTCGCCGGACAGAAAACAAAAAGGAAGGGATGTAAAAAAAAAAAAAAAAAGACAAAGCTGTCTTTTTGTTCATGAGAAAGGTACAGAGCAGTTAAGTTGTCTGTTTCCATCATTAGATGTACAACCATTGCCAAGGTGTTTGTCACTTGTTTTTGCACCTGATGTAATAGGCCAGCTGGAAGACAGCCAATAGTAAAAATTACAAAGGGAGCATAACACCACTAACCTAAGCTGGTGAAGACTTACTTCTGTCAATTAACTGATTCTTGCGAAGACAAGAAAGTAGTCCAGGTAAACCACCTGACTGAGTCATAATGTTGCTCAACTTGACAGTGCATGTCAATGTAGACTACTAAGTTTGAAGGACTCACACAGCTATAAAACAAAATACACTGCACAAACACAGTGCAGACACTCTATATAATGCACAAAGTTCATGGGCAATGAAGTAGCTATTGATCTTGTTTTTGTGGGCCACAAGGATTCCTCAGCTAAAATTTCACACATGCGCTTTAAAACCAGGGGTTCAATTTGCAAATCCCAGGACATGTGTGTTGTCTCCTAAAAAGGGGGGGAAATACAGTACACACATGTGCCTGATAAAATAGACCAATTCAGCGACCTGTTTGGCAATAAACTGCAAGTGAAAGCACAGCTACAGCACACGTTAGAAAAGCTGTAACATTTGAATTGAATATGCTGAAAATCAAAATCTGTCCTGTTAACCTCTTAAGTTCATCTGAGGCTCGTTTGAATGTCAGTTTGTTTTCATTTTTTCACTAAAAAATGTTGGTAAAATTGCTTTCAACTCTGCACTCTGCAAAACTGAACTCTCACCTGATGCATTTGTTCCATCTTATTTCAAGTTATGTCAAGTCAAAATGAAGGCCTGAAATGATTGTTAAGTTTTCTTATTTCAAGAAACTTTTCTCACTACATCGGGAGATAGTCAGTACAAGCACATCAGGCCACTTTTTAGCCCATATGTCTTAAAATCATGTTTATTTCTGCAGCTGTCAGATGACTGTGACTTACAGTAAGAGTAATAAGATATTTGGACTGGAGATAAGGCAAATGTGATTGCTACAATTTGAGTTTTGCAGTGTGCAGAGAGCCAAGTAACACATAGAATCATCCCCTTGAGTTTTTTTTTTTTTTAAATTGCCCCCAATTAAAGTTTTCTTATGAGTCTTCAGTCAAACTTTCTAAAACATGTGTGTCCCATCAGAGCTGAGGACACACAGCCGTAGTTTGATCTTTGACTCCAAATAAACTGCAAATGTCTCTCTCATAATATCTCTAACAGAGCTCAAACTGACATCCAGTAAAATCATTCTTATATTTCTAGTGAAAAAATTGGGAGGAACTTTCAGGTCTGCTGTGTGTGGCCGACAGGGATAAGCTTAAAGAGGATCTGTATTTCCATACGTGTGAAACTGAATAACTGAAAACTTGAACAAAGAGAAGTGTTTGCAGACGCTCACAGATAAAACCACAGATATGGTCCCATCTCCTCTCATCAGGCCTGCAGGCTTATCCTGCTTCTGGAGCTGATTCGCCGTGTGAGGGCGGCACATGCGCCACACACAGCCCCCCTCCCCTCTCTTCCTCCCTCTCTCCTCTCCCTCCCTGCTGTAATGAAAAGTGTTATGAATGTATGTGTCTTAATTCTAGTCTACTAATGTCTGTGGGTGGCAAAATTAGGGTGGGCTGTGCTGGGGCCACTTAAATAGAAAACCGTGTCCAGTTTAACCGAGCTGCTCTAAGCCGATTTTTTAAGGTCACATTGGCACCAATGGGGGATTAGTTTGGTTCAGATCAATGTCTGATTGGGATCTTTCTCTTGGGCATTGCCTCCCTCTGTCCCTGGAGAATGCAGCCTCAGTCTTGCGATTTGTACTTGGGGAGAAGAAAGGCTCTCCCCTCCCATGGAGGACAAAGACACACATTAGCTCAGTTTTGCTGTTTTTTCTCTGACAGCAGTAAAGCTCCGGGTCCAAAGGATCAAACGTATGAAGACATGACCGGTGACGGAACCCCACACAGCTGCTGCAGCTACTGTTGCACTGGATATGTGTCTGTGCGTCAGATATGTGTGTGTATGTGTGTGTGTCATGTTGAGGTGAAGAACAGGTGGCTGCACAAGTTGTCATGTGAAAGTGTTAACATTTTGGAGCATGTGAGTTTGTCTGCAATAAACCGTCTCCTAACAAGTGTTATCCACATGGTTGTCATATTTCCCACAGGACCGTGAAGATCTGACTGTGAATTGACCCTTCAGTACAACCGACAATACTGACCCTGGACTGTTTGAAGAGGAGATAGTGCCAAACTAATCCGGGCACATTTATTTATTTATTTATCTAAAAATACCGCTAAAATTATTTTTTTCTTGTGTAGCCCCTTTGGAGTCCATCTGACATACTAACCATCTGATTTACACTGAATACCAACAGTGAAGTTCAAAGCTCCTGTGAGGAACTTCCAGTTTGTGACAATTTCGGTGCCCCCTCTAAACAAACATTTATATCTTGAAAAAAGGGGAATCATCTCATCATCAGAGCAATTTTGAATGGATGAAAACCTTAAAGCACCTTTGAGGAGTTTTTGATGTGAATGAAATAGACTGAAATTCATTCGGGTGCCTCTGCACAACCATCAGCAATAAGTCTGATCATATTTATTTTATTTTTTCAGTTTCTGGAGCTGAAGTGAAGAGGGTGGGTGAAGAAAAGGTCCTATATTTACACAGTACACATATTTTTTTCCACATATGACACATCCAACTTTTAAAAGCCAGCAGGATAAGATCATTTTTTGTCAGGAAACATTCCTAAAGCATGAGGAGGAAAAGATATGCAAAGACTGATTTGTGCACAGATGACACCAGAATTCCTTACAAGACCTTTGGACTGGCAGTGGTGTCTACTATCTTAATAGCTTGTTATTTTTTAAACAAAATAATCAATTAAAGATGTACTGGTAATTTATTCACATTTATGAATGGGGAACTTGGCAAAAAAAAACAGATTGAAAATGATCTTTATTTTCATTCTTGGAACCAAATCAAATCAAAAGAACATTATTTACTTGTTAGAAACTTATTCATGTAACAGCGTTAGTGCAAACAGATTAAAGGTCGGCAGGTATGAATTAGGCTGAAAGTATCCAGGAATAAAAACAGTGAAAATTGATTGGGCCAATAAAAAACATCTTTACTGAAAATCAGGTCGACAAAAAGACCATTTTCCAGGAGAAAGTTTGAAACACAAAGACATCTAAGGATGTACTGCCATAATTTGCATGAATGTGCATATTTCCATCATAGATTAGTCTCAGTCTCAGTTTGGGGTTTACAGAGGCACAGTTTACAGCAGTGTCCCTTATAATTTTATTAAAGAGAGAGATTACACTAGATAACACCAATATATAATTTTAAAAGAAACATATTGGATAATCTCACTTTATGCACTAAGAGCTAAGAAATTCTTCTTATCTTATCTTAAACACAGTGAAAAGCTCTTATTTAAACGCTCCTCTGAGGAAGTTTCAATTTATGTAAGTTTTAGTGCCGCCTGTGGACAAAGGAGGTTTAGCGTGACATGTCCTCTGCATGCTTGAGTAATGAATGAGTAAAATTTACATTTGAACATGTAAATTATAAGAATGGCTGCTCAGCTGACACCTACACCCTCTGGCAGTTTAAGGTTTTGAAAATAAGGATAAAAAAATCTTCTGTCTTGATGGTCTGGTCTGCTTTTAGATATCAACATGAATTTTCGTTTGTTTCATCAACATCAAAAAACACTTCAGAGGAGCTTTAAAAAAGGAACATGTTTTGATTCAACAGAGAGCCCACTTGGGGAATTCCTCACTGTTCACACTGTTTTAAAAAAAACCCTTGCTGAAAATATTTAGTCCAACAAAACATGTTGAAACATCTCAGCCAGTGTGTCACTGAACTGCTTTTCTAAAATTCTGGTAAGCCGAAATTATTTCAGACAAAAGGTTACAGTTCATCAGCGGGATAAATCACAGAGAGATAATTACTGGTGTAGAGGGAGAGTGAAGCGTTTCTTTGTTCATCTCTATCTCCTCTCACAGCTCAGTGTGTTATTATCCAATCAGAGAGGAGACCAACTAAACAAACAGCGCCGACCACAATGACGAGGACGCCGCATGCTAATCTGTAATTCCATCTTTTCCCACCAAAAACCAGAATCATAACTGAAATAAAGAGACAATCAGAGACAAGTCAGGTGATTTGTCTCTTTATTTTGCCTCTGCACACAGTCTGTGATTTACGCTGACACAACAGACAGTCATAAATAAAACTGTTTACACTGAGAGGTTCCCAGCAGAGACGGAAATAAACACAAAGGAGTGCTATCACACACACTGAATATTTCATGAACATCAACATCATTGTTTTCATTTTGAACCTGAATAAATATGCTTTCACTTTGAAATAAGCCAAATATTTCCCTTCAGATGATGTTTAAATCAAAACACCATTACAAGTGTTCATCATTAGGAAAAGGAGGAAGTGTTATCTGCTGACACAAACATCTCAAGAGACTTCCTACAAGTGTCCGAAAACAATCCTGAGTCGACTCTGGCGCTGCTGCAGAGTGGGCTCTCCTCTCCTCCAGTTAAAGACCATTGAGCGCCTCAGCAGCTGGGAGAGTTTGTCTCTTCATAGTGCACTCTGAGGGGTTTACTTAAATTGGGGTCACGGGTTAAAGGTCAACCCTGGCTCTGGTGTAGAATAGGTTTAATTGAGACAAAGTTAACCTTCTGTGGCAGTAACAGGGATATTAGTCTGGAGCAGGACAGTCAATAGCAACAGTATGAAACCTTTTTTATATGTTGTTCGCCGCTACATGCAAAGCTTGCAGATTTACAGACTCGTGTCAAGATACAACAGCTGACTGTTGATTTTATTAGAGTGACAAAAAACAGCCATGAACACACACTGACAAGCAGGATTATCACCCTCTCAGCAAGTGTAATAAAAGTTTATCTCTTTCATTCATGCATCTCCAACATGATAAAATGCAAACAAAGCAGGAAGCACTACAGCACACTTCCCCTGAGGACTCAATTTATGGCCGATCTCTGACTGATGCAGAGGCGTGTCCAGAATTTTTGGACTTTTGGACTGATGCAAGAGCAGCATGATGTCATTATACGCCATTTATTTACCTTTCTGTTATTCTTAATCATATCTAATCAACATACAAACATTAAGGGATCAAACAGATATTTTATTTTGTTTTGTGTAATTTACTGGTCTTATTGAGTAAAATTATAAAACTGAACTCAACCAACAGAGCATTAGTATATTAGGATGAAAAAGTTAATTTTAGATGAGAGTTGTCAGAGGAAAAAAAAAAAATCTTTAATTTTAAAAACTAAAACTAGCAAATTTTCAAGAGTAATAAATTAAGGGGAAAAGGTTGTATCTTACAGATGCAAAAGTTGTAAATTCACAAGATATAGGTCATAAATTTACAACATTAAACTCAAAATTTATACAAGGATAATTATATAAAAAATTAGCTGCTTTCCTTGATTAATGGGATAATTATGACAGAATTCAGTTTTGTTTTTCTACATAAACAAGACTATTATTTTATCAATTCAGGAAAAACTAGGGAGCATTTTTTATATCCAAAAACTGTATCTTGTCATCTTGTTAATTCATAAACAGCTCAATTTTTTGTCCATACCATCTCCTACTTTTCTCTATAGAAGTAGCTGCTGGATATAATGTGGATAAGCCCTTTCAGTGTTTAAGACCTTCATTAAGTGCCCTGTAAATGCCCTTTCAAAACACAATGTCCTTTAATATATAGAGCCTTATTTTATAGCTTATGTTTATTTGACAGGCAAGTTTTCAGACTTAAGTTTAGCATTTATAAAGTCTTTTTTATTTAAGTGTTTAAGAAAATTTCCTGCATCCTTTCACATAACCCACAAAGCTTACCAGGATGGTATATAATTAGGGTTAAGTGTTTCCTCTGCTAACTAACTCACTGTTTGCCTCACTAAAGTCAACCCAAAGGATACACACAGCTGCTAGAAGTCAGAGCTCTCTGTGGAGCTGCAGCCTCTGCTGCAGGCCAATCTCTGATTGTCTAATTATGGTAAGCACCGTGTACAGATGAAATGGTCTGAGAGGTCATTATGCAGAGATACTTCTCGCACAGCTGCAGGGCGGAGACAGATGTGTTTGTGCTTCTGTGGGTGAGAGTAAGAGAACCAACAGAGAGACAGAGACGATGCTGAGTAAACAAATTATACGGCTCAACTGAGTTGAAGACTGAGGGGAAATCTGAGGATGTGATGTTGCAAACAGGAGGTATCACACCTGCTTCTGCAGCAGACATGGACTCAGAAAAAGACCGTATTCAAGAAGCTTTAGTGTGCAGTCAGACAGTTCATGGTTTAATGGCATGGCATTGTTTGTGTTTGTGCCTAGGCTTTGATCTCATCACTGCTGGCAGGTTTATTTTACATGCAGAAATCTGATGAGTGATGGGATAATAATTTAAATTTTACATATCAGTTTATTGATGTCCTCGTGTTTTCTGGTTTATTTTCCAGGCCTGAAGTTTAATATTGTATCATATCACCACCTCAATATCTTTACTTTTGAATGGAGAGCTGATCAGATTTAAATGACAAGGTAAGTGCAGAGAAGCTGACTGCCAAAAACCGTTTATGCACATATATCTTATAGCATATATCTTACACTATAACTTCTGTCTTCAAACACATCAATAAAACAAGTTCTCTGACCCCTTTTGGTGAAATAAAACACACTGTTAATAACTATCTGTCATTTGCAATACAAATCTGTTTCAAAAATTATCAAACGCCACAAAGTTAAGTTTAGTTTTTAGTTAAGCTAACAACAGCTAACAACTCCCATCCCTCATTTAAAGCTCCTGTAAGGAACTCTCTCTGCCAATTAGAGCTAAAGTTAGACAAAGCTGGATTTATTATATCCTTACTGAGTTTCTCCCACATGCAGATTTTGTTTTCTTGTCATTTCTCTTTTTATTAAGAAATCTATCATTTGTGTTTATGGGGTGCCTTTTTAGAAATAGTCCAAGTGTCCCATGTATAGAGGACACAGGCCTCATTGTGACAGCGTTTCTTGTCACTCAGCCGTGACACTTTCTTGCATGTCTTCTCTCCAGGATCTGCAAACACTTTTTCAGTAATGGTCAGCATCACTAAAATTTGAGTTTCATTCGAAGCTTGAAAAGCACAGCTAAAATGAACAAGGTCAAAGTTCAATTACTGCAGATTAATTCAGCTACTTCACATCCATATGGTGGTGCTTTAGAAATGAAGCTTGAATAATTATATGATCAAAAAAGGGAACTGGTTCACATTTATATATTTCAGGCTGCACATAAACCCTTTCTTAGCCATTTAGATTTTAAAAGTCAAGAAAATCTATTGTGTAGTAACCTGAAAAATTAAACCTGTGCATGCGTGTGTGTGTGTGTGTGTGTGGGGGGGGGGGGGGTCTTACAGTCTTTAATTTGTTGGCAAAAATCTACCTTATAAAAGACAATAAGAGTGAGCTGTTTTTTACAGCCTCTCAAATCAAAGAGCTCAAAGAAGTGATTTCAAAAATAAAAGACAATCTCCTGCGGGTGGAACGACTTGAGAGAAAGATCTACAGAGAGAGAATACAGCCTTAGAGCCAGGTTGTAAATATGTTATTCTGCTGTGAAGTTGGACATTTTAACACAGGGCTCTGAGGAGATTGACTCACTTTTAGATGCAGCCTTGAGTGGACACCTGAGGTACTACAGATTTGGACCTAATTAGAGTTGGACACTCAGATAAAAATCTGTATCGATTGGAAATTATTCTTCCTCTGAGCTTGTTACTTGGGAATTGGTTTACAGCTACCCAGGTCATGACCCCGGTCCTAACTCTCTTGGGCTGAACTCAGACCAACAGGGGAGACCAACTGTTTGTAGAAAAAACACACTCACATGGAGCTCATCTGTTGAGGGACAATGCAGAAGGTTCTGACAAAAACAACAAATGTTGCTCAAATACATCAGTGAAATTATCATGGAAATATCAGAACTATCAAGTCTCAGACTCCAAGGTTATCGGAATAACCAACCCAAGATAAATGCAAGATGTACAACTGAGGCAAAAAAAAAGAAGTCTCCTATGAAGAAAAAATGTAACCAAGGGAATATGAGACAAAACATACCTAGGAGAGAGAAAAAATGAAGAAACAAAAGAAATAAGCAAAGAAAACATCACAAAAAACAGGATTAAGGATGATTTGGGGCTCCTTTTAGCGGTAAAAGCCAAATGATCAGTAACGCCAAAACCTCTTGGTAAATAAGACACATTTTGGTTATGGTTTTGGCTCTTGTGTCAAAGGACGAGACTAACTTCACCAAATACTCCTTAAGAAGCAATATGATATACAGATATTTAAATATATATATCTTGAAAACTATACTCATTAAACTTGTTTTCAAAATCCACCTAAACCCTGATTTCCATCAGAAGTGGAGTTCGTTAGCACCTAATTAGCTATGCAGTCTGCTGTGCACAATCCTTCCCTTTCTCTCACCAAGAGAAGAAATATGTTTGTTTTACTCATGGCTTCATTTTTGGGTTTGAAAAGGAAAGATTGACAGTGCACCTGTGGGCTGCCAATGAAGGAGTGACCCTGAAAGAGAGAGGGGGAGGAAGAGGAGGAGTGGCAGCGGAGAGGTTCCTCAGCTCTGCAAACCACTTCAGTTCTCACTTGAGTGCCTCTCTTTGGGCCTTCACCCACACAGACCCCCCCCTCACCGCTTCAGATTGAAATTCCTCCACGCTGCAAGACCCTGTGCTCCCCTCTTCCCCCCGCGCCCGGCACACACCGAGGGGCATTCAAAACGCATTAACACCAAATCAATGGGAAACAGTGAAAAAAGCAAAAAAGAAAGAGAGAAATCTCCTTAGCAACATAATCTAGACGGCCTGACGAGCCGAGAAGTGAAAAGAAAAGAAAAAAGAGGGGTGGTGGTGTCGTTTAGGGAGGGAAGAAGAATCGGACACAAAGGCCTGGCACACAGACAGCAACAAAATTGAAAATTAACACAGAAGAAACAGTTCCTTTTTTCACAGGAGCACAATCAGCTACATTAAACCCCAGCCAGGGCCCTCCTCCTCCTCCTCCCCCTCCTCCTCCTCCTCTTGCTTGCCTCTGGATGGAAGCTGGAGAACATGGTGAAAGATAGTAACCAAATACTCTTATTTAAATAAGCTAACTCACTGGCATTTTGGAAGTTGTGTTGAAATTCATTGTCAAACTTTTTTTTTTGGGAACCTTTTAATTTCCTGACTTTGGTACACTGATCGAACCCTCGTGAGATGCTTATTGATGTCATTTTAAACCTGGACTTCGTTATAACACACTTTTGGATCTAAATGAATGACAGATACTCAGACATTTTCAGTGGACCAGTGCTTCCCAAACTATTGCTGCTATGCCCCACTTTGGAGGATGGAAACTTCCCATGCCTTCCCATCAAACACATAAAGAAAAAATACCATACAAGTGTACTTTGAATTTCCCTTCCCAAGCAGCTGCAAAAGCATACCTTGAAGCTCCTGTGAGGAAGTTTTAGTTGGTCAAGAAACAGAGAATTTTTGATACTGCTGCTTCTGTCCTGCAAAAACAAACCAAAACATCAGAATAAAGAAGGCCATTTTATGTGTAATGCCTAAAACCAATGGTGGGAGGTTGGTACCACTCACAGTGCTTAACTGCAAAGTTAAAGGTTGATGACGCCTTATATAAACCCCTCACTTATAATGCACATTTCTAAAGCCTCAAACACATTTAGATTTATAAAAACCATTATAAGTGATTATAAGATTAAATAATGACCTATTGTCACTTTTAACAAGGGTCTTAGGTGGTTATCTAAAGTCTAGTAAAGTTATGATTTATAATGGACTAACCTCAAACCAACAACAGGGTGATTTTTGGGTTTCATGACATATTATAACCCCCACAACATCATCCAGTTATAAAAGATCATGGAGAACTCACTTAGTGTTTCATGAGAAGTAATCATTTCTATGATTTGTCAATGGGAGAATATTTTATAGATACTATTTATGTCTGCTGACTGAGTGAATCTGTTGGAACACTTGTCAAACTTTTTAAATCCATTTGTCATTTACATCCTAAAACTTGTGAGGAAAAACAAAATCTGTAAAGATGTTGCTTTTGAACAGGAAAACCTTGTAATTATTGTTTTAGGTCAGTTATAAAAACAAGAGCTTTTGCACTTTATTCTGATGTGTTTGGGGATTTTTTGCAGCCCAGTCTTTCTGTTGTTCTCTGAAACAAACTTCAGCAGCAAAGTCTGTGCGTTTTCTTCCATTTAGAGGTAACAGATTTAAGAATTAGAAAAATCCTGTCTCAGAAAACTCTTTAACCACGACTGTGCTTCTCTTGTTAAGTGGCTGTTTGTGTTTGTAAGTGTGTTTAACAAGCTTGCTAGAACTGCTGTGTGTGTTTGCAGACCTTATCTGAGTGTTCACAAACACTTGTTGGGGATTTAAGTTGTCTGTTCTAGCCCTTAGACAAACACTCAGTCTGGCTTAATGAACTCAGGCTCTACGTCTGAGGCTGGACAATGCAAAGGTCCCTGAGAACGAGACTGACAGACCCCAGACAAGAGAGACTGGGTCAGGAATTTATTCTTCCCACTGGAAATGTTACAACCCATTTCCAAAAAAAAGGTAAAATGCTGTCTTTAATGTCCAAATTGCTCCAAATGTTTTCAATGGGTGACAAGTCAGGACTGCAAGCTGCTAGTTTATCAGCAGGACTCTTCTACTACAGAGTCATGCTGTTGTAATTCCCGCAGAATGTGGTTTGTCATTGTCTTGCTGAAATATGAAGGTCGTCTCTGAAAAAGTCACTGCCTGGATGGCAGCAGATGTTCCTCTTAAACCTGTATGTGATATTCAACATTAACGGAGCCTTCATAGATGTGGAAGCTATGCTCCCCATACCATCGGGGATGCTGGCTTTGAACTGATAGCTGATAACAAACTCAGGGGTCCCTGTACTCTTCAGAGTGAGGGATGCAATGTCCATGATGTGCAATAAGAATGACAAATTTAGATTTGTCAGATCCCAGGACAGATTTCCACCTTGCCACTTTTCATAGTTCATTTGGTCTCATTTTTTCACAGTTATGTTTGAACAACTGTGGATGCAGTGAGGAGCTGCGTCACAGATGAGTATTAGAAATAAGTTTGAGCTCATGTAGTAAATACCACTACAGAGTTAATGCCATCCAGTCTTGGTTTTGGTGCTTGTCCCTTTTGTACAGAAATTTCTCCAGATTCTCTATATCTTTAGAAGATATTTTCAAATCAAATCAAATCAAATTTTATTTATATAGCACTTTACAATATCCCAAATGGTACCCAAAGTGCTTTACATAAAAGCAATAAAATAACACAAGAAAAAATACCATTATAAAATAATACAATAGAATAGAATAATACAAGAACGATGAAATAATAAAAATGAATATGAAAATAAAATAATACAATAAAATAGTATGTAGAAGTGCTAAAAACCTATAAGTACAGGACTACCTAGTCAGAGTTAAAAGCAAGTCTAAAAAGGTGCGTCTTTAACTTTGATTTAAATAAACTGGGGTCAGTGGTGGTGCGTACATCTAGCGGCAGTCTGTTCCACAGCCTAGGAGCTGCAACAGCAAAAGAACGATCACCCCACTGTTTGAGTTTTGACCTCGGGACCTCCAACAGGCGCTGACCGGAGGAACGGAGGGCCCTGTCATGATCGCGAACAGTTAAAATCTCTGACAGGTAGGAGGGGGCCAGGCCATTTATGGCATAAAAAGTAAATAATAAAAGTTTAAAGTCAATTCTAAAACGAACTGGAAGCCAGTGTAGCGAAGACAGCACAGGGTTGATGTGTTCACGCCTAGACGTGCCCGTTAAAAATCGTGCAGCAGGGTTCTGTACAAGCTGGAGACGGGAGATTAAAGACTGGCTGAGGCCAACATAAAGGGCATTACAATAGTCCAGTCTGGAACTGATGAAGGCATGGATTGCCTTCTCGAGGTCCTGCCGACTTAAAAAGGACTTCACTTTGGCCAGGAGACGTAGTTGAAAAAAGCTGGTACTGACGACAGATCTAATCTGTTTATCGAACTTAAGTCCACTTAAGTTAAGTTCCATTTTGTCCTGTAGATAATAAAATCCACTCATAATTTCACATTTGACACTCAGGAACATTATCCTGAAATTGTTGAACTATTAGCTCACTCAGGCTCTCTCATCTTTCCTTCTGGGAGACTCAGCTTCTCTGAATGTCATTTTTATACCCAGTCATGTTTCTAACCTGTTGCCACTTAATCCCTGGAGGTTTTTCTCTATGAACTTTTTCTGCACCAAGTTTAAAACTAGCATTGATTTTTCTTTTTCAAAAATTGATATGTTGGTTTTGCTTTTTTAATAAAATATAAGCTGTAAATTATTTGTTAATAATCAAATTCTGTTTCTTTTATAAACATTTCATCCAGTGCCCAACTTTTTCTTTTTTTTTTTAAACAAGGTTGAAAAAAACAAAAAACAAAGAGTACCAGTAACTATATTAGGCATCTATTCTGTCAATCTTTGGAGGAGGCACAGTCACCTGCTGGACTCATCAGGTTGTATCCATTTAGGTTTGGGGGTAATTAGCATGGAGCAGGAACTCTGGCCACCAGCAGCCCTGTAAACGACCTCTGACCTCCCCTACATGATCAGCACATTGAGAGGAGGGCCGGCTTTAATTAGGAGGTCATTAAGAGCCAACCTCAACCCACCATGGGACCACATAAAGCCAGCATGCACTCCCACCTGCAATCACAAAACCTGCACCCCGACCAACCATTCAAACACAGCTGAGCGCTGCACAAACGGCATGTCTGTGATTCATTTCTTTCTCTTTGCCTTATGCAAGATCATTAAACGTTGATCCTGGTCCAAAATAAATTTGCTCAGCTCTACTGAAGTAAAAATATTAGATTAATGAAGTGCTTTCCTTTTTTTTTTCAAGCATTTATGCACTAAGAGGTCACATGAAATTTGCTGGGAGGAAAAAAAGGGGTTTAAACCCTGGTGGTTTTTCACAGGATTAAAAATGGAGGAAATGGAAATTAAAAGTGTATGAAAGGCGGTTGAGCTGAGTCTAAAGACGTGACACAACAGAGTCAGATTGAGTATAAAGGTGAGAGAAAATGGATGACAAGGGAAAGAGCGAGCTTTTATTCAGGCCTCTGATTTCACACTCGCACAAAGAGCTTTGGGGACGTTTCATCCTTTTCACATTTCTTCTGCATTTAGTCAGTGTTATTCTGCAGTGCAGTGTCTCCTCTAAGAGAGAGGGAGCGCTGCCCAGAGAGGAGTCAGCTCCATTCACAGCTTTATAAATCACCTCAGCATGTGCAGACCGTGGCCAATCGGCCAATTACGCCCCCCTGACACACCGGGGCCGATAAAGAAGGCCTGGGACAAAGGGATCACAGGCCAGATAAACGACCCTTTAATGAAGTCGCCCACAAAACAGGCCAAAACCGCGCGCCCCACTTACGTATTCCATCACGCCGTTGCCCTCACATTTCCTCTTGCTCGGCCGCAGCGGCAGGCACAGCTGGGGAGAGGGAGACATAGAGTAGGAGAGGCAGAGAGGGAGAAAAATGACTCTGTGCTCTGACACTGCTAAGCCCCCCATCCAAGGCCCCTTTCAGACTTTTGGCCGAACAAAAGCATCTGTTGCCATACTGTGCCGCTCAGACCCCCCCTCACACTCATGCATACTGGAGCCGGGTACGGAGCCTCGCAGGAGCTAAAAGAGGCAGCACAGGGCCGTATGCAGCTGAGGCTGCTCACCTTGTGGCACAAGCTATTGTGAGCCCCCGTTCCAGGAGCTTCTCCATCCATCTTTGTGTCTGTGGGACAAATAGAGAAAGAGAGAGAGAGAGAAACTTTGTGTGACAGAGAGAGAGAGAGGGGCACAGGACTGCAGCTGCAGGATGAATAGGAGAGGGAATGAAGGGATGAGGTGGGAGCAAGAGAGAGAGAAGGGGGCAGCTGCAGGGTGGTCCCACCCTCCGGCCCTCCACCTCCACAGAGTTGTTTGGCTTCTCTTTGGATTCAGAACACAAACAACTTCATGGTGCAGGAGCAGAGAGTTTCTGTCAACCTCAGAGAGGGTCTCAGACAGAGCGAGAGGGAAGAGAGAGGAGGAGAGGTGTTTGTTTACTTCAGAGTTTCATATTTTAACCTCACAGGATAGACCTTAAGCTCACATCCAAAACTTCTATGACACTCATGACTACAGATGTGTGCACACATGATGCACACAGTAGGAACACAATAAATACAATGTCACTGAGGTCTAAAACTGGTGTGCTCCTCTGTTTATTAGTTGCATACTATTTTGTCCCTTATGGCTCTCCATAGTAAAGCTGCTGCTGTGTCCTCCTGCTTCTTGCTGCTGCCTTTTGAAAAATAACAACATGGCTACACTATTTGATGCTGTCAAAAAACTGTACCTGAAACCGTTAGGCAAAACAAGGCCTTCAAAGTTTTGAACTTAAACTGTGCAAAGGATAAACACGCAGCAGTTTCTGCATTTCAAAATAAATTGATTATGATTTTAAATTAACATAAATTACCTATTTTAAATTTTTACTGTATAAGCCACTGAAGTGTATCTCCCTGGAGTTGTGGGTTGTGAATAGGGTTGGGCATGGTCTTGAGCATTGATGGGAATTTGGAATAACTATAATAAAATAATCCACACACCAAATCATTTGCGCACCTGAATTACATGTGAAGTCGATGCAAAGACGCAATTAGACACTCGTACAACTCTGGCGGCGCAAATAACACGAGTTGGGCAGGAGCTGAAAATGTCTCAACTTGAGCGAATATTTGCTTCGCAATACTGCCAGGTGAGGTATGAAAATGGACGGTTGTTCACTGGTATCTAAAATGGAGTATAAACTGATCATGTTGGTGTGTGGGTGCCCCGAATTATATGATACCATTTCGTTCAATGGACAATACCCAAACCGGAATAAAAAGGAGCTCACCTGGAGGCAAGTGAGTGAGGAATTCGGATTACCTGGTAGATTGTAAACAACCTTGTCTTTCACTTGATCCCGCCTGTTGAATTGGCAGGGATTACTGTTGGCAGTTCCGTTGACGCACAAGGGGTAGCGAAGCGAATAAATACTATTCATTCACTTATCTAGATTTGGGCGAATTAAGCGAGTAGACGATTTTACTTGCCCTTGGTGTGAGCGCCCCATAACATACCTATTCTCCTGGAAATGTTCAAATTTTCGATGCCAAGTCCACCAACCAGGCAGGTGAATACCAACGAAGAAGAAGCCACAGGGAGTGGGTGTCTGTGCATTGCAACCCACAGCGGGGGCAGTCAAAAGTTTAAATTTTAGCAGGATGAATGAACCGTTGCTTCAGTGCAACATTTGCAACACAGTTATATCATGCAAAAGAGGGTGCACGACCAACGTGATTAAACACCTCCGAATTCATAGAGTAGAAATAACTCAGTGCCCCATCTTTGACGTCCACTGGTCTTCCTCTAATCAGTCAGAATCAGATATTAAAACAATAAATTAAATCTGTCTTCTGCTAACATTGAGGAAGCAATGTTAGCAATTGTACATGGGTCAACTTAAATATCCAACTAACATTAGCACATGTACTTTTTCATAGACAATCGACCTGACAACAAATATTGATATTTAAATACTGGTTGAAAATAGCCCTGTGAGAAATTTATAATAAAGTTCATGAAATGTTTATATAATTAAAAAATTCATGGGGAAGTTCAGACATTTCATCCAAAAAGAACTCTGGTTAGCGCCCTCATTCTAACCATGCATTATTTTTATCCTGCCTTTTAAAAGAATCAGAATAGAGAATTGTTGGGAACAGCGATAGAAATAAGGAATCGAAACGAGGAATCCAAACTGGAATCACTCATATTCAAAAGATGCCCAACCCTAGTTGGGAGGGTGGGTGGGTTTCAGTATTTGTATCTTTATCCTGCTTGAATGGCCTGCACTTTTTGCTATATTTTTTTGTACAAAAAGTGCTTTATGAATAAATTTTGATTGGTTGATTATTAAATGTACAGCTTTTTAGTTTTATTGCACCATTAAGACCATAAATCATGTTTGAGTTTCAAAAGGTCAGATGGAGGAACATTAACATTGAGTTATACTCACCCATCTGATTTATCTGTCCAGTCTTGATTATAATCATGATTTGCAGAGAAATTAAAGGGCTGATGGGGATCTTACTACAGCAGTTTAAATTTTGTGTCAGTGATATACAGGTCACAGGGGGACTAGAAATTACTTATTTCAATTACCAGAACCCACTGAAGAAACAACCGAGCTGCTGTAGCAAACAAAAGCATGTGCGGTTAGTCTTTGAACCAAATGCTTTAAATTCAGATTTAATAACTCCGTCCACATAAACTGCATGTAAATCTGCAGTGTGCATACTGCCCAGGCAGGTATTCATTCTTACCTTTTAACCTTGATAGAAGAGGACAGTTTCCAAGGTTTATGGAAATTTTGATTTATTATTCTAAGAAAAAAATATCATTTGTCATTTTGCATTGCACTTTTTATACATTAATCATTACTGCAGGAGCCAATCCTGCTATTTTGTCTGACATCTTAATCAGAATAAGATTTTAAACTTGTTAATCTGATCAATATTTATACACTGTTGTTCATGATAGTATTATTCAGCTTACTGTCATAATGTAAAAAAAAATAATCATACTCAATTCAGAACCAAGAATACCCAGATAAGATTGTTTATTTATTTATTTATTTAGTTTCTTATTTTAGAATTTAATATTTTAATATAATTTCTAATAAATTCAGTTTATCCCCATGTAATGAGGATTTGTTTGTGCTCCTAAAGCTCAATAACCGATTTCAAACAACCAGGATTATCGGGAAATGCTGTAAACAAAGCTTTACATAGAAGAAGCTTACGAAAGTTGACTCTTTTGACCAACAAAGCTGTATCAAATTGTATTTGTGTTTAATCAAATTAGCTGTTCCAGGGCTTTAAACTACGCCCCATAAAGTGCATTCAGAGTGCTTTAAAACAGAAGAAGTCAATAAGACCGTTTGCTGAATGCAGTTTGGTTCAGGATAAGTCGTCAGCTTGCAGGTGCAGAAAGAGTGTCACCAAGTTCAAACCCCATGCCCGTCCAACCCCTCACACCCAGCAGTCCCTCCTGCAGGAGAGTCCCAGCGTCTGGCAGTCGTCCTCCCAGACATCAGACACCAAACCTGCAGCCTGCTGCTTGCGTAACCCTGCTCCGGAAGGAAACTTGCCGTGCAGCTAGAATGACCCTTTTTTTTCAACCATACTTCTGTGTGATAAAACATATTTCCTGAACTCCTTTTCTGCCGAAGATCCTCCTCAGAGTGTTTTTCTGATTTATATGCAGATCAGGTGTCATCCAGAGATGCTCCTACAGTATCCTCCTCACTACAGAAATCCCTCTCCCTGCACACAGACGTCTCTCACACACACTTAAAACAAATTTACTCTCTGGGGTATTGTCATGCTTAAGAAAGAGACTTTTAAGAGTGTGTTTAGCATTCAGGTTTGGTCATTCACTCCCCGTCTCTGCCCAGAGATCTTTGTTTGGCCGCTCCTCTTCAAACCGTGGAGTGTCAGGAGGGGCGGGGGGATCGATTTGATTCTAATCGGACCATGAAAAGAACATGATCTAACTACTTTCAGACCGGAGTATATTTAGGCCCACTCCTCTTTACACTCTCCCTCTCTCGGTTCCCCCCCACTTTAGTGCAGCACAATGAAGCTAGCCAATCTAAAAAGCTTTGAATGTCTCGTCAATGACTTTGTGAATGCAGGGGAGAGAGATTTGGAGAGGAGAGAGGGAGCGAGGAAAGCAGGAGAAAAAGGAGGAAAAAAGGGCCAGGGAGCACACATAAAAATTCCAAGAGTTGTTTAAGCGTGGGTGGGTTCATTTGCATGACAGCGCCGTGTGAATGCAGCTGACCTCTTGGACCGCCCCAGTGCTCGGCCGAGCTGCAGCCTGACGTGCAGGCTTTGACCCAGCTCATTGACTCTGAATGGATACTCTGTCAAAGGGAGGGACCTTCAGCTCTCAGCCGGACGGGCATCTGCAGACCTCCTGTTTGACACCCAGCTACCTCCATGCACACACGTAGACACTCACATTCACCAAACTGTTAGGCAGACGTCCAACACTCTCTTATCGGAGACCCTCAGGCCTGTGAGACGCAAAAAGACGAAGTAAACATCCATAGAAACAGCTATAGCATTTACTTTTCTTTGCTTTTTCACAACACACACTCCCTCAGACACACATAGACACATGGCAGGTGCAGCAGAGCTGTTGCACGTGCAGGCCCATCAACACGCTTCACTTGATGGCTCTATGATTTAGTGCATCAGGCAGGTGAGAGGACACAGAGAGGACCAGGGGGGCCGCTGGGCGATGTAGTCTGCATACAAATCTCAGTCACTGCCCTGAACTCTCCCCCCTCCTCAACCTCCCAAACAAAGTTGTGACTCTGTGCAAACACAAAGCTCAGACAGCTCACAAACACACTCTCCATTTATCTGCTTGGCACAGAGCGGGGACGGTGCAGACAGGAGCTCCTGGCCCTGACCTCTGCTGTCTACGCACGGTGAAAAGAAGCCCGCTGCACTTGGAAATGCAAACAGTGTGAAGCAAAACACTTGATAAATTTCCATGAATGAACTCGGAGAAAAAAGGCCGGCATCCTGCAAAGAATGGACGATAATGACGAGCGAGGGTGGTGTGGATTTATGTTGGAGAATCACGCCACAGAAGAAGATATGAGCACTCACGAGGTTGCGTTAGTTTTATAAAATGTTGTAAAAAAAAAAAAAAAAAAGTAGATTTAAAGATAATGCACGGAGTTTAAACTAAAAAGTAATAACACTGTACACATACTTTTTACACCAATGTGAAAAAACTCATTTGGAACAAATAAATCTTAACATTACAAACTATTTCTTTGTTCAAGAATTGATCTATTTGATCAGATCGCTTTTTAAAAGCACTCTGACTGCTGTGATTTCATCTAAAGGTCTGGATCAGAAATGGCAGACCCCACTCTTCTCAGCGTTAATTTGCTGCATTTAATTGATTCTATTTTAATAAGAAGTGGAAGGGATCAATATTAGCATGTGTTTTCAATGAAATCTTTGAAACTGAAATATGGTGACTGACTCCATCCAAGCATGTGATGATGTTTTTAGATTTAAGACACTTAATACCACTTATTAATACTTCATATCCTCACCGGACTGTTCCACTCAGGCTTATAAAAATGAATAGAGATGGAAGTTCAAATAGCTGTAAGTGGGATTAAATCTTTGTCTAATGGCAGATTTTCACATTTAAACTGAATCACATGAAGTAAAGAGCCTGCACACACACACACACACACACACACACACACACAGAGTGTGTTCCTGCGGAGGGCGACTCCGTGCTGCTGCTGCTGCTGCTCCTGCTGCACCTGATGACTCCCTGAATCACCCACAGAGCTCCAGCCGCTTCATGTGATGCCACAAACTGCCCACCGCACAATCAGCTGCCTGTTGTATAAGAGGCTCTGCTGGGATTAAAACACTTTATGAGTTTCTCTTTTAATAAACCTTGTGATACCCTCCATGGATGCCTGCTTCTGAGTGGAATAAAAAAAAAAGAAAAAAAAAATTTACCTCTGCAGTCATATTCAACTCTTTATGTAAACCAGACAGTGAAGCGATATTATAGCAGACTGGTTCCTACATTACTGAGGAACTGTATCTGTATTATTTGTATCAAGTTTTATTTAAGACACAACAAATCAGTTTTTTTAAGAATTGTCATATTCTTTAGAGAGAGAAAAAAAACAAGTAATGTTTTGTTATTTCAATCAAAGCAATGCAACATTAGCTGTTATCAGTAAGCACTCCCCTGTCACAAACTGGAACTTCAAGGAGAACAAGACTCGTAATTAAAATAGTTACAGAGAGAAAAAGAGAGAGAGAGTTGGATAGAGACCAGTAAACAGCCCAAATAGAAAAGGATAAGATAAGATATATCAAGAAAATATTTTATTGATTTCAAGAGGAGAAATTTGTTTGTTGCAGACACTCAGACATAACAGCAGGATACGAGTAAGCATAGAAGATTTTTAGTCAAAAATATTCATAACGATAATGTATAATAAGATTTAAACCAAGGTATACACAACTGCTATTTAAAGATGTGAATGAATGAAAGTCATGCAGACCTGTTACAGGTATAATGTAAGAGGGCGATTAAAGTCAAAGTTATGAGACAAAGTGACACAGTAAGATTTAAAAAATGTTACATAACTTGGTATGAAGATAAATAATCAATCAATCAATCAACTTTATTTATATAGCACATTTAAAATAACCACAAGGGTAGCCAAAGTGCTGTACAGTGACATAAAAACAAAT
Source organism: Xyrichtys novacula (assembly GCA_962446985.1). Taxonomy (NCBI): domain Eukaryota; kingdom Metazoa; phylum Chordata; class Actinopteri; order Labriformes; family Labridae; genus Xyrichtys; species Xyrichtys novacula. The sequence goes on from OY660870.1 coordinate 12,820,014, forward strand.
AAAACAATCAAAAAACAAGATAACGCAAGCAGCAATACAGTAATACAAAAGAATAAATAAGTGTATAAATAAGGAGGCTCATGGCAAGTGCTAAGATGATAAAAAACAAATTAACACTACAATGTACTAAAAGCCAATGAGTAAAAGTGTGTTTTTAAAAGGGATTTAAAAACAGTAAATGAGGAGGCCTGTCTAATTTTCAAGGGCAACTCATTCCAGAGCTTAGGGGCAGCAGCAGCAAACGCTCTGTCCCCTCTGAGCTTCAGCCTAGTACTGGGGACCGTCAGTAAAAGCTGATCAGCTGATCTTAGGGGTCGGGGTGGGCAATGAGGGTGGAGCATCTCCGAAATATAGGGTGGAGCAAGGTTGTTCAGGCCCTTAAAAACAAATACTAAAAGCTTAAAATGAATTCTGTACTGAACAGGGAGCCAGTGTAAGGACGCCAGGATGGGGGTGATGTGCTCACAAGTTTCATTAAATATAACATATGGGGAGGGTCGTAATAACAAATTGAAGTCTCAGTAGTTTGACTCAGACTGCTTTTACCTCAAAGGTAAAAAATCTCACTCTGAGGGGGTCCCCCATTGTCCTTATACCACAATTATCCACAGTGTTGACAAGTTGACACAAGACATTGATTTAATGATGATTTCATTTATTTATTTACTTAATAAATAATAAATACTACAAAAATTTAACTCTGTTATCCATACAGCTGTTAATAATGGACAACAGTAAATTAATTAATTGTATCCGAAATTAACTGAAGTTCATGTTAACATGTGCTATATTATTGAGTGTAGCCCCCCTGAAACAAAGGCAGTTTGCAGTGTGCGAGATGCTCTGAAGCAGCTGGGGGTCGCCTCTATGTGGTGCTCCAATGTTAGGTGCCAAAGTCAAACATTTATACAACATGCAACATACACCATTGTAACTGCTTCACATGCACACTTGGCACACAAATTCCCAAAGCTATTGTCAATAATAGTAACATGTAAACTAACTGTGCAACCCAGCTGTAATATATGCTCTGCAGCAGCACAAAATCCTAACATTTACTCCTTTACCCCCAGATCTGTAATGACACAGTGTAAAACAGACCTAGAGCTACCAAACTGAGAACAGTGATGGTATAAATAGCAATTACGTTATCAATAAAAATCAGTAATATGGATGATAGTAGCTTCTAATAGCAATGGCAATAGTTAAGATTAACAGATTTGGTGTTGGTGTTAACAAGTGCAATAATGATGATAGTGGGGGAGGATGGATAATATAAATCTAAATGATTGTAGTTTGGTTTGGGAGAAAAGAAACACAACACTTAAATGGTATTACAAGTGGAAAAAATGCTTTGCAAAAGACCAAAACAAATGCATCACAAAAAGATTACAAAATTAAGTTTAAAAAAATTACAAAATTACGTTTTACTGTTTTTTAAAAGGTTTGATCCTGAGTGATCTTAACTTTAACCGATTCATTTGAAGCAGCTGACAGTTTTTGGTAAAAATTTCTCCCAAGGTTTGAAAGCATTTTTCTTAGTTCTGCATCTTGAAGTAACAAAAAATGAACTAGTTTTTTGTCTTTTGTTTTTTTTTCTTCTGTACAAACAGATAGAAAATGACTGTCTGTGTCTTCCAATTAACATATGCAAACCTGATAATCCTCCCATAAAAAGAACTGCAAGTAATGGCAGAAAGGCACGTATTCACTGGGAACAAGAGGAGGACTTTGAATACATTGGTTTGTTTTTTTGCACATCAGTGGAATGAATTTAAATGAGCTCTGAAATGCCAACAGCTGAAACAATGATGAAGACAAAAACAGGAGGAAAATCAGAGCGGTGCTTTCTTCATTGTCAAAATGAGCAGATTACAGCTGAGTCTCCCATCCTGACAGCTCGCTCTCCCTTCTTCTTTAAACTTCTGCATATCTTCAGTTAGGAGCACTGTATCTGTGATGATTGGTGAGAAAATGTGAGACTCATCTCAATTATGAAACATGTTAGCTTTTCTTTTTGCGAGAAAGCCTCTGCAAACAGTTCAAGTGACGGGCTGTCTGAGAAACACTTACACGCAGCAATATAAATCAACATAATGATCAACTTGGTTCAACATGACACTTGACATAAATCAATATGAAATCTGAAGAGAGCACACTCAGAAAAATAAATCAGAAATACTGATTATCTTATAAAACCAATTATTAAAAAGATGAGACCCAGTGTAAATATTTGGTGCCTGCAACATGTTCCAGAGGAGTTGGAACTGGGATAACAAAACACTGTGAAGAAGTTCACCACTCTGTGAAGGACTGTGTGAGCAAATAGTTTTGAAATAATATTAGCATAAAAAGTTGCACAGATTCAGAGAATCTGGACAAAGGGGAAAAAGACCAAAACCAATACTGGACGGCCCTGATTTTTGGAGACGATACATCATAAACATGCATAACTCTGTAGTGTAAGTCACTGCATGGGCTGAAAATCTTTTTCAGAGACCACTGATCATGAAAACATCTCATCACTACATCCACAGATGCACAATTACACTGAACCATGGAAAAAGAAACCCAGATATAAACATGATAAATAAAACAAAAGGGGGACAGAAATCAGTATCAGATGGTTGTGGTCTGTTTTAAATTACTGCATTACATGACTCTGTCGTAGAAGTCACTAAATAGACTCAAAATGCAATCAGACCAAGATGCTAAAGCAGAAGAACTACTGTGTCTGCAGTGTACATACAAGATACACAAGAATTCTGATTACATTTCCATGAAGTAATAATCATAAATGTTCTTCCTTGAGCTGCAAAACTCCGCTGCATTCTGTGATCGACTCATCAGGGTTCACCCACAAATAAGTGGCTGCTGGAGCAGAGTGGGTGAGTTGTGTTTAGTCTCTTTGCTAAAAAAATCAGGTAAAGCTAAAAAGATGTTTGGTGGCTAGTACTGTCTGAAGCCTTATATGTCCTGTTGATGAAGTTAGGTGCTGTTCTGAGCATTATTTGTGGTTATAGAGTGGCTTTTTGGTTGAGTGTTGTTTATGGATACATAGACCGCTGTGTATTGTTATTGTGCGGCCGTTAACAAAGTTGGTATAACTAGAGAGGCTAGCAGTCAGCAACATTCATCTCTCGAGGGGGTGTCTAACTTGGAGTTACAGTGTGTTTGACTCTTACTTAAACTTGTGCCTGAATATCCCTTACCCCCCCCCCCCCCCCCCCAAAAAAAAAAAATTAAAAATAAAATAAAATAAAATAAAATAAAAATAAATAAATAAAAAATAATAATAATAAATTAAATTAAATTAAATTAAATTAAAAAAGAAGACACAATGGAAAACCCTAACTATTGAGTGGCTGAAATCTTTAATTTGGCACAAACAGGACAACATTTTACTTTCCAAAACTCCAGAAACATTTAAAAAGTGTTGTTAACATATCAAGTGATGAAACACAAACACTAACCATTATACTATCCCATGTTTTTTGACATTACCTCTGACTTTTTTTATCCACACAAAATTTTAGTTTCATCCCTAAGTTCTGATTTTATGGGCAGGGGAAAAGTCAGGACTCTACCTTTTAATCTTCAAAAGGTCCTGCTTTTTAAACATTTTGCTCTATTGGCCTTCCATAGCTTCCTCTGTGATGATTGGATTAATGATGTTCATTCAGTGGAAATGAACCTCAGCTAAATTTAAACCTCAGTCAGTCTGGATAAAAAGTGATTGACGGGTGTGAGGTGTGGATAACATGTGGAGGAAACACGCTGGTTTGTTTGTTTCTCCATGGCCTGATAAACAAAGGTCAGAGGGGGTTTTGGCGACTGATGACAAAAGACGCAGCTCAAAAAACACATTCCAGTCTGCTTCCGCTCCAGCTCACATGCTCAATCCAGAGATTTATCCTGTCAAAGGCAGAGAGAAAGTGTGACATTATCACCTCCTTTAGACTTAGGGGGACAAGGGCCAGGGCAGACAGGCGGAGGGACTGGGAAATCTTACAGGGAGTCCATCAGAAACACACACCTGCTTTTAACAGAACTGACATACTATTAGGTAATATTGTTCTTCAAACTTTTTACAGGGTAGATAATGCAGACAGCGATGCTCAGGGAGAAAAAAATGACATCATTATATATGAAGCTAAGTGGACTACAACTTTTTAGATAACCATACTCACTGCCCCGCATGCAGCACCAAGGTGGTTAAAAATTCACACTTTATCAGAGCACTGTGTCAATTCATGGGAGCCTTTTACACATGCACTGTACTGCATATTTTAGGAAGGCTGCACATTTGAAAGCAAACAGTCGGATATTTTTACCCCACATTTATTCAGATATTTTTTCTGATTGTGAGGCAAGGCAGGATGAGTATTTCGGCAATATCAAGGAATTAATATTAACATTTAGAGAACAAAGTTGTAATATTACAAGAATAAAGTTATAGTAAAATAATAGTTTTTAGATGGATTAACTTATTTAAAAGAGGATGTCATTTAAAAGGCAGCCTGCCCCCTCTTTTTTCCCTCATCCAGCAAACCCTTGACAACAGCTGTAACATGTATGCTAATTGTTAACTTGTTGAATTGTTTTTCTCTTTATTCAAGGACTTTACTTTTATAATGTAATGACTTTATTCTAAATAGATAACTTATTAATTCTTGTTACAATTGTATCCTCAGCAAATAACAAGTTCATTCTTGTAACATGATGACTTTATTCTTAACATAGCCTCTTAATTCTTTGAAACATGACAGCTTCATTTTTTTATATTATAACTTTTTCCTCTTTAATGTGAAGGCTTTATTCTTTGAAATGTTAAAACTTTAGTCTTGTAAGATCACAACTTAATTCTTACTGACATAATAACTTAATTCTCCTGAATTAACGACTATTTCCTTTTAAGAGTAATTTGCTTTAACAATATGATGACTTTATTGTCTTTGCATCACAACCTAATTCTTAAGACCTATTCTTGTTACTGTTTTCATAACCCCTCGATTATCGCAACATTATGACTTAATTACTCTTTACAACTTAATTCTCATTATCATAAGCAGCGATTTGAGTACTCTTGCAGTCATATTGTAAACATCTAGTTTTTGTTCAAACACAAAAGTCAAGTCAGCATTTGCAGGCCAGATCCTCAAAAATCCCAAATCTGTTTTGCAGAGGTTTTCAGAAATGTTGTGTTTTCAGGGAGTAATCAGTTTTCTGTGCAGATGAGTTGAAGGCATTTTTCTGGACCTGAATAATGTTAAAAAGAGGATCATTACTACAGATCCAACAGCATCTTGATATCCTTGGAAACCAGCGAGGAGCATGCTCAGTAATGAGTCCTTACAGCTGATAACTCCAACAGGGAGGACATACATACAAAGTGTCCAACAATGGGGGAGCTTCCTATTCCAACAAGGATGAAATTTGAGGACTATTTGTCAACTGAAGCAAGAGCAGATTGAAATAAGGGCTGCTGTGTGCTGCCTCTGTAATGGCATGTGTGTTTAGTCTTTTGGAAACAACAGAGAAGGACGAGGGACAAATCGGCGCTCCAACAGTGGGCTCTAATAAAGACATATCTCTGAGAGATTCAGCGTCACTATTAGTCGCTGTTTATCTCATTTTCCAGCCTCGTTAATTGTGTGCAGACACACACACATGCAGCATTCAGTGTGGACATGCAGACACACTCGTTGGCGCGGGGGCACACTTCAGTCTGGAGTGTCTAGTCTGAGCCGCTCTGTGAGACTGAGAAGCGTCTCTCTAATTAGAGGCAGGCCGGTGCAGGACGTCTCTATAGGCCATCAGCAGGACCCGCGCTGGCTTTGTTCTGCAGCCTCCTCGTACACTCAGCCTGTCACTTTACTTTTCTATAGGAGAGAGGGTCGCACTCACTAACAGTGCTGTCTGAGCACAATCTCTCACACACACACACACACAGTTTGGATGAGGAGGGAGCAGCACAACAATCCTCTGTTGAAAGAAAACGTTTCAAAACAGGTGTAATGATCATACAAATGTTTAAGTAATGTGTCCTCAGCAACAAAGGTATTCAAATTTATATATACAAATACATGAGAAGTAATACAGCAAGAAGTTAGGAAGGTACACATACATTTCCGTCACTGAAATAAACAGTCACGCTCTATTCATGTTGCCTTTGAGAACAAAGCTGCTTTGAGCAAATACTCGCAAATTTAACAAAATAAAAAAGTTCATGAAACAAATTTTAACAGCGCAGAATACCTTTCAACATAAACAACTGTAAGTTCAAAGTTTAAATGAAGTGTGGTTGCACTAAACACAGCCTCAAGGCTTTGTCTGTATATAAGCAGGGGCTCTGCTCACACAGATATCAGGCTGCTGTCCCCTGTGCGAAAAGATGAAGCTGCACTTCTTTCAGTGTCCACCTGAGGCTGCCTTCAAAAGTCCAGGAGACCCCTTGATGCCATTTCAAAATGCAGCCTAATTCAAAGAAAAAAACAATACAAAACAATGCAAAAAAAATTAATTAAAAAATCCTGTTTGGTCTAAAATAAAAGACCAAACAGGATTTAATTTTAAACTTTGAAGCCAAGCTTCACTTTCAGTTTTTTAAACCAAACTGTCAATATGTGCATTCAGTAAAATACAAAATCCCTTAATCACTGAACACAGTCTTGTATTGGCGTCCCCTAGCTCCATTACGCTGGAGGTTCCTCTGGTTCACTGCTCCAGACGTTTTGCTGCCGTGGACCTGCCTGCTTCAACTACATGCATCAGTCTCACCTCTATCCCCTCTCTAAACCCAAAGCAATCTTGGCAGATAACTGTCTAACATGAGTCTGGTTCTGCTTGAGGTTTCTGCCAGTTAAAAGGAAGTTCTTCCTCTCCACTGTAACTTGCGAAATGTTGTAAAGTACTTCTCTCATGTGGTTGAAGAAGATGGGATGGGAGTAGATCTGATCTTACGAGATGGGGTTCAGTCTTACCCCATCTTTGCACTGGGTCTTTGTAAACAGAGTATTGCCTAGACCTGGGGTAACACTTGTTGTGAATTGGCACTATATAAATAAAGATTGATTAATTGATTGATTGATTGATTGATTGATTGATGGGTATACCATCAGATGTGAAAATTTTTAGATCATCTGTCAGTTGAAAGTGAGCCTTTTGGATGACCATGATGTTTTATCTTTTATCTTTTAGCATTGTAACTTGTACGGAAGTTATTAAAGACAGAAAGTCAGTCTCAGGAGCTCTTGCACTACTTTTATTGTGGAGGTGTAGATGACAGTATCATCAGCATAGAGGTGTAATTTTGCTTTGCTTTTCTTAACCAAGCCATTAAATTTGAGATACTTCCTCATTCCTCTCACTTGTCTGTGATTCTTGTGATGCATTATAAGTGCCACGAACATTAACTCTCACAAGAAGTAACTATAAAGCTGCTGAGAGGAGTTTAACACAGAAGCCTTTTATCTGTCCTAAAAAAAAAAAAATCAGATTACCTGTGACCAGTGTTGGGCAGTAACATGTTACAAGTAGCGCATTACAAAATAACAAATTAGAGTTGACCATTGAAGCACAACAGCAGTTTTACATCTATTACAAATAAAATTCTATAGTTTAGGCCATCCAGACTTGTTTCACTGGTATTCTGGATAGCAGAGATTTACTTGTTGCAGCTGCCAGTTGTCTGAAGTTTAAACCTTGATGGCTAAAGGTTAGGAAAGGAAAGATTATGTGAAGGAGCTTCTGATAGCAGAGTGTTGCTCAACTACACCCACAGAGGACCCTGCCACAGCCTCTTAGCATCAGTCAGCACTGATGAAATGGACTTTTCTGCATTTGAGACAGAGTCCAATGACTAGCTACAAAGCAGAGAAAGAAGTAATGGACTACTTGAGTTTAGGGGGTTACAAGGCTGACACTCTGAAACAGGTCTCCTACATCAAAAACATTTACATGAAGCACAACACTCTAATCCCATCTAACGCACCTGTGGAGCACCTCTTGAGTTAAGGAGGCATGGTGCTCACTCCTAGAAGGAACTGTTAGTCTGATAGGAGGTTTAAGAAGCTTCTGCTAAAGAAATTCAACTACATTTAAACAGTTAAGCTTGCTAAATATCTGTGAAATTTGTGTTGCAGGGTTCTCTGTCAAACAATCAAAAAACAGTGGAAGACTGGCGCAGTCAAAAGATACGATGATGGTGAAATTTATTTAAAGCCGGCTTCCCAAGGTGCAGTACTAAAATATTTACAAAAACTTGCAAAAATGGTCAAAATATGATTTACAAAATTAATAAATAAATAAATTTAAAAAACTACAAGGCAAAAAAAAGACAGTGCCAACAAGGCAAATACTCTACAATAACTCACGAATCTTGCTCAAGAAATTATACAGGTTTAAGATACCACATGTAAAATTCAACACAAACTCCTCAATAAATCAGACATTTCATCACAGACAAAATGGCACTAATGGTCCTCCATACAGCTACGACCTCACGCCTTGAAAACACAGTAAATCAGACAAAATATCACAAATGAACTATACCGGTATGGTCCGGCGGTCACATGAGCGCGCCACCTTACGCTTTTAGTGACGTATCAGGAAGTACCCCGGTTTGACTTGGAAAGTGGCAGCAGGTAAGTGGGTGTTTGTGGGTGTGTGTGTGTGTGGCGTGTAGTTATTGAGTGTGCATCGTCAAACGCTTACAGCGAGGAGAAAAGAGTCCAGATAAAAAGGGTAACGGTTGGTGGGAGTGCAGGACTGCGGGACACAGGTGCGGGGAAACAGTTAAACAGTTTGCTTGGCCCCGCGAGGAACGAGTGCGCTCCATGCGCACTTCCGGCACCGGCACTCTCAGGCCCCGCGAGAGAGACCCGCGCCACTCGGGAATGACGGGGCGTTTAATGGTGCTCCGTCACAATTAGCATAAAACTGTGGTGTTTTACAACATTTGACGTTTTGTCAAACAATCAAAACTTGTTGCTGCTTTCATGCAAGAAAAACACTTTACCTGAAAAATCAGTGTGAGAGGCTGTTTCCTTTCTGAATTTTTGTTCCGTTTATGTACCAGTATATAAACACTGATTGTTTACTCCTGCAAGGTTAATTATTGTTCATATAAAGTGGAATTACTTTCAAAAGGACAAAACAAGTTGTTGATCACTTTTTGGGCAGAAAAAAGTAAAGGAACAAAGAGTAAAAATTAAGTTGTTTTATTCCTCTTTAAATGATTAATGAGCAAAAAGTAACTTATTACAGTTTCTGAGTACACCGCCAGTGACTAGAATGACCGTTGAAGTAATAATCATCATAATTATCATTTTGCACTGCAAACGCAGTAGTTCCTCTGCCTTAATGTCTCGGTCTGATTGCATTTCCATGAAGAAATGATCATAAATGTTCTTCCTTGAGCTGTGTCACCCCACTGTAGTCCGTAATGGACTGGCCTGAGGTCTCTCTACAAACGAGCGGCTGCTGGATGAGCGTAGATGAGTTGTGTTTAGTCTCTTTGATAAAGAAATTAGGCAAAGCTAAAAAGATGTTTGGTGGCTAGTGCTGTGGCTGGGACCCTATATGTACTGTTGATGAAGTTAGGTGCTGTTCTGAGCATTATTTGTGGCGTTAAGAGTGGCTTTTTGGTTGAGGTTTGGAGTCATAGACCGCTGTGTATTGCTATTGTGCAGTCATTACTAAATTTGATATAACTAGAGAAGCAAGCAGTCAGCAGCAGTCATCTCTTGAGGAGGTGTCTAGCTCTGTGTTACGGTGTGTTTTACCATAACTTAATTTTACGCCAGAATATCCATTTAAAGAAAGCAGAGGCCTTTCAGGATTACACACATGTGCAGACAGAATAACCAAAGTAAGTAGCGGTACAACTTTGACCAGGAGGTGCCAAAATCAACACAAACCACAACTTCCTCACAAGAATTTTAAGTAAAATTTAGCACAATGTGCGGCCATCTTGGAAATGCTGACCCAAATGTACAACTCTAAACTTATTTAACTTATTTAAACCACAATGATGAAAATTACTCAAAATGAGTTTAGCCTCAAATTTTAGCCATTTTAGTACATTACTGTTTCGTTTTTTTTTCCGTTTAGTTAAGTGTATGAATTTATATGTATGTATGAACACACCTGCTGAGCCTCTGGCTGCAAACACAGCAGACCTCCAGAAGTGCAGTGGGAAGTTTAACCTCCACTCAGATCTTAAAACACAGTGATTTCATCAGTGGCAGTTGTTCTTGGCCTTGTCTTTTTAAACAAGTTTTAACAGTGAAAAGTTTAGGAGTTCTGTATTTTAATTTGCAAAGACTAATCAATCCGACTACTTGGATACTGTAGCACTGCACATGCACAGTGCAGTGCATCTTACCAGCTTGAAATTTGTTGCTGTATCATTTTTCACATACTTTAATAACTTTAAAAAGGAGTTTTCTTAACTGTATCTATAGAGTCACACCATGCACATGTCCTGTTCTCATTAGCATTTTTCCTGCAGACTGACACATGTTGTTTTAATGGTGATGTCTGCAAAACCAACATCCTCTCCTAGTTTTAATTAATCTCTTTTTTTGACCTTACCAAAGACTTTACAGCCACAACATTGTGGTTTTTTTTGCTTCATAACTAAGCACAGACCATGACTGCATTATATTGACATGTCACACTCTCTGATCCTTCTTTAGCACTGATATGTTAACGTTAGCCTATTAATCTTGTCCTCTGAAGTGTAAAAGCTCATAAACTCCTGGTGCGACACATTAAAAGGGACTGTTTTCTTTGTTTATCTGGCTAAGTTGTCACGGTGCTTTAAACTGCAATTATTTCCAACTCATTTTTGCATAGAAACCTAATTATTCACTGAGATATAAATTAGATTCCGCATTCATGGAGACCATGCAGCCTCTGAAACTCCTGCAGGATGCTATTCAGCGCCTTTCTCCTCTTTTCTGTGCAGGGCCTGAGATGGAGAGTAGCCACTGCAGCTGCTATTCACTTCAAGCAGATAATTGTTGATGAAAAGTCATTGCGTGGCATTATGTTGGCCACAGGATCATTGTTCATTTTCCCCCCATCGCCATTCAGATCTATATGCAGGAGCAGAGTGTTTCCTTTCACTTTTGGTATTCAGGATCTGTTGCCTGGTAACTAATAAAGGACCAAATCATCCACTGTATTGGCCAAGATGGGCTGCAGACTGGCCCTGCACAACAATGCGAGGTTTGTAAAAAGGCGTTGATACAAGTTAATGATGCTTGTTCAACAAAACATTAATGGACTTCTTCACGGTATAATACGGCATGGGATGCACCCTGAATGAGAGGGGGGAACTTCAGCAGAGCACTTTTACATGTTTGTGTGTTTTTACTACTGGGCGGAGCTGCATGTACTCTCTCTCACACACACACACACACAAATCAATGCACACACCTTCTATGTGATGCACTTGCACACTCTAACACTAATACTAGAAATGTTGTTTTCTTCTCCAGAGAATTAGCTCAGACTTTCCCACCTCTGGGGATAAAAACTCCTTTTAATCCTCTATTTAAATTGAATTTTCCTGTTATTGAATAGCCCTGTGATTAATTGCCCATCATGATGTGAAAGAGGGGTGAATGGTGCTGCACTAGAAAGTAAAAGGCAATGGAGAGAAAGAAGAGGTGGGGCCCTGGGAGCTTTACACATTTCTGAGATTCTAGCATTTAAACAGTGAGTGATATTAGCCCCATTTGTTGCACCGGCTTCTTAACCCAAGCGGACAAAAAAACTGCAGCCCTGTCACCCCGAGCAGAATAAATGGAATCAAAGGATTTTTCCCTTAAATGGACTAATTTTCTCCTTGAATTATGAAAGTAATGGCTAGGTAACAGCCTGTGCTCAGTACCCGACGGCTTAATGCTTCCTAAATCCTTCCACGTGGCTCCACTAGTCCTGGCAATTAGGCCTCATTATAGCCTCATAAAGGATCTCATTTGTGGGATTACTTAATAGACAATGAAATTTTATCGTGCAGAATTATGGAAAAATAATATTAGAGCTCGCATGGTGTGATGAGGGCGCGCGCCACGCATCATTCCGCTTGGTTTGCTCTCTCTCTCTCTCTCTCTCTCTCTCTCTCTCTCTCTCTCTCTCTCTCTCTCTCTCTCTCTCTCTCTCGTTTCAGACTGTTATCTGTACCATAACACTGTGCGTCCTGCCTGTCAAACGCTGGATTCACTTTATTAGAGCAATTACTGTCTGAGTGTCAGACATGTTTGTTTTATTCTGCCCGGGTTTTAAAGACTTTCTAATTCTTTTAAAGGCTGCTTCTTTAACTCACAGCCCAATACGCGCTCCAGTTTGCGCACTTGCTCCCCCAAAGAGGATGTTTTGAGAAAATGAGAAACAAAAAGAGGCCTGTTGTACTTGTGTTCCTGTCTGAGGTCAGCATATAAACCAGCGCAGGTCGGTGCTGGACCTGGTCTGCCGGCTCGACTCGCCTCTGTCTGAGCGTCCGAGGCGTTACTTGGCAGATGAAAGCAAGAGCTAAACCCACCGGTGACCCGCCTGCGGATCAAACTCGCTAATTATCGTCACAAGATGAGGGATTAGCGCATTTCTGAAATAGCTGCCTGTTTACCCCCGCACAGACCGACCATTATAAACACTTTCTAATTGAATCCTAATCGCCATCGAATAACCCGCAGCCCAGACTCGCTATCGCTTCATAATTCTTTAATTGCTGGTAGTGAAACGCGGACCAACCGGATTCAGAGGAGCATGAGCAGCCTGCGCGAGGCAATTAGTGCTCATGGTCGCGTGCACAATTCTTTAAATCGCATTTAGGACAACAAAAAAAATAATAATAAACTAAGCATGGAGTAAACATTAGTCTGGATATGGGTCATATGCTTCATATGCAACTTTATCATTCTGCCATTTTGAGTGGAGGAATACAATAATAATGCAGTGGATATTTTTATATAGTCAACATATATCAGTGCAAAAAAAGAAAAACAAATCTGTCAAAATATAAGTGAAATATTCAACGTGGTAGTCAGACCAAATGAATATGTCTTGGACTATAAAAAGGAATGAAGTTTAAATTAAAGGTCTGGAAAATAAAACTTACTTTTACATAATTTTACATGAGTTGGTCTAACAACCTTTTTTATTGCTGCATGTTTAAAAATGTAAGTCTTTGTACACAGAAATCAGGTATTTTCTGATTATAAATTATAGTTTCAGACTAATTATCTTGCTTCGATCCTATAAATCCAGGATCAGAACTGTAAATAGAGTCTGGCAGCGTGTTTGTGCCTGTTTTTTCTGGAGTTTTATTATTTTGTTTTCTATACTGCTTAACGGTGTGGCTGAGAGGGGAAAAAATCTTCATATTTTGCCACAGTGATTCTGGACCTTGAGTAATCTTAATTTAAAATCTGCATAGAAGGACATAGATTTTGATATTCTGGGGTCCAAGACTTTTCAAAAATCGGGGATAAAAGAGTAAATCTTCAAGTTGTGATTGGAGGCCCACTGAGGAATCACGTGGTTTGGGTCGTTGACAGTATAAACCCCTGGAGCCGGGTGCGCACGTGGGTGACGCTGCAGGGCCAACCCTCTTCGGGGTCCCTTTTGTTGAAGCATCAAACATAAGCACCTTTGGGAGTCCCGAGGGGCTCAGATGAGAATCAGCGATCATCTTGTTCAGGGAGCGATAACTGACCAGCGGAGCAGCCATGTCCAGGTCTTTCTACGTCGATTCTTTAATAATCAAGGACACGGTGCGGCCCGGACCGCCCGAGCACCCAGGACAAGACTTCCTCATCCCCATCAGCATGCACTCTCCCAGCGTGATGACCGTCACCGCGCCGGTTTGTCCATCCAGGAAAAACGGGACTTTCTGCGTGTGTCCGCTCTGCGTCACGTCTCACATCCACTCGTCCCGGAGCGGCATCCCCATGCTGAAGAGTCAGTTTCCAGGAGCAGAGGCGCAGTACTGTCAGAGGATAACGCATCAGCAGTCTCCTGCGCTCGCGCACCCGGGACATACACCTGTCTGCACGCCCACCTTCAGCGTCACAGATCCCAGGAGATACCACTGCCTCTCTATCGGTAAGACACCTGTTTGATACTCTCAGCTCAGAGCTCTAATCGACGCCTGTTTGGTAGCTTTCATGCGCTTCCAGATCATTCAAACATAGCCCGGCGCTCTTCTTTTACGCACAGTGATTACGCACGATATTGGTGCCGTTTCTGTCTCTATTTCAGTTTAAAACTTGTAGTAATCTAACCTGATCAATAAAAATGATCTCCTTTCCCCCTACAGGCGCCACTGAGAGCAGTCACATACAAAATGGGAAGAGGATGCGCACAGCTTTCACAAGCACCCAACTGCTCGAACTTGAAAGAGAATTTTCCACGAACATGTATCTATCCAGACTCAGAAGAATCGAAATCGCCACGTATTTGAACCTGTCAGAAAAACAGGTGAAAATCTGGTTTCAAAACCGCAGAGTGAAGCACAAGAAGGAGGGCAAAGCCACACAGAGGAGCGCGCACAGTGGGTGCAAGTGCACAACCAGCCACACGGACTATTCCCGGTCAGAGGATGAGGAGTCTCTGTCACCGGCCTCTGCGTCCGAGGAGAAGGAGGTGTCACCCATCTAAAAGCTCCCAAAGTCCCACTCCCCTGTTGGCACTTATTCTGCCCTGGTTCCACTCTGGGTCACGGCATAATGTGACTCTTGGCCCCGAGTATCCCCTGCATGAAATCTGAGCAAAAGCGTTCTTTGTCATGTTTCCTATTTTTATACCGAATTGAAGATGTGAAAACATGTTGACCACCGTCTTTAAATGTTAGTAGACAAAATGTTTTCCCGCTGATATATAGTCGATCCTTCCAGGGTCTCACCCACATGAACTCTCAGGTCTGGTTGATTTTTCCCACCTAATGTTCTGAATTATATGGCATCACTGTCAGTGTCGACCAGCCTGTGAGGAACCTGAACGCACCAACCTGTAAACTATGTATATCTGTATTTATTGTAATAAAAATGACGAGTTGAGCTTAGAAATGGATGCTGTGTTGACTCCTGTGATTATTTAAATATTTGATTATTTAAAAAAAATTAAAAACTTATGTGAACACTGGAGCCTTTTTGAAAGGAAAAAAAAGTTTTTTAATCCGTGTTTACTCAGGTGTTTTGGATAAATTGGGCCCCTATGATGATCTTTCCCCCCATTTCATGTCTTATGCAGTCAAATAAGTAATCTGCATTGACTGGTATAACAAGAGTTAACTGCATTATAACAGGTTATCATCAAACCACCATGAAGCAGGAAACATCTGCTATAAAAAAAAAAAAAGTGGGAAAATGAGAAAGAAAATTACACAGTACCCTTTACAAATAAAAACATTGGAAAACAAGATGAGAGCATGAAATATTTTCATCTTGCTTTTGGCAAAACACAAAATAAAACTCAACTAATAAGCATCTAAAGATTTTTGACATGGCATTTCATTTTTTTGTCTTTCTTGCCATTTTCGTAAAAACTTTAATTTGGCGCATCAAATTTACTCGCCGTTATTGTCCACTACATCTAACGGTACAACTTTTCCAACTTCTTTCTCTCAGTTGACAGTTGTTATTATTAAGCTGTCATTAGCAGCCTATTGGCTTCTTATTTAATGGAGCCAATGTTCACTGTGAGTTTTTATTCAAACATTATGTAGCAGAGCTCCATTTACATGATATAAGCGCTTTAAACTGAACTGAGGGAGCTATATGAAAGTGTAGCTGTAATTTCTCCTTAGATCTGACCACAAAAGGGTACCCGATAACGCCCCCGGGGAGCAGCCAATAGTCCATTAATGTTCGCTTTTCAAAAGATTCTGCTCGTCCAAAGCGAGTTTAATTGCGTTTTCGGTCCCACGTTGGTTGATTATGCTGCTGTGGCTCGAAACCACAGAACAAGAATATATAGAAGTGGGCAAAGGCTTTGACAGGTTAGATTGTCCTGCCTTGGGACTTGCATTTAGCCGGAGACCCCCCGACGGCTGTGCGCTCAGAGAGCTTTGAGAGACAGCGACAGGGTTCCTCCGAGCGACACAGAACGATTTAGTCACTGTTTCATTAGGCACTATTTGAACCTTTCAACTTGTGCTGAATTAAAGGGGGCACGCTCAAATGGAGAGACTTTGAGGGGGGATTACGTGGGAGGGGCCACTGGAAATTAGCTGACGCCTAATTTAACTCGTTTCTGTCAGAGTTTGGGATACATTCCTAATTGAGAGGGGAAGCAGGTGAAGTTTCGGTCCCACGCAGACTCTTTCAGGGCCGGAATAAATGCCCCCCTTTCACATCCCGCTGATGATCATATATTATCGGGGGAAAGCCACCTAATGAATATATATTGAAGTTCCTATTAATCGAATTAGAGGTCCCCCTTGCAGGTGTGAAAGACTAGTGCAGCATTTAAAGAGATCAACAAAGGAATAAACTGCAGTTTTTTACTGAGTCCCCCCGTTACTCCCCCCACAGGACGTGACCTCAGCGCGCAGATCAGTCTGAGAGTTCATCAATCCATCCAGGTTAGATTTATCACCTCCAAAAACTTCTCATTAAGCTGCTTTTAAACAAAATATTTAGGAGCTGCACAAGACAAAGACCTCCGATTAAAGGGGCTATATAAGTACTAATGCACAGACAAACGAGTCCACTCCAAAGACGTCAGGCCACCATTGAAAACGCGGCAATTACGCATGACAAAAGACAATTAATAAGAGCGCTTTTCAGGCGGCTGCAGCTGCTGTCTCATGTGGAGAGATAGAGTCTGAAGAAGCTGAAGTGTTAGTGTGGAGGAGAGAGGAAGAGGAACGTTTATCCCCAAGAAATTTGGCCGATATTAAATCAACATCCGAGAAAACAGACGCACCCGAGAGCTCAGAGATTTGGAAAACATCTTGTTTATTGTGCACAATCTAGATAAAGCCCTCTGGTCCACTTTGTCCCCATTAGAGAGAGAGACATTTGCACGGATAAATGTTCACCTTAAACGATCATGTTGGCCTGTTCCTGTCAGATTCTGCCTTTAGGAACAAACAGATTAAGTCAGACTGGACTAATCGGAGCATTAAGACTGATGGTTTTGTGATTGTTTGGAGAGCCAATAAGTTGTGGTTGTATTAGGGAGATAATTCTTTGTGTATGAGGGTGGGGGGCTTTTAGTTAATCACAATAGTGATCTTTGGAAAGTCAAAGTCAAGTGGGTCTGTCTTCACATAAATAAGGTCAGGTCCACAGATGATGGGACTATAGGATAATTACTTGATTTCATTCTCGTTTGACTGATCAACAGATTATTTTACATGTTGAACACTTTTTTTCTCTAATATATATATATATATATATATATATTTTTTCCCTCTTAGGTCAGATCATTTTTAAAATGTGACGTTCTGGCCTCGGGCGGACCAAGAGGTGGCTGTGGCTCATCTGGTGGGTGGCCATCCCAGAACCCTACCATTATGGGCTGTGAGGTCAGAGGTGAGACTTTTGTTTAAACAAACTTTTTTAAGCTGCTAGAAGTTATTTTTTGTATCATCATATTGCACATGTTATTATGTTAGTATTTTAAATGTGACATTTGATTTTGAGCTCTTAAATATTTAGAGAGTTAAAAAAAGATGTTATATCACCACCACATTTTGGTGCTTTAAAAAATAAATATATCATATTAGATCTTTTTGATAGTAAAATATGAATAATTAATGTAGACATGATTGGTCTAAAAAAGGTTCAATAAGTACAATCGATTTGTTTTTGAACATGTGCTTTATGCCACCCCTGCTACAGTCAGAGCCCCAGTTCAGTACCCCCATTTTTAAAGTCTGGTCCCTGATAGTCAATGTAAGGGGGCGCTCATCACTTCATCTCTCTGTTTAATAAATCTAAAGATCATTTAGAGAATAAAAAATCAAAGTCAGTTCATGTCTCAAGGCGTATGAAAGTTTTAAAGAGGTGCATAAATATATTCGTGGTCTTTAGTAACAAAGTTTTGCTTCTAACATGCAGTAGATTTACTGTTAACAACAGATATTATTCCCTTCACAGAGCAGCACCTGTTCTGTTTTCTTAGAAATGTCTTTATAATCAAAGGATCTGAAAACCAGCTACACTTTGGTAAAATAAAACTAACTTCAAGTCAATGATTTGATGCATGGAGCCAATAAAAGTGCTACCAAATCCACCTGTACCTTATAAGTCTGTATATTCATGTATCTGTATGTAAACACTGAACACCATGAGTTTGCAAAGCCCTCATCACAGGAAAAGTTGGCTACTTAATTTTTTTTTTCTTTAAAGTTCTGTTTTTTTGAAAACATTTTTGTTTACCACATATTTGTAACCAGTACCTTTATAGTTTGAATGTCTACAACATCACTCTTCATTTAGGAAATAGTAAAAAAGAAAAGAAAAAGAGAGAAAAATTAGAACAAGAGAGAGATAATAATATTGATATCTTTATCAATATCGGTTGATATGCTGTGTGTTGACTTTTCTCTCTCCATGTTAAGGCAAAGGGCTCTTCCCAAAACAAACAAACATACACATTAGTAAATAAATGCGATTAGTTCACGTTTACATTCTCAATCTTGAAGCTCCTGTGAGGACTCTTTGGTTTGTGTTGAATTTGGCTCACCCTGTGAACAAAGCTGTGTTTATTTTGACGTCAAATCTCATCTTGAATTCGGTCTGAAAATCAGCTCTGATGAATCACATCAGCTCTGATGAATCACATCTACGATCATGAGCTAAAATTGTGCAACAGAACCTGATGATTGAAGCTGGATTAAGCGTCATGACTCAGGCATTAGGTAAGCACCACTTCAATGAATCACTTGGACTCTTTACTGTAAAGTGTCACCGAGATCAAATTAGTCTGCAGGGACGGCTCACTCTAAGAGTGTTCATTCTTTATTCGTTTTCATGCTCATCGTCTGTGATGACCGTGATCGTCTTCTCGCGTGTAGGAGCTACTTATGCGGCCTTTAAGAAGATCCACAGACAGACGGACAGACGGACGGACGGCCTCGGATTGGCTCGGCAGACTTCAGCACGCTGGACAGCTCCCCGAGGAACCTCCGCCCTGAGGCCACCGACAGCCTGAGGAGTGACCTTCAGACTGTGACCACAACTTTACACCATGAACACACCCGAGACAGCAGCACGAGCTGTGCGGATCATGTATGTAATTTTACACACTTTAAACTACCCAGTTTAGAGACTAACATTAAAAAAAATCGATTTGAATGCTCCTCGTACTCGCAGATATTACTTTGAGAATAATCTTGAATTAGATTAGTAAAGTGGAACTACAAATTTATTCCGGAATGTTTAAAAAAGAAACAGACTATAAGGTGGAGTTCAGTCTTCAGTGTGCTTTTAGTCTATTTGAGATTACTCTCTGTATTTTTGAACCATGCGCCTGAGAGAAACGTATTTTTCGATTCCGGTGTTTTACCCACACATTGCAGGAATTGACAATGAAAAGCTTGAAACTTGAACTCCAAACTTATAACTTTTAGCTCTCTGATCAGGTTCTAACATGGTCATACTATGAATCAAAATAACATAGTTTCGTGCTCATTGTGTTTATTTATGACTCGGTATTTACCTATTTCTGTTTTATACGTTGCATTTAATTGTATAACTGAAAAAAAAAATAATAATAAAATAAAACTGATAGTGAAACTGTCTTTCCAAACGCCCCCCAGCGGACAGTTGAAGTACTGACGCAGTGAAGAGTTGAGAAATGAGAGTGTCTGCAGAGGTAATGATGTTCAGGAAATGTTGATTGTGAAGGTTTGACAAGTTCTTCATTACAATAACACAACAAAATGAGCTTCAAGTGAGGCCTGGCTGATGTTTAAAGAAAAGGATGCTATCTATATGATCGTAATCTGCGTAAAAAAGGGTAAAACAGGCCTAGATGTGTCCACAAAGTCAAAGTTGTAAACATATATTTCCCTTTATATCAGGTTTAACTTATTCACGAAGAAAACGTTTGAATGTTCCCCTAAATCGAGACCTTAAAAGCCTTCAGATCTCCACTACCCTTATGTACCTGTAATCCTCCATGTAAGAGTTTCTTGAAGCAAAGAGATAAACCCCCTCAGAAGTGAGGACCTCAGACCGGTTTAAGATCTTCCGAAGTTACGATCCTTTGTTTGGAGAACAAGGACACTGTTCTTTTCTGCAACATGTGGAAGTAATTGCGCCAAGCGGCTGCACAGAGCTAAGAGAGGAGGAGGAGGAGGGGGTGGAGTGGGGGTATCATGGGCCCCGGGGCTGTGCTGCTCCACAGAGAGACACCGGTCTGATGCCCCTCTCCTGTGCCCACAGAAAGGTGATTCATTGGGGCTCATTACTCTTCTGCTGCCCGCCAGGAGAGCCCCGGGGCGAAAGGGGGCAGGGGTACAACAACAACAAAAAAGTAACGGCTGTGTTTCAGGACTCGGTAAACAGCTGACGCACGTGTGCCAGTAAACAGCGATTTAAGCAAAAGAGAGGATCACGCCCCTGATGGTGCAGTTTATCTGACTAATTGTTGGGAGTAGAGATGTTCGTGCGTGTGCATCGAAGTGACTCAGTGATAGAGAAAGAGGGACAAAGAGAGGGGAGTGATGTGGTCTGTGATAAGATGGTGTTGGAGCGCCCTCTAGGAGTTACGCGCTTCATTGTTCCACTATCTTGACTGTTGCATGTGTCCATTCACAGAGCTGCTGAGTGCATCCTCTAAGAAAGGCATAAAGGCACGTAAGTAATGAACTATTCACGTTCAAACTCTCAAAACAAGAGGCTGTGCACAAAGGTGGGACATTATTTGGTGCATTAAAAGTTACTCAAAAATAAACCAGAACTTTTTTAGTCCTCCAACAAAAAAAAGTTCTCTAATCTGAATTAAACATGAAACCCGGAATTCCTTCTCTCATTTGGCGGGGTATTCGTCCAAAAAAACGAGGCTCTTACTTTGAAAAAGGGGTCCAGAGCTGAAAAGGGAGGGGGGGTGTCATTTCCTGAGAGTTATTTACTTTGAGCCAGATGATTTTTCGGAGGGAGGGGGGTTAGAAGAGGAGGAGGAGGAGGGCAGCAGCAGCAGGAGGAGGAGGAGGGTGGACTGTAACATTGAATCAGTTACAGGTCGCTTGGTTGGAGCGCAGTTGTGAGGACGGTCGCGGACGCGGACAGAGGGTCGCACATATGCTCTCACAGCGCCGGAGCTCTGAGGATTACAGCCGCTGCAAAGCACCCTCACTGCGCCTTTTGGAGCCAACAATTCACTGTGGATATACTTACACCAAAGGAATATAAAGAGGGGATTAGGAAAAGGTAATTGAACGGTTGTTGGAATCCAAAAGAAACTCGTTTTGTTAGTTTTTTTGGAAAGTTTTAGCCATTTTTATTCAATTAACAGCAGAGAAATTAAGACAAATTCTCCTCTATTGGAGTTTAGTCAAGCTTAATTACTTGATGTAGTTTTAGTTTGAACGTAGGCGCCAGAAAAGTTTCCCAAAAAAGTTTAACCCACTTGTAAGGGAGTGGAAAAAAAAATCTCGTTGCGCGACAACGTGTTTGCAACTATTTTACGAAGCAGTGCATCAAATTTTTGAGATGAGATTTCGACTCCTGGTGCACCATATGGTGACACCGCTGGACGCCGCGAGGAGAGATGCCGCTGACTCTGCTGGATAAAAGCGCTCGGGTTCGGCCTCACAGCTGGAGGTGTCACCCCGAAGACTGAAGGCACCACTGTGGGACGCTGACTGGCATTTAATGGGAAACACATTGGAAATTGGACTTCACATTGTTTTCTCGTCTGGTCTCGGAATGTGTGGAATTAAAATGGAAAATCTGCACCGGAGGCGCTGGAATGAGAGTCCGTGTGATGGATTCAGCGGAGAAAAGAAGAGCTGAGTGTTTTGGAGCCACGACGCATTCTTCATTAACCACTAACCCCGCTGTGTCACCGGGGGGATCTGGACAGGAATACTTACTGTGGAAAAAAAAAGAATAATGAAGTTTTCAAATGTGCAGAAACTTTTCTGCCGATCAAACGTTTCTTTTCAATTACTTTTTTATGGATTACAACTTTTTTATTTCTTCTTCCATCCGTGCAGGGCTGAAAGTTAAGACAAGCCTTATCAGCTGTTGCTCAAATGTTTGCAGCCCTGCAGAGCGATGATGCATTTGTTATCTCGCACATTTGTCGAGTCTTTCGGTGCGAGAGGAGTCGGACATGCAGCAGATCGAGTGCGCCCCTGACTCGTTCAGATTTACGCGCAGCGGCTGCAGGATCCGGGCCAAATGAGACAGAAATCTTTTATTGTATGTGTTCAAGACAAGGCGTGTGCACAAACACGTCAATACAGATTATGCATTTTGTCAAATGGTTCCCACGCTTATATGTAGTTTTGCGTGGAGTGAGTGCTCTAATTATAGAGTTAAACAAACCCAGGTTGCCCAGAGATCATTTGGGTCGTCTCGGATGAGCCACAGGAAGCGGAGCAGGGGCCAAAAGTTTTTATTGTTCGGGGAAACTACGATAGGGAGATAGGCTTTAAAATACTCAAAGCACACTACAAACATAAAAAGGTCTGATACAGTAGAAAAGAGAGTTTTAAAGTTGAATACTGTTCAAGAGGAGATGATTTTCGACGGAACGATTGCTTGGAGAGAAAAAAAGCATTTCTTTCATCGAGCGCCACTCAGACTGTGTGGCCCCTGATAAAACTCTGATGCAGAGACCTCCGGGGGTCTGCAAAGGCTCCGTGACAAACCTAAACCGGACAGGATTTGTGGGATGAGCTGTGGAGAGTTTGGACTAAAGTTGGAAACGTCTTAATTAGGCGTATACTTCACACGTTTTCCGATCATAATTTGTTTGACTTGAGCAAGAGAAATGTCTATTTTTCTTTTTTCTTTACATCCCTTTCAACCACCATTTTCATTAAATCTGTCGGAAAAGGCAAAATTTTCTTCAATCAGACAAAAGGAAACTTTGAAAAGGCGGGTGTTCAAACTGGGGATGAAATGAGATCTCCAGAGGTTTCGGTTGGCTCAAAGTGCGGACTCTGTCGCCCTCTACCGACAGCCTTCATACTCACGTTATGTGGATACAACACTTTTGAATTTACAGCCCTGTCATTTACTCTGAATACACCATGTCATCTTGTGGTTAATTTACCTGTTTTCAGTGCGTAAGTGATGTAGAGAACCACTCGTGTTGCGTTCAGGTTCCACATGCCTCTCTGTAAATCTCTTGAGTATATTTAAGCAAGAGGAGTCAATTAGTCTGCACAAACTGCAGGCTAGGCTTGACAGGAGATAAAAAAAATCCAATAGAGAATGGATTTATTGATCAGATATCTTTGTTATCAAACTGGACTTAAAGCAGAGACAGTAGTTTTTAAAACTTATCTGGAACAAAAAAAGTTAAAGTTTTTGCTGTGCTTGTTGACTAAAAACTCACTTTCTGTCTTACAGGGCAGAGCATCCATCACCATGGATGGGGTAAAGGTGTATGTGGTGATTTGGGCTGTTCTAATGGGTCTGGTTTCAGGTATTTTTGCAAAGGAAATCTTGAACCATTTCTATTTTTAAGACTTGAAGTCAGCTCCTGTAATGTTAAAAACTTTCTTTCAGTGACCTGTGGACTGATGCCCCCGACCATCGTGTCCAACCAAGACGAGTTCATCCTGCAGCCAAACTCTGTCTTCAACATCAGCTGTACGGGGAAGAGAGTCGTACTTTGGGCTGAACCTCTTCCCAAAAACACCTTTGTGTTGCCGGGTTACTACACAGCCACACTCTTCATCGACAACGCAACAGTGGAAAACACTGGATACTACATGTGTGCCTACGAGAGCCAGGAGGGGGAACCTGAAGACAATGAGGCAGGAATATACGTCTTTGTCCCAGGTGAAGATGTTTGTCCTTTTGTCAGCAATCATAGAGCGGTACTCTGTAAGGAAATTGAAGTCAGGGTTAGTTACAGCCTTTCAGAAAACTTGGATTTGATTTACACAAAGTAAAAACAAGGGCGAAGAGGACTCATCTCAAACCTTGTATCAAATACTGCTGATGTGCTGTCAAGTCAGAGACAGAAATATGTTAGGTCAGTGAGTTCATTTTAAATCTCAGCATCATCATTTACCAAACCCAAGGCCTACATTTTATAACTAAATCACATGCAATTAATTTAATCTCATTTACTTTAATGTGAGGACTGTTTTTAATCTATCTAATGTCAATCATGCAAATACTCCAAACTTTAGGGGAGGGAGATTCAAATATTGCAGCACAAGAAAGGAGTGCAACATGTCAACATCTTTCGTATCAACGTTTATTCACATCATCTACAGAAACTTGCATGGAAGCTCTAAACAAGACTTGGTATGAGCTGCAAAGATACCGTGGAGACTCTTTCATCAATCTCCGTAGTGGGATGGTTTCCATACTGCAGCCATGAGTACGCCACAGAAACTCAAAAATTAGCAAATGCTTATGGCTTATTAAAAAAAAAGGCATAATTCACCCAAAATAAGCCACAGTCACCTGATAATTTTAGATTAAGTTTTATTTTAAGGTATCAAAAGTCAAAAATAAGCCCCAAAGTGTTTGAAGAAAAATGTTATCATTGAATTTCTTGAATTATTACATTATTTTTGTGTCAAGAAACTCAGTAAGAACATTTTTTTCTTATCGGATTGGAAGGTTTTGGACAGATAAGCAATTTAAGTCTCATTTTTGGCTTGGAAATTTTGAAATAAGACCTAAATTAAATTGAATAATAAATTTTCACTAGAAATAAAAAAACACAAAACACTGGCTCAGTTTTGAGTTTTTGCAATCGAAAAAATAGAAGATGGGCTAACAGAAAACATCACACATCACATGGTTATTTAGTTCCACAGTCCCTCCTCTCCACAAAGACTCTTAATGTGAAAAATCACAAAGAAAAAATGCAAATCCTCCAAAAATGGAGCTGAAACCCACAAATATTTAACAAACAAGCATCATATGAACCGATTGACTCCAAAACAAGGCAACGTAGAGGATCACAAAGAAGAGAAACAACTCAGTGACTCAGCATTATTTCAAACCAGTTTATAAAAGCCATTAAAAATTGGTGAAGTGAGTGAGAAAGGTTGATTCCAGTCCTTTTGTTCCCCCAGATCTGCAAGTTCCGTTTGTCCCTGAGATGCTGGAGAACCTGGTCGTCCCCATGGATGACGCTGGAGTCCTCATCTCCTGCCGTGTATCTGACCCAAACTCTCACGTCATCCTGAGGAGCGTCTCCAGTGGAGACGAGATGCAAGCCTTCTATGACAGCAAGATGGGCTTCTTTGGGAGTTTGTTACCGGGACAGTACCAGTGTGAAACTGTGGTGAACGGAGAGACCATCAGGAGTGCTGTTTACACCGTGGAGATGAAGGGTAAGTCAGGATGGCAATACACTCAGAGACCATGATATATTGGAAATTTAAGAGAAATTGTGTTTTCTTTGGATGTTAATTCATTTAGATCTTCACTGTTACTAAAACACACATTTGACAGAAATATATAACCGAGGTTGTAACAGAAGACTAAAGTGATTGATTTTAAAGGAAGCTTGTTTTCAGCTGCAGTAAGAAATAATGTGATTCAGCTGTCCACTCAGGGATCTTTCAGTTACACTAACAAGGCAAAACTCCATGTGACACCTATTAGAAGAACAGCAAACCTTTACAGACATGTCAACTTAAGTTGTATAAAATTTCAGATCTGTGGGCCAAAATGTCAGGAAGATGCTGAGCTTTCCACTAGGGATGAGCCAAGAAAAGCAAACTCGACCCTTTTATGTTACAATGCCCTGTTTTATATAATCATCTTTTATGTAAGACATTGTAACAGAGGTTCTGTAAGACCAAAATGCATGTGAATAGACTTTTTTTGAGAGGCAACTTGCTTTAGCTTGTGAAAATATGTTCATGTTACTGAGAGGAGGCGCTCTCAGCAGGAGACTACAGGCTCAGGACTAATGAGGCAAAACTTTAAGAGACAACTCAGAAAATTAAAGCAAATCTCTGTATACATATTGACTAAAGTTTTGTAAAATTTTAGACCTGTGAGCCAAGCTGTGAGGGATTGACTGGGTTTATAATTTGTGATGACCTCAGATTTTAAACCTTTAAGGTTGATATAGATCCATTTGGTTTTTTTTTCCAGGTTATCAAGAAGATTAAATGTTAAAAAATGAACAGCTGGAAACACTTTCAGAGTGTGTTTACACTGAGAGGGCTGCAGGCTGACTTCACTGTATGACAGCCATGACATTATGTCATTATCGTGGGGGGGTGTGGGGGGTTAACATATGTGTGTGAGTACTGACATCATTTTTGAGCCACCACTCTGTGACAGATGATGAGCTCATTGTAATCATACTGTCACTGTCTGCGGACCTGTGAGATGATGGTGCTGATATCTTCTCTCTGGTGGTCCGCACAGCCCCTGCAGAGATAGAGGACTTTTCCGTAGAGGTAAAAACCAGTGAGGAGACGCTGAGAGCTTCACAACCGTTCAACATCACATGTGTCGCCCCGGCTGGGCCTGCTTTCAAGCAGCAGTGGCTCCATCCAAAAAAACAGGCAAGAAGAAAATCTTTTTTTTATTTAAATTTAGTGTCCTCTCTGGTTTCATCCATAATCCACTCTTTTCCCTCTTTCCTTCACCCTCCATGTCATATTTCCATGTCATTTCCTCCACAGCAGCAATGAGCCTTAAATTAGCAAGTAATGGTTTTGGACCCAGCAGCAGCAAGTGGAATATAGCTCTAAAGACGGCCCTTAGTGGTTACAAAGTATGTGTTAGGGGGAGAAGGACTGGATGTTGTGTCTTCATTACAAGGATGGGAGCCAAACTGCCAGACTGCTCCTGCTGCAGTTAAAGTTCAGGACAAATGGCTGCAGGGAGCAGGCAGTTCAAACGATGAAGAAAGAGGGATGGTAAATCCTTTGACCTAGGTGACCTCAGACATGTAGGACAGATGCTGTCTGCAGAGGACAGCCAAATAAACATTAAAGGCTTTTGAAGTGTTAGCTGCAGGGATCAGAACATTTAACATTTGTTGACATTGATTTTCAGCTCTTAATCTATGCAGCATGTTGTCTGTTTTTCTGCACGGGATTCCACTAAACTTTTTTCCAGGGACACTCAGGGAAGTCTTAACTCCTGGTTTAGGTCTCAGTCGCAATTACAGACTTTTAAAAGGCTCTGTGGTCCTGATTTATCTCCTGTGGGTCCAGCAAGTGTTTTAACCATTAGACTTCAGCAGGGCCACGATCAGATTCCTCCATGTCGTACCTGCGAAACAGAAAAACACAAACATCATTCTCCTCTTTTTTCTAACCCCTGTAATCTCAAACCCTCATTGCTCTTCTCTTCTTCTTGTAGGCTGTGGATGCAGTCCAGCTAAAACATGTTCTTCCTGACCGGGTCATCTACACCCTCAGCGTCTCAAAAGCCACTTCTCAGGACACCGGCACCTACGAGTGCTCTGTCACAAATGAGTTCAACGGAGAGGTCAGAGTCGGCAGCGTGGCTGTCACCGTCTTTGGTAAGTCTTAATCTACTCAAATGCTCGCTGTATTTCTTTGTATGAATTACTATAATGATAAGAAGTGCACGCTTGTTCACATTATAGAGGTTTGAACCACAAGAGACCAAATGATACCATCTTAATGTGATCCTTTGTCACAATACAATTGCAAGTATTTTTCTATTATTCTGAGCATTGTGATGAAATATAATGCAACATATGTTTATTTTAACTTCAAATCTTATGTCTAAGGGGAAACCTCCTTAAAGACCAATTTAATCCAATAAACAGAAAGTTTTTCAGCATGTTCATCTCATTTGGAAACTCATTGTGCTGCTCTTTTAGAGACAGACAAACCAAGACAGTCACAAAAGTCTGACACAAATGTTGGTCAATTCTGCTAAAGTTTCAGGGATTTTAAATAAAACTTGCCAAAAAAGGTAAATATTTCATCCCTTAGGGCAGTGGTTCTCAAGTCCAGTCCTCGAGGCCCACTGTCCTGCATGTTTTGGATGTTTCCCTGCTCCAACACACCTGATTCAAATGATCAGCTCGTTATCAAGCTCTGTAATGGCTTACTAACGAGCTGATCATTTGAATCAGGTGTGTTGGAGCAGGGAAACATCCAAAACATGCAGGACAGTGGGCCTCGAGGACTGGACTTGAGAACCACTGCCTTAGGGGGTTGATTTATATTTGCAAAATTACAGATACAAACTGAAACAGAAGAGCATCTTATTATTGGTGTCTGTGTAATGATAGGATGGTGTCACAGAAGCAATCAAACTCCACGCTGCACTGATTTATGTAAATCAGTCCTGCTTTCATATTCATTATGTGCACTGAAGTGCTTTCTGTGTCATTTTCCACCATCTGACCATAAAGCTTCACCTCTGCTTTCAACATCAGCTGCTGTGTTTTATGGGATGGATTCTGCAGATGTGTGTCAGGCCTTCATTTCACCTCAGTTCCTCTGTTACTCCACATTCATCTCAATCCTCACATTCACCTTGTTTCATCCACAAACACCTACTCATTCATTTCTTTCTCTCATTAGAGGACAACTCCTTTGTGGCTCTGGACCATAGTGGGATTTTGGCGACAGAGTTTGTCAGCCTTTTGGAGGAGACGGAGTTCACAATCCTCATTACTGGCTACCCGGCCCCCAAAGTGATGTGGCTGAAAGATGGTAAACCCATACCAGAGAACTACTATATCCTCGTCAAAACCAGCCACATTGAAGGAAACCGGTAAGAATAAAAATGTGATTTGTGAAGGTTTTCAGTTTCACTCCTGAATAGATGACCACTCTAAGCCTGCAAAGAATTACAATAACTGAGATGAGATGTAATAAAAGCATTTACCACCCTCTTGGGAGATGAGCTTTTACCTTGGCAGTCTCAACTGGAAGAATCAGGGCTTGACAACAGAGGAAATGTGTCCATCAAATTTAAGACAACGCTGTTGAAATAAACTTAACAGGGGTCTTTACAGAAACAGACATACCAGCAGTAAGAGGGCTGAAAGGGTTCCCATACAACTGTCCAGCATGTCCAAACATGATGGCATTTTTTTTCCATTCCTGTCCAGAAAATTTAACTCTGATGTCTTTCACTGAATTCAACAAGAGCTACAGCTAACCCCCATTTTTTCATTCTGAAGGCAAACATATGAGCAAGTCATCAACAAAGCAGTGAAATGAGACATCAGGTTTCTGGGAAAAAAAGACCCTGGAGTATTATGTATTGAGAAAAAAGGGTTGGGTTTAAAACAGACCCTTGAGGGACACCACAAGTAAGAGGGGCCGTTTGGAATAGACAGAGAAACTTCTAGTTGTCAGGTAGGATTAAAACCACCTGAGTATTGCAGCCGTAACTCCATACTAAGTTCCCAGCGGGGAAAAGAGGATGTGTGATCAATGGTGTCAAAGGCACACACACACACACACACACACACACACACACACACACACACACACACACACACACACACACACACACACACACATCATTGAAACTCTTAAAAGTGCAGTTTTTGTGTTATAAGGTGGTTCATAGCTTCTTTTACAGTTAACTAAGCATGTCTGCAGCTTTCACTTTCTCCAGGACTTCAGATGAGAAAAACAATTTTAAAGAAGTATTTGTGACTTTTCTTCTCTCAGGTATCAGAGTATTCTGACATTACGACAGCCACTGGTTAAAGATGACGGGAATTACACGATCACAGCCATCAGCGGCTCTCGCACTGCTCAGTTCTCCTTTAACCTCAGGGTGAAAGGTAAAACTCACAGATGAATGGATGAATAGATGAATGAAAAGTAAGGATGGATGTCAGATGAATGCAAGTAAAGTGTAGGGTGGATAGAAGGATGGCTAGTTGTAAGATTGATGGATGGATGGATAGATGTGTACAATGAATGATTGGATGATAGATGTTGAGTAGATGGATGGATGGATGGATGAATGGATAGATGGATGGATAGATGGATGGATGATGGGAAGAATAAATGCATAACTTAAGGATGGGTGGATGGGTGGATGGATGGGTGTGGGATCTATGTAGGATAGATGATCGATGTATGTTGGATGGGTGGATGTGTGTAGGATGATGGATTGATGGAATAGAAGAGGTGGATGAACGGATGATAGTAGCATGGATGGGTTCATAAATGGCTGAGTATGGATGGATTAATGGGGAATGAATGGATGAGGTCTGGATTAATTCATGATGGATTGATGGATGGATGCAAGAATGGGTGAATGACTGTATGATGAATGAATGAAATGACTGAATGTAGGATTGATTTATGGATGGACAAATAGAAAGATAGACCAAAAATTATTGGATGGATTAATGGATGTAGGCTAAATGGAGGGATGGATGGATGGATGGAGAATACATGGATGGATGGATGGATGGATGGATGGAGAATACATGGATGGATTGATGATGGATTTGTAGATCTATTATTTACCTCTGTCTATGCTTCTCTTTCAGCCCCAACCTCAGTGATGTTCCCTCCATCCTCTGCCCCCGTCTTGTTGCCTCAAGTGGAGGAGCTGGTGGTGCCCCTCCACACCCCCTTCACCCTGACCTGTAGAGGGGAGGCTAAGCTGGCATGGGAGACCCCACTGGATGTCCCTGAGAAAACACAGGAGGACAACAGCGGCCTGTTCGTCACCACCATCACTGTGGACAGTGCCACTGCAGAGCACACGGGCTACTACATCTGCTTCTACAGCAGGAACGACACAGATGACGGAGAGGACAGCAGCATCTACATCTACGTACCAGGTACAGGAGAAAAAGTAGCATTAAGTCTTGTGTTTTTGTTTTTGACTTTATATTTTGGTCTAAGGGACTTATTTTAACCCTTTTCAGACCCTGATGTTCCCTTTGTGCCGTCACCTGTGCCTTTTGGAAACCACGTCCTCTCCGACCATGAGGAGATGGAGATCCAGTGTCGAGTCTCTGATCCCAGCGCTAACGTGACCCTGATTAACGTTGACACCATGGAGCCTGTGCCCAGTGTTTATGACAGCAAGAGGGGCGCTCTGGGAGTGTTCACAGCTGGAACCTACGTCTGTAAGGCCCTCATAAACGGAGAGATTTACTACAGCGGGGAGTACATCGTTCACGGCTGGACAGGTGTGTGCTCACGTGCAAATCTGTGTGAGGAGCTGCTTGTACAGTTACTTTAAAAGACGGTGCTTAA
The DNA here is from genome assembly GCA_962446985.1 of Xyrichtys novacula. Lineage (NCBI taxonomy): Eukaryota > Metazoa > Chordata > Actinopteri > Labriformes > Labridae > Xyrichtys > Xyrichtys novacula. The sequence continues at coordinate 12,851,371 of OY660870.1, forward strand.
CCTGTGAACTCTGACACATCAGCTTCATGTTTTCCTTGGTGTTTCTCTCGGTAAAGACAGCACAGTTTGTTCAGTTTCAGGAACTACATGTAGAATGAACTTAGTACCCAATGCACAAAGAAATCACATGTTTTCTTGCATTATGGCTGGTGAAAATGGGATCAGGATCTGCAAATGCATGAAAGAAAAAACAGTTCAACAGGTAGTCAGCTTCACACAGAAGAATAAAGCCAACACAACAGCAAATACAGTCAAAAACACGAGGTTACAGATGGTTTAAGTTTGTTCCAGGAGGGAAATGTCAAAATATAAAACAAGGTTTTAGATTTTGACTTTATATCAACATAATTTATCAGCATTTGATTGCAAAACTGTATGAAATCATCTGATGCTCATGTGAAAGGTCCTTGAGGGCCTTAATGCGTGCTTGAGAGCTTCATAATCTGTTGTTTCTTAGGTGGTGCTGCGCTTCATGTTGAGCTTACAGCCAAACGAACTGCCCTGCTTGTGGGGGACACACTCACTGTCACCTGTATCGCTCGGGGGTCTGAGATCCTTGAAGACCACTGGAAATACCCTGGAAAACTGGTGAGGTGGCAAGTCGACTTGTGTGCTGAGAATATGGCCCAAAATTCAAGATGAGTTTCAGGGAAGTTTAAGCTTAAAAATCCTTCTTGTTTGCAGGCTAATCGTGCTGTCAAAACAGTGCATGAGAACAAGAGGGACCAGGAGATCCTTTACACGCTCACTATCCCTCAGGCTTCAACCAAAGACAGCGGCATCTACTCCTGCTCCATTACAGATATCATCAGCAATGAGAGCCAGACCAAGCAGCTTGCTATTCAAGTTTATGGTAAGAAAGCTGTGGTTTGATCTAATCTCTTTAGTCCATTTCTTCTTTTGTGGTGATACATGATTGATGATATTTCTCTTCTCTTCTACCAGCTGGTGAGTTCCTGTCCATCCACCCAGAGTTTAAAGAGTATGAGTCTGCAGAGCTGGACGAGGTTCGAGAGTTTAAGGCTCTGATCAAGTCCTTCCCTAGTGCCCACATCACCTGGCTTAAAGACGGTGTCCCGCTCAGCGACGTGACAGCAGAGATCTCCACCAGCCGGCGGCAGCTTAGTGAGACCAGGTGAGTCTGCAGAGCTAATGACAAACTAAAGGCCAACGCTGACCTGTTATTACAGCTGTTAACTTCTGCGTCTGTTTGTGCAGCTACATGAGCGTTCTCACCCTCATCCGAGCCAAGGAGGAGGACACGGGGAACTACACCATGCAAGTGGAGAACGGAGACCAAAGAAGCAGTGTCGGGTTGGTGCTGGAGGTCAAAGGTCAGTGAGAAGAATGCTCCAGGTGCTTCATTACCTTTATTTCCCTGCAGCTTTACTAATGGACCGTCTGTTTCTAACATGTTTACACACTTTCCTTCACTGCGTCTCAGTGCCTGCAGTCATTGTGGACCTGATGGACATCCACCACGGCTCCGCCTCAGGACAGTCTGTGGTGTGTATAACCAGAGGACATCCCACTCCTGTGGTGGAGTGGTTCGTCTGCAAGAATATCAAAAAGTGAGTCCACTCTGCCCAGCTGTTACTATTCATGTAAACTGCTCCTACTTTCAGCTTTGATCATATCACATCCTTTTACACATGGTCCAATAATCAGTTTCTGATGGTGTCAAGAGATTGGCTGTTGCAGTCAGCAGTCCAGAAATGCAAACAACATTGTTTGACACTGCTCTTAGAAAAACGCATGGAAACCCTTGCAACAAATATTTAAACCCAACACAGCTTGAGGCAGACGGCAGCACTCCGACAAGTCTGCTTCTGCTCGAGGTTTCTGCCTGTCAAGTTCTTCTTGCCGCACTGCTACACAGGGTCGATGAAATGTATGGTCGCATATTAAGGGCTGTATGAAAAATGTCCTAGTGTGTTATTTAAATTAGCTATGAGGCCAGAGACATAAAAAACGATATACTGATTGATAACTGTCTTAGCAGGTGTCTGGTCTTCTTTGTCAGTCAGCGCCCCTGCACTTACTTGTGGCTGCTTTCTGTCCATGTGTGTTTTGGCTTTGTGTCATTTGTGTGTTTGCAGCACTTTTGCGGTTCAGGCTGTTATTATTTTGGCTTTGTAGCAATTTTCGACCACTGCATTTGCAAGTGGTTTATTTGTGGTATTTACCGCACGTTTCTACTAATTAAGATCATGTCAGCTATTGAAAATTGTCCAGCCTTGTTGGCCAATCGAGTCTTTTATGGGGAAAAAATTTTGAAAACTAAAATAATTGTTGCCACTTTGGTTATATGGGGTGAGTAGAAGCAAAATGGAAACACTCTTAAAAAGGTGTTATGTCATGACAAAGCTATCTTGCTTTTCCCAGGAGGACAGTTTTATTAATGAGACAAATATCTCTCATCATTAATGAATCAGATTAAGTTTGCCTGTCTCTGAAAACACTTGGCCTTTTCAAGATGAGGATAAAATCTGAGGAAAATGCCCATATATGGTCAAAGATTTCTTGAACTTGCAGTAAACTTTGATGAAATGAATAAG